>CAWUFW010008949.1:0-600000 GCA_963921515.1 Calotriton arnoldi | reverse complement strand
TTTCGTGTGTTTTTGCATGGGAACGCCTACTCTGCATCTCATTAGGGTTAGCTGGTGGTGTCACCCGTGGGGATAAAATTTGCGGCAGTTATCGCGGGAATACTGGCGATGTCTGCAGTTTGCACCCGCTTGTGAATGGGGCGTTAAATCTACCTCCACTTTTGATGCGTTAAGGTGGCGATAACTCGGCAATAAGTCGTTGTGAATATGCCCCAATGTCTTTTACCGATCACCTGCCTGGTCTGTACCAAATGCCAGCCAGCTATAACCCAGGCACCATCCTACAGGAACATCACCCCTATCTGTACCAAAAGCCCTGACACCCCTCCTCACCAAAACAGTCACCTCAGAGTTGTGTAATATGCTTCACAACTGCAGATCTGCAACAAAAAACAAACTGGAAATCTCAGACACCATCACCACAAGCTTGATCTACTTTTTCTCACTGAAATCTGGTTCAATGATACCTCGCACACTATTCTTGCTCTCCTGCTCCCCAGGACTACTCCATTATCAGGAATCATAGGGTGAGTCAAGTCAGGGGAGGTGTCACAGCTGTCTTCAGAAACTCTTTTCAATTCAAGGAAGTCCCCAGTAGCTCTTTCTTCACAATTGAATGCCTTTCTCTGGAACTTCATGTACAGCACAGCTCCGCTTTCAGGTTTTATGCCATTTACCACCCGCCAGGTGGCAACTCTGGCTTCACTGAGGATTTCACTGACTTGGCAAATGATCAATATTCACAAAGTGATAAATTGATCTTTCTAGGTGACTCTTATCTTCACTGGGGCATTTACAAAGATTCAGCAGCCAACCAGCTTGACACATTTCACTCAGGAAATGATCTCTTACAACACATTGCTAAACCAACACATGCCAAGGGCTCTACACTTGACCTTATTATTTCTGCTAACAGCCTACGGTCCTATACTAGTAGGTTGGTCGGACCACCTCCTCATCCAATTCTCATTGCACCTATCTCCCTCTGTAACCCTGGGCCAACCAAAAAGGTAAACTACTTGGTTTTGCAACACCAAAAACATCAACCTAGACACTATCTGCAACTCAGCCAAGAAGGCACTACCAGACATCAGCCCCAACTCTAACATCAATGACTTGACCACCCAGTGTCTCAACAGTCTTTCCGTCTCGATAGACAGGGCTGCTTCACTCCAAAGCAAAAAGAAAAGGCCGACACCCTCAGCCACTTGGTTCAATAAGTCCCTCTGTGATCAAAGAAAAAGCCTGAGATACCTGGATAAGGAATGGAGACAGACCCCTTCCACCATTAATCTCTCAAATCTCTGATATGCAAGATCACGTTATCACAAACACATCTTTGGCGAAAAAGCAAATCACTTCAGACCCCTCCTTGACTCTGCCAAGAACAGACCTAAAAAACGTTTTGACCATATCAAATCTACCAGCAACACAGTTTCTTCTTCAACCATCAAATTTGATGACCCTCCCAGGAAAGCAGCAGAATTTGCACAATTCTTTGATGCAAAAGTGAAATTGCTCCTTGACCATGTCACTCATCCTACCCCCCTTGAGGTCTGCAAATCCAAAGACTCCTGGCACAGCTTTGACATCATCGCTGAAGATGCCCTCCTCAAGAGCATTCGGAAAACAAAACCTTCAAACCACTCTATTGACCCCAACCCTAGCGAAATTGCAATAGACTTCTACACCTACACGCTCTTCTACTGGACTATTCTGGTTAACCACTCTCTCAGCCAAGGTTTACTTCCTGATTCCCTCAGAACAGGTCAGGTGACCCCACTTCTAAAGAACCAATCCGCTGATGTGAGTGGCCTAAACAATTTCGGCCTGATCACCAACCTCCCTTTCCTTGCGATGTGTATCTGAGCAACTCTCCCAACATATTAAACAAAACAACCATCTTGATGATTTTCAATCCGGCTTCAATCAAGGTTGCAAAGAGCAGTGCTACAAGTTATCAAGGATTCCCTATGAATGCTAAACTCAGGCAACTCCTGTCTCATGATCCTTCTGGATCTTTCTGCAGCCTTTGACACTGTAAACCATAACACTCTTCTGAACACACTAAAACAAAGAATGGGCTTTGAAGGTACAGTACTCAAATGGTTTGAATCATACCTCATGGGCAGATCCCGGATGGTCAAATCTGCAAACTGTCTCACCTCATCAAAGACTATGGATCAAGGCGTCCCTCAAGGCTCGATCCTCGCACCCACCCTTTTCAATATTTACATGGACCCACTGGGAAACCTACTAAAAAAGTCCGGGATCCATTATCACCTCTATGCTGATGACACACAACTCTACCTAAAGGTGTCCTCTGCACTCGACATTTCAATCCTCAGCACCACTCTCAACTCCATCCAAGAATGGATGTCGTCTCATTATCTAATTCTGAATCCCTTCAAAACCGAATTCCTTCTTTTCTCAACCTCTCACCCTCAACCGTCTGTTCAATCATGGATGGATAGTCTGAACGAATCACTGACTGACATAATATCGACAGACACAATATCGACCTACATTTTCATCGACACAAAAATATCGATGACACTAATATTGATACCCTATACTTAATTAAAAAAATACACTATTATCGACCCCAAAATATCGTCATCCAAAAGTATCGATTACAGTAATATCGAATACATAATTATCGTTATCTAAAATATCGAACATCCTTTAAAAATATACATGTCCAAAATATCGATCACAATAATATAGACAGCAATATTATCGTTTTTGTAAAAATATCAACAACTCAAAATTAGATAAAAAACACTAAATTTCTGCACCTCTGTTGGTTCTTTCTGCACTGCTCTTGCTTCTTTCTGCACCTCTCTTGAAAATTTCTGCACCCCTTTTACCTCTTTCTGTACCCCTCTTATCTCTTTCTGCACCTCTCTTGCCTCAGTCTGCCCACCTGTTCCCTCCTTCTGCACCCTTTTTGCCTGTTTATGCAACTCTCTTGCCTCATTCTGCAGTTCTCTTGCCTCCTCCTGCAACTCACTTACCTCTTTTTGCACCTCTGTTGGTTCTTTTGCACTGCTCTTGCTTCTTTCTGCATCTCTCTTGCAAATTTCTGCACCCCTCTTGCCTCTTTCTGCACCCCTCTTACCTGTTTCTGCACCTCTCTTGCATCTGTCTGCACCCCTGTTCCCTCTTTCTGTACCTCTTTTGCCTGTTTCTGCAACTCTCTTGCCTCCTTCTGCAGTTCTCTTGCCTCCTTCTGCACCTCTGTTGCTTCTTTCTGCACTTCTCTTGCCTTTTTCTGCACCCCTGTTGCTTCATGATGCACTTCCCATGCTTCTTTCTGCACATGTCTTGCTTCTTTCTGCACCCTTGTTGTCTCTTTCTGCATTCGCCTTCCCTCTTTGTGAACCTTTCTCGCCTCTTTCTGCATCTCACTTGCCTCTTTCTGCACTTCTCTTGCTTCATTCTACACCTCTGTTGCTTCTTTCTGCACTTCTCTTGCCTCTTTCTGCACTTCTCTTGCCTGTTTCTGCACCTCTCTTGCCACATTCTGCACCTCTGTTGCTTCTTTCTGCCCTTCTATTCTTTCTTTCTGCACCCCTTGTGCCTCTTTCTGCACCCTTCTTCCCTTTTCCTGCACGTCTCTTGCATCCTCCTGCAACTCACTTGCCTCTTTTTGCACCTCTGTTGGTTCTTTTGCACTGCTCTTGCTTCTTTCTGCACCTCTCTTGCAAATTTCTGCACCCCTCTTGCCTCTTTCTGCACCCCTCTTACCTGTTTCTACACCTCTCTTGCCTCTGTCTGCACCCCTGTTCCCTCTTTCTGTACCTCTTTTGCCTGTTTCTACAACTCTCTTGCCTCTTTCTGCAGTTCTTTTGCCTCCTTCTGCACCTCTGTTGCTTCGTTCTGCCCTTATCTTCCTTCTTTCTGCACCCCTTGTGCCTCTTTCTGCACCCTTCTTCCCTTTTCCTGCACATCTCTTGGTTCTTTCTGCACTGCTCTTTCCTCTTTCTGCACCCCTCTTGCCTCCTTCTGTGTCTCTGTTGTTTCTTACTGCATTGCTCTTGCTTGTTTCTGAACCTCTCTTGCAAATTTCTGCACCCCTCGTGCCTCCATGTGTACCTCTCTTGCCTCTTTCTGCTCCTCTCTTGCCTCTTTCTGTACCCCTCTTGCCTCTTTCTACACCTCTTTTGCTTTTTTCCGCACTTCTCTTGCCTCTTTCTGCATTCCTCTTTCTGCACCTCTGTTGGTTCTTTCTGCACTGCTCTTGCTTCTCTCTGCTACTCTCTTGCACATTTCTGCACCCCTCTTGCCTCTTTCTACACCTCTCTTGGTTCTTTCTGTACCTTTCTTGCCTCTGTGTGCACCCCTGTTCCCTCTTTGTGCACCTCATTTGCCTGTTTCTGCACCTCTGTTGCTTTCTTCTGCACTTCTCTTGCCTCTTTCTGCACCTTTCTTGCCTCTTTCAGCACCTCTGTTGCTTCTTTCTGCAGTTCTCTTCCTTCTTTCTGCATCCCTCCAGCCTCTTTCTGTACCCCTATTACCTCTTTGTGCACCTCTCTTACCCCTTTCTGCACTACTCTTGCCTCTTTTTCACCTCTGTTCGTTCTTTCTGCACCTCTTTTGCTTCGTTCTGCACTTCACTTGCCTCTTTCTGTACCCCTTTGCCTCTTTCTGCACCTCTGTTGGTTCTTTCTGTATTGCTCTTGCTTCTTTCTGCACCTCTGTTCCAAATTTCTGCATCCCTCTTGCCTTTTTCTGCACCCCTCTTGCCTCTTTCTGCACCTCTCTTGCCTCAGTCTGCCCACCTGTTCCCTCTTTCTGCACCCCTTTTGACTGTTTCTGCAACTCTCTTGCCTCTTTCTGCAGTTCGCTTGCCTCCTTCTGTACCTCACTTGCCTCTTTTTGCACCTCTGTTGGTTCTTTTGCACTGCTCTTGCTTATTTCTGCACCTCTCTTGCAAATTTCTGTACCCCTCTTGCCTCTTTCTGCACCCCTCTTACCTGTTTCTGCACCTCTCTTGCCTCTGTCTGCACCCCTGATCCCTCTTTCTGCACCTCTTTTGCCTGTTTCTGCAACTCTCTTGCCTCTTTCTGCAGTTATCTTGCCTCCTTCTGCACCTCTGTTGCTTCTTTCTGCACTTCTCTTGCCTCTTTCTGCACCCCTGTTGCTTCATTCTCCACTTCCCATGCTTCTTTCTGCACATGTCTTGCTTCTTTCTGCACCCCTGTTTTCTCTTTCTGCACTCGTCTTCCCTCTTTCTGCACCTTTCTTGCCTCTTTCTGCATCTCACTTGCCTCTTTCTGCACTTCTCTTGCTTCTTTCTACACCTCTGTTGCTTTTTTCAGCAATTCTCTTGCCTCTTTATGCACTTCTCTTGCCTCTTTCTGCACCTCTCTTGCCTCTTTCTGCACCACTGTTGCTTCTTTCTGCACTTCTCTTCCTTCTTTCTGCATCCCTCGCACCTCTTTCTGCACCCTTCTTCCCTTTTCCTGCACACCTCTTGGTTCTTTCTGCACTGCTCTTTCCTCTTTCTGCACCCCTCTTGCCCCCTTCTGTATCTTTGTTGTTTCTTACTGCATTGCTCTTGCTTCTTTCTGCACCTCTCTTGCAAATTTTACACCCTCGTGCCTCTTTGTGCACCTCTCTTGCCTCTTTCTGCTCCTCTCTTGCCTCTTTCTGCCCCCCTCTTGCCTCTTTCTGCACCTCTTTTGCTTTTTTCTGCACATCTCTTGCCTCTTTCTTCACTCCTCTTGCCTCTTTCTGCACCTCTGTTGGTTCTTTCTGCACTGCTCTTGCTACTATCTGCTACTCTCTTGCACATTTATGCACCCCTCTTGCCTCTTTCTGCACCTCTGTTGGTTCTTTCTGTACCTCTCATGCCTCTGTGTGCACCCCTGTTCCCTTTTTCTGTACCTCTTTTGCCTGTTTCTGCAACTATCTTGCCTCTTTCTGCACTTTTCTTGCCTTTTTCTGCACCTCTGTTGCTTCCTTATGCACTTCTCTTGCCTCTTTCTGCACCCATCTTGCCTCTTTCTGCACCTCTGTTGCTTCTTTCTGCACTTCTCTTGTTTCTTTCTACACCTCTCTTGGTTCTTTCTGCACTGCTCTTGCCTCTTTCTGAACCCTTCTTCCCTTTTCCTGCACGTTTCTTGGTTCTTTCAGCACTACTCTTGCCTATTTCTGTACCCCTCTTGCCTCTTTCTGTACCTCTGTTGCTTATTTCTGCAGTTCTCTTGCTTCATTCTACACCTCTCTTGCTTCTTTCTGCACCCCTCATGCCTCTTTCTGCACCCTTCTTCCCTTTTCCTGCACGTCTCTTGGTTCTTTTTGCACTGCTCTTGCCTCTTTCTGCACCCCTCTTGCCTCTTTCTGCACCTCTGTTGCTTCTTTCTGTACTTCTCTTGCTTCTTTCTACACCTCTCTTGCTTTTTTCTGCACCCCTCGTGCCTCTTTCTGCACCCATTTTCCCTTTTCCTGTACGTCTCTTGGTTCTTTCTGCACTGCTCTTGCCTCTTTCTGCACCCCACTTGCCTCTTTCTGCACCTCTTTTGCTTCTTTCTACATTTCTCTTGCCTCTTTCTGTACCCCTCTTGCCTCTTTCTGCACCTCTCTTGCTTCTTTCAGCACCCCTAGTGCCTCTTTCTGCACCCTTCTTCCCTTTTCCATGCACATCTCTTTGTTCTTTCTGCACCCCTCTGGCCTCTTTCTGCACCTCTTTTGCTTCTTTCTGTACTTCTCTTGCCTCGTTGTGCACCCCTCTTGCCTCTTTCTGCATCCTCTGTTGGTTCTTTCTGCACTGCTCTTGCTTCTTTCTGTACCTCTGTTGTTTCTTTCTGCACTTCTCTTGCTTCTTTCTACACCTCTCTTGCTTCTTTCTGCATCCCACTTGCCTCTTTCTGTACCCCTCTTGCCTCTTTTTGCACCTCTGTTGGTTCTTTTGCACTGCTCTTGCTTCTTTCTGCACCTCTCTTGCAAATTTCTGCACCCCTCTTGCCTCTTTCTGCACCCCTCTTACCTGTTTCTACACCTCTCTTGCCTCTGTCTGCACCCCTGTTCCCTCTTTCTGTACCTCTTTTGCCTGTTTCTACAACTCTCTTGCCTCTTTCTGCAGTTCTTTTGCCTCCTTCTGCACCTCTGTTGCTTCTTTCTGCCCTTATCTTCCTTCTTTCTGCACCTCTTGTGCCTCTTTCTGCACCCTTCTTCCTTTTCCTGCACATCTCTTGGTTCTTTCTGCACTGCTCTTTCCTCTTTCTGCACCCCTCTTGCCTCCTTCTGTGTCTCTGTAGTTTCTTACTGCATTGCTCTTGCTTGTTTCTGCACCTCTCTTGCAAATTTATGCACCCCTCGTGCCTCCATGTGTACCTCTCTTGCCTCTTTCTGCTCCTCTCTTGCCTCTTTCTGTACCCCTCTTGCCTCTTTCTACACCTCTTTTGCTTTTTTCCGCACTTCTCTTGCCTCTTTCTGCACCCCTCTTTCTGCACCTCTGTTGGTTCTTTCTGCACTGCTCTTGCTTCTCTCTGCTACTCTCTTGCACATTTCTGCACCCCTCTTGCCTCTTTCTACACCTCTCTTGGTTCTTTCTGTACCTTTCTTGCCTCTGTGTGCACCCCTGTTCCCTCTTTGTGCACCTCATTTGCCTGTTTCTGCACCTCTGTTGCTTTCTTCTGCACTTCTCTTGCCTCTTTCTGCACCCCTCTTGCCTCTTTCAGCACCTCTGTTGCTTCTTTCTGCAGTTCTCTTCCTTCTTTCTGCATCCCTCCAGCCTCTTTCTGTACCCCTATTACCTCTTTGTGCACCTCTCTTACCCCTTTCTGCACTACTCTTGCCTCTTTTTCACCTCTGTTCGTTCTTTCTGCACCTCTTTTGCTTCGTTCTGCACTTCACTTGCCTCTTTCTGTACCCCTTTTGCCTCTTTCTGCACCTCTGTTGGTTCTTTCTGTATTGCTCTTGCTTCTTTCTGCACCTCTGTTCCAAATTTCTGCATCCCTCTTGCCTTTTTCTGCACCCCTCTTGCCTCTTTCTGCACCTCTCTTGCCTCAGTCTGCCCACCTGTTCCCTCTTTCTGCACCCCTTTTGACTGTTTCTGCAACTCTCTTGCCTCTTTCTGCAGTTCGCTTGCCTCCTTCTGTACCTCACTTGCCTCTTTTTGCACCTCTGTTGGTTCTTTTGCACTGCTCTTGCTTATTTCTGCACCTCTCTTGCAAATTTCTGCACCCCTCTTGCCTCTTTCTGCACCCCTCTTACCTGTTTCTGCACCTCTCTTGCCTCTGTCTGCACCCCTGATCCCTCTTTCTGCACCTCTTTGCCTGTTTCTGCAACTCTCTTGCCTCTTTCTGCAGTTATCTTGCCTCCTTCTGCACCTCTGTTGCTTCTTTCTGCACTTCTCTTGCCTCTTTCTGCACCCCTGTTGCTTCATTCTCCACTTCCCATGCTTCTTTCTGCACATGTCTTGCTTCTTTCTGCACCCCTGTTTTCTCTTTCTGCACTCGTCTTCCCTCTTTCTGCACCTTTCTTGCCTCTTTCTGCATCTCACTTGCCTCTTTCTCCACTTCTCTTGCTTCTTTCTACACCTCTGTTGCTTTTTTCAGCAATTCTCTTGCCTCTTTCTGCACTTCTCTTGCCTCTTTCTGCACCTCTTGCCTCTTTCTGCACCACTGTTGCTTCTTTCTGCACTTCTCTTCCTTCTTTCTGCATCCCTCGCACCTCTTTCTGCACCCTTCTTCCCTTTTCCTGCACACCTCTTGGTTCTTTCTGCACTGCTCTTTCCTCTTTCTGCACCCCTCTTGCCCCCTTCTGTATCTTTGTTGTTTCTTACTGCATTGCTCTTGCTTCTTTCTGCACCTCTCTTGCAAATTTTTACACCCCTCGTGCCTCTTTGTGCACCTCTCTTGCCTCTTTCTGCTCCTCTCTTGCCTCTTTCTGCCCCCCTCTTGCCTCTTTCTGCACCTCTTTTGCTTTTTTCTGCACATCTCTTGCCTCTTTCTTCACTCCTCTTGCCTCTTTCTGCACCTCTGTTGGTTCTTTCTGCACTGCTCTTGCTACTATCTGCTACTCTCTTGCACATTTATGCACCCCTCTTGCCTCTTTCTGCACCTCTGTTGGTTCTTTCTGTACCTCTCTTGCCTCTGTATGCACCCCTGTTCCCTTTTTCTGTACCTCTTTTGCCTGTTTCTGCAACTATCTTGCCTCTTTCTGCACTTTTCTTGCCTTTTTCTGCACCTCTGTTGCTTCCTTATGCACTTCTCTTGCCTCTTTCTGCACGCATCTTGCCTCTTTCTGCACCTCTGTTGCTTCTTTCTGCACTTCTCTTGTTTCTTTCTACACCTCTCTTGGTTCTTTCTGCACTGCTCTTGCCTCTTTCTGAACCCTTCTTCCCTTTTCCTGCACATCTCTTGGTTCTTTCAGCACTACTCTTGCCTATTTATGTACCCCTCTTGCCTCTTTCTGTACCTCTGTTGCTTATTTCTGCAGTTCTCTTGCTTCATTCTACACCTCTCTTGCTTCTTTCTGCACCCCTCATGCCTCTTTCTGCACCCTTCTTCCCTTTTCCTGCACGTCTCTTGGTTCTTTTTGCACTGCTCTTGCCTCTTTCTGCACCCCTCTTGCCTCTTTCTGCACCTCTGTTGCTTCTTTCTGTACTTCTCTTGCTTCTTTCTACACCTCTCTTGCTTTTTTCTGCACCCCTTGTGCCTCTTTCTGCACCCATTTTCCCTTTTCCTGTACGTCTCTTGGTTCTTTCTGCACTGCTCTTGCCTCTTTCTGCACCCCACTTGCCTCTTTCTGCACCTCTTTTGCTTCTTTCTGCATTTCTCTTGCCTCTTTCTGTACCCCTCTTGCCTCTTTCTGCACCTCTGTTGCTTCTTTCAGCACCCCTAGTGCCTCTTTCTGCACCCTTCTTCCCTTTTCCTGCACATCTCTTTGTTCTTTCTGCACCCCTCTGGCCTCTTTCTGCACCTCTTTTGCTTCTTTCTGTACTTCTCTTGCCTCGTTGTGCACCCCTCTTGCCTCTTTCTGCATCCTCTGTTGGTTATTTTTGCACTGCTCTTGCTTCTTTCTGTACCTCTGTTGTTTCTTTCTGCACTTCTCTTGCTTCTTTCTACACCTCTCTTGCTTCTTTCTGCATCCCACTTGCCTCTTTCTGCACCCTTCTTCCCTCTTTGTGCACCCCTGTTCCCTCTTTCTGCACCCCTCTAGCCTCTTTACGCATCTCTTTTGCTTGTTTCTGCTCTTCTTTTGCCTCTTTCTATATCATTCTTGCCTCCGTCTGCACCTCTGTTGTTTCTTACTGCACTGCTCTTGCCTCTTTCTGCACCCCACTTGCCTCTTTCTGTACCTCTTTTACTTCTTTCTGCACTTCTCTTGCCTCTTTCTGCACACCTGTTGCTTCATTCTGCACTTCCCATGCTTCTTTCTGCACATGTCTTGCTTCTTTCTGCACCCTTGTTGTCTCTTCCTGCACTCGTCTTCCCTCTTTCTGTACCTTTCTTGCCTCTTTCTGCATCTCACTTGCCTCTTTCTGCACTGCTCTTGCCTCTTTCTGCACCCCACTTGCCTCTTTCTGTACCTCTTTTGCTTCTTTCTGCACTTCTCTTGCCTCTTTCTGTACCCCTCTTGCCTCTTTCTGCACCTCTGGTGCTTCTTTCTGCACTTCTCTTGCCTCTTTCTGCACCCCTGTTGCTTCATTCTGCACTTCCCATGCTTCTTTCTGCACATGTCTTGCTTCTTTCTGCACCCTTGTTTTCTCTTCCTGCACTCGTCTTTCCTCTTTCTGCACCTTTCTTGCCTCTTTCTGCATCTCACTTGCCTCTTTCTGCACTTCTCTTGCTTCTTTCTACACCTCTGTTGCATCTTTCTGCACTTCTCTTGCCTCTTTCTGCACTTCGCTTGCCTGTTTCTGCACCTATCTTGCCTTTTTCTGCACCTCTGTTGCTTCTTTCTGCACTTCTCTTCCTTCTGTCTGCACCCCTCGTGACTCTTTCTGCACCCTTCTTCCCTTTTCCTGCATGTTTCTTGGTTCTTTCTGCACCTCTCTTGCCTCTTTCTGCACCCCTCTAGCCTCTTTCTGCATCTCTTTTGCTTGTTTCTGCTCTTCTTTAGCCTCTTTCTATATCATTCTTGCCTCCGTCTGCACCTCTGTTGTTTCTTAATGCACTGCTCTTGCCTCTTTCTGCACCCCACTTGCCTCTTTCTGTACCTCTTTTACTTCTTTCTGCACTTCTCTTGCCTCTTTCTGCACCCCTGTTGCTTCATTCTGCACTTCCCATGCTTCTTTCTGCACATGTCTTGCTTCTTTCTGCACCCTTGTTGTCTCTTCCTGCACTCGTCTTCCCTCTTTCTGCACCTTTCTTGCCTCTTTCTGCATCTCACTTGCCTCTTTCTGCACTGCTCTTGCCTCTTTCTGCTCCCCACTTGCCTCTTTCTGTACCTCTTTTGCTTCTTTCTGCACTTCTCTTGCCTCTTTCTGTACCCCTCTTGCCTCTTTCTGCACCTCTGGTGCTTTTTTCTGCACTTCTCTTGCCTCTTTCTGCACCCCTGTTGCTTCATTCTGCACTTCCCATGCTTCTTTCTGCACATGTGTTGCTTCTTTCTGCACCCTTGTTGTCTCTTCCTGCACTCATCTTTCCTCTTTCTGCACCTTTCTTGCCTCTTTCTGCATCTCACTTGCCTCTTTCTGCACTTCTCTTGCTTCTTTCTACACCTCTGTTGCTTCTTTCTGCACTTCTCTTGCCTGTTTCTGCACCTATCTTGCCTTTTTCTGCACCTCTGTTGCTTCTTTCTGCACTTCTCTTCCTTCTGTCTGCACCCCTCGTGACTCTTTCTGCACCCTTCTTCCCTTTTCCTGCATGTTTCTTGGTTCTTTCTGCACTGCTCTTGCCTCTTTCTACACCCCTCTTGCCTCCTTCTGTATCTCTGCGGTTCTTACTGCATTTCTCTTGCTTCGTTCTGCAGCACTCTTGCAAATTTCTGCACCTCTCTTCCCTCTTTCTGTACCCCTCTTGCTTCCTTGTGCACCTCTCTTACCCCTTTCTGCACTCCTCTTGCCTCTTTTTGCACCTCTGTTGGTTCTTTCTGCACCTCTTTTGCTTCGTTCTGCACTTCACTTGCCTCTTTCTGTACCCCTCTTGCCTCTTTCTGCACCTCTGTTGATTCTTTCTGCACTGCTCTTGCTTCTTTCTGCACCTCTGCTCCAGATTTCTGCATCCCTCTTGATTTTTTCTGCACCCCTCTTCCCTCTTTCTGCACCTCTCTTGCCTCAGTCTGCCCACCTGTTCCCTCTTTCTGCACCCCTTTTGACTGTTTCTGCAACTCTCTTGCCTCTTTCTGCAGTTCTCTTGCCTCCTGCTGCACCTCACTTGCCTCTTTTTGCACTTCTGTTGGTTCTTTTGCACTGCTCTAGCTTCTTTCTGCACCTCTATTGCAAATTTCTGCACCCCTCTTGCAAATTTCTGCACCCCTCTTTCCTCATTCTGCACCTCTGTTGCTTATTTCTGCACTTCTCTTGCTTCTTTCTACACCTCTGTTGCTTCATTCTGCACTTCCCATGCTTCTTTCTGCACATGTCTTGCTTCTTTCTGCATCCCTGTTTCCTCTTTCTGCACTCGTCTTCCCTCTTTCTGCACCTTTCTTGCCTCTTTCTGCATCTCACTTGCCTCTTTCTGCACTTCTCTTGCTTCTTTCTATACCTCTGTCGCTTCTTTCAGCAATTCTCTTGCCTCTTTCTGCACTTCTCTTCTGCCTGTTTCTGCACCTCTCTTGCCTCTTTCTGCACCTCTGTTGCTTCTTTCTGTACTTCTCTTCCTTCTTTATGCACCCCTTGTGCCTCTTTCTGCACCCTTCTTCCCTTTTCCTGCACGTCTCTTGGTTCTTACTGCACTGCTCTTGCCTCTTTCTGCACCCCTCTTGCCTCCTTCTGTATCTCTGTTGTTTCTTACTGCATTGCTCTTGCTTGTTTCTGCACCTCTCTTGCAAATTTATGCACCCCTCGTGCCTCCATGTGTACCTCTCTTGCCTCTTTCTGCTCCTCTCTTGCCTCTTTCTGTACCCCTCTTGCCTCTTTCTGCACCTCTGTTGCTTCTTTCAGCACCCCTAGTGCCTCTTTCTGCACCCTTCTTCCCTTTTCCTGCACATCTCTTTGTTCTTTCTGCACCCCTCTGGCCTCTTTCTGCACCTCTTTTGCTTCTTTCTGTACTTCTCTTGCCTCGTTGTGCACCCCTATTGCCTCTTTCTGCATCCTCTGTTGGTTCTTTCTGCACTGCTCTTGCTTCTTTCTGTACCTCTGTTGTTTCTTTCTGCACTTCTCTTGCTTCTTTCTACACCTCTCTTGCTTCTTTCTGCATCCCACTTGCCTCTTTCTGCACCCTTCTTCCCTCTTTGTGCACCCCTGTTCCCTCTTTCTGCACCCCTCTAGCCTCTTTACGCATCTCTTTTGCTTGTTTCTGCTCTTCTTTTGCCTCTTTCTATATCATTCTTGCCTCCGTCTGCACCTCTGTTGTTTCTTACTGCACTGCTCTTGCCTCTTTCTGCACCCCACTTGCCTCTTTCTGTACCTCTTTTACTTCTTTCTGCACTTCTCTTGCCTCTTTCTGCACCCCTGTTGCTTCATTCTGCACTTCCCATGCTTCTTTCTGCACATGTCTTGCTTCTTTCTGCACCCTTGTTGTCTCTTCCTGCACTCGTCTTTCCTCTTTCTGCACCTTTCTTGCCTCTTTCTGCATCTCACTTGCCTCTTTCTGCACTTCTCTTGCTTCTTTCTACACCTCTGTTGCATCTTTCTGCACTTCTCTTGCCTCTTTCTGCACTTCTCTTGCCTGTTTCTGCACCTATCTTGCCTTTTTCTGCACCTCTGTTGCTTCTTTCTGCACTTCTCTTCCTTCTGTCTGCACCCTCGTGACTCTTTCTGCACCCTTCTTCCCTTTTCCTGCATGTTTCTTGGTTCTTTCTGCACCTCTCTTGCCTCTTTCTGCACCCCTCTAGCCTCTTTCTGCATCTCTTTTGCTTGTTTCTGCTCTTCTTTTGCCTCTTTCTATATCATTCTTGCCTCCGTCTGCACCTCTGTTGTTTCTTACTGCACTGCTATTGCCTCTTTCTGCACCCCACTTGCCTCTTTCTGTACCTCTTTTACTTCTTTCTGCACTTCTCTTGCCTCTTTCTGCACCCCTGTTGCTTCATTCTGCACTTCCCATGCTTCTTTCTGCACATGTCTTGCTTCTTTCTGCACCCTTGTTGTCTCTTCCTGCACTCGTCTTCCCTCTTTCTGCACCTTTCTTGCCTCTTTCTGCATCTCACTTGCCTCTTTCTGCACTGCTCTTGCCTCTTTCTGCTCCCCACTTGCCTCTTTCTGTACCTCTTTTGCTTCTTTCTGCACTTCTCTTGCCTCTTTCTGTACCCCTCTTGCCTCTTTCTGCACCTCTGGTGCTTTTTTCTGCACTTCTCTTGCCTCTTTCTGCACCCCTGTTGCTTCATTCTGCACTTCCCATGCTTCTTTATGCACATGTGTTGCTTCTTTCTGCACCCTTGTTGTCTCTTCCTGCACTCGTCTTTCCTCTTTCTGCACCTTTCTTGCCTCTTTCTGCATCTCACTTGCCTCTTTCTGCACTTCTCTTGCTTCTTTCTACACCTCTGTTGCTTCTTTCTGCACTTCTCTTGCCTGTTTCTGCACCTATCTTGCCTCTTTCTGCACCTCTGTTGCTTCTTTCTGCACTTCTCTTCCTTCTGTCTGCACCCCTCGTGACTCTTTCTGCACCCTTCTTCCCTTTTCCTGCATGTTTCTTGGTTCTTTCTGCACTGCTCTTGCCTCTTTCTACACCCCTCTTGCCTCCTTCTGTATCTCTGCGGTTCTTACTGCATTTCTCTTGCTTCGTTCTGCAGCACTATTGCAAATTTCTGCACCTCTCTTCCCTCTTTCTGTACCCCTCTTGCTTCCTTGTGCACCTCTCTTATCCCTTTCTGCACTCCTCTTGCCTCTTTTTGCACCTCTGTTGGTTCTTTCTGCACCTATTTTGGCTTCGTTCTGTACTTCACTTGCCTCTTTCTGTACCCCTCTTGCCTCTTTCTGCACCTCTGTTGGTTATTTCTGCACCTCTTTTGCTTCGTTCTGCACTTCACTTGCCTCTTTCTGTACCCCTCTTGCCTCTTTCTGCACCTCTGTTGATTCTTTCTGCACTGCTCTTGCTTCTTTCTGCACCTCTGCTCCAGATTTCTGCATCCCTCTTGATTTTTTCTGCACCCCTCTTCCCTCTTTCTGCACCTCTCTTGCCTCAGTCTGCCCACCTGTTCCCTCTTTCTGCACCCCTTTTGACTGTTTCTGCAACTCTCTTGCCTCTTTCTGCAGTTCTCTTGCCTCCTGCTGCACCTCACTTGCCTCTTTTTGCACTTCTGTTGGTTCTTTTGCACTGCTCTAGCTTCTTTCTGCACCTCTCTTGCAAATTTCTGCACCCCTCTTGCCTCTTTCTGCACCCCTCTTTCCTCATTCTGCACCTCTGTTGCTTCTTTCTGCACTTCTCTTGCTTCTTTCTACACCTCTGTTGCTTCATTCTGCACTTCCCATGCTTCTTTCTGCACATGTCTTGCTTCTTTCTGCATCCCTGTTTCCTCTTTCTGCACTCGTCTTCCCTCTTTCTGCACCTTTCTTGCCTCTTTCTGCATCTCACTTGCCTCTTTCTGCACTTCTCTTGCTTCTTTCTATACCTCTGTCGCTTCTTTCAGCAATTCTCTTGCCTCTTTCTGCACTTCTCTTCTGCCTGTTTCTGCACCTCTCTTGCCTCTTTCTGCACCTCTGTTGCTTCTTTCTGTACTTCTCTTTCTTCTTTATGCACCCCTTGTGCCTCTTTCTCCACCCTTCTTCCCTTTTCCTGCACGTCTCTTGGTTCTTTCTGCACTGCTCTTGCCTCTTTCTGCACCCCTCTTGCCTCCTTCTGTATCTCTGTTGTTTCTTACTGCATTGCTCTTGCTTGTTTCTGCACCTCTCTTGCAAATTTATGCACCCCTCGTGCCTCCATGTGTACCTCTCTTGCCTCTTTCTGCTCCTCTCTTGCCTCTTTCTGTACCCCTCTTGCCTCTTTCTGCACCTCTTTTGCTTTTTTCCGCACTTCTCTTGCCTCTTTCTGCACCCCTCTTTCTGCACCTCTGTTGGTTCTTTCTGCACTGCTCTTGCTTCTCTCTGCTACTCTCTTGCACATTTCTGCACCCCTCTTGCCTCTTTCTACACCTCTATTGGTTCTTTCTGTACCTTTCTTGCCTCTGTGTGCACCCCTGTTCCCTCTTTGTGCACCTCTTTTGCCTGTTTCTGCAACTATCTTGCCTCTTTCTGCCCTTTTCTTGCCTTTTTCTGCACCTCTGTTGCTTCCTTATGCACTTCTCTTGCCTCTTTCTGCACCCATCTTGCCTCTTTCTGCAACTCTGTTGCTTCTTTCTGCACTTCCCTTGTTTCTTTCTACACCTCTCTTGGTTCTTTCTGCACTGCTCTTGCCTCTTTATGCACCCTTCTTCCCTTTTCCTGCACGTCTCTTGGTTCTTTCAGCAATACTCTTGCCTATTTCTGCACCCCTCTTGCCTCTTTCTGCACCTCTGTTGCTTATTTCTGCAGTTCTCTTGCTTCATTCTACACCTCTCTTGCTTCTTTCTGCACCCCTCGTGCCTCTTTCTGCACCCTTCTTCCCTTTTCCTGCACGTCTCTTGGTTCTTTCTGCACTGCTCTTGCCTCTTTCTGCACCCCTCTAGCCTCTTTCTGCACCTCTGTTGCTTCTTTCTGTACTTGTCTTGCTTCTTTCTACACCTCTCTTGCTTTTTTGTGCACCCCTCGTGCCTTTTTCTGCACCCTTTTTCACTTTTCCTGCACGTCTCTTGGTTCTTTCTGCACTGCTCTTGCCTCTTTCTGCACCCCACTTGCCTCTTTCTGCACCTCTTTTGCTTCTTTCTGCACTTCTCTTGCCTCTTTCTGTCCCCCTCTTGCCTCTTTCTGCACCTCTCTTGCTTCTTTCTCCACCTCTCTTGCTTCTTTCAGCACCCCTAGTGCCTCTTTCTGCACCCTTCTTCCCTTTTCCTGCACATCTCTTTGTTCTTTCTGCACCCCACTGGCCTCTTTCTGTACCTCTTTTGCTTCTTTCTGTACTTCTCTTGCCTCGTTGTGCACCTCTCTTGCCTCTTTCTGCATACTCTGTTGGTTCTTTCTGCACTGCTCTTGCTTCTTTCTGTACCTCTGTTGTTTCTTTCTGCACTTCTCTTACTTCTTTCTATACCTATCTTGCTTCTTTCTGCATCCCACTTGCCTCTTTCTGTACCCTTCTCCCCTTTTTGCGCACCCCTGTTCCCTCTTTCTGCACCTCTTTTGCCTCTTTCTGCACCCCTCTAGCCTCTTTCCGCATCTCTTTTGCTTGTTTCTGCTCTTCTTCTGCATCTTTCTATATCATTCTTGCCTCCGTCTGCACCTCTGTTGTTTCTTACTGCACTGCTCTTGCCTCTTTCTGCACCCCACTTGCCTCTTTCTGCACCTCTTTTGCTTCTTTCTGCACTTCTCTTGCCTCTTTCTGTACCCCTCTTGCCTCTTTCTGCACCTCTGTTGCTTCTTTCTGCACTTCTCTTGCTTCTTTCTCCACCTCTCTTGCTTCTTTCAGCACCCCTAGTGCCTCTTTCTGCACCCTTCTTCCCTTTTCCTGCACATCTCTTTGTTCTTTCTGCACCCCTCTTGCCTCTTTCTGCACCTTTTTTGATTCTTTCTGCACTCCTCTTACCTCGTTGTGCACCCCTCTTACCTCTTTCTGCATCCTCTGTTGGTTCTTTCTGCACTGCTCTTGCTTCTTTCTGTACCTCTGTTGTTTCTTTCTGCACTTCTCTTGCTTCTTTCTACACCTCTCTTGCTTCTTTCTGCATCCCACTTGCCTCTTTATGCACCCTTCTTCCCTCTTTGTGTACCCCTGTTCCCTCTTTCTGCACCTCTCTTGCCTCTTTCTGCACCCCTCTAGCCTCTTTCTGCATCTCTTTTGCTTGTTTCTGCTCTTCTTTTGCCTCTTTCTATATCATTCTTGCCTCCGTCTGCACCTCTGTTGTTTCTTACTGCACTGCTCTTGGTTCTTTCTGCACCTCTCTTGCAAATTTCTGCACCCCTCTTGCCTCTTTCGGCACCCCTCTTCTTTCTTTCTGCTCCCCTGTTCCCTCTTTCTGCACCTCTTCTGCCTGTTTCTGCACCTCTGCTGGCTCTTTCTGCACTTCTCTTGAGTCTTTCTGCACCCATGTCCCCTCTTTCTGCACCTCTGTTCCCTCTTTCTGCACCTCTTCTGCCTGTTTCTGCACCTCTGCTGGCTCTTTCTGCACTTCTCTTGCCTCTTTCTGCACCCATCTCCCCTCTTTCTGCTTCTCTGTTGCTTCTTTCTGTACTTCTCTTGCTTCTTTCTGTACCTCTCTTGCCTCTTTATGCACCCTTCTTCCCTCTTTCTGTACCTCGCTTGCCGGTTTCTGCACCTCTCTTGCTTCTTTCTGTACCTCTGTTGTTTCTTTCTGCACTTCTCTTGCTTCTTTCTACACCTCTCTTGCTTCTTTCTGCATCCCACTTGCCTCTTTATGCACCCTTCTTCCCTCTTTGTGTACCCCTGTTCCCTCTTTCTGCACCTCTCTTGCCTCTTTCTGCACCCCTCTAGCCTCTTTCTGCATCTCTTTTGCTTGTTTCTACTCTTCTTTTGCCTCTTTCTATATCATTCTTGCCTCCGTCTGCACCTCTGTTGTTTCTTACTGCACTGCTCTTGGTTCTTTCTGCACCTCTCTTGCAAATTTCTGCACCCCTCTTGCCTCTTTCGGCACCCCTCTTCTTTCTTTCTGCACCCCTGTTCCCTCTTTCTGCACCTCTTCTGCCTGTTTCTGCACCTCTGCTGGCTCTTTCTGCACTTCTCTTGCCTCTTTCTGCACCCATCTCCCCTCTTTCTGCACCTCTGTTGCTTCTTTCTGTACTTCTCTTGCTTCTTTCTGTACCTCTCTTGCTTCTTTATGCACCCTTCTTCCCTCTTTCTGTACCTCGCTTGCCGGTTTCTGCACCTCTCTTGCACACACAGGTCTACTTTTAAACTGACCTCAGGCTCAGCAGTGCACACATGCAAGTGCAGAAAAGGGCTGTTGGCCTCTAAACTGCCATGCCCTAATATATGCTAGGGACTTAGAGGTAGTTTTAATCCCCCTGCCCTATTATGTACTAGGGCCTTACAGGGGAGGTCATGCCAATCACAGGGGTACCCCAACCCATAGTGTACCCTAGCGTATGTAAGTGTTTTCATTGTATTCTAAGTGCCTTTCAGCATAGCACTGGCTCCGGGCCTGGTTAGTCAGAGCTCAGGGTCAGTCAGAGTCAGTTACCACTAGTATAAGTCAGCAAAAAGTTGGGGGGTGCCCAGGCACAGGTTGACTTTGCAACAAGGCCTTTTTCTGCACCTCTCTTGCTTCCTTCTGCATTTCTCTTACCTCTTTCTGCACCGCTATTGCTTCTTTCTGCACCTCTGCTGCTTCTTTCTGCACTTCTCTTGTTTCTTTCTACACCTCTCTTGGTTCTTTCTGCACTGCTCTTGCCTCTTTCTGCACCCTTCTTCCCTTTTCCTGCACGTCTCTTGGTTCTTTCTGCACTGCTCTTGCCTCTTTCTGCACCCCTCTTGCCTCTTTCTGCACCTCTTTTGCTTCTTTTTGCACTTCTCTTGCCTCTTTCTGCACCCCTCTTGCCTCTTTCTGCACCTCTGTTGTTTATTTCTGCTCTTCTCTTGCTTTTTTCTACACCTCTCTTGTTTCTTTCTGCACCCCTTGTGCCTCTTTATGCACCCTTCTTCCCTTTTCCTGCATGTCTCTTGGTTCTTTCTGCACTGCTCTTGCCTCTTTATGTACCCCTCTTGCCTCTTTCTGCACCTCTTTGCTTCTTTCTGCACTTCTCTTGCCTCTTTCTGCACCCCTCTTGCCTCTTTCTGCACCTCTGTTGCTTCTTTCTGCACTTCTCTTGCTTCTTTCTACACCTCTCTTGCTTTTTTCTGCACCCTTTGTGCCTCTTTCTGCACCCTTTTTCCCTCTTCCTGCACGTCGCTTGGTTCTTTCTGCACTGCTTTTGCCTCTTTCTGCACCCCTCTTGCCTCTTCCTGCACCTCTTTTGCTTCTTTCTGAACTTCTCTTGCCTCTTTCTGTACCCCTCTTGACTCCTTCTGCACCTATGTTGCTTCTTTCTGTACTTCTCTTGCTTCTTTCTACACCTCTCTTGCTTCTTTCTGCACCCCTCGTGCCTCTTTCTGCACCCTTCTTCCCTTTTCCTGCACGTCTCTTGGTTCTTTCTGCACTGCTCTTGTCTCTTTCTGCACCACTCTTGCCTCTTTCTGCACCTCTTCTGCTACTTTCTGCACTTCTCTTGCCTCGTTGTGCACCCCTCTTGCCTCTTTCTGCATCCTCTGTTGTTTCTTTCTGCACTTCTCTTGCTTCTTTCTACACCTCTCTTGCTTCTTTCTGCACCCCACTTGCCTCTTTCTGCACCCTTCTTCCTTCTTTGTGCACCCCTGTTCCCTCTTTCTGCTTCTCTCTTGCCTATTTTTGCACCCCTCTAGCCTCTTTCCTCATCTCTTTTGCTTGTTTCTGCTCTTCTTTTGCCTCTTTCTATATCCTTCTTACATCCTTCAGCACCTCTGTTGTTTATTACTGCACTGCTCTTGCTTCTTTCTGCACCTCTCTTGCAAATTTCTACACCCCTCTTGCCCCTTTCAGCACCCCTCTTCTCTCTTTCTGCACCCCTGTTCCCTCTTTCTGCACCTCTTCCGCCTGTTTCTGCACCTCTGCTGCCTCTTTATGCACTTCTCTTGCCTCTTTCTGCACCCATCTTCCCTCTTTCTGCACATCGGTTGCTTCTTTCTGTACTTCTCTTGCTTCTTTCTGCACCTCTCTTGCCTCTTTATGCACCCTTCTTCCCTCTTTCTGTACCTCTCTTGCCTCTTTCTGCACCTCTCTTGCCTCTTTTGCACACACAGGTCTACTTTTAAACTGACCTCAGGCTCAGCAGTGCACACATGCAAGTGCAGAAAAGGGCTGTTGGCCTCTAAACTGCCATGCTCTATTATATGCTAGGGACTTAGAGGTAGTTTTAATCCCCCTGCCCTATTATGTACTATAATTCAACCCAGATCTGTGACTGGGGGTGAGTGTTTGAAAAGTTTCAGCACTCCGTCTATCATCTCCTTGTGTTTGCTTTGTTCGCCCTAAGTTGGCAGGGTATGCCCAGACGTGGGTCCCTTGCTCACTTTGCCACTGGATTCAAACTAGCCTGGCTGAAGAGGGCTGTTAGCCCGAAACCGGTCCCAGGATGCTTGTTTCTGGTCCAGGGAAGACATGGCTTGGCAGTTTGGTCTGGACTGTTCCCATGAGGCACAGGGTCAAGACTGATTTGCATATAGCTGTGTCTGACCTGGGGTGGCAAAGTGAGCTAAAGAATGATGATGGATTCAACCCAGATCTGTGACTGGGGGTGAGTGTTTGAAAAGTTTCAGCACTCTGTCCATCATCTCCTTGTGTTTGCTTTGTTCGCCCTAAGTTGGCAGGGTATGCCCAGAAGTGGGTCCCTTGCTCACTTTGCCACTGGATTCAAGCTAGCCTGGCTGAAGAGCACTGTTAGCCTGAAATCGGTCTCAGGATGCTTGTTTCCGGTCCAGGGAAGACATGGCTTGGCAGTTCGGTCTGGACTGTTCCCATGAGGCACAGGGTAAAGACTGATTTGCATATAGCTTTGTCTGAACTGGGGTGGCAAAGTGACCTAAAGAATGATGATGGATTCAACCCAGATCTGTGACTGGGGGGAGTGTTTGAAAAGTTTCAGCACTCCGTCCAGGATCTCCTTGTGTTTGCTTTGTTCGCCCTAAGTTGGCAGGGTATGCCCAGACGTGGGTCCCTTGCTCACTTTGCCACTGGATTCAAGCTAGCCTGGCTGAAGAGGGCTGTTAGCCTGAAACCGGTCCCAGGATGCTTGTTTCTGGTCCAGGGAAGGCATGGCTTGGCAGTTCGGTCTGGACTGTTCCCATGAGGCACAGGGTCAAGACTGATTTGCATATAGCTGTGTCTGAACTGGGGTGGCAAAGTGAGCTAAAGAATGATGATGGATTCAACCCAGATCTGTGACTGGGGGTGAGTGTTTGAAAAGTTTCAGCACTCCGTCCATCATCTCCTTGTGTTTGCTCTATTATGTACTAGGGCCTTACAGGGGAGGTCATGCCAATCACAGGGGTACCCCAACCCATAGTGTACCCTAGTGTTTGTAGGTGTTTTCATTGTATTCTAAGTGTCTTTCAGCATAGCACTGGCTCCAGCCTGGTTAGGCAGAGCCCAGGGTCAGTCAGAGTCAGTTACCACCAGTATCAGTCATCAAAAAGTTGCGGGGTGCCCAGGCACAGGTTGACTTTGCAACAAGGCCTCTTTCTGCACCTCTGTTGGTTCTTTCTACATATCTCTTGCTTTTTTCGGCACCTTTCTTCCTCTTTCTGGACTTCTGTTGCCTCTTTCTGCATTTCTCTTGCTTCTTTCTGTGCATTTCTTCCTCTTTCTGCACATGTCCTACCTATGTAGGCATAGTTAGAAATTAGCATTTAAAAAACCTTTTAAATTCACTCAAAAAACATAGGTTTCAGGGATGTTATAGTTAGAAATTATCATTTAAAAAAACCTTTGAAATTCACTGAAAAAAACATAGGTTACAGCGACGTTATAGTTAGGAATTAGTATTTAAAAACCTTTGAAGTTCACTGAAAAAAACATAGGTTTCAGGGACGTTATAGTTAGAAATTATCATTTAAAAAACCTTTGAAATTCACTGAAGAAACCATAGGTTTCAGGGACGTTATAGTTAAAAATTAGCATGTAAAAAACCATAGAAATTCACTGAAAAAACCACAGGTTTCAGGGACGTTATAGTTAGTTGGACATTTCACTCGTACAAAACCAGAGAAATTTGGCTGTTATAGTTTTTAAAAAAATATGTTTATTGGTTTCCAAAACAGGCATAATGGCAGACAATAAATGCAAGTCAAATACAGAATACCAAAAAGAAACAAACCCCATCTTCCCCTCCCCCAGGCAGAACGAGTTACAATTTATTATTCAGTTTGAAAGAATCTGTTCTTCATAAATAGACAAGCGCAATGCGATAAGATCCAAGGCAATGGTTGAGTTCTCACATTAAGACCTGCAGTGCAAGCAGTTTAAAGGGCGTACAGGACCTCAGGCTATATACATGGAGCAGCAAAGACAAGAGCAGTAGGTGAGATTTTACGAAAAAGCTGCAATTACATAAGAATTGAGAAGGCAAGCATTTCCATAATACATGTTACATATTCCATATCACAGCAGATCTGAGTGAGGCAACAGGTATGCAGTAAGCGGTGACCAGAAATCCTTGGGACGTGATGCCTCGGGTATTTCCTCCTCATAGATTAACAGCTGATCCCTACAATAGAGCAGATCCCGAAGCCACTTTTTTACAGTTGGAACAGTCTTGGCCCCCCAACATTGCGCAACTGCTCTCTTTGCAAACAAGGTGGACACTGAAATTATACGTCTGTTACAAGGCTTAAGGCGTTTAACATACCCAAGGAGGCAAATCTCAGGAGTGCAATGCACTGGTTCCAGTACAATATCAGTAAGTATCCGCATCACCCTGGACCAGAAGGCAAACACACCCGCACACAACCATGCCACATGCAGGAAGTCCGCATCAGCTTGTCCACATCGCACACAGTGAGCGGATTCGCGCAGACCATACCTACAGAGTTGTAAAGGGGTATAATACAATTGGTGTAAGAATTTGAAGTGAATTATTCTGAGGTTACAGTTCGCTGTGAGGTGACCAGTGAGCTCGCAACATGCCTTCCAAGTATCCGGTGTGAGAGTTATCCCCAACGCTGCCTGCCATCTGAGACAGGAGGGATGGTCTGTGAGTTATCGTTCTCATAGGGAAGCATTATAAAGTTTAGTAATTAACCCCGTGCGTCCCTCCCCTGTCAGCATAGCCTGCAATGCCCATCGAGTCGTGGGTTCCACCGGATATTCCGGATGGATAGCCCTAATAGCTTGTCGGACTCGGACGTATGTAAAACCGAACATAAAACCACGATCTGCCCCCCCGTAGCTCCTGCAGTGTCTTGAATCGACCATGCACGTACAGGTCCCCCAGCCGGGAGACACCAACTCTAGCCAGCTCACGGAAAGCAGGTTTTTCACGAGCCGCCAAGATGTCGGGGTGCAAGGCCAATGGTAGCAATGGAGCATATAAATATGGTAGCTGAGCCCTTTTCACTAGCATCCGCCAGGCCCACGCCGTGCAGTGAACTGGGTTTATTTCAGTTCGTGGGCCACCCGAGCCTCCAGACAGGGTCGCCACCTGAAGTGGCATTGGGAGGACGGCATCCGATTCAATAGCCACGTGAGGCTGGAACCGCTGCGGGAAATGCCAATAATGTGCAAATTGCGCCTGCGTGCACAAATAGTATAGTCTGAGGTCGGGGGCCTCAAACCTGCCCTGGTCAAAAGGCTGAACCAGAATATCCCACTGGCATCTGGGCTTCTTTCCGTCCCATACAAATGTCAGCAACAACGATTGAAGTGTTTTAAACAGCGCCAAGTTCAGCTTTATGGGAATGTTAACAAAAAAATAGAGCAGTTTGTGGAGGAAGGCCATTTTCACCACATCGATCCTATCTGCTAGCAAGAGGGGCAAGTGTGCCCACCGCTCAGCCAGTTCAGTGATACGTGTGACGGTGCGCCCGTGGTTCTCAGTGATCACCTTATCTGGATCCCTATGCAGCCACACCCCCAGATATTTCACGGGATCTGAAGTCCAGGTTAGTGGAAAATCCAGCTTCACCTCCCTCATACCCGCAGTCAGCGGAAACACTACCGACTTTGTCCAATTAATCCCGAGACCGGAATATAGCTCAAATTTTACATATTCCCGGAGCAGTGCAGGCAGATATGTGGTAGGCTCTCGGACGTAGAGTAGCATATCGTCTGCATATAGAGAGACCCCAAGTGGTCTCTGCCGAAAGCGCAGCGCAGCTGCTGCATGCTTGTGACGGAGCTTACAGGCCAGGTGCTCCAATGCGAGGGAGAAGAGCATTGGCGACAAGGGGCACCCCTGCCGTGTGCCTCTTTCTATAGGAAACGCAGACGACACCAAACCGTTAAAGCGCACCCGGGCAACCGGATTGTCATAGAGCACCCTAATCCATTGCAGGAAAAACGGGGGAAAGCCCATTCTAGTTAAGACCGTGAACATGTAAGTCCATTGGAGAGAGTCAAAAGCTTTCGCTGTGTCTAGCAGCACTGCAACAGCTTGAAAGTCTGAGTCAAAGTAATGTAGGGTGGAAAAAACAGTGCGTAAATTATGAGTCGTGGATCGAGCAGTGACAAACCCAGATTGGTCAGGCAGGACCAGAAGAGCGACCAGCGGTTGGAGCCTAGTAGCAATCATTTTTGCCAGGATCTTCGCATCTATATTTATAATCGAGAGAGGACGGTAGGACTCACACATTTTTGGGGGCTTATCAGGTTTCAGTAGTGTGACCAGAAAAGCCTCCTTAAGAGTAGGCGGCAGCTGTCCCTTCTCATATGCCTCTGCATAGACTTCAAGGAGTCTGGGGGCGATATCTGAAATATAGGCCTTGAAGAACTCGCTGGGTAATCCGTCCATCCCGGCAGCCTTACAGGTTGGCAGAAACATTATGGCGAGTTTAACATCGTCAACATCAAACGGCTGCATAAGGTATTCACAATGTGAATTGGACAGCCACCCTAGCGCAACGTCATCCAGATAGGAGTCAATCTCCTCAGGCGGCGGAGAGCTCCTCGCAGCGTAAAGCTGAGTATAAAATTGCAAGACCGCATCGCAAATTTCCGGAGTCGAGTAGCAGGCAACCCCATTCGCATCTAATATTTCCGTTACACAGTCCTGGCTACGCGGCGCCGCCAACCTCTGCGGTAAGGAGCGACCAGGACGGCCCCCCTCACCATAATAACGAGCGGTGCTGCGGCGAGAGCGGTGCAATAACTCCTGATCAGCCGTTGTATTGTGTTCCGTAACTAATTCACGGATTGCAGCTAGTTTTTCTGGGGAGGGATTGGTCTCGTATTCACGCTCGAGTGCGGAAATATCAGACGCCAATTTTTGGATCCTACGACGGATATCCCGCAGCACTCCAGATTGAGCTCCTATACAAGCCCCCCGAATAGTCACTTTAATCGCCTCCCAAAGCACTCCAGCACTATCTACAGACCCCTCATATTCTTTAAAAATAATTCTGAACGCTTCTCCGATTGTCTGCTTAAAAACTGGATCAGTCAACTCAGACGGCTGCAAACGCCACGTAAAGGGCGGTCGCTCACACGTGGGTACCTGCAATGCAAGGATTACGGGGGAATGGTCTGAGAGTGTGCGAGCCATATGCTCCACCCTCTCTGCCCAAGTGCAAACCACCTCCGAGACGAGCCAGAAGTCTATACGAGACCAAGACCCATGCACAAAGGATACAAATGTGCTCTCCCGACCCGTGGGGTGTCGAAGATGCCAAATATCACGTAGGTGGCCTGCATCCAGCAGCCCCAACAGCACTTCTGCCGCCTGTCTAGACCTCACCGCACCACTACCAACCCTATCAAGGGCAACATCCAGACATACATTAAAATCACCGCCCCAGACGACTGCAGCTGGTGGGAATGCTGAGATCCCGCGCCATACATCCGAAAAGAATGATGGATCATCCGTGTTTGGTCGATAAACATTCACCAGTAATACACTCATGCCACCCAGTTGCCCATGCACTATTGCCACTCGTCCGTGTTCATCCGTGTCCGTACGAATCACAGTAAAGGGAACACCTTTTTTCACGAGAAATAACACCCCCCTAGAGTAGGTAGAATAAGAAGACACAATTCTCGTACTGGCCCAGCGCGCGCCCACTTTTTGTGCAGTTTCATTAGTGAGGTGAGCCTCTTGCAGCAAGGCAACTTGCTCTTTCAGTATATCCAAATACGCTAATACCGATCTTATCTTTTTGGGGGTATTCAGCCCCCGCACATTCCAGGTGAGGAACTTAACTTTACCGCTCATAGTGTCGCGCCAACATTAACTGGACATACTTGCAAAAGCACATACCATGCGTGTCTGAAGAACAATACCATATCTGAACAGAGATTTCATAGCACAGCCGCATTGTCATTCCGCCTTCCAGGAACGCAAACCCCATTCCCCCCACCCACTTCAGCAACGCCAACTCGCCAAAGCCATCCCAGTGCAAAAAACCCAACCCCCAACAAACCCATATAGAAACATTATGCATTCGGGGTACACCCAATTCGGGGGTGCAGAGTGCTACTAGCCTCCTACTTAGTAGAAGGTGGCCGAGCAGGTCTAGAAATTTGCCAAAATATATAACGTTAGTTATTTAGCATGCAGTGTAGCAGAGCACAGTATTTCCAGTTACTATAGGACACCCCAACCGGAGTACATCGTAAAAGACCAATCATGCCAAGTAATTATACAATATGAAGTGTAAGAGCAAAATGAGATGTTAGTTACGAAAAAGGACAGAACAGCAACAACAAATGTTCCAGTTAATCTGCTTCTTCTTGGGCCGCACCAGGCCCGCGTTTTGTGCATTTCAGGTGTTTTGTATGTTCAAGAGCTGGCTTGGGATTGGAGAAAATCTTAAAGTCCCCATCTGGGCCTACACGGAGGCGCGCGGGGTATAGCATTGCATACGGGACCCCTTCCGCTTGGAGAAACTTTTTTACTGCACTGAATTCACGCCTCACTGATTGCACAGCCACAGTAAAGTTGGGAAAAAAGGCCAAGGTGTTGCCCTGATGTTCAATAGTTCTCTTATCCCGAGCGAGGTGTAGGATAGTGTCTCGGTCGCTGTAGTTTAAGAGTCTATCTATGATAGGCTGTGGAGGGGCACCCGGGATAGGTCTCGGCGCCAGAGAGCGATGGGCCCGTTCAACAACAAACATGTTGGAAAGGTGTTCAGATCAAAAAATCTCCCTAAGCAGGCTCTCCAAAAATATCTCTATTCTCCCCACATTCGTGGACTCCGGCAGCCCAGTAAGTCTGATGTTGTTGGGCAGGGACCGCGCTTCCAAGTCTTCATTCTTGGCCTGGTAAGGGACAACACCTTCTCCATATTGAGCGCCTTGCCAGCCACATCACTTAACCCATCTTCTGTGGCCGAGACACGTTGCTCGACCTCACCCATGCGGGCATTGTGTTTCTCCAGCTGTGAGGACATATGATCTAGACCGTGGTTTACTGCTGCCATAGTGCCTTCAATAGATTTTAGGCTGCGTTGCATCGCTAGGAGGGTAGTCTCTAGAGTGGGGGAGTCGGTACTGTGGGCATCCGCCTCAGAGTCCGAGGCCGCCTTTTGAGAGGATTTGGCTGGTTTGCGGGCCTCAAAAGTGAGACAAGGTTGTGATCTGTCAGTTCTCCCCATGCTGAAATTAGTAAGGCCTGCCTCTCCAATCCACCAGGCGAATTATACACCAAGGAGGCCGAGGATGGACCCACACTATATGGTAAGGCAGAAGTCGGAACAACAGGAGCACCCACACCACACAACGATGCAAGGGGAGATATGTCCTGCAAGCGCCAAATCAAGGAGGCCCAGAGGGGGAAGCATTAACAAAGATCCTCCCAGACAAAAGATGTGCGCGGCACCTCAACAGCAGCACAGGAGATAGGGGGTGTTGCGTCGGTCCCGCCACAGGAAGGGAACACCGTGGAATGTCAAAGAAAAATGTCGTTGCGGGACAACCGCAGGTCTCCAGTGCGGCGCAGAACCGCAAGCACACAACGGGCCACCAGCGGAGGAGGCAGCCGCCAGGCACACCACTGGGATGAGCGGCTAGCGGAACCGCAGCCTCACGGCAGCCAAGCACTGCACCAATGAAACAGGGGAAGGTTCAGCACACCATGGGAGGCAGTGGCCCAGCAGAAACCCCCAACAGGCAGCAGCGACAGTCCGCACCACAGCTCACATCCGCCGATTGCGCAGAGCAGCGGCCCCGCAGAGGTGCGCTCCCACCAGCCCAGCAGCAGCAGGCAGAGCACCGCGCCAACCCAGGGCCCTCACCCACCTCCACAGCCACGGGCGCCCCAGGCGCCGGACCCCACTCACCACCACCGGAGCCAGGAGCGATGCGGGCAATGACACTCAGGGGAGGCCCAGCCACAGCCACGAGGAGATACGTAGGAGGTAAGCGGCCGCCGTCCTCCGCTCGCCGCCCCACGTCGTTCAGGCAGCCCGGTGCAGCTACAGTCGCCAGTTCTTTGAACCCAGGGTGCCGCCGCAGCACAGGCCCAGCGAAGGCAGCACAGGAGTCAGCTGGAGCGGATGGGCCAACACAAGGGTTCCCGGCCCCAGGAGCGCCAGGCGGCACCCATTTTACAAGCGCCAGCTGGCGGGACAGGCAGGTCGAACACAGCACGCTGCGGCGGACCAAGGCACGATCTGACTCTCACAACGCTCGCAGGAGGGCTCCACAGCTCCATCCAGTCCAGTCAGGGGCAGGGATGTAACGATTTGCGGCAGATATTAGACGGATAGTTGCTCGGCCGGGCAGAGCAGCACTACAGTGCGGCCATCTTGCCGTGCGCCCTCTAGCACCCCCGGCTGTTATAGTTAGTTGAGCTAACTATAACTCACGTCCCCGCAATGCACTGCTGATGACAACACATATTACATCACTCATGACATGGTCAGTGACATCACTGATGACATCTCAAATGACATCACTGATGACATCATCCACGTGATCCTCTGATGTACCTCCTCAGAGCCTAATATAACCTTTGATACACCCACTCTAAAATACAGACTGCCATTCTCGAAACCATAGACACACCAATACCAGTTACTATATACCCACTCACTGATTCCTAGGTCTACACACACACATCCACTGCCTCATCCATACAGTCACTCATACATGCCGTCACTCATCAATACAGCCACTAACATATGCACACACCGCCACTCACCCATAGAGTTACTCACTCAGCTAGTCAGTCATGCAAAGAATCAATCACACTCCCATTTACTCACCTACACAGTTATACACACACCACCTCACTTATTTATACAGACACTAACACATACTTACTCTCTTATACAATCACTGACACAAGCACATACTCATCCATACAGCCACTCTCACAATCACTCACTCTCACATACAGTCACTTATATACTCCAACACTCACATATACTGCCTTTCACATATGTAGTTACTCACACATGTACCACTGAGACATCAATTCACTCACCAACACAGCCATACACACACTCACCCACCCATACAGTCCCTCACAGATGCACTCTTGAACCCATACACCCAGTGAACCACCCACTCAGACATCCATGCAGGGGGTCACACCCACCCCACCCACCCACACAGACACTCAGTCACCCATACAGATACTCAGACAACCAATCAATAACCCATATAGACACTCATGTAGCTACTCGCCAACCCATGCAGCTGCTTACATACCAACAGACAGACAGATACAAACATTCACACAGTTTAGTCACTAACTCATGCATTCAGTAAGACATTTTTAATCACTCACTTATATAGTCAGTCACGCACCTACTAAATCATCCATTCAGACACTCATACACTCACTCATTCTTCAATCCACCTTGGCCTATTATTATATATAAAACATATTTAAACTTTACAGAAAAACACAGTCACTGGATGATGTCATCAGTGATGTCATTTGAGATGTCATCAGTGATGTCACTGACCATGTCATGAGTGATGTAATATGTGATGTCATCGGCAGTGCATTGCGGGGACGCGAGTTATAGTTAGCTCAACTAACTATAACAGCCGAATTTCTATGGTTGTGTACGAGTGAAATGTCCAACTAACTATAACGTCCCTGAAACATGTGTTTTTTTCAGTGAATTTCAAAGGTTTTTTAAATGATAATTTCTAACTATAACGTCCGTGAAACCTATGGTTTTTTCAGTGAATTTCAAAGGTTTTTTAAATGATAATTTCTAACTATAACGTCCCTGAAACCTATGGTTTTTTCAGTGAATACGTATATATATATATAGTTAGATAGATAGATATATAGATATATAGATAGATAGATAGATAGATAGATAGATAGATAGATAGATAGATAGATAGATAGATAGATAGATATATTCACTGAAAAAACCATAGGCTAAAGGAGCCATTGTAGTTGGGAAATAGAATTTTAAAAAAACTTAGAGATTCACTGAAAAAACCAAAGGTTACAGGGACGTTATACTTAGGCTGACATTTCACTTGTACAAAACCAGAGAAATTCAGCAGTTATACTCCCCCGCAATGCACTGCTATGACCTCACATATTACATCCCTCATGACATGGTCAGTGATATCACTGATGACATCACTGATGACATCTCAAAGGACATCACTGATGACATCACTGATTCACAAAGGCAATCTGAGACAAAAGTCTAACTTTATGACCTTTGGTATTCACAGAGGTAATTTACAAATCGCATCTTTACGTCTGCAGTTTGGCCGGAATCTCAGGCTTGGGCCGAACTCTCCTCACCTGGACCATACTCTCTGACTCGGGCCTTACTCTCAGGCTGTGTGTTTTTATATACGTATAGATTTATGAATAGTATTTAATATTATTTAAGTTTGTTTGAATTATATTATATTAATGATATATTTTAAAATATTTATGATTTACTATAACGATATTAGTGTGAAACAATATATTATTAAATATTGCTGTACTTACCATTATAAGTATAGGGAGATGATATTTTAGTAAACAATATTTAGGACACAATATTTTATTGTTGTCGCTAATGAGTGCTAAAGTCCTCTCCCTAAAACATGATAACATTCCCCTACACATGCCTGGCACATTTAATTTACTTGTAAGTCCCTAGTATATAGTACTGCATGTACCCAGGGCCTGCAAATTAAATGCTACTAGTGTGTCTGCAGCACTCATTGTGCCACCTACCAAAGTAGCACTATAAAACAAGTCTCAGGCCTGCCAATGCAGCCTGTAGTGCTGTTTTAAATGGCTAATTGGTCCTGGCAAAATTAACCTTTTACCAGACCTAAAACTTCCATTTTGATACATATATATCAGCCCTAAGGTAGGCCCTAAACTGAGCATAGGGAAAGGTGCATTGTATTTAAAAAGTAGGACATGTGTTTTCAAGCGTTATATGTCCTGAAAGTGAAAAACTCCTACATTCATTTTTTACTACACTGCAGCCCATCTCTCCCATTGGATAGCATTGGGTTACTTTGTGGATTGGGAACAGGTAGAGAAAGGATATTTAGACTCAAATACATTGTAATTTTAAATCTTCTTTAATGGTAAAGTCAGATTTTACATCACAATTTTGAATATGCCAGTTTAAGAAAGTTGTCATTTTTCTGCCCAAATGTTTCTGAGGCTTTCTAGCTGCCCTTGTTAATGTCCATTAAGAATGCGTATTGTTCACAGACAGTGAACAATAGGACCTGGGTGTACTGGAGCTTTGACAGGGGAAGAGAATCATATGTAGGCGTAGTATCAGGAATCCCCCCACTTCGAAGGCTGGCACCAGGTATAAATATTAGGACCTCCAGAGCCAACCTGCAGTACAGTCCTGGACCTGTGGACATTACAGCAGTAGGGTTGCCCAGTTCCCCAGATGGCTGCCCTGATGCTTGAATCCTACCTTTTTCTCCAGAGGACTGCCCTGCTGCTACCAGATCACTTCTGTGCTGCTTGAGGTCTGCCTTGTTCCCCAGAGGACTGCCCTCCTGCCTGAGTCATGCCGTGCTCTCTGAGAAAAAAGACTGGACCTGTTCCCTTCATCCCAGGCCAACCTGAGTGACTCAAAGTGTCAATTGACTGACCTCCTGTTCTGACCTACAGGTACACAAGAAGCTGCAGAGGCCTCCCTGCAACTTCCTAGCTGACCAGCTGCATCTGGACCTGCCTTGACCTGCAACTGCACCTGCCTGAGCCTCTGCTAGTGTGAGTCCCTGATCACCAAGAGTTGTCTGCCCAAGTCCTTGACCCTTGGTTAGCATCAGGGTGCACTCCTCTGGAAGAAAAGGCTAAAATCCTAAAGTTTTGCATTCTTCACAACAGCAAACAGGCCTGTTCATGCAGAGACTCTGCTACCCGCAATGACGGTCAACGTGGCACTCGGATGAACCCAACCTGTTGCGCTACAGCAACCACTAGCGACAACTAGCAATACAAGATCTGAACTTCCCGCTACAGCAATGACAGACTATGGATGACCACCCACAATGCTCTCCTTGCTCCTCGTAGGCTCGTCCACTGTAAACTGGACTCTTCGCATTGGATTTGGAGAAAGTAACTTTTCAGTGGATCTAACCTGGTCCCTGTATCTGTCTCATGCTCCATTTCAGTTACCCTGAACTTTCCACCGGTCTAGCATGAACAGATAACAGTGAGTGGTGCTTTGTGCTTTTAGGTGCTAAACTTTTCTAAAAGTTTGAAATTCAATATCTCCAGTTCTACTGGTTAGATTTAATTAATGTTGCTGTCATTTTGTTTTTATTAAAACTTGCTTTATGTTTCTAAATTGGTTTGGGATTTTTCTTGTGTTCTTTTCTTACTTTATTACTGATTGCGTGTTGTATACATATGTGCCTATAAGTAAAGCTTGACTACTTTTGTGCCAAACACTCCAAATGGCTAAGCACAGGTAAATGTTGTGACTTTTGTGGTTTATCCTGACAAGGACTGTTGCTGTTGCTTAAGAAGGGTTTTCACACCCCTCAATCAATAACCCAATTTCTTAGAGATGCTTTTTTCAGCAGATGTAGAGGGTGTTTGCTTGAGAGAAAAATGTTGCTTGTTGAAAGGCACATGTAGGAAAGTCATCCTTTTTGCCCTAATCACACCCGTTGTGACTGAAACTGGTAGTTACTGATGCTGAAAGTGCCCTGGCCTCTGCTAGCCAGGCCCAGGGCCAGTTCTCTTTCCTCCAAATGATATGGTAATTGGTATCATTCTAATTGGCCTAGAGTGGCTACTGGTAAGTCCCTAGTATATGGTACGGCATGTAGGTTTAGAGACCGCAGTGGACTTAATGCACTTACGTATGCACTGCTGTGGTGTCTGATGTCGTTTTAAAGTCAGGCTTGCTTCTAGGCTGGTTTTAAAATAAAGCTATGTCTAAATTTGACCTTGGAATTCAAAGTACTTACAAAGTCCACAACTACTACTTTATTACTTATAAGTCATCCCTAAGGTCTGTCCTAGGTGTCCCAAGGGCAGAGTGCAGAGTTACAAAAAGTAGGGACAATATATAAGATGTTTTATATGCCCTTTAAGAAAACGTAGGCAAAATAGTATTTTTCCCTATTGTGGTGCTGCTAGCCTCAGAAGCTAACATGGGAAATGCTTTACTAAAATTAATAAAGTCTATCTTTGCTTTCAAGATAATTAACAATATCATTTCGAAGTATCAAAACAATGGTTACAATAAATCCAACAACTTGCCAAGGTCGGATTTATATAACTACTACAGGAAAGTAGTTTTAGAACTTACTATTCTTCACTTACCTAAAATAGCCCTGTAGCAGCCTCTTCTGATTGGTCAGCATTTGACAGCCTTAGCCAAGCAGCTCTATGAGTAGGTGTGAAGAGGCCTGGGGTTGAAACAATGCAGCCATTTGGTGAGAAAATATTTGCTTCCTGTAGAAGCTAAGGAGAGGAAGGCAACTGGGGAGATAAGCTGGAATTCAAAAGCAGGAGAACATATGTCACAGGACATACTTGTTGGGGATCATCATTGTTGGGGACTCCAAGTCCCAGGACACTCTGCTTCTGTTCATAGCAGGAGGCTCCTGCAGAGGTGAAGGGGGAGGAGGCATCAACACCCCTCAGTGTTGATAGCACTTCACTCACTCCTGCAGCGTGGGATCACCATTGTTGGGGACTCCAAGTCCCAGCACGCTCTGCTGCCATTCGCGCCAGGAGGTGCCTGCACAGGTGAAAGGGGAGGAGGCATCAAAATTCCCTAGTGCTTTTAGCGTGTCGCTCACTCCCACAGCACTAGCATTAGTCTAATGGTTGTATTGACTAATATTCATTTCTGTGATAAGACATCTGCTTATGTGCAACTGTGAGCTATTGACGTTGTATTGATATTTCCTGATAATACAGCGTTTTATCTATGAATAGGTTTTCTACATCTTTGGATCTATATTTGTGTAATGTCATTTTAATGTATACCGTATGATTTTTTGTCACAAAAATCGAATAAAGGTTTGATGATGAGATGTCAAAGGATCCAGGCCAGCCTCCACTTCCTTGATCCCCAGCCAGATGGTAGTCCCCCTAATTAGATTAGGAAAGGAGCTAGGAAGGAGAGTGTAGTGAGCTGTTAGCCACACCTTTGGGTTGGGCTACACAGACACACACCAAGAAGAGATTTTCTCCATTTCAATTTTTGTGAAAACAGTGCATTCTGGGTCAAAAATATGCCTCACTTTGCAGGAAGTGGTCATAGTCCAGGGTCCAGTCCAGGTCCAGTTGCTATTGGTCAAGTGGGCTTCTTAGCCAAACACGTCTGTTGCAGCTTGTTGGGTTCCTGTAGCGAACTGAACCTTGGAGTCACTTGTTCAGCCTAGGTACAAGTGGGATCAGGGCCAGGACTGACAATCTTATACATTTAAGGAGAATCACATGTAATGCTCCTACTTTAGAAAAATTCAATAAATGGCAAAACTGACATGACTGTCAGATATTATGCAGTCAGCAACAAACGGCAACACAGTTAGCATCCTAATAATATTGCCAAAAGTAGTCAAATTCCTTCAAGAAAGCCTGTCTCAAAGTGTAAAAACATCAGGCACTGTCACAACAGCACAAATTCAGAGAAAGTTATGGTGCACCTCAGATCTGGTACTTTTAAGGTCAGAACTCAGGAAATTTAAATGTGCAACCTGCGAAAAGAGCAAACAACTTCTCATAGTTGCAAATCTAGATAGAGTGGGAATGAAATAAAGAAAAAAACTATGGGACGAGAAAAGGACTTTAAATGGCAAGTTATCCATTGAATATCAAAATCCAATGATTATAAGAAGTTCTGGAACTTCATAAATAACCTGTACATAAATAAACATTTCACAATTGAAAAAGTAGTCAGTCCAGATGACTGGGAATAGTATGCTTCCAAATTGCATTATGATAGCAATAGGGAATTTTAAACCACCTCAGCACTGATCCCACTTAAGCAGAAAGAACTTAGATTGAGCTTCAGAAGTTAAAAACCAGATTGGCACCAGTTCATTAATAATGAAAGCACAAAACTTGCTCTGAAACAATCTCGTTCAGGAGGAGCCCCAGGACCCAAAGGAAGACTGTCCTCACTAGTCGATATTACTGAGCAGACTAGCTAATTCTGCTCTATTAGGAATCCTATTATCTATCATCTGTAATTGAGCCCTGGCGCAGTTCAATACTCTGCCCTCTATTCAAGAAAGCTAATTATTCAGATACATTGTGCTATTGCTTGATGGCACTTTTGGATGAAGAAGGAAAATCATACACTAGGCTTCTCCTCAATGAAATTGAAGCTTGGGTATAATTAAATCAAATTATTCCTTACCTTTAAACCGGTTTCAGACCAGGATGTAGTACTACTGATAATATTGTGGCAGTATTGTACATGGCACATCAGGCCATTATACATAAGGCTCCCACATCTCTTATTTAAAGCCATGATGTCAAATTAAGGTAGGAAAAACGTCAATCTCTTGGAAACAAAGTTCTGAAATTGAGGCCTTAAACAGGGTTGCAGTATGGGGATGATATTGTTATTTTGGATCAAACTTATATATGCTTACAAAGAGCCTTGCACAAGCTGCAAGAATTCAATCTTGCCAATAAGTTAGAGCTCAATGAACATACATTAAATATAATGATCTTCAGAAACTATGCAAACAAATTGAGGAAAAGATAGAGTTGTAGGTCCGTGACTCTGCTCTACACTTCTTCTTATAATTACCTCGGATAGTGGCTAACAGAAAGGGAATCCCCAAGACTACCCTTAGCGAATTTTAGACACAAAGGTGCTCTATCACATTTGGCCTGTGCAGGCTCCAGAGTAAATTATACAGCCCATCAGCAGGCCATATCCTAAAAGTAACAAGAGCCAAACCCCTTCCAGCCCAGACATTCGGCCATCATGGATATCCAGGGAGGATTGTCAGCACCCTGAATCAGATCCAATGTAACACTTATAAAAAGCTGTTCAATTTACCAAAGAACTCTTACAGACCTCAAGTGTGTCTTGAGCTCGGTTTCCTCTGACAGGACTTGGCTGGTACAGGTGATTTTTTAAAGTACTGCTGTTGGGACGGAAATGTCTGCTGCATTGTAAGAGATGTGTACCCCTGCCCTGAGTTCCCAACTGAACTGTTGTCTGGATCCCTAATGCTGACTTTTTTTGTAATTGGCAAACACGGATAATGTGCTTGCATTGTGACATATGCCTGACTCACTGATTGTGGTCTTGTTGGACCGGAAGGGGTTCCCAAGGCACTACCCTCATAGTCATGGAAGGCTACTGCCTTCAGGAAGAGTTAAGCATCACAAGTGCCATGGTGGCAGCATACTGTGTAATGATCGGTAGGTGTGAAAAAGTCCTTTTTTCCCAATGTCGTGGAGAGAAGCCTACAGCCTCACTCACCTTTTTAAAGTTCTGCTGTTGTGTACTTAACTCACCCTTGGCCTACATCAGTTGGATGTGGAGTGCTGCACAGCACAGGAGTAGTGACTCTGTGCTGTATGTATGTGTGCCTGGAAAGTGTACAGTACAAGGGTAGAGCAAGACCATATGGATTGTACGTATGCATGTGAGAAATACATTACATGAGAGATTTAGTGCTGTGTGTGAGAAATGAAAGCATCTGCTGGGTTTATGCATGCTTGCGAGAAGTACAATACATTAAGAGTGAAGTGTTGTGTAGCACGCACATGATGAGTGTGTGCTGGCAGTGAGTGTATTTTCAAATAGCACACCCTGGCACAAGACAGAGAGGCTACAGTACTGAACAGTATGCGTTGATTTAATGTGTGTGCTGAATGTATGTGTGTCTATAGTGGCACAATGCATAGAGATAACAGTGTTCAACAGTATGTGTGCTGATTGTAAGTGTGCCTGCAATGGTACATTACACTGAGGACTCTGGGTGCCGTTTTAGGAAGGCAAGACCTGCCTGGTGAAGACATGAGGAGCAGAGGAGTGCCCCTGACAGATGTGTGTATTGATGCATTCCTGTGAGCTGTGTGGGGCACACACTGGAGATATTCAGTCATAGATCACAAGGAAGGGGCCTGGACACATCTCAGATAAGGGAAACATAAAAAGTAGGGCTGGGACCCCAGGAGTAACCTTTTGATGCAAATATCACTGTGGCTGACATCCAGGTGTGAACTCTGGTCATATCCATGAACTGTGTTGTGGACAATCAGCTGTGGCTGACATCCAGGTGTGAACTTTGGTCATACCCATGAACTGTGTTGTGGACAATCAACTGCAGAATCATTCCTGCTGTGACAGCCAGCCTTTCAAGAGGAAAGAAGAAAGGAAAGAAATGTACACTTCAAAAGAAGCAGAACCTCAACATAAAACTTCAAAGAGTCAGACCCAAAATCACATTTGGTGTCTGGAAAAGGACTATAAGAAGGGGAGATTGACACACCAGCATTTGTCATCTGCCAAGCAGCCAGACGGGCTGTGAGAGAAGGGGAAGCTCTGCAAGACTTCTGCCTGTGACCAGGACTGGGGGCCCAAGGCCTGCCAGTCTCCCTGCTGGGTGAGGGGACATCAGCCAAGGAAACTAAGACCACCTGCCTTGTAGCACCAGTGCCTGCTTGCTTGCCAAGACCAGGCTGCCATTTGATGAACAGCATCTTCGAGGCTAGGATGCATCTCTGATCATTGGGTAGCTGGCAGCGCTGCTTGGTAAGAGAGCCCGCCTGTTGAGTTCTGTCACACGTACCACGAGCAGCCTGATTTCTCCGAACCAAATCAGAAATATCGAGTGCCCATAGTCAGTCACTTGCTGCAACACTGAACGCTTCCATGCAGCCGGATTGGGTAAAACTTGACCTGGGCCTGTGTGGCCCCAGCTGACGTACTGGTGACGGTGCTGGAGCACTGAGCAACATAGGCAATGTTGACTACTCTATAGAGTCAAAGGGGAACTCTTGAATAGTAGTATGTATTCCCTGGATGCAGCTACCATTCAATGGGGGATACCTCAACCATGTTACTTTGAAAAGGGTGGGATAAGGATTTGCCTGACAGACACTAGAGTTCTGACCTCAAGGGAATTGTGTTGTTACTAATAAATGGGGTTATTCCTTTGCATGTTTAGAGTTAGAAATAAAATACTTCTTTTTATTATAAAAACAAATAGTTGAATGGACACTGATTTTTTCACAATACAGTGTACACTTTGAATTAAGAGTCATATTCACTAATCTGTATCTACACTTCCCCATGCCTCCCATGAGTAAGCCTTTGACTGCTTGTCCACAGCTACCACTGACAGTTAAGTGCAGAAGAGGAACTTGGCCTAGTTACTCAGGATCCATAGTAGGTCAGGCCCTACTATACTCCAAACATAAATAATAATAATAATAATAAAAAGGGGATGCAATAGGGAGGGTGGGAGCCCAACTGTAGAGTGGGTGGAGGCAGGGGCATAGTAAACACTGATGAGCAGCAACAGAAAGGTACGAAAAATGGAGGAGTTTTAGGGCCTAATTTAAATTTGAGAAAGCAACAGACAAGAAAGGTGGGACATAAGCAATGCCATATGGAGGACAAGGGAAAGGGGAAGCAGTACAAAGGGAGAGAGAGCAAAAATAAACTCATGCACTCAAATGGAGTGCTCCAAGGAAAATTAAAATGTAGTTCCAGTAATGCAGTCAGTCATTCAGAACTCTGTGAGACTGAGATGCTCCTGGGTGGGACAAACACATGACTAGAGATGAAAGCCATTGAATCAAGAGGAGACAACTGAGATGACAACAAAGCCATCTAATCATGAGCAAACATCTGAACCAAAACCCACTTTAGTTGTACTGAAAAGAATAGGTATGGCCATCAGATTGCACAAGCTGTGAGTAGCCGAGACTTGAAGAGCAATTTTTAGTTTTAGCCTTGCCCACATTGCCTATGGTAACAATGTGACCTTAAGCCACCTTTCCGTTTGTAATTTTACACTCATTGTGTCCCATCTGCCTTCTGGTAAGCTCCACATACCAGTAGTCAGACATGCTGGTAATTGCTCACACACTCCCCCCGAATCTCTCTGCTGATTGTGATTGTTTTCCAACTGATGGATGAATAATGAGATCAACCTCAATGCCTTATCAAGGCATCATCCTAAAGTCAGATAGCAAAGCTCCATTTTGAGCACACTTAGTGCCATTTCGAAGTCTGCCTTACCAATTAAGCCATCATAGAAATGGCTACCAGTTTAAAATTGAGCCGCTTTATGGAAACAGGCATTCCCTTGTAATTTATTGTGCACTGCTGATAAAAATTCTCTTTTAAATCATCATGAAAACATCAATTATCAATTATGATTCACCCCTGTACAAAATTAAACTGTATATATTTTTTATCGACTACATATTAGGTGCTCACAAAATATGTGTTGTGAAGTATATTAGCAGCCGTTGTTAATATTTACCAATCAACTCCAAAGAAAACATTACATTGCATAATTTAACAAATATGTTAATTTCAAAATTATTAATTTATATAAATAATTATTTAGCTTCTTCTAATTCACTTTTATGCCACCAAGAGAATATTGTATATTGGTGTGATTTCACATCAGTACCAGCTGTTTTCAGACACAGAGTATGAGTATCTCATTAGTACTCATAATTACTCATTCAATCTGAAGTAACGTCTGATCAAATAGCCCTTGCACAAATTCAACAGTCAAACAGCTAATCTTCAGTAAAATGGTGCATAAACAGGTTAAATGATCATCGAAAATAAGGATACCTCATTACCTCAGAGTGATGAACGTGGCTATAACATCTGAAAAATGTGCATTGAAACCAGCTGTTAGACCTGACATCATTTGTGTGGTATTCCACCAAACTGTTCGCTTTCACCCCTTCTGTTTTCTGAATTTGTTTTATTGGCACTAGCACTCTGTGCACTTAACCACTGTTAACCAGTGCTAAAGTGCTTGTGCTCTGACCTTCAAACATGGTAAAATTGGCTTACACCTAATTGGCACATTTAATTTACTTGTAGGTCAATAGTAGATGGTATTACATGTATCCAGGGCCTGTAAATTAGATGCTACTAGTGGGCCTGCAGCACTCTCATTGTGTCCCCCAAAGTATCACTTTAAAACATGTATCAAGCCTACCATTGCAGCCTGTAGTGCAGTTTTAAACTGTCAATTCAACCTTTGAAAATAAACCTTTTGCCAGGCCTAAACCTTTTCTTTTATATACTTATAAGAAACCTCTTAGGTAGACCCTAAAGGCTCATAGGGCAGGGTGCATGGTATTTAAAAAGTAGGACATGTGGTTTTATGTTTTATATGTCCTGGTAGTGAAAAAGTTGTTTTTCACTAAGTCAAAATATTGTATTGTTTGAGTAGTTAAAATCATCAACAATACAAATCTTAACCATCATCATAAAACCAAATAGAAAATATTTCATGGACTAGCAAGAGGTCCCATGAGAAACCGGGAACTTTCAGGTAGGGTTTTAGTATAATTTAAAACATACACAGGAGGCATGTGATCAACTCTAGGATCGTGACGTCCTTAAATTAGTTAGGCTCTCTAATACAGTTTAAGACAGTGTGTCTAAGACCCTTTTTAAATCAGCTTACAATATTTTTTTTATTCCTGCAACAGTCTAAAACCATAGTGTCTGAGGAGGTAAGGCAAAGTGATATAGCCTCCTTACAAGTACGGCACCTATATGATAAAGACAGAAGTTTCAAGAGGGTGCGACAAGAGTTTCCAAATTTTGGGCTGCAGAGGAGTAGGTGGGTAAAGGACTTGTTCTTGTAATAGAAGAATCTACACTTTGAAATTAGAGTTGATGGTTGTCACCATTGCAGTTGAAGGTCTTTGCAACCAAGATGATTCGCCTGTCCCCACTTAGTGGAACTTTCAGGTAGTGTGGCAAACCTTTAGGGTTATTAGCGGGAAGGATAGATTTAAGCTGGTCCTGTTGTTGCAAGGTGTGTTGATCAACATTCCCAGATTCCGCCATTATCACTTTTTTCAGTAATTGTTTAAATGCTGGATTTGATGAGTTACTGGCTTTTATTGGCTACAGAACTTTTAATAGGTGACTGTTTGTAGTCTGTCCAGCACAGAGTCCATTTTGATGGAAAGCCTGGTGGACCGTATGAGATTGTTGGAATCAATTGAGCCTTGAGTATACGCATTATGCCCACTGTAGATGGACTGTATAGTGTTGCATTTAATCTGCAAAAGGTGACTATTAGCGTTCACTGCAGGCCAATTGTTGTTTGATCGAAAATAACTAGATCGTCTGTGAATTGTAGTATTTGGATTTTACGCAAGTCAATGCTTGGGGGAAATGACTTGGCCTTTGCTATTTCAGTCCGCAAGTCGGCTGTGTAGAGATTAAACAGTAATGGGGCTAGTATGCAGCCTGTTTAATGCCTTTGCTTGTATAGACTTGTTGATACCATATTCCATTGGCCAAGTTTGACCTGCACCCATGTGTCTGAGTAGAGTGAGAATATTGCTTTTAATAGGAGGTGTGGAATACCCCAGTCACTAGTTTCTTCTATAGAATTTTTCAGTTTACTCCGTCAAATGCTGCAGAATAATCCACGAAGCATGCAAATATACATGGCTTGGTGGACCCGTTCAATCTTTGGGTTAAATAAGAGATTGTGACTAAGTTGTCTGTAGTCGAAGTACTTTGCCTGAATCCCATCTGATAGTGTGGTATCAAGTTGGCTTTTTCTGCCGAAGTTTCAAGTTCCTCCAGTAAAATTCTTGCGTAAGCTTCATCCTTAACATTCAGTAGTGCTATCAGGCAGTAGTTGGCTGGGTCATTTGTGTCTCCTTTTTTTTGCATGAGATGCAATATTGATTCCCGCCACAAATTGGGAACATCCACATACGTGTAAGCTGCAAGGTTTAATGACTTTAGATTCTTAGATCAAAATTCGATGTCGGAATTGAATACAAAACCAGGTATGCCATTAGGGCTTTAAGTTTTAAGTACCATTTTCGCAAAATGACTGGAGAGCTATTTTATCAACTTTATGTTGACAGTCTCTTTCAAATCGAGGCTTGGGGTGTCAGCAAGGTTAGGCTTATGTCTGCTGTGGTCATTACGGTTGATTTATGTTGATCTTTTATGTAATCAACCATGTTTCCTGCGAAATACACTTTTTCTTGTAGGCTGGTAGCATATTACCGAAATTGTGACTGGTATCTGCTTCCCATTAGTTCATATCATTTGAGCCATTCACTGTCATATTATATTTTCTTTCCCTCCCAGAGACCGTTCATATATGGCCTCCTACTTTGATTTGGATATATTTCATATTTTCTTTAGTTTACTCTTGCCAATAGGACCTATTAGCTTTCCTTATGGATGATTTGGTGCTTCTGAGCTCTTTGTTATGCCAGAGCTTTTTATTCGTGCAACAAGTAGGGTGATTATGTTTGAATTTGGGGTCCTGGTAAGGAAAAACTTCAAAAGTCATTTTTCACTACTGTAAGGCTTATCTCTCCCATTGACAGACACTGGGTTACCTTATTGCAATTAATAAGTGATAACCTTTGATTTGGAGCAGATAGAGTAATGATATTTAGACTCAAATGAATTGTAAATTAAATCCTTCTTGGAGCCTTGACAGGGTAAGGGAAAACTTTCCAGAATCAAATGTGGGGGTAGGACAGGGTGCTCCCCCAACACACAAAGGCTGACAGCAGGTATAAGCATTGGATCTCTTGAGGCAGTCATCAGTATACTCCTGGGCCTGTGGATATAGAGAAGAATTACTGTCTTGACCCCCAGTGGACAGCCCTCGTACTTGAGGCCTGCCTTGCCCCCGAGTACTCTCCTGCTGCTTGAGGGCTGCCTTGACTCCCAGAGGGTTGCCTTGCTGCTCAAGGACTGGCCGGCTTTCTGAGAAGGAAGACTGGACCTGCTCTCTTCATCCCAGGTTAACCTGAGGGACTCCAAGGGTCAGTAGGCTAACCTCCTATCTGAGCTGCAGGGAGACAACAAGCTCCAGAGGCCTCCTTGAAACTGCCCAGCTGACCTGTTGCAACTGGACCTTCATAGACTTGCAACTAGATCTGAAGGAGCCCTGCTGGCCTCTGCAAGACTGAGTCCCTGATACAGATGGTCCTGAACTCCTGACTGGCATCAGAGTGATCTTCTTCTGAAGAAAGGAAGAAATCCTGAAGTTTTGGGTTCTTTGTGACTGTGAATGGGCCCGTTTGTGTTGAGATTCCGCCGCTCACATTGACCACTAACGTTAAGCTCCAGTCAACTCGACTCTTTGCTCTACAGTGACCACCAATGACGACCAGTAATGTGAGATCTGCACTTTGCGCTATAGCAACTACAGCCCACAGAGTCCACCAACTTGAAGCTCCAGCAACGACAGTCAGAGAAGTTCAACTGGCTCTTCACACTAAAGCGACAACAGCCCGCAACACCTGGCCTGCTCTTTGCACACAGTGATGGACATCTGCGATGCTCTCCTTGCTCCTAGCAACATCCTTCACTGCGAACTGGATCTCTTTGCACTGAACTTTGAGAATGTAACTTTTAGCTGTGTTAATCTGGCCCCTGTATTGGGCCCGCGCTCCATCACAGTTGGCCTGAACTTGTGGCTTTCTCCCTGTCTAGCACACAAGATGACCACGAGTGGCGGTTTATGCTTTTAGACACTGTATCTACCTAAAAGTTTAAAATTGAATATCTCAAGTTCTACTGATAGGATCTTTGTTTTTTATATAATTTATATTAATGAAATGCACTTCTAAATTGGTTTTGGGATTTTTTTGTATTGGGTTTTCATTTTGTTACTGTATTTGTGCTGCATTTAGACCTTACACATTGCCTCTAAATTAGGCCTGACTGCTTTTGTGCCAATCTACCAGATGGTTAAGCCCAGGTTAATTTAGTGACTTTTATGGTTCATCCTGACAAGGATTGGGGTTGTTCCTCCAGTAGGATGTTTAACCGTTCAACCAAAAATCAATTTTTTACACCAAGTGATATGTGGGCCTGTATATGCAGAAATGATTAAACATGCAGCATAGTCTTTTGTTATGGTATGAGCTTGGAGCAATATTTGCATACTCTAGCTGGTAGGTGGCTTAGTGGTCTAATGCGCCCACTGTAGGGGCCTGTGTTTGACCTCATGGTCTCAACTTAAAATCCCAGCAGGTCCACTCAGCCTTCCATCCATCTGAGTTTGATAAAATGAGTACCATTGAGTCGGGTAACAATAAACATCTGTTATTCAGAGCCAAAATACCCTTGGGTGAACGTCCGCTTTACAACTACACATTATGTTACTCTATAGATTGCAATGAATACCTATCAATCAATCAATCACGGCATTTATAGAGCGCGCTACTCACCCGGGAGGGTCTCAAGGCGCTGGGGGAGGGGGTAAGTTACTGCTCGAACAGCCAGGTCTTGAGCTGCTTCCTGAAGGAGAGATGGTCCTGGGTTCGCCGAAGGTGAGTTGGGAGGGAGTTCCAGGTCTTGGCTGCCAGGTAGGAGAAGGATCTTCCTCCGGCGGTGGTTCTGCGGATGCGTGGTACGGTGGCGAGGGCGTGGCTGGTTGATCGTAGCTGGCGGGTGGGCGTGTAGAAGGTCATGCGGTTGTTGAGGTACTTTGGGCCCAGGTCGCGGAGGGCCTTGTGTGCGTGGGTGAGGAGTCTGAACGTGATTCTCTTGCTGACGGGGAGCCAGTGCAGGTCTTTCAGGTGTCCGGTGATGTGGCTGTGTCGGGGGATGTCCAGGATGAGTCGTGCGGAGGCGTTCTGGATGCGCTGGAGTCTTTTTGAAGTTTGGCTGTGGTTCCGGCGTAGAGGGTGTTCCCATAGTCCAGTCGGCTGGTGACGAGTGCCTGGGTGACGGTCTTCCTGGTTTCAGTGGGGATCCATTTGAAGATCTTGCGGAGCATGCGCAGGGTGTTGAAGCACGAGGATGAGACGGCGTTGACTTGTCTGGTCATCGACAGGGAGGAGTCCAGGATGAAGCCCAGGTTGCGTGCGTGGTCCGTTGGCTTGGGCGCGGTGCCCAGGGCCGGGGGCCACCAGGAGTCGTCCCAGGCGGAGGGTGATGAGCCCAGGATGAGGACTTCCGTCTTGTCTGAGTTTAGTTTAAGGCGGCTGTTCCTCATCCAGTCGGCGACGTCTCTCATCCCGTCGTGTAGGTTTGCTCTGGCGGTGGTGGGGTCGTTGGTGAGGGAGAGGATCAGCTGGGTGTCGTCGGCGTAGGAGATGATGTTGAGGTTGTGTTGGCGTGCGATGGCTGCGAGGGGGCTCATGTAGACGTTGAAGAGCGTTGGACTGAGGGAAGATCCTTGTGGGACGCCGCAGATGACTTCAGTGGCCTCGGATCTGAACGGGGGGAGGCGGACTCTCTGGGTTCTTCCGGCGAGGAACGAGATGATCCATTCCAGTGCTTTCTCTTGGATTCCGATGTTGCTGAGGCGCTTCACTAGGGTGCGGTGGCAGACGGTGTCGAACGCCGCGGAGAGGTCCAAGAGGATGAGGGCTGCTGTTTCCCCGTTGTCGGTTAGGGTTCTGATGTCGTCGGTGGCTGCGATGAGGGCGGTCTCGGTGCTGTGGTTGGCCCGAAACCCGGACTGCGAGGGGTCGAGGGATCCATTCGTCTCGAGGAAGGCGGCAAGCTGTCCGTTGACGGTCTTCTCGATGACTTTGGCCGGAAACGGAAGGAGCGAGATGGGACGGTAGTTCTTGAGGTCGGTGGGGTCCGCCGTTGGTTTCTTCAGGAGGGCGGTAAGCTCGGCGTGCTTCCAGCTCTCCGGGAAGGTGGCAGTGTGGAAGGAGGAGTTGATGATGTCCCGGAGATGGGGTGCGATGGTGGCGTCGGCTTTGTTGAAGACGTGGTGTGGGCAGGGGTCGGTTGGTGATCCGGAGTGGATGGAGTTCATCGTGCGGGTGGTGTCTTCGGTGCTGATCGGGGTCCAGTTGCAGAGGGTGGTGGTGGCGGGCGTTGGTTCGGCGGTAGGGTGCGTGGTTTGTGCGTCGAAGCTGTTATGTATGTCGATGATCTTGCGGTGGAAGAACGTGGCGAGTGAGTTGCAGAGGTCTTGCGAGGGGTGATGTCGTTGTTTCCGGCGCTGGGGTTGGAGAACTCTTTGACGATGCTGAAAAGTTCCTTGCTGTCATGGGCGTTGTTGTCCAGTCGTTCTTTGAGTGCCGACTTCTTGGTGGCACGGATCAGCTGGTGGTGTTTGCGGGTGGCGTGCTTGAGGCGGTCCTTTTGTCTGTGGTCTGGTCGAGTCGCCAGGTTCTCTCGAGAGTGCGGCAGTTCTTCTTGGATTCCTTGAGGTCGTTGGTGAACCAAGGGGTTTTCTTGCTTCCGGGTCTGCTGGGAGGGTTTTTAGTGGTGCGAGGTCGTCGGCGCAGGCGGTCAGCCACTTGGCGAGGTTGCTGGCTGCTTCGTTTGGGTCCGTTGTGTTGGTGGGTGTGTTCTGGCTGAGGGAGGCGGTGAGCTGCTCGGTGGTGATCTTGCTCCAGCTCCGGCGGGGAGCCTGTTGCGGGTGGTGGTGGGTCGCAGTCTTTCTGAAGCTGAAGTGGACGCAGCTGTGGTCGGTCCAGTGTAGTCCGGTGGCGTGGCTGAAGGAGATGTGCTTGCTGGAAGAGAAGACGGGGTCAAGCGTGTGGCCGGCGTAGTGGGTGGGCGTGTTCACCAGTTGCTTGAGTCCGAGGTTGGCGAGGTTGTCCAGCAGGGCGGTGGTGTTTCTGTCGTTGTTGTTCTCCAGGTGGAAGTTGAGGTCCCCTAGGAGGATGTAGTCGGCTGAGGGCATGGCGTGCGGGCTGATGAAGTCTGCGATGTCTTCGCTGAATAGTGTGCGTGGTCCCGGGGGTCTGTAGATGAGGGTGCCTCGGAGGGTGGTCTTGGGGTCAGTGTGTATCTGGAAGTGTAGGTGTTCGGCGGCGGTGAAGGTCTCGTCGGAGTTAGTCGAGATGCGGATGGTGTTCTTGTGTACGATGGCGATGCCTCCTCCCGTCTGGTTGACGCGGTCCCTCCGGGTGATCTTGTATCCGTCCGGGATGGCTATGGCGATGTCGGGCGCTGAGGAGGCGTTCATCCAGGTTTCGGTGAGGAAGGCGATGTCCGGTGCTGTTGCGTCGAGCAGGTCCCAGAGTTCCACGGCGTGCCTGTGGACGGAGCGGGTGTTCAGCAGGATGCATTTCAGGTTGTTGCTGCTGGTGCTCGACTTGGCGGAGGTGGTGCACGTCCGGGGGCAGGTGAATCGGCAGGTTTGGCAGGTGAAGGGTCCGTGGGTGCGTCTCGGTGAGGCTCGGTAGCAGGCAGGGTTCCGGCCGGCATTGAGTGCGGTGAGTGTGGCGGCGTCGTAGGTCCGTCGAGTAGTGTTGCATCGGTGGGATCCAGGGGTTCTGGCGCTGGGCGCGGTCCAGGCACGGACGGGCGCAGACGGGCTTGCCTTAGGCGCGCCTTCGGCGCGCCAGCGGCGCGGCCGCGCAGCGGCCGCCATTTATGGGGAGGTGGGAGGGAGGAGCAGCTGGGAGGCGGGAGGCAGGGGCAGCGAATGGGCAGTCAGGGGGCGGGGCCGCAGGGACGCAGCGGCGGGAATGGCGAGAGGCAGCGGGGGCACAGAAAGGAAATGGGGGGAAAGCAGACAAAATCACGGGCACAACGTAAATGGGGCAGCGAGGGGCACAGAAAGGAAATGGGGATAAAAACAGACAAAATCACGGGCACAACGTAAATGGGGCAGCGAGGGGCACAGAAGGAAAAAGGGGATAAAAACAGACAAAATCACGGGCACAACGTAAATGGGGCAGCGAGGGCACAGAAGGAAAAAGGGGATAAAAACAGACAAAATCACGGGCACAACGTAAATGGGGCAGCGAGGGGCACAGAAGGAAAAAGGGGATAAAAACAGACAAAATCACGGGCACAACGTAAATGGGGCAGCGAGGGGCACAGAAGGAAAAAGGGGATAAAAACAGACAAAATCACGGGCACAACGTAAATGGGGCAGCGAGGGGCACAGAAGGAAAAAGGGGATAAAAACAGACAAAATCACGGGCACAACGTAAATGGGGCAGCGAGGGGCACAGAAGGAAAAAGGGGATAAAAACAGACAAAATCACGGGCACAACGTAAATGGGGCAGCGAGGGGCACAGAAGGAAAAAGGGGATAAAAACAGACAAAATCACGGGCACAACGTAAATGGGGCAGCGAGGGGCACAGAAGGAAAAAGGGGATAAAAACAGACAAAATCACGGGCACAACGTAAATGGGGCATCGAGGGGCACAGAAGGAAAAAGGGGATAAAAACAGACAAAATCACGGGCACAACGTAAATGGGGCAGCGAGGGGCACAGAAGGAAAAAGGGGATAAAAACAGACAAAATCACGGGCACAACGTAAATGGGGCAACGAGGGGCACAGAAGGAAAAAGGGGATAAAAACAGACAAAATCACGGGCACAACGTAAATGGGGCAGCGAGGGGCACAGAAGGAAAAAGGGGATAAAAACAGACAAAATCACGGGTACAACGTAAATGGGGCAGCGAGGGGCACAGAAGGAAAAAGGGGATAAAAACAGACAAAATCACGGGCACAACGTAAATGGGGCAGCGAGGGCACAGAAGGAAAAAGGGGATAAAAACAGACAAAATCACGGGCACAACGTAAATGGGGCAGCGAGGGGCACAGAAGGAAAAAAAGGGGGGAAGCAAGAAGTGCATGTTCTTTTTTGTCATACATATTTGTGCATAAACATGTATACATTACAGCAGATCATGGATCATGATGGTGGCAGGTCTCAACTTCATACGACAAGGTCAGGTTAGTCTAAACCTTGATGCGTTGTACTTGCCAGGGCTGCATCACCTATAGAGCATGTCTTTATGAGTTGAAAATTCCTCCGATTTAAAAATGTGACATTTTCCTTTCTAATTTGTGAATGCGGGCCACTTTTTTGGGGTATTTTCTGTCTCAGTCCGACCCTATCCCTATCTTCATTGCCATGTGCAACTCCAGCTTTAAAAGAATCTAAGTTTAAGACCGCCAGAAATAAAGTCGGGTTAGGCTAGCAATGAAAAAAAAACAGTGAAGGGAATTTGATGAAGCACCCGCTATAATTCAGTTGCTAAACAATTCTCTGAAACGTAATCCTATGTGGGTCTTCATAGTTCACTGATGTTACAAAGTACTTGGTAGGCTGAGAGTAGAACGCCTTAAAATGCAATTACGCAAGCAAGACAGATATGTCTCAAAAGTACCATTTTGCTTTTTGAAAACGCAGGCAGGGTCGAACGTTTACTCTTAGGAGTTGTTTGGGGTTAGCAAAGATGCAACAATACAAAGAATCATACAGTTTTAAAAATAAACAATAAAACACATCAAATGTCTGAATAAAATAGACTAGTGTTTAATAACTTAAAACCACGAAACATTCAAACGATAAAGGGAAAATGCAGAAAACAGTTGTGTGAGGAATGGTAATTAATTGGCACACCAGGTAGCAGTTTGGCCAAAGACAAACCTAAAATGTTAAAACAATATAAAAACTGACACTGGGATTACAAAAATCCAGCCAGTTGGTAAGTATGTGAAGGATAGCACAAACAAGCAATGGAAATGCTCGTAGGTCTGGCGTATAAACTAAAGTGAAATTTCAGGCGCTGGTAAGTTAAGGCACTCTGGGGGATATTCTCAAGAACGTGTGTTAACTATCGCCAAAATCGCTTAACGCAACTTCTCACATCGCAGTCTATTGCCGGAAAACAACACTGTGTCAACGCAGTATTCACAACCCGGCGGCACCATGCGATAGCTTCACGATAATGCGACAAATGCCTGCGTTAAAATCAACGCAACGCCGAAAAAAAGCGAAACACGAACGCCCAAAAAGTTGCGAAGTCCCAAATCGTGAAACAAAAAGCAGCGATAACCAGCGACAGGCCTGCGAATCCCACGCATCATGCGGGAAAATGCACCATAAAAGCAGAGAACAAAAAAATATTAAAAAATGCAACTGCGTAGCACCATGGACGCACTCGGACCGAGTGCAGAGGACAACGCGAACCCCACAAGCCCCACAGATGACCAGCCAGGACCCCCGGGGCCGGGAAAGGGCAAGGAGAAGAGGAAGAGGAAGACGGGGCAGTCCGCAGGAAAACTGGATCATTGTCATGGAGGTGACAGGACACCACCAACAACTGTCCATCACCTCCACTGTGTCATCAGCCACACAAACGGAAATATGGCAACACATCCTGAACAACGTGAATGCAGTCGGAGTGTCGAGGAGGACAATGGAAAAGGCCAAGAGGTGCTGGAATGATGTGAAGGGCAAAACCAAGAAGAAACCCGATGCCAACATGAAAGCAGCAACGCAGATTGGAGGTGGGGGACCAGCGGCACACCAGGAGCTGGATGACATGGAGAAAATGGTGGTCACAGTCATCAGTCGGGATACGGTGCCATGAGTCGGGGATCGGGACACTGCTCAACATGACCTGACACAACATCAACAGGGTGAGTACCGACCAGGGACTGGGGGGACGGGAGGCGATGGGCACAATGGCACACATGCACAATTAAGTACAGCACACTGCACACCCACAATGACTCTGGATCATGTCCCTGATCCCTGTGCCACACTGCAGCACACATACAGAAACTCAGGGAATTCGTGTTGAAAAGAATTTATTTGCACATGCTGTGCCTGTGGTCATTTTGTACTGTCTCATGATTGCTAAGGACTGACAGGAGCCTCCCACCTGTGATGTCCAGGCCCCTAAAACGTGACTTCAACACGCCAAATGTGCGTTCCACGATGCCCCTGGTGCGTTTGTGGGCCACATTGTACTGCCTTTGGGCCTTTGTGTTCGTGGCTCGGAGGGGTGTCATCATCCAAGGGTAGAGTGCATATCCTTGATCACCTGTGACAGTGCAGAGAGACATGAGTCAACAGTTGGTCCTGCATGATGTGTAGGCAGGCTCACTAGTTCATTGGCGCGTGATATGTGTGTCATAGTGATTACTGTTTGACATGTACTGCTTGTAGTAAATGAGTGCCATCAATGTGTACAACGTAGCCTCACTGCTGCTCCTCCCTCCCCCGAGCCCATTTACTTGTGTGCGCTGCACGGTTGCATCACTTGCACTCCTACGGCACACCATCGTCATGCCTGTCTGCGCATGTCCACAAGCCTGACAACGACACTGTGATGTTGTGCGTTGAAGGTGGGCGGCCACGTGTGTGTAGGCCTATGGTAAGGATAGGGCGGACACAGATGTAGAGGGCATGGCTGGCTGAACTCGCGATGCGGTCGAGGCAATACCTTTGGCCTATGCTGCGGTAACAGTGACACACACACAACAGTTGGCATGTATGATCCCGGACCTCGAGCGGGCTTGCGCTCATACATTTATCCGTTCAGCCGAGCCCGCAATATGGGGGCATGCTACATCACAACATTGTCCATTGCGGGACGGGTGGCGCCGACACTACAACAGAGACACACGCCTTACGTACTTCATTGGCAAGCCCAACACTTAACCACACCCAGAGCCCCGGGGTGATCATCCACACCCCTACGCTGGACTGTCGTACGCCAGCCCACTCCGGCAACGCCTACAGGGGGGTTGCAACACAGCTACATGTCCCAGGTCTCCCCCACTGCCTGAGGTGACATGGTTGCGTCCGCTGTACACAGCACAATGCAATGTGGTAGGGCCCGGGTCCCTCATGCATACACAATGACCACACAGACACACTTAGATAGTTTGTGGAACTGGCTCTGGGCAAGTGCGCCCGGCCCCTTTTATTGCCAGGGTCACATGTCCAGTGACGCCTGTGCTGGATGGGTGTGGGGTGAGTGTGAGCCAGCCCTCAACGGGTGGTTGGTGCTGGCAACAACTACAACAGTGATCAGACAATCAGAAGTTCACAGTTCAAACAGCAAGGGTCCATGACCTGAGCTGCACAGAGTTAGTGGCCCCGGATGCACAGCGGCCGGCACATGGAACACCGCCATGGGACGGTGACTACCAGTGCACTGAGGTAGGGGCACGAGAGCTGAGCGGTTCCCCGTCGATGTCCAAGGTGAATGTCGCGTGGGGTTTTGGGGGACAGTGGAAGGTGTTCTTCCAGGGCATGATACAGAGGGCAGTACCAAGCAGACACAGGCAATATGGAGGAGATGAATGCTACAGACTCATTTTTGTCACCAAGTCAGTATCAGCTACATGATGATGAAGACAACCCCCATGCCATAGACTCAGACGCCACCACAGTTCAACCAGAGGGTGTCCATGAATTTCGGGGCACAGAGTTAGTGGCACCAGAGCTGAAAGGGGATGCAGTCTGTGATGAGGCCTGTACAATGGGATAAACTCTGCCATAAATAAATCAAGGCTCAGTTCCAAATGTGTAACCTACTTGACCGTAGTGTGGGCCGGAGGCAGCAGTTAGCAGGGGCCCCTAGCCACGTGTCCTTGGCTTGCGATGCACAGAGTTAGTGGCACCAGGGCAGTTGTTGTTGGTGTTCGGTCACCTCCGTAACGGGGATCCTGTTTTTCATCCGGACTAAATCGCGTCTTCCTCTTACTCCTCTCCTGGCGTGCAATGATACGGACTCTGCCATTGTAAAATCAAGACTCAGTTCGAAATGTGTGACCTACTTGACCGCAGTGTAGGCCGGAGGCAGCGGTCAGCGCGGGCCAACCGCTGTTCAGGCAGCTCCTCCTGGTACTCTCACACACGACGTTGGAATGCCAAGTGGCGATGATTTGTGGTTGACAGAGGTAGTAGCACCAGAGCTGGGCGTGTGTGCAGCCTGCGACGATGCCGTGTCCTGCCTGGTACGGATTGTATTGGATTGGTGTGAGGCCTGCTGGACCGCAGTGTAGGCAGTACACAGGTGACCCCGCGGTGCTGGGCCTCAGTGTAGGCCGAGGGCAGTAGTCAGCAAGGGCCCACAGACACATGTCGTTGGAATGCTATGCACAGAATCGGTGGCACCACATCGTAGGGAGTACGGTGATATGAAATCTGCCATAATCGTATGTACTCTGCCATTGTATAATCAAGACTCAGTTCCAAATGTGTGACCTACTGGACCGCAGTGTAGGCCGGAGGCAGCAGTGGAGTACGTCAATGAGAAAGGAGTACTGGGGGCCTGTGTCGCAGAGGCCGTGATGGTCTGAGGAGGCTGCCATGGTCGCGGGCCTCGGGCTTGGAGCTTGCACCGGCACGTGCCCTCTTTGACACACGCCGGTGTTGTCAGGTGAGCAGTGAGGCCTGGGTGCGCTGGGGCGGGCAAGACGGGTCCTGGGACCAGCGGCCTGGGGTGCAGCAGGCGCACAGGATCGCAGGCACCGCCGCTCACAGCGTCGGCCTCGTGGAGGGGTGAGAGGCGCCACCCTGGCAGACACGTTGGCCATTCCGGAAGAGAACCACGCCCAGGGTAATGGGCTTTTTATTCACACCCCTACGCTGGCCTCGCGTACGCCGGGCCAGCCCACTCCCCTCACGCTTACAGGGGGGGACGTAACGAGCTACATTTCCGCATTCTTCCCCACTGGCTGGGGTTACATGGTTGCGTCCACTGTCCAGTACACTGCAGACACCAGCAGTGTATGTCGACATGGAAGTGTCTGTGGTCTGCATACTGCAGTCTGTCCAGCGCATCCACACCACACTTGGCATTGTGTACTTTCACATTCATGGGTCACTTGCCTCCTTCGCACATGCCGGGTTCCCACCTCTCCCCACATTCTGCTATTGTGTGACTGAGGTGCCATGCCATTGATGGCTTGTGTAGATGGCCAGCCCAGGTTGTCACAGTAAGTTGTGTTGTCGTGTTTGGAATGTGGGGATGTTGGTTGTTATGTTGTATGTGATTTTGTGACGTGTGCATTCCCAGAGTTGTGAGTTGTCTGATTGTGGTGTTGAGGTGTGTGGTGTGTTCCGTTGGTACTTACCGACGAGCAGTGCATTTCCATAGGTGCCCTCCTGGAAGCGCTGGTTGATGATGGACTGTCGGAAGATGAAGGAATCATGCACACTGCCTGGGTAGTTGGCGACGACATTGGTGAAGAGTCCCCGGTGGTCCACTATTGCCTGCACATTGATGGAATGCATGTGCTTTCGGTTGCGGTAATTGTGTGCAGTGGCGGCAGGGGGCACGAGGAGTACATGTGTGCAGTCAATTTCCCCCAACATGTGCGGGAAGCCAGCTATGGCGTAGAAGCCTTGCTTGATCTCCAGCTGTTCCTGCGCAGTGTGTGGGAAGTAAAGTTGCTGGGGTACCAAGCTGATGATGGCATCCAAGACAGGTGTGAGGATCTTTGACAGGGCTGGCTGTGAGACTCCTCCGACTATGGCAGTTGTTGGTTGGAAGGTCCCAGAGGCCAACAGGTGTAGCACGTCCAGCAGCTTTGTCTGCGGAGGGATGTTGGTTCTCCGCTGTGTTGGTACCGTCAGCCTGTGGGCAATGATGGTCAGGATGCGGAGGATGGTTGTCCTTTTGAGCCTGTAGTGGGCGATTACTTCCTCTGGCGTTAAGTCTCGGAGGCTGGTGCATTTTCGGAAGGTCCGGTGTCTTTGTCTGCGCTGCCTCTGTGGTAGCCTGTGTGGGGCCTGGGGGTGGTGGCGGTGGGTTTTGTGGCCCTCTTGGGGCTCCGAGCTGCATGATCAGTAGCTCCATGGCATCTGTTGTTCTTCTGGTGTGGCTGTGGGCTGGGCTCCCTTTTATGGTGCAGGTTGTCGTCCGCTTTAGCACCAGGTAGGAGCAGGTGTTGAATCCCTGCTGCTAACGTGCCTATTCGCATGTTTTTGAATCTTATCGCCGATCTGGCTGGTCGTTGGGAATGTTGCGGAGTGGTGATTTCGCGGGTTTTTGCGCGGTCACGCCTACTCTGCATCTCATTGGCGTTAGTTGCCAGTGTCATCCGTGGCGATGTTTTTTGAGGCTGCTTTCTCAGGTAGACTGGTGATATCGGCTGTTAGCACCATCTTGTGAATGGTGTGATGAATTTATCGCCACTTTGGCTGCGATAAAGTGCCGCTAACTCGGCGATGGGTCCTTGAGAATATGCCCCTCAGTAAGTTACCATATTTGCACTTCGTTCCATCACACTTGCTTGCACTCGTGCAATCATTCTCACCTCCACTGACCAATTCTCGCACGCATCCACTTACCCATTCACAATAAAAAAAACAAAAAGAACAAGAAATATAAGACAAAATAAAAGCAAACATGGAACCAGCTAAAAGTGGAATGATTTAACATGCAATAAAATATATATATATATAACGAGCAGCGGCCATCATGGAATAGCAATGTGCATAGTATATCATTATTTGAAAGAGTCAACATGGCTGCCATATTCAGATGCCAACTTGGAGCAGTAAAACAATGATACAGTATGCACTTTACCATTAAAAGATTGTGACTGTAGTATCGCCACTAGGTGGCTATCTCAGAATTCGATAGTGCATCCTGTAACAATGTTATTTCAATCCAAGATAGCTCACAGGAAGCTTCTAAACATGGTGTCCATCTTGGAAAAGAAAACAATGATGCACTATTGAGGCCACTATTCCAAGCTGGTCGCTCAGTTTAGAAGCTATGGCCCCATACGGAGCACTGCAGGTGAAATAAGGGGAAAACCAGTGGCTCTGTAGCACTGTCTGAGACCTGGATAACATTCTTTAAAAAAAACTAGAAGTAAAGAACTAAGTCAATGGAAAAATAAAGAACTGACCCATCAAGGATGGCAGTGAAATACAATAAATTTCAAGTGGATGTACATATGTGAGCAAGCAAAAAGCCATCACTCACAGGGAAATGGTGAACTGGCTGAAGTGGCTTACCCCTTTTTGTCCATGCTGTGTGATATGATGGATGGAAGCAGAATCTCAACCATATTAGAACAGAGGTGCCCCAAAGCCCCTCTATATTTATATCTACGCATGTATGTGTGTGCATCAAATAATGTAATAATAAACACATAAGACCTATGACATATAACATATTTTCCCAGTGAACCGACGAGGGCTATAGCCTTTATCATTGCCTTGTCAACATACACAATAAAGGCTGCTGCATTGAGCATAGGATTTTCCAAAATGCAATAATAAGTTAACAGTCATAATTTTACAAATATGTATGGAATTACAATGGCAGAACAATATACACCCTCTGCCATGAAAGCCTAAAAGGAGTATCTTGGTCATAATCGTCCAGCCCAAGGGTTCACCAGAGGGAGTAACCAACAACAAAACCTTGTCCTTCTGTGATCATCTAGGAGATTTCATGTAACAAAATATCTGCCTACAGCCTTTAAAACAGTGTAATACAATGCACTTTTAAAGGTCTTTTGGATTTAATAAAGTCAGGCCAATTATCAAAACTTTTCATAACAAACAAATCACACATATAGCATCTGATATAACTTTTCCAAATGATCTAACCAGGACATAACTAATTTACGGCTATCCATTGAGCATTAACAATCCTACAAGGTAACCATATAGCATGCAATCAGAAAATCTGAAAAATGAACATTTATAAAAAATGACAGTTCACAAACTATAGGCAGTGCTTAATTTGAGCCGATTGTTTCCGGTGCTCGGCACCGGCACTTAATTGTCAACACCGGCACTTATGAGAGTCCTCCACATGGTGGCGTATTTGTCTAATTTTGGGTTCAGCACAACAACAGTTGTTTAATAATTCAATGTACTTTACAAATGAGTAATACCTGCCGCCTAAGCCATTCTTATAGCTTTATGTGGCTTGGAGTAATCTGAATTGTCACACTTATAAGACTGTGATGGTTAGTAGTTGTGTTGATTCTGTCATTTGCAGCAGAGGCAATGGGTGGTGCAAGCTCAGTGCCCTCCTGACAAGGGCCTTGGCACTTATTTTTTTTTACAAATTAAGCACTACTCATAGGAATGCCTAAAAACGATGATCTCATTGTAAATCTTCTACCCTCAAGGTTTGCCAGAAGGGGATAACATAGACTTGAGATTCCATATTATAAAATACCTGCCTACAGACTTGAAAATCACATAATAATAAATTCACTTTAAACGTATTTTAGATTTAACATATGCTTTTCACAATAAATACATCATTATTTACACCTTTGTTATCACTTTTCAGAATCAACAGATCCAAACAATACTCTTGATCACTAGCTTGTGACCATAAATAATCCAAGTAGCAATTCCGGGGCACGAAGAGAAGAGTCAGCACAAGCACAGACAGGACACCGTAAAGAACGAGTCCTTCCTCTGTACCCTGTAGGAGTCAAAATTGTCTCCACTGAAAGGTATAGACAGTAGTACCTTCTAGAACCCATATATGAAGATGAGCGAATGGGCTCAGTGATGAAGCAGGGTGAGTAAGTTTGCCTACCCTCAATAATCTACCTCAAAGGTAGCTTACTCCGATTTGGTCCTGAAGAAGGCCCACAGACAGACAGGCAAATAAAAGATTTAACTGAGGACAGGAGGCAATTTTAACCTCACTCTTCACAACACAACTTCGCACTTACTTTTTACAACTGTGAAAAACCAGACGTTCTACCTCGAGGTGGAGGATAAGGAGATCACTTGGAGAACTGAGCACTCAAGTGATAAAGACCCAATGATGATACTACTCACTTGACAACAGAGCGGAGAATCAAGATATACCGCACCGTATGATTAATGTGAATGAGGGTCTTCACCATACAAGAACCATAGACCCTGGTAAGAACAGGACGTGTGATTCATTCCCCTTTGATTTTTGACATAAATAATCCAGTCCAGTTTTATTGAACAAAAGCTTTTCTATATATCAATAAAAACACTCTTTTTCACAAAAAGCAAAACACTTCTTAAAATCAAGTGCTTTACTTAAGGGAATCAGCATGTGTGCAGAGACAACACCCCTCGCTTCGTAGTGATTCTAATAGCCCTTTTTCCGTTATTCACATGAGGTATAGAGACAGTGAGATTTCAAGCCAGACCTAACCAGTACCAAAATAGATTTTCTATATGAATAGCATCAACTGGAGAGTAGCACCACACCAAGCATATGCTCCATAGAACCACTGCAATTCATGAGTGTTTACAGGTGCAGTTCAGGCAAGGGACTACTATGGGCTTCAGCAACATACATGTGTTTTGAGAGTGTCACATAGTCCAGTGTAGTAAAAGCAACGTCTTCACAGTAGACAGCTTGCTTGGCCCTTAAAGCACTTAGGTGTCATTTAAGTTTGTCTGTGTACTTACAATCTTCAGACTTGTCATAGCGATTAAGTTTTACAACTATATTGTGCTGATATGCAATGCTAAGCTACCCAACACTATTTGTAATTGTAAATGCATTTATATAACGCTTAATACCCCAGACGAGGCGTCAAAGTGCACGCTACTCCGGAACCTAAAAAGGATTAGTGGTGCATTAGTATGGGGAAATATGAAATTAATTTGAGCGGTGGACATGTTAGTTTGTTATTTGGATTTAAAAAGGATAGTGGAGGGATAAAAGACGGAAAGGTTTGCATTTATATGGTGCTTGCTACCCCTGATAATGTGTTGAAGTGCTTTTCGGTGGGTAGCATGCTACCCCGGAACCCAAACAGGATTAGTGGGGAATTAGTATAGGGATATATGAAAGTAATTTGAGTGGTGGACATGCGAGTTTGTTATTTGTATTGAAAAGGATAGTGGACGGATAGAAGAGGGAAGGATTTAGAATTGTTTTTTTTTTTTTAGCTCATAGCATTATGAGGAGGTTTGGGGTGAGTAAAGGGGAGGTGGAGGGGGAAGAGTCAGAGGGAAGGGTTTAGAAAGGCTTGTTTGGGAGATCTGAATAGTAAAAGAGGTATGAGATGATGCAAGGAGGGGTGGAGGAGGGAAAAGTCTAGAAAGGATTATTTTGGGGATTGTAGTAGTAGAATGGGGTTTGGTATGAGTGAGAGAGTGGAGGTACAGGATATATTGAGAGAGGTATAGTGTGAGAAATAGGTGAGAGTCTAGAAAGGGTTATTTTGGGGATCATAGTAGTAGAATGGGGTTTGAGATGAGTGATAGAGTGGAGGTAGAGGATATTTTGAGGGAGTTATAGGGTAAGAAATAGGGTAGCGCATTAGAGAGAGAAGTAGAATGAGGTTTGAGATGAGTCAGAGTGGAGGTAGAGGGTATTTTGCGAAAGGTATAGGGTGAGATATAGGGTAGTGTATTGGAGATGTTGAATTAGAAGTAAAGTAATAAATATAAAGATACATAAGTCCATGAAAGGTATATATGTATAAGGAAGGTAATATATGTAGATTTAAGTTGTATTTAATAAACTCAGACTTTCAAGTGTTGCTGTATTTTAAGTTCATTTATTTGTTTTTATAATTTTGTTTATTCAATAGCGAATCAATTGTAGATAAATAGTCATGATATGATAAAAGATGTATTTATTTATGTAGTCACCTATATACAAGTTAAACCTTGAATAATGCAACCATAAGTAATATGTTCATGTGTTAAGCAGAACTAACGAATATTTATATATTTAAAAACATATTTTTTATACACGTTTATACAAAGCAATACACATATGTAGGTACACATCTATAGTCTAAATAAACGGTTATATACAGAGGGTCAAGCTGTATATTTGTGTTTGAGTATGGTGGTTATGCGGGTCTTCTGAGGATAAGGTAGTTATCCGTGGATCTTATGTTTCGGGGTAAAGAGTTCCATATTTTGGCTGCTTGAACAGAGAAGGATGTGCCACTTATAGTTTTTTTCTTGGATGGTGGGATTTTGAGGCAAGGTGCCAATATAGAGTGGAGGTTCCTTTGTTGAATGTATATGGTAATTTTATTATTGATGAAGAGTGGTCCTGTTCCATGTATCCCTTTGTGGGTGATACCAAGCAGATTGAATGTGGATCTTCTGGCAACCGGTAACCAATGTAGGGCTTTCAGAGCCGGGGAGATGTGGGCTTGTGGCTTTATATGTAAGAGTAGTGTGGCAGCAGAGTTCTGAAAATTTTATAGTCTTTTCATAGTTGTTAAAGATGATCTGTGGTCGAGGCTGTTGGCGTAATCGAGTTTAGACAGAACAAGAGAGATAGTAGCCTGGACCTTGTGTGGAAATCCCAGATAGGGGAAGATGCATCACAGAGTTTTTATAGTAACAAAACTTGATCTTGCTAGTTTGTCCACTTGGGCATTCATTGATAGCTTGGGGTCTATGGTAATTCTGAGGTTTCTTACTTTCATTGATACTTTAGGTGGTGTTCCCAGGTCATCAGGCCAGGCCGTGAGTGGGTCATCATTTTACAGTTGCCACAAGTGAGTATTTCCGTTTTGGAAGCATTCAATTTGATATTGTTCCATGTCATCCACTGATCCACGGCTCCGAGACAACTGAAAAGTTGTGAGTGCCCAATGTCTTTGTGGCGTTGCAATTTATTGAGTATTTGTGTGTCATCTGCATAGTTATAGCATGTGAGGTGAAATTGATTGATCAGTGCCTGTAATGACTTCATGTAGATGTTGAAAAGCATGGGTGAGATGATGGAGCCTTGCAGGACCCCTGCTTTTGTGAAGCAAGATTTAGATGAGAAAGGCGGGGTATGGATGACATTAGTTCAGTTGTGAAGGTAGGATGTGATCCAGTCGAGAGCCGTCCTCTCTATGCCAGCTTCGTGGAGTCTTTGGCCCCAATTCACAAAGGTAAACTGAGAGGAAAGTCAAACTTTATGGCTTTCGATATGCAAAAAGGGCATTTACTACTTGTAAATGCCCTTTGTGAATACCAAAAATCAAAAAAGTTCAACTTTCGGTTTTCACAAAGGACATTTACGAGTAGTAAATGCCCTTTGTGAATACCGGAAGTCGTAAAGTTCGACTTTCCTCTCAGTTTACCTTTGTGAATCGGGGCCCAAGTGTTAGAGTGTCATGGTCAACCATGTCAAAGACAGCTGAGAGGTCCAAGAGAAGTAGAGCAGCAACCCCGTTCTGGTCAACTGTGTTCTTAAGGTCATCCTAGATGGCAACGAGGACCTGGACAGAATCCTGCTTGGAAGTCTGAAAGTATGGAATTATCTTCAATGAGTTGTGAGATCTGTGCGAATGCTGCTCTTTCTATCAGTCTGCCCAGGAAAGGTCCATTTGAAATCAGTCTGTAGTTTCAGGGTTAAGCGGGTCCAGGTTTGTTTTCTTTAGTAATGGGCGCATGTATGAATTTTTGCAATCTTCTGGAAATCTTCTGGTAGTTAAGGAATTGTTGATGAGTCTTCTGGTGTGTCAGCAGAGGTAGTTAGAAGACTTGTCTTGAAGGTTTGTGGTGAACATGGGTCTGTAGGGCTGCCGAAAGGCCTGCTTGCTTTAACTAGGTCCATAAATTCATTGTGTGAAATTTGTTGGAAGGAATGGAGAGGCTGGGTTAGCGTACATTTGGACAGTTGTTTTGGAAAAGCGTCAGTGCTGGTGTATTTTCTTTGTTTTAAATAGGAGTCCAACATATCTGCTTTGGGCGTGTAATGATTTGTCAGTTTGTCTGTGAATTCTTGAGTACTGGGATGAGCTCCTTCTAGGCAATTTGGTCTATGAAATTTGGTGAGAATTTTATAGAATTATTTACTTCCACATTTAGCATTTTGAATTCTGTCTGAATATTATCTTTTTTTAGCTTTTTTGTTTGCTGACTTGTATAATCTGTTAAGTTTCTGTAGGTGAAGTTTGTCTTGATTGGTGTTTGTTTTGAGCCAGGTGCGTTGTAGCTTTCTAATTTGCTGTTTTATCTCTTTTATCCCTGGTTTTCTCCAAGGTGCCTGTTTTCTTTTGACTCTGTTGTGTTGTACTTAGTGGTATTAGGATATCAAAAGCTTCCTATAGACACTCATATAGTTTTTGAAAATAATTTGTTGTGTCTAGATCTGTACTGGATGTCAGTTCTGTTTCTAAGTGTTCAAAATTGAGTTTATTCTATGGTCGATAGGTGGATGCATGTAAGGTGGTTTTAGGTGTGTTGCTTGTGTTGCTTTTTGTTGGAGAGCAAGCAAATGTTTGTCACAATCCCACTCACCTGAAAACCAGGAACCGCAGAAACAGAGAAAGTCCCCCCTCTCCCCTCCAGATGAACCCTCTACTCTGACCATAGCAGGATGGGCGATTGATCCCAAGGGGAAAGGGAAGTGTATAAACTCAACAGGCCAGGGAAGAAGAGGATAACACCTGAAGGTAACAGATTCAGCCTGTTGAGGATGGAGGAGGATGGGAGACAAAGGACCACTGTCAGAAAAAAAAAAGAAAAAAAAAATGAGAATTAGAAACCATGAAGGCAATAAGAAAGGGGGTAGAATACAACAGGCAGGGAGAGAAGCTATACTACGTTTTCAGGAGTCATAACTACCATTCTTTCACTAGAGACTTTCTTATAAGGATTGCAATGAGAATAGGTTTGGAAGGGAGGGCTATACCGTGGAAAAGAAAATAGTCCTACAAGTCCATTAGGACAGTGTACTGAACCCAAATATTATAATGAACAGGAAGGAAATACCTCATGAATGTAGGAGAGCTCTTTCTGCCAGGAGAAGGGTATCCACAGACTGCCGAAGCCTTGATAATGTTGCAAAAACCACTCCGGTTTTCTATAGCTTGAAAGCGGTAGAACAAAGCTGAAATGACTGTGTGATGAAAACAAGCCTTTACAAGTAAAGAAGAAACCGCTCCTGCAGTTTTGAAATGCGTGTTGCGGGTTTTTGCAGCAAGGGCAGTTCACCGGGATGAAGAGAGAACACCAGAAACCGCTCCTGCGGTTGTACAAATGTGTGTTGCAGTGTTCGCGGCTTGGGCCGGACACCGGGGTGAAGAGAGTGTACCAGAAACCGCTCCTGCGGTTGTAAAAATGTGTGTTGCAGTGTTTGCGGCTTGGGCCGGACACCGGGGTGAAGAGAGTGTACCAGAAACCGCTCCCGCGGTTAGGAAATGCGCGTTGCAGTGTCGCAGCAAGGGCCGCACACTGGGAAGAAATGAGACAGAAGAAACTGCTCCCGCGGTCTGGAAGTGCGCGCTGCGCTGATCACGGCAGCCTCTGTGCACCACAAGGAAAAGAACCAAAACCAAGAAAACTGCTCCTGCAGTTCAGAGAGTGGCGGAGCTTAACAGCAGCTTCCATGCACTTCAAGGTAAAGAAAGAAATCCAGGAAATTGCTCCTGCAGTTTAGCGCGTGGCGGTGCAATCGGCAGCGGCCGTGCACCGAGATGATCAATAACAAGTTCAGGGGAAGAGGGAAACAGCATTAACCCAGCAAAGCATCCTGGAACGGAACACAATAAAGCCAAGCAACTAGATGTTGCTTCAGGTGTGTTAGATATAGGCACACCCCTCGTCACATGGTAACTCTAAGCCCAATGAGGAAGGTGAACATAATTTAAAGGGACAGAATAAAAGAAGGAATCTCCATTCATACAGGTAAGGAGGGTGACACGACCTCGAGTGGTAAAAATGGTGGTCTGATCCTGTGATCAAAGTCATAGTTTGAAAAGTGGCTAGTTCTGTATTTGCAAAAATGACATCTAGGATGTGTCCAGCGATGTGTGTGGGTTTGTGGACTATCTGATGTAGGTTCTGTGCGTCTAGGCTAGTGATGATTGTTTTTGGATGGGGCATATTGGGTTTGCTAAACCAACTGTTTAGGTCATCCAGAATGCATAGGTTGGAGTGTAGTGTTATAAAGTTTGAAACTGTGTCTAGAAGTGTGTCTGGGAATGGTGCATTGCTAGGTGGAGGCCTGTAAAGGAACAGGAAGTTACAAGAGGAAGATTGTGTAGGGTTGCATCTGGTGAAGAAGGCCTCACAACCTTGTACAGAGATGTTGTCAGCTTTAGTGATATTTAATGTTTGCTTGAACACAACAGCTAGGCCACCTCCTCTTTTGCCTACACGATTTTGTGTGATCGTTTGATAGCCTAGAGGAACAGCTTCATGCAAGACTGGAGTCATATCATCTCTGAACCATTGTTCAGCTATGAAGAGTAAGTCAGGTTGTGTGTCAATAAGAAGGTCATAGGTGTGATGCTTGGCTGTTTAGAGAATGTGCTTTGGTGACGGTGTGAATTTGTTTTGTAGAAGAGTGAGCAGTATATTGCGGCACCTCCAGTCTGCTTTCTGTAATGCACAGGTCCTCCACATCTAAAAAGATGTCATTGCTCAAAAAACCCTGCAGCAAAATCGGCAGATGTGTGAGCCCTGCATTCCTCAGGTATTCAGAACTCAGCCAAAACGTGAGCTGCAGCACTGCCCTGACCAGCAGTATACTGACTTCAGTGAAGCAGCCAAGTAGGCATCCAAGGCATATGAGGCTAAGGGCTAGGGAAATGTGGGAAACAGCCATCACATCGCATGCATTACAATGCATGCGATTACAATGCGGTCGTTACAACAACCGCGTTGTTACGTCGCAGTCCCATTACAACGCATGTCGTTACAACAACTTGCTCTAGGGGCGCTCTAAACTAAGGAATAGTATAATTTACTACTCCAACACCTTCTCTACTGTTGCACACACTGGAGTAGGAATAGTAAATTATACTATTCCTATGTCCAGCGCGCCCTCTAGAGCAAGTCATTGTAACAACTTGCATTGTAATGGTACTGCGATGTAACAACGTGGTCATTGTAACAACCGTGTTGTAATCGGATGCGATGTAAACACATGCGATGTAAAAGGCTATATTCGGGAAATGTATGTATTAGGTATAGGATTGCCTATGGAAGCTGACCGGGTTATCATGGGGTAAGAGAGTACATTCTTATACCTTTCATCTCCTCCTCCCAGGTCTGCTTCAATTTGTCTTGAAAAGTGTATCATGATTTCCAACTGTCAGAACCTGATTTATCTGACCATCTCCCATAATTGCCCCCTTCTGACTTTCAATTCCTTTTCTCCTGCATCCCCCTCTTCTGTTTTCTTCCACCCCATTTACTTCTGTAACAATGTGTGAGGCTCCTAAAGCTTTTACCATCTCCCTCTTGCTCCATTAGTACTTTTCAGTATATTAGATTGGTAGAAAGCATTACACAAATAATCAACATTACAGTATAACATAGCAGAGACTAATACTACTGGCCTAAAGCACCTGTGCATCCCCCATTATTGGTTTTGTGGAATTTGGTGCAGGGATCTTGGGGGACGGGAATCTAATATTTCAGCCAGTATTCCTGCACAAAAGTCCATCAATTGTGAGATTTCTCACAGAATTGGGAATTAATTGTCAATGGGGCAGGTGTGCAGGACAGGTTTGTGTCTGTCTGAGAGGAACATTTTCAGCCCCCTCTACTGCTGCAGAGATTGGTGAGCACCGGGCTTTGATGCTGCCAAAGCTGCAGAAACTGCAGCAATAGAGACAGGACTAGTGTCTAATGATTTAAAATTATTGGGTTTAGGGTTTCTGGACCCAATATTTCATGCCAGACACACTTAGAATTAAAGGATGTGAAACTTCACTCAGAGTTAACGTTCCGGGGAAATATCACAACTCGTAATTAGGGCCTAAGATGTAACAATTAACTGATGTGGTTCAGTGTTTTTTATCTCTAGCTACAACTATTAAAAAATGGCTTCCAAAGAAGCAATTGACAATGTCCTGCCATTGGGATTTGATTAATGAGACTGAAATTTATTTACTGTTATTTTGTCCAGGTTACTTGCTTTTCAAGAAAAGAATGGAATGCATGTGCTCTTGGAACTTAGGAAGTACTCATTTTTTGTATTGCTTTCCATCTGTAAATCACAAACGCCTGGCCTATTATTTATTGTTCTCTGATCCTTTCTGTTTTTGGCCTGGCAATAGAGGCATAGACATCTACAGCTTGCATTATAAGGTAGTTCTATGTGAGGGTGACTGTGAAAAATAAGGCAGTGAGAAAGGTGTAAGAATACCCTGTTTTGCATGGCAACCCTATCAATTTGCTAGATTTTATTACTGGTTCTGTTCAGTGCCCAGTGCACGTTCACTGACCTTTGCCTTACTATCAGTCTAATTGGCTAATCCCTGATTGGCATATTAAAATTACCTGTAAATCCCTAATATATTGTGCAAAGAATACCCTATGCCTGTAGGTTAAATATCACCAGTGCACTGCAGCACAAATATTGTGCCACCACTAAAGTGATAATGCAAAACATGACAGCAGGCCTGCCACCAGTAACTGGCTGTGCAGGTACAAACTTCAAATTGGACCTGTCATATAACACCTTTTGACACTCCCAAACCCTATTTTTAAATATGAATAATTCATCCCTAAGTAGGCCATAAATGTCCATAAGGCAGGGTGCATACATTTTAAAAGAAGGACATGTAATAATAATGGGGTTTATTCGGATGTCGGTGGGCCCGCCAACAACAGGCCATCGGTGGTGGGCCCACTGAATCTACATGAGCGTAACAGTGCCACATATGCAGAAAGTTATGTTCTGTGCCACAAGTACATACAACACAGACTCTCAGTCACCCATAGACATATATCCTATTCATATGCATACATGTTCATACATCCTCAAAGACCAAGCTCTCACTGACACATGGCACCCCTGTCAAAGTGTCCCTAGTCAAAGTATTTTGTTCAAACCCTAGTCTTTGACTTTATGGACATTAAGCTTAGATTCAATGAAACTGGGCATGGGGGTGTCTGGTAACACTGTGCAAGTGGCTTGGCCTTTAGTAGCTCACAATGATTTTCACTGATCAGAATGAGCTCTCACTACAGAAAAGGTTGGAGACCCCTTATTTATATAGTATAGAATTTTAAAGCTACTCTATTGTGCGTTGGAAGGAGTTATCCCTTTTCTTAGTGGACAGGTGGCATGTCATATTGCACCTTCTCCTTCAAAGTGTATTCAAGCTTCAAAACTAGACATGCTCATCTCACACAAAACCCACATTAGAGTGTGACACCCAGCACAAATTCCTTTAGATATACCTTATCTTATGTCATCTGCCACCTATTTTTGTTTAGAGGACTATCAAACACAGAGAGGACGATCAACAATGCCTTCTACAAGTTGTCAGATAGCTGGACAAGCACCCAAAAAAATGCTGTTACTATTTTCAGATGTTTAAGTTCACCAGAGTAGGTTACATTCCTCCTGTTAATTGAGCATGATATAATATGTATGATTCCACATTTTCCCTTCATGTCTTTAAATATTCATGCATAGAGCACATATACTCACAGACCTTTCTTTTCCTTAGCAAACCGCTTACCCTTGATGCTGTTGATTTAGTTTGTCCAAGCATAAAGCACTTTGTATTGAAGTTTGCCCTTTATAAGTGTATGGAACTAAAGGGAAATTACTAAAAACGACTTGTGGTGGGTGATAAAATATTGAAAGAAGTATGCAATATTGAAATGCATACAAAATGCCCAAGTGTAAATACTGTCAGCATACGTTCAATCAACTTAGCATAGAGTGAACACGTAAACAATAAAGACAGGCAGTTTTATCAAAGGAAAATGTTGACACAGGTGGGAATGGAGGTAGGCTGGGAAGCGATTAAAATGTGTAAAATAAAGATTGCTTTAAAATAATCTGAAAAGGCAAGATAGTAAAAAAGTAAAAGTTTGGTTCTTCATATATGTATATAAAAATGGGAAGCCATTAATTATTTTTATGTATAATTGTGTTATATATTTTCCACATGTGCATCATGCCTTTCTTTTTATCTACAGCATGTACCTTCTGAGCTTTAAATGGACACAAAGACACATGGATTATTCAGACAGTGGGGGTGACTTACTCTTGATTTGTTCCTGATTGTGTACTTAAGCAAAAAGCTTTTAATTCTGTCTCTTGGTTCTTGATGAATTATATATATCAGTACAGAGGGCATGATTTACATATTCTAGTTTGAGATCAGAGTTTTTTGAAAAATTATGCCTACATAAGTACGTAAGTTCAATAGAAACAAGAGGTTGCAAGCAATCCATACTAGTGATACAAATTAACACCATTTGTATAGAGAAGGGCCTACGGGCTGTAAATGGCCGTACGCCATCAGATAAAACAGGAACTAATACCTACGATAATGGATATAGCAGTAGCAGGATAGATTATGTGTTGGTAAGTTTGACGCTATGGGGTAGGATAAAGGATATGCGGGTTCAGGTTAGAATGGAAAGTGATCACAATCCGTTATGCTTGGACTGGGACCTATTAGAGTCCAAGACTGGGCACAAAACAAATGTGATGTATGCTACCGCAGAGGTTGTTCAGTCGAACGATATGAGGCGCCTTAAGTGGGCGAGTATATCAAAGCTACCTGATGTACTAGATAGCATTGGTAAAGAGCTGGCTTGTGCCCTCCAGAAGTTGAGGGTGTGTGCTGAGAACCAGGGGCGCCCGATGATTCTACCAATATACATGCCATTTTTTTAACCATCTACGATCTTATTTTATTAAGGGAGGTAATGCTAGTAAGGCACCTACCCAAAAAATTCATAAATGGTATAATAAAAACTGTAAAGAGGCACGTGTAGCAGTAGGTAGGGCCATAAAAGCGGGTGCTTTGTTGTCAGTTCAAGAAGCAAGAGCTAGTTATCGTATAGCAATAGCTAAGGCAAAAAAGACCTGGGATAACAGTCGTTGGGAGGAACTCCGGGTCGCTTGTGCAGGGAGAAATACTAAACAGTTCTGGGATGTCTACAAATGGGGCAGTGGGGACGTGCTGCAGCACCCTCGAATTATGTTGCCCAGCAAGAGTGGGTTAACTATTTTAAGCCCCAGTATGCTGTTGAAGTGAGAGACTCAGATTGTAGTTTTACTAAATGTTTTTTTAAGGAGATATATTTTACTATGCAAGATGTAAAGCAAGTGCTCAAAGCTATCCAAATTGGTAAGGCATCGGGCCCAGACTGCATCCCGGGGATGTATTCCATTATGATATTGAGAGCTGGGGTATGTATTTTTACCTGCTAACAAACTCTATAGCCCGGGTGCTGCTGTTCCAACTTCCTGGGCCGAGGCTGAAATTATTCCCGTTTTAAGAAAGGGGATAGAGCGCGTCCAGGTAATTACAGACCAATAAGTTTGATAGATGCTGCTCAAAAAATTATGGGTAGGTTGGTCCTAAACAAAATACAGTGCTGGATTGATGAATTTAGTATTTTATCCTCTTTTCAAGCTGGATTTAGATCCTCCACCAGCACAATTGATCAGGTATTTAGATTCACCTTACTTTTTTGGAAGACAGTTGTGCTGGGTAAAGGAAGTCTGTATGCGGTCTTTGTCGACCTCCGATCGGCATTTGACCTCGTACCGCGTGGAAAACTTTGGCAGGTGCTGCAGGAGATGGGCCTACCCCTAGACCTATTGACCTTAGTGGCCCGGTTACATGAGACTAATTCTGCCAAGATTAGGTGGGGTAAGCAGGGAGAGCTCACAGAACCCTTCCCAGTTGAAAGGGGGTGCGGCAGGGTTGTGTGATGGCCCCAACACTATTTAGTCTATATATTGACGGGATAGTGGATTTCATGCTGGCGACTCCAACTGATGCCCCCACTCTAGCAGGAGTAAAAGTGCCGATATTAATGTTTGCGGATGACACATTGATCATTTCCAAGACACCAAGCGGACTCAAAAGAGCACTTACCATCTTTGAGGAGTTCTGCTCAAGGCGTGGCTTGGAGGTCAATGTGTCAAAGACAAAGATGATGGTTTTTAATCCGCATAGGGTTTTTAGGGGTGGTATAAATATGAGTAATCTCCTACTAGAGCAAGTCAAGGAATTTACCTATTTGGGAGTGATCATTCAGGAAGGGTTAAAATGGGCGCACCAACTTGATATCTCAACCCTAAAACATCGGCAATTAACAGGAGCACTCCAAAGAGAATTCAATTCCTCCTTTCACAAGCCAATAAGTCCAGTGCTAGAAATATATAATATGAAGGTAATGGGCTCTGCATTGTATGGTGCTGAGCTCTGGGGATATGAGGACTTATCTAAACTCTCAATCTCCGAAAACAAGTTTTTTAGGCACATTACTCGACTGCCGCAAAGTACACCTACATATCCACTGTTGTATGATCTGGGGAGGAAGCCTATAGCACATCTAGCAAAAATTCGCCCTCTTTTGTATTGGCGCAGGCTGTGGTCCACCCCAGAACTAGCAGATTATGCAGCTGGATTTTTAGACGTAATTAAGGCAGACACGCAGCACCAGATAAAATGGCTCAGGGAGTTAAAACGATCTCTGGTGGAACTTGGCATGAGCCATTTATGGGAGGACCCGAAAAATAATGTTTTCCCACCCAAAAAGATTTTAAAGGCTAAATACTGGGAAAAGGTCCTTAACTGTACGGAAGCCAGGTTTGATTCCTCATCCCTAACGGGATTTTTTCTAGAGCATAAACCAATGCCGAAGTTTGAATATTATTGGGACTGCATTCTTAAACCCCTAGAGCGGAAACTGTATTTTCAGTTCAGGATAGGTACTTTACCTATAAGAGTTTTCACAAACAAGTGGTCTAATGCACATAGTGAGTTGTGCCCAGTTTGTATGATTAAAAAGGAAACAATGGGCCATTTTTTGTTTGAATGTGCAGGTTACCATGCCCCACGCCGGGCCTGGCTGCGCCCTATATGCAAGTTATTGGGAATAAGAGGTGCGAACCAAGCAGTCAGAATATTAAGAAGTGATACAAAGGAAGCAATAACCATAGCAATGGCTAAATTCCTGGGGTGGGCTTGGATAATCAGGGCTTGTTCGCAACGAAAATTTGATGTGTGATTTTAGAAGGCTTAGTAAAAGATACTGAATTGATAGGCAGGACGGGTGTATCGTATAGTTTTACTGTGGGGGTAAACAAGATTACTATGAATTTAAAGCCGGTTGTTACTAAAGCTTGTATTTTGGTAAATATTTTAATAATGGTAGTTTTTAAAGTCAGGGAAATGTTTTGGGTCTCGAAACTTATAGTATGTTTAGCGTGAGGTTCTTTTCGACATATATTGACGAAATGTCAAGAACTAAAATTGTAATTAACGTTTTTATGGTATTTTATGCATTATCTAATGGTGTTTTATTGTTTCTAATGTTTTGTGTATAACTGTGTGCTTTTATGACTGAAAACGTCGAATAAAGCTATTTGATGATGATGATGATGCAATCCATACGTAACGTATGGTATGAAAAAATGTATGCGTAACTTTGCTTGGATGTTAGACATTGACACCCTGACACCAGGCTTAAGTGGCACACTAGGAGGCCTATTCACAAACTGCAGTTTGTAGTATGTTTAGTAATACTACAATAGTACTACTACACATACTACAAAATGTTTTTCACAAACCTACTAGTGTAAATACCCACAGGGTGAATGTCTGGAAAAAGGGGCATAATTACTAACATATGAGAGGGATTTAGAGAGGAGTAAGGAGTGGTTTATGGGGTTAGGGAGAGGTTTAGGGAGGGACATGCATCAACCTAAAAAAAACAGTAAGCCGTTGCTATTCACACACTGCACTTCTAAATTTACTACAGCCAAAAAGGGACCCAAAACAGTAGCAAATTACTCCCCCTCAGTAAAGGATTAGGTCGAGCACTACACATGGCCAACCACTGGTACTGCAAAACCCTCCCATAGAAATAAATTGAGATAGGGTTCTAAAAAAAAAATATTATTGAAAAATGTTTTAAATGAAATCAAATTATTTAAAATAGTTTGAAGAATCTGCAAATAGAATTTAATTTTAAAAAGATGTAAACATAAACATATTTATCATTTAATTGTAAAATATTTCAATAATCTTTTATGAATTTATAAATTAATATAACTTTTAATCAATTCCACACACTTCTTTTACTAATTTTTAATGCATAATAAAAAAATCTTTTTTTACTTTAGATGGGGATTTATTTTTTATTTTAAATTTCAGGAACATATTTTTTATTTATGTAAATATATTTGCATGAATTAAAGGTTTAATTCAAAGTTAAGGGCCTGATTTAAATCTTGGTGGACAGGTTACTTTGGAGCTGATTACAACTTTGGCAGTGCAGGAGCAGGGTGGCACGCCACCGCCCTCACTGCCAAAGTCGACTGCCGGCCATCCACCACATTAGGAGTTTTCTCCTGGTCTGGCGGGTGTTCCTTTGGCGTTCCCACAACAGTGCTTTTGAAAAAGGCACCGCAATGGGAATGCCAAAGAAAGTTCCCGCACAGCATGGACTGTTTACTCCATTCCGTGCAGGAACTGGGTGTGCATGCACACACGGGGGCACACCATGTGCCCTCCAGCATGCATCCCAGTGGCAACAGGGGGCCCCACTGCCAGCCGTTTCATGGTGGGCTAACAGCAATGAAAAGGCTGGCAGTGGGGAAACTCAGAATATGCTTGGTGGTGCCACAGTGGCACCGCCAAGCATATTGCTGCCCCAGACCACTGCACCACCGCCAGAGAACGTGGTTCGCTGGCAGTTGCAGCAGTCCCAAACAGTCTGATCATTTGTAATATGGCAGTCAGACCACTGGTGTGGTGGTCGCTGACCGCCACTGCACCTCCACCACGGTTTTGAACTTGTAATCAGGCCCTCTGTCACCACGGTGGCAGATATCCCATCCACCAAAATATAAATCCTATTGTATCCTATAGGATTCATATTTAGGCGAATGGGATATTCATCACCATTGTGACTGAGTAACCTGTCCATTGAGATCTAAATCAGGCTCTTAGTTAAAAGTGGTGCATAGCATATTTTTGTCCTGGTCTAGATTTAAAATAAATCTACAAAATGAATTTACATTAACATTCAACATAAAAATATTTTCCCATTTATTTTGAGTTAAATACATTTTTTTACTTCCCCTAAATGTTATCATATGGAGACCCAACAGCAGGGATTGAGCTCTCCCTATGGTAAAGTATAGAGGAAATTTAGAAAGTTTAATAAACTTTATAATAAATTAATAGAAAAACTTTTATGTCAAATAGTAACAAAATTAATCATTAATATTAATTAAAAGATAATTAAATAAAAATATTTTTCTGAAGTTTACGTTAAAATTGCATTCCCACCTAAAGTAAAACAATATTTTCATTATGCATTATTAATTAAGAAACGTTATTTATAGAATTAATTAAAGTAGTTTCTTTTTATTTTAGTAGTTTAATAATATTTTCAGAAACAATAATGTTACATTAATGTACATATTGAAAAAAGTTTAACATATTGTATAATCATTTTGTTTTATATTTGAAGTCATTTAATTGAATTCACACATTTCCAATGGGGTTTTATTTTAAGTCTCTAGCTTCCTTATTTTCTATGTGAGGGTGTTGCAGTACTGGACTGGCTAATGTTTTTTTGGCAATTGTAACTTGTTAAAAATTTATGTCCACTCCCAGTTTAAGAGGATGAAGATGTGTAAGTCTACACTTTTGAATAACTCTACAATCAAATTTTGAAAATAGCCAAAAGTAGTAAAGTTACTCAAAAGTGTATGAGTAAATTACAGGTATAAATTACTCACAAGCACTGTTCCCTGTAAGGTGCGCAGTTATATCTCTCGGAGTGCGCAGTGTAATATGTGAAGCGCGCACATGCAGCTGAGGACCACTCACGCAGCCGCTTTTAAAATGTGTGCAGTGCGAAAAATGGTCACTTCCTTCTGTTGTAGGCGGAGGTAGAGACCACCCAAAGTTTGTCAGCAAGGGGCTCCTCCTGCATTTCTTTTGTTTAAAAGGGCATGGCAGTGGGGCAGATTGTGTGCCTTTTTTAAAGTAATCATGTTAATCGCAGCTCCCGTCATGCGCTGCAAGTAACATAAATACTTTCACAAAGGCAAAATTTTCTACCCCGCAGCGGTGCCCTATTAACAAATGAAAGGCAGCAAGTCTGCAAGCATGACCTGTGCTTTCAGGTGACTATGAAAGCACACATCGTGCTTGTATACTTGCTGCATTTCATTTGTTATTAGAGCGGGGCAGATTTTATGCTGCGCCCTATTAACAAATGAAAGGCAGCAAGTCTACAAGCATGACATGTGCTTTCAGGTGATTATGAAAGCACACGTTGTGCTTGTATACTTCCTGCATTTAATTTGTTATTAGAGCGGGCACATTGTGTGCTGCGCTCTATGAACAAAAGAAATGCAGAAAGTCTACAAGCATGACGTGTGCTTTCAGGTGATTATGAAAGCATACGTCATGCTTGTAGACTTGCTGCATTTCTTTTGTTTAATAGAGCAGGGCAGATTGTGTGCCACGCTTTAGTAACAAATGAAATGCTGCAAGTCTACAAGCACGACGTGTGCTTTCAAAATCACCTAAAAGCGCACGTCGTGCTGGTAGACTTCAGAGACGTTTTAAGGCATGGCCAAAGTGGGCTCTGGCCCAGGGCCCAAACCTTTCAGGGAGCCTCCTGATAGTCTTGCGTGATGACCTTGAATAATAATTACTAAACAGATTGTTTTGAATACCATTGACCCTTAATTTATTTTTAACCCCTTCGATGCTCATGACGGAATGGTTCCGTCATGAGCATCGGTGCCTCTGTGCTCATGACGGAACCATTCCGTCATGAGGCCAGGGGCACGAAATCCCTCTGCTGCAGACAGCAGAGGGATTTCCTTTCTCCCCCACAGCCTCGGGAGCTGGGGAAGAGCTTCCCCAGCTCCCGAGGCCCCCCCCTTCCTTTCAGTGAAATGAAGATCAGCGCGCACGTCGCGCTGACTTCATTTCACTGAAAACGAAACTAAAATGAGCCTTTAGGCTCATTTCAGTTTCACTTTCTACGTGCTCAGGGGGCTATCTCAGCCCCCTGAGCACGTAGAAAGACGGGAGAGGTATCATTGGAAAGGAGGGCGATCCCCAAGCAGGGATCCACCCACTAAGGCACCAGGGAGGGGGGAGCGGCCCCTTGGGCAAGGGCTTTTGCTCCCCCCAAACAAATTGCCAATGTTCAGTCTTTCTGCCCCCCTGGGGGGCAGATGGGAACAGTAGCCCCCAATCTGCCCCCCCGGGAGGGCAGAAAGCCCACTAGACACCAGGGATTTTTATTTGGTGCATTTTTTTAGGGTGGGGGCTGCCCGAAATGGGCACGCCAATGCCCCCACCCCCCAGCCACCATTACAGCCTTTCTGACCCCCCTGGGAGGCAGATGGGGGCAGTAGCCCCCAATCTGCCCCCCCGGGGGGGCAGAAAGCCCACTAAATGCCAGGGATTTTTTTGTGTGCTATTTGGTTTAGGGTGGGGGCTGCCCAAAATGGGCACGCCAATGCCCCCACCCCACCCGCCACCATTACAGCCTTTCTGCCCCCGGGGGGCAGAAAGCCCACTAAACACCAGGGATTTTTTGGACGCATTTTTTTTAGGGTGGGGGCTGCCCGAAATGGGCACGCTAATGCCCCCACCCCCACCACCATTACAGCCTTTCTGCCCCCTGGGAGGCAGATGGGGGCGGTAGCCCCCAATCTGCCACCCGGGGGCAGAAAGCCCACTAAACGCCAGGGATTTATTTTTCGTGTAATTTTTTTTTAGGGTGGGGGCTGCCCGAAATGGGCACGCTAATGCCCCCACCCCCACCACCATTACAGCCTTTCTGCCCCCCTGGGAGGCAGATGGGGGCTGTAGCCCCCAATCTGCCCCCCCGGTGGGGCAGAAAGCCCACTAAACACCAGGGATTTTTTTGGGCGTGTTTTTTTTTGGGTGGGGGCTGCCCGAAACGGGCACGCCAATGCCCCCACCCCCCCTGCCACCATTACAGCCTTTCTGCCCCCCCCCTCTGGGAGGCAGATGGGGGCAGTAGCCCCCAATCTGCACCCCTGGGGGGGCAGAAAGCCCACTAAACACCAGGGATTTTTTTTTGCGCATTTGTTTTTACGCAAGCCATACCTCCCTGGAATCATCCGGGTGTCTACTTTTCAGAAATGTTTGGGTTTGCTAGGTTTCCCTAGGTGGCCGCCGAGCCCCGGGCCAAAAAGTCATGGGACCCCCCTTGCAAAACCAGGTCGTTTTGTGATAGGCATTTTTGATGTCGCCTCAATACGTTTTGGGCCCTTGCCTGTCGCGGGTACTTGGGCCTCCCACCCGAGTGAGGCACCATTTTTATCGGGAGACCTGGGGCAATGCTGGGTGGTAGGAAATTTGTGTCAGCCCGGTGATGCCACAACTTTCCCACACAATAATATGTGGAAAAAGTGATTTTTTCTGCAAAATTTCAGGTTTCTGGTGGACTCTGGGTAAGAAAACATTGGGGGATCCACGCAAGCCATACCTCCCTGGAATCTCCCATGTGTCTACTTTTCAGAAATGTGTGGGTTTGGTAGGTTTCCCTAGGTGTCGGCAGAGCTAGGGTTCAAAAACTACAGCTAGGCACTTTGCCAAAAAAGGGTCATTTTTCACAGTGAAATTGGGGTGTGTCCACGTTGCGTTTTGCGTCGTTTCCTGTCACGGGCACTAGGCCTACCCACACAAGTGAGGTGCCATTTTTCTCAGAAGACTTTGGGGAATGCGGGGTGGGTGGAATTTTGTGGATCCATGCAGATTCCAGAACTTTCCACCACAGAAAGTGAGGAAAATGTGTTTTTTTTACACTTTTTTAGGTTTGCAAGGGATTCTGGGTAACAGAACCTGGTGAGAGCCAGTCAAGTCACCCCATCCTGGATTCCCCTGGGTGTCTAGTTTTAAAAAATGTATAGGTTTGCTAGGTTTCCCTAGGTGCCGGCAGAGCTAGGGTTCAAAAACTACAGCTAAGCACTTTTCAAAAAAAGGGTCATTTTTCACTGTGAAAATGTGGTGTGTCCACATTGTGTTTTGCGCTGTTTCCTGTCGCGGGCACTAGGCCTACCCACACAAGTGAGGTACCATTTTTCTTGGAAGACTTTGGGGAATGCGGGGTGGGTGGAATTTTGTGGATCCACGCAGATTCCAGAACTTTCCACCACAGAAAAGTGAGGAAAATGTGTTTTTTTTTACAATTGTTTAGGTTTGCAAGGGATTCTGGGTAACAGAACCTAGTGAGAGCCAGTCAAGTCACCCCATCCTGGATTCCCCTGGGTGTCTAGATTTCAAAAATGTATAGGTTTGCTAGGTTTCCCAGGAGCCGGCAGAGCTAGGGTTCAGAAACTACAGCTAGGCACTTTGCAAAAAAGGGGTAATTTTTCACTGTGAAAATGTGGTGTGTCCACGTTGCGTTTTGGGCCATTTCCTGTCGCGGGCACTAGGCCTACCCACACAAGTGAGGTACTGTTTTTCTCGAAAGACTTTGGGGAACGCGGGGTGGGTGGAATTTTGTGGATCCATGCAGATTCCAGAACTTTCCACCACAGAAAAGTGAGGAAAATTAGTTTTTTCTGACAATATTTTAGGTTTGCAAGGGATTCTGGGTAACAGAACCAGGTGAGAGCCAGTCAAGTCACCCCATCCTGGATTCCCCTGGGTGTCTAGTTTTCAAAAATGTATAGGTTTGCTAGTTTTCCCTAGGTGCCGGCAGAGCTAGGGTTCAAAAACTACAGCTAGGCACTTTGCAAAAAAAGGCTCATTTTTCACTGTGAAAATGTGGTGTGTCCACGTTGCGTTTTGGGCCGTTTCCTGTCGCAGGCACTAGGCCTACCCACACAAGTGAGGTACCATTTTTATCGGGAGACTTAGGTAACACAAAATTGTAGAGCAACTGTTATTATCTATTGACTTTTGATGCATTTCTGCCTTCCAAATGAAAGACAATGTGTAAAAAGAAGTCATTTTGAAAAATGTCCTATAATTCTCATGCTAGTATGGGTACTCCCAATTTCGGAAATGTGCAAATATCTACTATTTCTAAACTCTATATTTTGTTCCCATTTCAGAAATACATAGGTGTCTTTCATACCGATTTTTCCATGTATAAATTTTCCCAGAATAATTGCTATATACCCGGTACATAATAAAAAACCATTGCAAGACGCTGCTCAGTTATTGGCTCTGGGTTCGTCGGGTTCTTGGTGAACCTACAAGTCCTATATATCGCCACAACCAGAAAGGTCCAGCGGATGTAACGGTATATTGCTTTCAAATATCTGTCATAATTAGAAGAAGTTACAGGTGAAAACGTTGACACAAATGGCTGATTTTTTCAACTAATTTTTAATTTTTCCTATATTTAACTGTTTGTTTCTATAAAGAAAACTTAAAGGATCTACACAAATGACCCCTTGCTGAATTCAGAATTTTGTCTACTTTTCAGAAATGTATGGCTTTCCAGGATCCATTATTGCTTTCATACCCATTTTTACCATTAACTGGAAGGAGGTTGAAAGCACAAAAAATAGCAAAAATAGACTATGTCCCAGAAAAATGCCAAAACTGTGTCAAAAATTTTGGTTTTCTGACAAAAGTCTGCTTGTCCCTGAAATCTGGGAAGATGGTGATTTCAGCACCACAACCCCTTTTTTGATGCCATTTGCATGGAAAAAACCAGACGCTTTCATCTGTAGCCCTTTTTTCGCATTTTTCCCCAAAAAACCAAAATTTAGCTGTATTTTGGCTAATTTCTGGGTCCCCTCCAGGGGAATCCACAAACCCTGGGTACCTTTAGAATCCCCATGATGTTGGAAAAAAAGGACGCAAATTTGGCGTGGATACGTTATGTGGTCAAAAAGTTACAGGGGCCTAAGCGCGAACTACCCCAAATAGCCAAAAAAAGGCTTAGCACAGGAGGGGAAAAGGCCTAGCAGCGAAGGGGTTAAAGTGGGTGACCTGTGAGAGTCTAATATAGACATTCTGGAGAGAAATGTTTATTTTTCATGCAACATCCATAAAAAGGTTTCTTTTAGATCGCAATAGGACCAAACTGATGAGAAATAGGAGTGTGTCACAGATATTATTTGCAGTAAAATTAGTGAACTGCTGATGTGTTACAATATTGATAACACACATCACTATGCCTGAACATTAGATGTAAACACATTTAGAATTTGGACAATTGCGCCTGTATTCTGTCAGTGGCCTGGCAAAAGAGGGCATGAACAAGCTGAAATTAAATCATAAATTCAAACCTGTTCTGAACAGGGCCCTCAAAAAAGGTTTGGCCCAGGGCCCCCAAAATCCTTAAGATGTCCCTGGTAGACTTGCTGCATCATCCATAAAAAGGTTTCTTTTAGATTGCAATAGGACCAAACTTATGAGAAATGGGAGTGTGTCACAGATATTATTTGAGGTAATATTAGTGAACTGCTGATGTGTTACAATATTGATAACACACATCACTATCCCTGAACATTAGATGTAAACACATTTAGAATTTGGACAATTGCGCCTGTATACTGTTGGTGGCCTGGCACAAGAGGGCATGAAAGAGCTGAAATTAAATCATAAATTCAAACCTGTTCGGAACAGGGGCCCTCAAAATAGGTTTGGCCCAGGGCCCCCAAAATCCTTAAGATGTCCCTGGTAGACTTGCTGCATTGTCCATAAAAAGGTTTCTTTTAGATAGCAATAGGACCAAACTTATGAGAAATGGGAGTGTGTCACAGATATTTTTTGCAGTAATATTAGTGAACTGCTGATGTGTTACAATATTGATAACACACATCACTATCCCTGAAAATTAGATGTAAACACATTTAGAATTTGGACAATTGTGCCTGTATACTATCAGTGACCTGGCCTAAGAGGGCATGAAAGAGCTGAAATTAAATCATACATTTAAACCTGTTCTGAACAGGGGCCCCCTAAATAGTTTTGGCCCAGGGCCCCCAAAAACCTTAAGATGTCCCTAGGAGAGTTGCTGCATTTCTTTGGTTAATAGGGCTCAGCTGCGAGGCCAGGGCCGGCTCTAGGGCAGTGTGACCGGTGCTACTGTACCGGGTGCTGACTTCGGGTGGGGACGCCGTGTTTGCAGATATATTATTGTTTTAAAAGCACCTGCTGCAACGTTTCTTGCCTCTAGCGTTTCATGCAATAATAAATATGTCAAGATAACTCTCATAGTTTTCTCTAGTGGAAGTTTTAAGGTAGCGCAGAGGGTTAATATGCCTGCTGCAAAGAACGTGGACCATGCAGATCACAAGGTGCATAGAATGAAAATAGGTTAGCGGGTTACTACTTTTGTCAAAAAGGTCATTTTGGGCCAGATGTAGGTAAACTCATTTCTGCGAGTCCTTAATAGCGATTTTTAGCGATTCGCTATTAAGGACTTGCAAAATGGAATGTAGGTAGGAATCGCAATATTAATTGTGATTCCTTAATATTCCTTAATTGCGAATTGCAAATTGCGATTCGCAATTAAGGAATACCTTCCCATTCATTCCTATGGGCCTAGAGGCCCATAGGAATGAATGGGAAGACATTCGCAATTTGCGAGTACCCATTAGGTACTCGCAAATTGCGAATGCATTTTCAAGGGTGTCAAAAGGACACCCTGTTGCACCCCTGAAATATGTATGTGTGCACATGTGGCACACATACATGCCCTAAGGGCATGTATGCGCGCCACATGGCACTTTGAAAAATGCAAAAAAGTGCATTTTTCAAAGAAATTGCAAATTACCACCAACTTGAAGTTGGTGGTAATTTGCGATTCCTTAAGCCCAAATCGCAGACTTTCTGGGCTTCCTGCATTTCATTTAAGAAATCGCAATTTGCAATTCCTTAAAGGCAGTCGCAAAATAGGGAATCGCAAAATTTGCGATTCCTTATTTTGCGAGTAGGTTTTTCCTACCTACATTGCACAGGGCTATTTTGCAGTCGCAAACGTTGAAATTCTGCGAATTTCAGCGTTTGCGATCGCTATTTCGCTTCCTACATCTGGCCCCAAGTTACTTACAGTTTATAATTTAAAATCCTAATATAGAACAGTAAACTATTAACTGTCATCAAAGAACTAAATGCATACTGCAAGGTATAGATTAGAGCATTATGATTTTTCCCCCAGCCATCCACTATTCTAATGTTGCAAAAAGGGTTAATTTGGGTACAAAGCAATTATTATTAAGGAGAACCCCCAACCATTGTGTTACATTTTAAATTCCGAGTTTGTGCTTCTCCAGACCAAGCACTCTTAAACTATACTGCCTACCAGTATGGATGACATGTCACTCCTACACTTTGCTGTCCTCTGTCTTATGTAACATTTCTTATACAATGATTTACATACCTATGATCGATTGCCTCTGTTTAATGTGTGTGAAATGCAAAGTGCCCTGACACCCTACACCAGTATGAGGTGTGCTATAAAACAAATTAACTGCATCTCAGAGAGAGTGGTAATGGAGACTTTCAGGGGCACCGTTAAAGGGTGGTAGTGAGGGAATCCATGACTGAGATGGTCATTGGTGGGCACCAACAAACATTGTCACACAGGGCGCCACCAGCTCAAGGGTGGCCCTGTGCAGGGCAGATTTGGTGTCTCTGAGAAAGAATTTGTGTTCATTGCAGCGCGACGGGCGCTGTGATTAACATGAATACTCACACAATCTTCCCCACAGCCCTATTAGCAAAAAGTATTGAAGTTACTGGTGATCCTCCACGTGCATCATGGGTGAAAAACACAATGAGTGACAAATACAAGAAACCCGCGGGTTTGCTGGCTTTAGAGTTACTCAAACAAATTTGACATGGAAATGTTTTGGCTTTGAGGGTACAGAGAATTTGCTCTCCAGCTACCTTCACACTATATTAATAACTATACATAAGTTTGTGAACTAACCTATATGCCATTGTTTTAATCAGAAGGTATGCGAGTATGATCAATGGTATGACTGTTACTTATAAGAAATTCCAGTCGATTGTATGATGGAAATATAAACAAAACATGCTTATGTAATATTCCTCAGCACCTGATGCATTAACCAGCTTCCAATCATCCTTTCAATGCAGATACTCTGTTGCCAGAGGCCTGATGTCTTCTTGCCCTTTCCTGCGCATGTATACATCCTACTACTGCTGCAATGCATTCCGTGTTCCTGCTGCTCTGTCAGCTATCCAAGAAGTACTGTTAGTTGTTGCTGGTGGCAGGTTTGCTGGTCTTGCTACAAATGCTATAATTTCCATGCTGACTTAGGGCCTTCATATGAGTTTGGCATTGCAGGACTGCCCCACTCCCGCACCACCAAACCCGTGTGAGCAGCGCCTGCCAGATCTTTACTTTTTTTGTCATTGGCAGGCTGTCCCATGGCGGTGCCTATAAAAAAGGCACCACAATAGTGGGAACGCCAAAGCAAATTCCTGCAGGGCATGTACTGCCCAGTCCATGCCCTGCAGGAGCTGGGGGTGCATGCACACAGGGGGGCATAACATGAGCCCCCCCTGCATATATCCCCAGGTATGCAATCTTGTATAGGCTCCCAACACTTCCCCACCCTATGAACGGAGCTCCAGTTGAGAATCTAAGTAAAATCTTATAATGGTACTACCGTTCGAGTCCTGTGCTTTTCTAAAGCCGAAGTGTACTTGCCTGTGAAACCAATTCATGTCATGGTGTGTGTATCTAAATTGCAAACCTGCCTTAAGACCCATCATGTGGTGCTGCATGTGTGGCAATGCAAAAGATTGGAGTGATTTTTGCACTGATATTTGTTGCTGCTACCACACGCGCGGTTTGGCTCCTGGCGCACATAGCCTTGGCTGCAGCACACAGAGACCTTACACTGCCGAACACAGAGGAAAAAGGTTAGAGGCAACATTGGTCCCAATATCAAGTAGGTTTTCATACGGTGCTGTTATTGTAGATGTAAAAGTTCATCATGTTTTCAAATAACTAGTGCACTCTTGATAAAATTTAGCACTGCAGATATCAAGCGAAGACAATTTTTACAGAAATTCCAGGCCTGACTTGAATTGTCTGTTATTTGTCTTACGCAATACAAGTTTTAAAAAGAAGGATCTAGGGGCTGGATATAGAGGGCAAAACAGGATATAGTGCTCAGTTTCTCAATATTGTTACAGTGACATGAACATGGATCATACTGCCAGACACATTGAGATGGAAAAGCAACCTAAAAATGAATTTAGTTTAGTCTGAATAATGTAAGATATGACCCATATGTAGGGTTTTCAATCTGCAATAAATAGGGTTCAGATTTTCTGGCAGTTGACACCTGTAAATAATTCTCAACTGTTTGCTTAGTTTGTGCTCTCAATAATCTGACATTCAAACGGAACTCAGCAAAACGTTGCTTTACGATCTCCTTACTGTTTGCACCAAGCTATTGGGGTTTTAAAAACATTTCCCTTAAGCCCAAATTCAAAAAGGTTCATTTTAGGTATGCAAACCAGGGTTTCCTAGTAGCTTTATTTAAGGACAGGCAGAGGGCGATACATGACCTTACTTGTGCCGCCTCCGGATTCAGCCAACATTTTATTCACAAAAGGAGTGGAGCTATGTCAATCTGATCCTCAACGTAGGGTAATCTCAATTTCATGTGGCACCCAAAATTTGCAGAATTTTTGGGAATGGCTAGCAACCTGCATGTAAACCATTTTCTAAATGTTGGGGTGCATATGCAACCCCTAAACTCCTGCACCGTAGATGACTGACGAGATGCATTTTATTTTGTAAAGAGTTATCATCTCGAGAATTCAGTTTATGTTTAAATTTCAGGGCAAAACGAAAAATTGCCTCAATGTTCCTGGCAAATTGTTGCGTTTTCACCAGGAGGAGGGATTGCCAAACAAGAAAGATGAGCTACAAGTTAGCGCTAAATAATTAAAGTTGGTTGTCTTCTCTAGGGGCATACCCCCCATTGTGATTGCGAAGCACCTTGTTTGGTTTTATTGGGCCCACAGTTCATTACGTAATACTTTGGGGCCATTGTCTATGCTGGCAATCAATGCTGCAACATCTGCGTAAAGAAGGATCGTGTTGATACAATTCCTATTTTTGGGCAGGTCCCTTCCTACTCTTGTTAAGTGGCTTTTTATTCCATTTATATAGAGTAGGAACAGGAAAGGGGCTAAAATGCAGTCATGTCTCACTTCTCTTAGTGAGCCTATCTGAAAAGTGCATTCACCTAGTGGCCCAAAACGCACTGTGACTTTCAGATGATGATGTAATCGTCATGTTAAGTTGAGAAGATCAATATCAACTCCCATATCCACCATAATTTCTCACAGTTTACTAAATAAAATGCACTTGATAAATCAATGAATGTGCAGTGCCCCCTTCTTTGCTATCAAGTATTTACTCACAATAAGGTGAAGGTTTAGTGCTTATTCCACGGTTCCTATCCTGTCATAAGGTTTCTGCACATACACAGAGCTATGCACAGGAAAATGGGACCCTGGAATACAGTGGTTTGCCACCATATACCATAGCACCCAAAAACCCCAACCCAACTAGCTTAGCATCCCATTAGCACCCAAGTACTAATGTTTGGACAACCCAGAACACGGTATCTTTATCTCAGGGCTCGCAGAAGCAAGAACACTCTTTCATCACTCACTCGTACTTGTTCACAAGATGCGTAGGAAGAGACACTGGATAGGTTAAAATATTTATTCCAACTTACGTGCTCTAATGTACAGTACACGTGTCAGTACTAATAGCATAATGCATATGACTAATATAAGCAGCATGGTTACAATTCCATAGAATACAAACGGGGAAAGCATCTCAGAGCTCAGTGGATAAACGTATAAATAACATTACCACCCTCCCTTGCAGTAAGATAGTTTATTATAATAATAGAAGACCTCTGGGCTTTGACTAGCGAACCCCCATACCTCAGTCTCTAGATGCAGAATTACATCAGCAGGACATCATAGCTCTTCTCACTGAAAGGGATTTCTCCAAGTGTCCTAAGCGCTAGTAAACTGCAGTATTAAAAGCACACAAAATTCTTCATGGCAAATGCACCTAATGTTATGTCTGGGTGCGCGAGACTGGCCATATCAGGAAGAACCAAAATACATTGTTATGTGACCTTGTACATGTTTGTGCAGACTGAGCCCAAAAAGGTGAACAACAGAAAATGCAGACAGTGCAAAAGAACCTGGCACGAGCAAAGAGCGAGGGAGGCCGGGCTCAGTGTAACGTGCGCAAAGAAAAGCATCATGGCAGCCAGGCCTAGGCCAACATAACAAGGCAGGTAACAATCCACAAGACAATCCCAGGTCTAAAACCAAACTTGACTTTGGACAAGATGTTATTTTCTTCTGCCCAGGCTTCAAGGTTGGTCAGAAGTACACGCCCTAAAGCTTTTACGGTGGAATCAAAATGGGAGATTGGTCTATAACATGCAGGTGAACGTTTATCTCCCTTTTTAAAAATGGGGACTATAATAGCCACCTTCCAGGATTCTGGAATAGGACTGGTCACAGCACTCCATAGTACATTCATTAGTGCAGGGGCCCATAATTGAACATTAGCTTTAAAACAGTCAACTGGCACCCCATTTGGGGTAAACAGCATCAAGAGAAAAAACAACAAACATTGGTTTCAAAAGACCATCACCACTCCCCAGATTTATAAGACAAGAACTCCTGTGTTACTCCTACGTCAGTAGAAGGAATTTTCTCCTTGCTTCTGCAGAACATAGTGGATGTTTGGTTGCACTTTTATTTAGCATCAATTATCTATATGGACCCTGGTAATGCTGTGATGTATTTCCTATGTTTCAGAGTCTGTGGAAGGTACTACCCCAACCTCCATTGAAACATCCCTTCAAATGTACTCCAAGGGGGCCTGGAAAGTATTCTGTTTACTCTACAATGTAGGCTTGCAGAGACTTCGTAGAAAATATTAATTTCTGCACTACTTACTGATGGTAACACTGTATAAAACAAAAACATCCATGAACTTAGCGAGTTCTGGTTAGATACAGCAATCAAAATGCACAGCCTCACATTAAAAACCATAACTCACTAATCTAATGTACTGATTACACTGATTACAATCTTTTAATATTTATAGCTATTAATAACACAAATGTACAACCTAATCATCTTAAATAGCAACAGTGGCAGCTGGCTTACACCGAGCGTGGTGCGGCATGCAGCACAAAAAAAATAATACAATTAATTTACTTACCTTCTTGCAGCGTGACGTCCTCCTCCCTTGGGTGTCCTCCAGGACGCTCCAGATGCAGGAAACTGCACTACCCAATCCTGGTGCTGCTTTCACAGCATTAAAGCAGTGCCAGGATTGGATAGAGCAGGCTCTCCCAGCAATCCTAAGAGCCCTGGAGGCCTGCGCTTTCTCTAATCCAGCTGTTAAGACAGCTAGGTTAGAGAACTTTAAAATGCGTGTGTCTGACTGGTCGGCCCAAGAAGGCCAGCCAAAGAGGCATGCATATTAAAAGCACACAGCTCCCTGCTGCTCCACTCAGAAGCGCTGGCCCCGCCACATCCTGTCACTTAGTTCAGGATGGGTTGCTGAAAAATAAAGCGGTGATAAATAAACTTTATTATCAATTTATTTTTCAGCTCTGGGGCTTGTGGGGCTCCACTGAACAGCACCACTTCTCCAAGGAAATGAATCTGTACCTGAAGTGTCATCACTTGTAGTATCAATGCTTACTTTTGTGATATGTAATGTTACTAGTGATCATTGGTGATTTTATTTGTCACATCATGTATGAGATTGTGATACGTGCATTTGGTGGGCACTCTATGGTTTTCATTGTTTGCGTAGCTTACCATAAGTGGGCATTTAATTTTATTTTGCAGCTGTATTTCAACATTTACTGTGTGTTTTAATTTTATATATATATTGTGACATGAAATACAAGCCTTACCAGATCTGTACTAGTGGTTATAATATTCATAGCCTTGATGATTTTATCATTTACATCATAAGTGACATCGTGTATGATGGCTTGTAGGGTATATATTGTAGTGTGGTTCATCAAAACAGGTGAATTTCAGTTTATTACTTAGTTTAAAAAAATTAACCATAGCATTATATTTAATTTTGGGGGGAAAGTTGCATTTTTTAGTGATTTCTTTTTGCTTTTCTTCTGTAATGATGTACATTCAGAAGCCCCACAAAAGCTGTTAAACTATGGATTCAGACATCGATTCAGACAATCCACACCTAGGGCCAGATTGATTGAGCACTATCTTCAAAATACTTGTTGCAATTTGTGATCATTATCTTTGCAACCGGTATTCTATTTTGCGAATCAATGTATGTACTAATAGGTTGGTTTGCAAAATATCTAATCCTAGCCCTGTCTGTGATTGCTTTTAAATGAAGTAATGTTTTTTTTATGTATCCCACTTTTCTTTAAAAAAGAAAACATTATGACATATTTGAAGAGTAGGCAGTAATCTGTGGGACCACTGCTACTCTAAAAATTGATTTGTTCAACATTCACAAATGGGAAAGGGTCCCTCGGGGACTACTTTCCGTTGGCGAATGCCTCACCACTTCATTTCAGTAGTCAGTAAAGTATTATTTTTTATGGGCCTGAATTTCAGTTGCAAAACTTTAATACATACCAATCTGCACCACAACAATTAGAAAAGGAGCGTCCACTATATAGTTTTGTTTCCGGCCCATATTCAGGCAATCCAATGTTAACAAATATAACAATGATGAACAAAAAATGAGATTCAGTTGTCAGGAATCTAAAGAATGCATCCAGTATCCAACTTTTATTGATTTTTTAATACATTACATTTTCCAGTCAGCTGAACCAAAGCGTTTCGTCCTCTATGGATTTCATCAGGGCTGTAAATCAAATTAAAAGATATATACATCACTCATATGTAATGCCTATTTGACATTATTACAAAAACATTTATACATATCTATAAAATCACCCATAGTGCCTTCTGCACCCCAAGACTCCACACATATTAATGACATCTATCTTTTTAACAGAAAAACACATTTTTATTTTCCACTGTTGTCATCGTTAATGCAATATGTACATAGCCCTACACACCATGGTTCCCTGCCTGTTTACAAACGTTTTTCTAAAAAATGGTATTAAACCTTCTAAGGACTTTTTTGCTTTTTTCACATTTTAATTTATATTACAAAAATACCCTAACTAAATTTGTCATATCCAAATGTCAGTCTGTTATCAAACGTTTCCCATTAGAAACATTTTCCTAATAAAAAACTATTGCATATAACCATTATTGAATTTCAACTCACTTGTGCTTTCCAAACTTGACTTTTAAATAGCAAGAGTATGGCCTCCTGTTTCAGTGTCCTCATGGGTAATAAATCCCTTTTTGGGTGTTGTAGTACCCCCTAAATCATTTATAATTAAAACATGGCAATAAACAGCATAATATAAATCATCTTCCTCCCGAAATCACATTGAATGGTCTGTATCTCATTGAAAAGTAGGTCTAAGTCCCCCTTAGGTTCCCCTATCTAGGCCTTTAATCAAGAAATTCCTCATACTCCATTTCAGTCCACCAATCCTTTGAGAATCTGAATATTTTACCACTACCAATCTAGGTGTAGTGTCCAAATTCAATTGTTGCCCACTTCGCCAATGATATTAACTATTCTTTAAATCACCTAATAGTCTACCTCAATCCAGTGTATGTATGTGCTAGACCTTCCATATCTCCACTCACCTTCCTCCTTTGCACGTCAGGGCTCGAGTGTCACAGAAAAAATGCCTCTAACCCTTATCACGGGGCATCCCTGCTTTAAAGAATAAAGCCAATCACTGTGCTTCCTGACCAGACCAATGTTAAACATATCTGTCGGCAGACAGTGTTCCCTCTCTGGTCGACTCTGCTTCCACCAATCAGCGGGCTTACTTCTATAGAGAAGGCCACCGATCCGCCCTCCAATCAGCTCTCAATATGACTCAGTGCCCTAGCGCTCCACCAATCACTGTGCTCCCTGACAAGCCCAATGCTAAACATATCCATCAGCAGACAGTGTTCCCTCGCTGGTGCACTCTGCTTCCACCAATCAGCAGGCTTATTTCCATAGAGAAGGCCCACCAATCCGTCCACCAATCTGCTCTCAATATGCCTCAGTGTCCTTGCACTCCACTAATCACTGTGCTTCCTGCCAAGACCAATGCTACCACCTCCCTGTATTAAGCTGCCACATGGGCAACAATTTCCACTCTTCTGACGTGAGGCGTAATGCAAGTTTTCTCCAACATCTCCCCGTATCATGTTGCTTCATCATACTTCCCAACTAATTAGTGCGCTTGTAGGCTCTTCTGATTTTAAAGAAAAATATACTCTGAGAGTTTTCTCTCCAGTTGGCCAAATATCACAGCCAATCCACAACTAAATAAAACAAACTATTTGTACAGAGCGACCTCCAATTATACATCCGGCGTTTTAATCTCAAAAACAACTAAGTACGGGATCGGGCTCAGATAAAAAACATTTACACATAAATCCCCATGAGTCGATGCAAACGGGTTCTGCGATGATTTAGATCATATCATACACAATTTCAATAGCTAATTAACTCTTGTATTTTTACCAAAAATTATATTCAGAGAGTTTCCTCTATGGTTTGTCAGATAACGCCGCCAAACCCAGGGCTTCTTGTTAAAACACACTGTTAATATAGCGTGACTCCCAATTATGCCTCCGACGTTCTGATTTAAAAAAATAAACTGGGTGCACAGCCATTTAAGACAAAAACTTTAAAACTCCTGAGAGCCGTGAGTCCATGTACATAAGCTAATTACTTATTTTGTGCATTTCGTGCAAATGTCTAGTTGCTGATAAAATAGCTTATCTCCAGTGGTCATATATGATGATATATCTGGCTCTATAAGTCCCCTATAAACAAACAAAATTTACAGCCATCAAAGAACTATAGGCCAATGATGCATTTATCCGGCCTGGGTGCATTATGTACTTTAACAATCCATACATTGTACTGAATCTTAAAACAAGCACATGGTGTAATAAAATCAAGAATCGACTAGACATATATTACAACCTGTCATTCACTTCACCTTCCACAAATCAAACACCCTACTAAGTCCAGACCAATATATTTTTAATCAAATCTCCCTTCTGTATCCAGTATTTACCCAAGTAACAATTGCAATCGCATCTTGATCGTAATACCATTAATCTCCTACATGCAAAATTACAGCTTTAGCAAGAATATTCAGATTACGGAAATTGCTATGACTCGTTTTTCTGATAATGACCAGACATCAACCCTCATGGTCACACCTTCATTCTCAATCAATTGGTCCCCTATGCGAGTGGCCTCCGATTACCAACATCACTCCTAGTCTGATTCCAAGAACAACTCTATTTATAGAAAATAATGTTGCTCGTTTTCCAGATTAAGACCAACCTGTACAGTTCTCAATCTACTTATCCACTTAGCTTCTTCCTGTCTGAACTTCAATTCCATGTCACCCCCTCTTGAACCTTTCCCTATCTACTGCACTCCACAGAATTTAAAATCCACATTATTGGGATGGCAGTCCCTAATATGTTGCACTATCTTTCATCTCTATTCAATATGGCTCTCCGATGTTCTTGGATTCTTCATTTAAGAATTCTCTTCGAGCTGCCAATATACACTTTATCGCAATTACATACAATTGCATGCACCACAAAACAACTATGACAGTTGATAAATTGGTTTATATGGTGCATTTTGTTAGTGTTGTACCTAAATTTCTTCATTCTATTGAGTCCATGACTGAATATAATGCAAGCTTCACATGTGTAAAAGCCCTTCGGTTGGGGGGGTAACCAATTAGCCCCCATTGCAACAACATGTTCCAGATAATTTTTCATCACTTTGTTTCTAATAGTGACACCTTTCCTATATGTTACATGGGGTTTCTTAGTGAATATATAGGTTAGCCCTGGAACACCCTTCAAAAAATTCCAATTTTTACACAACATTTTGTATATTAGGTTATGTTACAAGCTATATGTCGAAATGGATGCAAGTCTGTCAACAGATTGTTTTCTTGGCTTTTGTGCCAGGGTACCAGTTCTTTTGATGTTCTGCACTCTTGTCTCTGCTTTTTTTAAAATATGCTAAGGGTAGCCTCTTAGTCTAAGTTTATTTTTTTAGGACATCAAGACAAGTACCAAACTCCTCATCATGACTTCAATTTCTCTGGATCCGTATCATTTCACCAAAAGGAATTCCTGAGATCACTGAAGTACGATGCGCACTGTCTGCCCTCAAGATATTATTTGTGGCTGTTTCTTTCCTGAATAATGTACTTTCAATACTGTCATTTGAGGTGTATAGCTGTACATCCCAAAAATCAATCTTACATTGGTCATGACACATTGCAAAAAGCACATTATATCTGTTGTCATTAAGCCACTCTACATACTCTTTCAAGTTATCTTTAGTGCCTTTCCAAATAACCAGAATCTCGTCAATGAAATGACCCCAGAATAAAACATCATCCATCCACTTACCTGCCAGTGTGGACGAAGCATGCTTCCTCTCAATCCATCCCATAAATAGGTTGGCGTAAGAGGGAGCAAACCTCAATCCCATAGCTGTGCCTCGAATCTGAAAAAAAATCTGAGAAAAAAGTTGTTTCTTACGATTAAGTCACTCATTTCTAGTAACATTTTCGAGTGTTCAAAAAGGCTGGCATTCATTTTAAAAAGGTAGTTCTTCAGTTCCCGGTGTCATAGATCATTTTCTATGCATGTATACAAACCCACAAAATCGAGCATCACAAAGTTCATGGTAGGGTCCCAAACCACATCCTGTAACTTATTCAACACATCTATTGAATCCCGAATGTATGATGGCAAATTTACGACTAAACGTTTTAAGAATAGATCTAGAAATTCATAGAGATGTTCCATTAGGCTATGTATACTAGAAATAATTGGTCTCCCAGGAGGATTGTGTCGAGATTTCTGGATTTTGGGCAGCATGTATATAAATAAAAATCTAGGATTGACGTTGTTTAAATATTTGAATTCACTATCATCTAGAAGCCCTATTTCTTTCCAGGAGAATAGTTTGTCGGCTATACATCTACTTGCTTCCTATGTGGGATTATGCAAACTCAATAGTCTTTTTATTTCATTAGTGTAATCTTTCCTACTCATAATGACAATATTCCCACCCATGTTTGCCTCTCTTATTACTATTGATGGATCTGAACCTAGATCTTTTAAGGCTTTTCTTTCTTCAGGGGTAGTATTAGCTCATCTGCTGATGTATCTATCTTTCTCGGATTCAAGATTTTCCACTTTATGTATTCCTTCAATTGTATTTTTTACAAACAAGTCAATGGCCGCAAACTGGTTTCCTTGAGCGTGAATTTCAATGGTAATGCTAAACCACTAGTACATCAATAATCCATATCTTTATCAAGCATGGCAGGAAGATCTTCCACTTCAACATGATAATGATAAAAGCTTATGTACGTCATGGGCATCTGCAATTATCAAATCAAATATTTTAATTTTTTTTGTTGGTAGGTACATCACATTTTTTATTTACAGCAAAAAAAGTCCTCAATTTTAGTCGCTTGGCAAATTTGTACAAATCAATTTGTAATTCAGTAAAGTCACAGCCACTATTAGGGCAAAAGGTGAGGCCATTTTGTAAAACATCCAATTCATTGTTACTCAAACATCTGTCAGAAAGGTTGATCACTTGTACAGCTCCCCCTGCCCTCCTGGCCCTGAGGCGGGAACCCCTTCACCCAGATTTAAATCTTGTTCCTATTCTGGCTGCACCTGCCCACTTTTGTATTTTCTATGTTTTCGCTTCCCCCTCCTTGTTTTCCTTAATTTTTTTCCCCTCCCTAGCTTCATACACTGAATCTCTTCCGAAAAAGAGGAGCATTGTTGAGGTTTAGATCCAGCCATGGCACTAGGACCCGGATCATCGTTAGATGACAGGTCCGAGCTGCTATAATTCACAGAGCTTAACTTCACTGCCTGTTCATTAATTTGCATCCCCTTTAACTTATTTACTTCATCTGGAGATATGGGAGGTCAAGCGCATAGATCACTGGATTGAGGTAGACTATTAGGTGATTTATAGAATAGTTAACATCATTGGTGATGTGGGCAACAATTGAATGTGGATTCTGCACCTAGATTGGTAGTGGTTAAATATGCAGATTATAAAGGATTAGTGGACTGAAATAGAACATGAATAACTTGTTGATTAAAGGCCTGGGTAGGGGAACCTTAGGGGGACTTAGACCTACTTTTCAATGAGATACACACCATTAAATGTGATTTTGGGAGGAAGCTAATTTATATTATGCTGATTATTGCCATGTTTTAATTATAGATGATTTAGGGGGTACTACACCACCCGAAAAGGGATTTATTACCCATGAAGACAATGAAAGAGGAAGACATACTCTTGCTATTTAAAAGTCACACAAGTTTGGAAAGCACAAATGAGTTGAAATTCAATAATGGTAATGTGCAATAGTTTTTTTATTACGAAAAAGATTTAAATGGGAAACTTTTGATAACAGACTGACATTTGGATTTGACAAATTTAGGTAGGGTATTTTTTTAATATAAATGAAAATGTGAATAAAAGCAAAAAAAGTCCTTAGGTGGTTTAATAAAAAAAAAATTTTTAAGTATGTAAATAGACTGTGGTGTGTAGGGCTATGTACATATTGCATTAACGATGATTACAGTGGAAAATGAAAATTTGTATTTCTGTTAAAAAGATAGATGTCCTGAATATGTGTGGAGTCTTAGGTGCGGAAGACACTATGGGTGATTTTATAGATATGTATAAATGTTTTTGAAATAATGTCAAATAGGCATTACATATCAGTGATGTATTTATCTTTTAATTTGATTTACAGCCCTGAAGAAATCCGTAGAAGACGAAACGCGTTGGCTGGGCTGACTGGAAAATGTCATGTATTGAAAATCAATAAAAGTTGGATACTGGACGCATTCGTAGGGCTCCTGACAACTGAATCTCCTTTTTTGTTCATCATTGTTATATTTGTTAACATTGGATTGCCTGAATTTGGGCCGGAAACAAAACAATATAGTGGACGTTCCTTTTCTAATTGTTTTGGTGCAAATTGAATAGTTATGGCTTCTAGGCAGTGGGGTCATGAAAAGTTGAGTGTGGGATCACTTATGATATTTGATACGATACACTTGTGCAACGGTAGGGCCTACACTGCTTTTGCTTATCTTTTACACACCAATCTGCAACGATATTTGGAAGAGAAGCCCTAAACACGCATCTTCCAAATACTAAATCGGTACTTGGTGATGAATTCAAATTGTGATTCGGTAACATGTTACTGAATCGGACACAAAGGCTTTGGACAGACCTTCGGAGGGGAACATGGCAGCTGCTAGTTAGCTCCGGTCGTGAGCTCTCCTAGGCTGGCGGTATCGGAGGAATTTCTGAACTTACTTGTGTCTGCTTAATGGATTTCGAAGTGTGAAGCACACGGGGTACGCGGGGCGGGGGTGACGCGGGGGCTTGGGGTCAAAATTCTTTGTTTTCACGAATTTAGTGATCTCGGCCGTCCAACTCGGGAAACACCACCCGGGAACACTGGGAGGAGCGTGGGCGGAGGCTGCAGCGCGGCTTAGCTGGAGCCACCGCGCTGCTGCTAGGATCGGTTTTCCAGCGAGAGGGATCATCAAGTCTCAGCTCTCCAGCGATACAAAAAAGACCTGATCTAATATGGAACACTTCTTGTGAGCATACCCCAAGCCATATCTTGGCTAAAATATTTAACTAGAGCTACTCACAATGCTGTCCATTCCTGGGTGCTCCTGTCCATACTTTTATATATAAAAAGTTGTTCAGTGTCATTCCCCATTATAAACCACTAGCGTGCATTTCACGTGACAAATGAAAAAATGTGCAAGGGTTAGGAGACGCCTCACGGAAACACCACCAAGGGAGCTACTGATTGGTTCTCACAAGTGTGCTCCGGTTCTCATCATTGGCAACTCCAAACCATAAAGTTTCATGGAAGGCCAAAACTTGATGGTTTGCGACAGTGGTCTTGTTTTTAAATTGAGCAGACGCACGGCAGTGATTACATTTTTGGTTTTGCCAGTGGTCGTTTGGCTCGTTTTTAGTTTGGAGAAGCGAAAGTCAGTGGTAATTTTACTTCTCTAGTAAGGGGTCAGAATAGGACTGCATGCAGAGATCTCTCCAAGTGCGGGTTTTATCCTTTTCACACACTTAAATAATTTTGACACTTTTTTCACAAAATTTCTTTATGGGTTGGAGTTGCCAATGATGAGAACCGGAGCACACTGGTGAGAACTAATCAGTAGCTCCCTTGGTGGTGTTTCCGTGAGGCGTCTCCTAACCCTTGCACATTTTTTCATTTGTCACGTGAAATGCACGTTAGTTGTTTATAATGGGGAATGACACTGAACAACTTTTTATATATAAAAGTATGGACAGGAGCACCCAGGAATAAACAGCATTGTGAGTAGCTGTAGTTAAATATTTTAGCCAAGATATGGCTTGGGGCATGCTCACAAGGAGTGTTCCATATTAGATCAGGTCTTTTTTGGATTGAATATTTCAGTAGACTCCCAACCTGGTCTCAAATCCTCCTTTCAATCTCACAAGCACATATTATTCAACCAAGGGAGAGAAAGTATGGCAGCCGTCGGCCCTAAAAAATCAAAAACAGACCATATTTTACTAGAAAACAGGTTCGATCCTTTAGCAGAAGAGAATCCAGCCCCGAGTCTAGCTAACAGCAGCGCTAGCTCTACTCAGAGTCCCAGTTCTATCTCGGTTCTTGCAGAATCTCAGTCTCAGGACAATACAGGCAATCCCTCGATGGGCATGGTTTTAACCGATCCCCCGGTTTGGAAAACATAATGTCCACTTTGCTAACTGAAGTCAGAGAGAAATTCGCAATCTCAGAACTTAACCAACACAAAATACAAGGTTATTGCGAAGCTATGGAGGTGAAAATTAATAGCTTGGTAGATAGAGTGGGGGCTATAGAAACCGCATACAAGGACATTTCCACGAAAGTTGACAGTAATCAGGAAGAGATTCAGAAGCTGAAGAACAGCGAACGGGAACTTAGAGATAAACTAGAATCCCTTGAAAACAACTCAAGGAGGAATAATGTAAGAATTCTAAATGTTCCAGAGGGCCTTGAAGGGGGGGACATTAAGGCCTACGTAATCACCCTTTTAAAGGAATATAATATGGATCTCGACCAAACCACACTAGAAGAAGATATACAAAGAGTCCATCGTGATCCTTTTGTGAGTCGCCCAGGCAGAAAAACAGCAAGAAGGATTCTAGTGAATTTTAAAACATACTCTCTAAAAGAAAGAATCCTTTCTGGTGCTTTAAAGGCTGGATCATATAGGAAAAACGACTGGTCTTTTCGTATAAGGTCCGATATCTCCCGCACCACCCTGGATAGGCAGTGGGAGCTCGGCAGATTTATTCAGGAACTAAGAGATTTGGGCGCCACTGCAAACATTCGTTTTCCGGCATCTCTGAGGGTCATGAGAAATAACAAAATGTATAACTTCAGAGATCCAAATGAGGTGAGGGACTTCATAGAGCAGATCAAGGCACAATCGGTATAATATTCACTTAAATCCGACCGCCATGCTGAAGGAGAGCTCATATGAGGTACCCACAGTATACCTCTAGTTAGAAGGGAGGGTTCCCCAGGGTGAGTGGGGAGGGTCACTTGTAAAAAATGCAATCTTAAAAGAAAACAAAAAATAGAGTCACATTGGGTGGGGGAGCATGTGGGAGAAAATAAAAAAAAAGGTCCTCTTTTGTCATTATTAGTTACATTCTTTTCGTGTCTTGCCTGCCTTTTCTTCATAACTGGTTGAGTTACCCAGGTCTTTATTGGCATATTAATTTCCTTTATGGCTGGCCTGGATAAACCTAGACCTTTAAAGATATTAACGTGGAATATCAATGGGCTTAGGGTGGCTTCGAGAAGGAGGAAGATCTTAGAGTATTTGAAGCTGAGCGATTCGGAGGTTATTCTTATTCAGGAATCCCATCTTCTGAAAGAAGAATGGTCGGAAATTTTTAAAAGTCAACAATGGATTGAGCATTGTATATGCACTATGCAATCTTGTACAGTAAAAGGTGTGGCTATTTAATTCAAAAAATCTTCTCAAACCCTTCTAGGTAATACCATGGTAGATCTATTAGGCAGATGGGTAATTGCTAAGGCAAAAATTCATGGCGTATGGCTCGCCTTTGTTGGATACTATGGTCCGAATTTGGATGATCCTACACCTTTACGCACCTTATTTTTGCACTTAGTTGACTTAAATGAACCTATTATTATGGGAGGTGATTTTAATGTTTTTTTAGACCTAGCACAGGATACAACCTCTAAGTTGGCATCTGTAGCAGCTCCCAATATGAGAAAGGTCTTGAAACACCTAATTCAGGATATAGGCCTTATTGATATTTGGAAGTCTATGCGTTCTAATAAGGGGGCAGAGAGGGGAAAATTCACTTTTCATAACAAAAAACATGGACACAGATCTAGGATCGATTTTTTTCTGGTAGGCCCTGCTATTAGTAACAATACTAAGAAAGTCACTCATATCCCGGAACATCTATCCGACCATTCGGCAGTTTCACTTGAGATTTTGTTCAAAGATAAGGCTCCTGAGAGACGCTGGACTTTGAATCGAACCTTACTTTCAGATATTTCCCTAGTTGATAATCTGAAAAAAACAACAAATGAGTTTTTTTTTTTTAAATCTTGATTCTGCTCCCTTAAAGATGGTATGGGATACATATAAAGCCTATCTTAGAGGTATTCTAGCCAGTCTAAGTGTATCACAAAATAAAAAGGTTAGGGAGGAAATCAAAACCTTAGAAGATACAATCAAAACATTACAAGGCACCATAGGGTATACTTCAAACACATTAATTAAATCGCGCTTAGAAGCTGAGTTGATAAAGGCAAAGGCTAATCTAGCTGATTATCTGGAAGTCAGGGTGAAACGAAAGTGGGAAGCCAGCAGACTTGCCAATTATGAATATGGGGAAGGGTGTGGCAAGTTATTGGCCTGGAAGACTAAAGCTAATCAGGCTAGAAATTCCATCAAAGAATTAAAATGCCAAGTCACCGGGAATATTATCTCTGAGGATGGGGAGATTGAACATGCATTTGCTCAGTTTTTCCAGGACCTATACACAGAAGATATAGCTCCTAGTAAGGAACAGATAGAAGTGTTCTTCCGGGATTTAGACCTTCCTTCCCTTAATGAAGAAACTAGATGTGAATTAAATGCCCCTATTACAATAGCAGAAGTCTATAACATAATAAATAGGCTAAAAATGGTAAGGCTGCAGGGCCGGATGCCCTCCCCAATGAAATCTACACCCTACTGAAAGAAGAGTTGGCCCCAATTTTGCTTAAGCTTTTTAACTCAGTTTATACTCTAAATCAGGACCTAGCCACCATAATAATTCTTCTCAAACCTAATAAGAACCCGAGGGTCTGCGAGTCGTACAGACCGATTTCTCTCCTTAATAGTGACTATAAGTTATACACGCAGATTCTCACTAAAAGGTTAGATCGGTTGGTTGGCCCATTGATACATAGTGACCAGAAGGGCTTCATGAAGGGGAGGCAACTACATGATTTGACACATGAGTTATTAGGCACAATAGATCTGGCAACAGAATACGGCAAACCCTTGACGGTGATGACATGTGACGCTGCTAAAGCCCTTGATAGGGTTAGCTGGCCTTTTCTCCAAGAGGTGATCCAGCGTTTTAATCTGGGACAATCAGCAATTAAGGCTCTCTATAAAAACCCGATGGCTAGAGTGTTGGTTAATGGGAATCTCTCTAAACAGCTAAATATTGGTAGGGGTACCAGACCGGGATGCCCTCTTTCTCCGTTGTTATTCAATCTTTATATCGAACCATTGGCTATAAAATTAAGAGCATGTAGGAACATACTTCCATTTTCATGTAACGGGTGGGAAAAGAAAATTGAGCTTTACGCCGATGACTTGATGATTTTTACGGGCAACTTATACTTGTCGCTACCAGCTATTTGGGAGACGTTAGAGAGCTTCGGTAAAATATCTGGTTATGCTGTTAATCAACAGAAAACCGAGATCATGCAATGGAATACAAACTACCAGGGCGATCTAATTAGACAAAATATCAGATATTTAGGGATTCAAGTGGTCCAAAATCTGGAGAAACTAGCAAAAGTGAATTTTGATCTGGTCACTTCCAAAGTAAAGAAACAACTTCAGATCTGGGATTCCTTACCTTTATCTTTTTTAGGTAAATCAAACCTGTTAAAAATGTCAATTCTACCCAAATATACTTTCTTATTCAACACTATCCCTTTAGAATTTAAGAAGGAGTGGATAAAGAAAGTACAAGGACTCTTTTCTAGCTTTATATGGGGGAATAAAAGACCCAGAATTGCCTGGAAAAAATTTAGGGAGAAAAAGGAAAACAGCGGCATAGCAAGCCCAGATCTTCTCCAATATCAGAGAGCTGTCCACTTAAAAATTTTCAGGCAATTGTTGAAGGATACCCCGGACCTTTCACCACTCTTTCGCGCACTTACGTTTGGCCCACCAGATTTATCCAGTTTTTTCTTTTTTAAATTTGGTGACCCCAAATACTTTAAAAAAGTGAGACTAAAGATTCTCCAGGGGGCATGCAAAATGTGTCATCAAATAAGGGTCTTACTGCAGATACCGTATTATAGCCATTATGCGCCTATTTGGAAATCACCTGGTACACCAGCTTGTTTACAAGACTCTCTTGCAGCACCCATGAAAGAAAAAGGAATTTTTAGATGGGGTCAACTTTTTGAAGGAGCGGAACTAATCCCTTGGCAAAAAATGCAGGAGATCTCAGAGGGTTCTGTCTCCAAATTTAAGTATTATCAACTACTAAGTTGGGCCAAAATGCCAAGAAAAGGGGGTAAGGGAAATTTGTTCTGGGAATCAAAATTTGTTTTGCGCCCCCCTGTGCGAAAAGAGGTATCAGAATGGTACTGGATGCTGATACAGTCCATAGAAGACCCACAAGCCTTGTTAAAAGCGATCTTGAGGAAGGAACTGCCGGCGCACGACCTCGACTCATTATGGCAAGTATCTTTATCCTTCCTATGGTCCTGTGTGAAATCTGCGTCACTAAGAAAAAACCACCTTTTTACCATCCACAAGGCATATTGGACACCTCGAAGATTGGCAAAAATGAGCTCTCAAGCTGTGAGGAACTGTCCAAAGTGCGGAGAAGCAAACGTAGATGAAGCACATATGTTCTGGCGGTGTCCTTCCATTCAGATCTTCTGGCAGAAAGTGGGTACGACGCTTTCGGGAATTGTGGGTCAAGAAGTTAAGGTGAGTCTGGCATTGGTTACTTTTGGGGTAATACCGGTCGAGGAGTGTAATAGGATTTTGCCTAAAGCATATAAAGCGCTTATTTTCACCTTAGTTCTTCTGGCGCGTAGAGAGTTGTGTATTAAATGGATTCTACCTATTCCTCCTCTTGAAAGTGAGTGGGTAAACTCGGTACATAGGATAGCTAAAATGGATAGGGCAACTCAGAACACGAAAAGAACAAAATTCTGGAGTTTGTGGGATAATTGGGTGAAGATAGCCTATCCCTAAACTAGTTGACTCGTTATAGTTTTTTCTTTTATGGTTTTTCTTTTATCCATGATTTATAATTTGTACTGTAAAATTTTTCAACTTGTTTTATTATGGTTTATACTTAGTCCAATGATTATCAATCAGAAATACAGGCTTTTTGAGATTAAAGAGGAGTGCTTGAGATGAATTGGCATTTTCTCTGGGGCAATCTGTAAGTACCTGTATAATCGGAGTAAAAGGATGGGCGGCAAGGTATTGGGAATCCGAGATGTGATTCATCCCCTCCTTTTATGGAGTGAGCGGGTATTTCCCTTTATTGATTTGAGACAGCCCGAATCCTTTTTTATCTCCAAGTATTTATTGATTTGACAAATGAGGACAAAAAAAAAAAACGTTACTGAATCGCAATTTGGTTTTCTTACATAATATAACACATTTTTGCATTTGCATAATTTGACCGTTTGCAAATGCAAAAATACTTTGTACATCTGGCCAAATGTCCCCAATGGGCACGACCATCTGTTGTGTCCAGTCCATGCTGGCAGTAGAGTTTGGCCGTTTTCCCCTATCTTGCTCTCATTCCCACCAACACAGTATTTTTTTAGCACAGCATTTGTCCATGCCCAGCAGATGTTGTACTTAGAGCATGTTTCTTTAGAATTTAGTTTTTAACAGTACAGGTCTTTCTGGAGTTTATGTATGGACTGTGGGGCCGATTCCGATCTCGGTCGGAGGCGCACCCAATACCATTCGGTCGGGAAAAAAGCCATGCGAAAGCCTGTTTCCCGACCGATCCGTACAGCACACCGAACGAGCAAGTACGATGCGCACAACAGCAAAAATCCCGGCCGAGCCGTACTCACCCAAACCAGGTCCTGTTCTCCGACCGAGGCGAATCCGGAAACGCCGAATCGAGTCGCACGGAAGGGAAAATGCAGCCCCGTCCGGCCGGACAAGTACGATGCGCTTTCCGTACGCGCCGAACCCGTCGCTACGCACGGCACGTCAAAGCATCCGGGAGAGGCGCACATAAGCTCCGAATCGCGCCACAACACGATCCACGGCTACGAGACGAACACAGCACCGACGAGGACGACGCGGCGAGCGGCGAGGACGAAGCCAAGCGACGAGGACGACGCGAAGCAACGAGAAGGACGAACGACACGAACCAACCATGAATCCCTTCGTCCCGATCATACCAATATTCTACATCTACTACCGGAACAGGCACGGACGCGTACGGCGCAGAAGGTAAGTCAGACACCAACCACAAAACACATACAACACGTACACGACACATCACACACATACACTGGGAATCTGAATATACTTACACCAGCAACAGCAGCACCATAGGGGCGGGATGCCCATCACCAATGCCACATATGCACACAGGGGCCTGAATGCGCGCCACCACCCCAACCCAGGGGGGCTGGATGCCAACCACCACAACCACCCTTAGCCAGGGGGTGCCAGATGCCCACCACCACTACCACCCTTAGCCAGGGGGCTGGATGCCTACCACTACTACCACCCTCACCCAGGGAGGGCTGGATGCCTACCACCACCCTTAGCCAGGGGGGCTGGATGCCTACCACTACTACCACCCTTAGCCAGGGGGGCAGGATGCCCACCACTACTACCACCCCCACCCAGGGGGCTGGATGCCTACCACTACTACCACCCTCAACCAGGGGGGCTGGATGCCTACCACTACTACCACCCTCACCCAGGGGGGCAGGATGCCCACCACTACTACCACCCCACCCAGGGGGGCAGGATGCCTACCACTACTACCACCCTCACCCAGGGGGGCAGGATGCCCACCACTACTACCACCCTTAGCCAGGGGGCTGGATGCCTACCACCACCCTTAGCCAGGGGGGCTGGATGCCTACCACTACTACCACCCCCACCCAGGGGGCAGGATGCCTACCACTACTACCACCCTCACCCAGGGGGCAGGATGCCCACCACTACTACCACCCTCACCCAGGGGGGCAGGATGCCCACCACTACTACCACCCTTAGCCAGGGGGCAGGATGCCCACCACTACTACCACCCTTAGCCAGGGGGGCTGGATGCCTACCACCACCCTTAGCCAGGGGGGCTGGATGCCTACCACTACTACCACCCCCACCCAGGGGGCAGGATGCCTACCACTACTACCACCCTCACCCAGGGGGGCAGGATGCCCACCACTACTACCACCCTCACCCAGGGGGGCAGGATGCCCACCACTACTACCACCCTTAGCCAGGGGGGCAGGATGCCCACCACTACTACCACCCTTAGCCAGGGGGGCTGGATGCCTACCACCACCCTTAGCCAGGGGGGCTGGATGCCTACCACTACTACCACCCTCAACCAGGGGGGCAGGATGCCTACCACTACTACCACCCTCACCCAGGGGGGCAGGATGCCCACCACTACTACCACCCTTAGCCAGGGGGCAGGATGCCCACCACTACTACCACCCCCACCCAGGGGGCAGGATGCCTACCACTACTACCACCCTCACCCAGGGGGGCAGGATGCCCACCACTACTACCACCCTTAGCCAGGGGGGCAGGATGCCCACCACTACTACCACCCTCACCCAGGGGGCAGGATGCCCACCACTACTACCACCCTTAGCCAGGGGGCAGGATGCCTACCACTACTACCACCCTCACCCAGGGGGGCAGGATGCCCACCACTACTACCACCCTTAGCCAGGGGGCAGGATGCCTACCACTACTACCACCCTCACCCAGGGGGGCAGGATGCCCACCACTACTACCACCCTCACCCAGGGGGCAGGATGCCCACCACTACTACCACCCTTAGCCAGGGGGGCTGGATGCCTACCACTACTACCACCCTTAGCCAGGGGGCTGGATGCCTACCACTACTACCACCCTCAACCAGGGGGGCAGGATGCCTACCACTACTACCACCCTCACCCAGGGGGGCAGGATGCCCACCACTACTACCACCCTTAGCCAGGGGGCTGGATGCCTACCACCACCCTTAGCCAGGGGGCTGGATGCCTACCAATACTACCACCCTCAACCAGGGGGGCAGGATGCCTACCACTACTACCACCCTCACCCAGGGGGGCAGGATGCCCACCACTACTACCACCCTTAGCCAGGGGGTGCCAGATGCCCACCACCACTACCACCCTTAGCCAGGGGGCTGGATGCCTACCACTACTACCACCCTCACCCAGGGCGGGCTGGATGCCTACCACCACCCTTAGCCAGGGGGCTGGATGCCTACCACTACTACCACCCCCACCCAGGGGGCAGGATGCCTACCACTACTACCACCCTCACCCAGGGGGCAGGATGCCCACCACTACTACCACCCCCACCCAGGGGGCAGGATGCCTACCACTACTACCACCCTCACCCAGGGGGCAGGATGCCCACCACTACTACCACCCTCACCCAGGGGGCAGGATGCCCACCACTACTACCACCCTTAGCCAGGGGGCTGGATGCCTACCACTACTACCACCCTTAGCCAGGGGGGCTGGATGCCTACCACTACTACCACCCTCAACCAGGGGGGCAGGATGCCTACCACTACTACCACCCTCACCCAGGGGGGCAGGATGCCCACCACTACTACCACCCTTAGCCAGGGGGGCTGGATGCCTACCACTACTACCACCCCCACTCATAGGATGGACAATGCATGACACAACAAGCGCACCACAACCTAGGGAATGCAAGATTAAGACATCCCCCACCACCATGACAAGCGTGTGAGCAGGCTGTGTCAAATGCCTACAACACCGAACATGACATTGAACATACAATGTGACCCCCTAGCACATGTGCCACACATATATGTGTGTGGCACCCACAATGCAAGCAGCCCATGACCATTGTGGCAATGGGGCCTAAACCCCCATCATCACAGTGACCAAAAGGCAAGTGTGGGGTCCATAGCTGAAGCACATTTTGACCATTGTGGCAATGGGGTCTAAACCCCCATCATCACAGTGACCAAAAGGCAAGTGTGGGGTCCATAGCTGAAGCACATTTTGACCATTGTGGCAATGGGGTCTAAACCCCCATCATCACAGTGACCAAAAGGTAAGTGTGGGGTCCATAGCTGAAGCACAGTTTGACCATTGTGGCAATGGGGTCTAAACCCCCATCATCACAGTGACCAAAAGGCAAGTGTGGGGTCCATAGCTGAAGCACATTTTAACCATTGTGGCAATGGGGTCTACACCCTCATCATCACAGTGACCAAAAGGTAATTGTTGACAAAGAAAGAGCTGCAACTGCCAAACTGCATGGATCATTCCTGGTCACAGAACCAAAAACTCATCTGTGGCAAAGTAGTGTATGTGTCCCATTGCAACATAAATTGGGGGAGCCAAATACTGCAGTGCAAATGAAACATTCCTTTGGCCATGTGCAGACAAACAACACCCATGGTGGCTGAGACCGTCAACAGTCATCAATGACACAATGACAGAAGTGACCATCAGAATGCAGAACCACATATTTGCACCAATGGGCACACAAATGCAGATACCCTGTGGAGACAGCAGATGTGAGGTGAACAGATACCATACCATGGCAGCAATGGGACACACAAACCATGATCACTGTGCTGACCGATGACCTAGGAGTCCCAGGGACAGCAGGGGAAACACACCAAACAACATACAGCCAATGGCACACCCAAGATATGCCAATGCAGTGGTGCAGATGCACAAACACAAACAGGCAAACCAACACTGTCATCATACACAGCAGGTGAGGGGTGGGGGTGCCATTGTCCCCAGGCAACAACACAACACATGAGGAGAGCTGAATACCAATCATACAGATGTGCATACACTGCCACACTAAGGTAACTCATGGATCCAAATCCCCTATGTGGGCAAACAGGCATTGACAGGTGAGAGGGAGCACAAAACACACATGTCACACAGGCACGTAGGAACAACAACTGACACAGCAAGTCACAGACACACCACAGCACCACCCCCAGGGCCCCCACAATGTGGTGACCCTGGGCTGAAGAAAAATACCACTGTGATGACAAAGCTAAATGTCGTTCACACTGTGAACCACAGTCAGGTGTCCTGAGCAACTAACTACCATCACACCTACACAAGCACAAATCAATCAGCATGGCCAGTAAGCCAAGGCCAACATGGAGGCAGGGGACTAGCCGGGCAACAACTCTCATCTGCACACACTCAACACCACACCCCTCGACCTCCAACAATGTGCAGCAGTGAAGTACACATGCACTGGTGACATTGCACATGCACCCATTACTATTCCAGGGTGGTGGGTGGGAACCAAGGTGTAGAAACACATCACACATGGACACTCAACAAGACTCCTGAATGTCTGACACACTGCACACTACGCTGTACATGGACATGACGGCAATACCACACCGACCAATGGGATCCCAGCCACAGTCACACACCAATGAAGAAGCCAAGGTCACCCACAAAGAACACACATAGACAACAACCAACATTGCAGCCCGGACCCTAAGGAGTGCCAGCAGTCACACACACAACGTGTCACAATCACTGAAAGATAACACAAACTGGAAATCACATGACAGGGGCAAACAACAAGTGCCAAAGGGAAACCTGACTGTGACCCATCTGCGTCAGCACACAAACTCAGCCCTGACAGCAAACACACCTATGGGTGACACCCTGATGACCAGTAATGTGCCATGCACCCACATCACAGAGAACACAGGGAGAAGACTTTGGGGGAACATAGCTCAAGTCAGCAAGCATCACAAACAGGTACAACACTAGGGATCACAGCATGCGCAGATGAATGGAAGTGAACACACAGACATGCACATACAACACACACCTTGGGCGCAGGCAATGTCACACGTGTACACACTGCCATGAGGGGACTCCACTCCTGTGTGAGGAAAGCTGTGCCATATGTTGCCTCAGTAGGGCCCCATCATGTCAGCTGAGCACTTGGTCACACAATCAACAATTAGCACCAAATGAGGGCTCCCATCACATCAGCCTGGTCATGGATGTGCCAACGGAATCATCAGCACAGATCCAACACACTTGTATAGCAATGTTGCACTGACTACACGGATGAGTCCCTCCCCATTGATGCCCAAACCTGCATGTCCACTGGAGATGGCAACACGGTCAGGGAAGTAGACAAATGCAACGATGGCAGGCACAACAGATGTGCAGGGGTGGAAGCCACAGATATGAAATTGCCAATGTAAGTAGGAAACCCATTGCCAAATACTGAACACATGACACCCTCAGATGCTGCTATTGATGACATGGATACACCACATGATAGGACACATTCCCCCTGGACCACATGGGTTCCTGCACAGTAACACTTCATAATCATGAGACCAGATATCACCATCACTGCAGCAAGGGCATGGTTAGCTGCACCAACAACATGTACATCTGAAGCATGAGCACTAGAGAAAAGAAAGTTGCTTTATTCAGCATATGTGTTGAGGCCAAACGAAGTCCTGAAAAAAGAGCAAAGGCCAATGGCCAGTCCATTGTCAAAGTTCAAACAGGGTGACACTGGCAGATGTCACCCTACGCATGCCTGCACAATACCAGGGACAATCCACTAGGAGGGGCAACCGGGGGGCAGGCCAGGCACCGCAGGGACAGGATCAGGGCTCACCAGGGGAGTCAGGGAAGGGGTGGTGGGTGCTGGAGAGCCACTGACAACTGCAGTGGAGGTGTCTGACATGGTGTGTGCCGGCACAACTGGGGGGCATGACACAGATGTCGTGGGTGCCGGCACAACTGCAGTGGACCCTGCAGATGGGGTGGACAGGTCCGCCACTGCAGTGCCCAAGTCAGACAGGGCGGTAGTGGACTCCACTGCAGTGCCTACCTCCAGGGGAGGAGAATGGGGAACAGGCAAGGTGGGTTGGACAGAGGGGGGACACCCTCACCACATCAGTGGCACAGACAAGCGCAGCGGGGGTGTGGTGCTGGGAGAGCAAGTGGCAGGGGAGAAGGCCGGAGCATCTTGGGGATGGTATATCTGTGGGTGGGGGAACCTGGGGCAGGGTGTGGTGGGGGCACCTGTGCAGTGGGGGCCTGAGGGATGGAGGACGGAGACCTTGTGCCTGAGCTGCAGGGCGGTGGCGGGGTCTTGCTCTTAGCACTCCGGGGGACTTGCGGGTGGGGGCCTCAGTCCGTCTGCGCCTGGGGGAGGGTGTCCGGGGGCGAGGGGCACTCTGCTCCGTGTGGGTGGGCTTCCTCCTCCCCGGGATGCTGGAGCAGCTTCATCGGTGGGGAAGAGGCCGAGGTCACAGAGGAAGAGCTGCTGTGACTTTGGGGTTGCAGGTGAGGCAAGGGAGGGTGCTTTGGAGGGAGAGGGAACTGAGGACTGCGCAGTGCATGTGGATGCGTGTGTGTGTTCCAGGGCCCCATCCCCTGTGAGTCTGGCTTCAGTCCCCTGAATGTGCTTGCGTGTGCGTTTTGTCATTGGCGTGTGTGTCAGTGTGCTGGATGTGTGTGTGCTGGTGTGTGCCAGTGTGTGTGTGCCTGGGATGGGTAAGGTGCTGGGGAGTGTGGATGGAGCAGAGGCAGGAGGGGTGAGGGACCGTTTGAGGAGGGACACTGCTGCCGTCAGGGAGGAGTCCATGGACCTATTGCCCCTCTGTAGGTCAGACATGCCCGATGAGATGCCCTCCATGAACGACACCAGCTGAGTCAACAGCGCGGTGTGCGCATGGAGGACACTCAGCATGGCTGTCTGCCCTACATGGAGCTGGCGAAGGAGGTACACAGACTCCTCACTCAGGGCAGCAGGGGACACAGGGGCAGGGGGTGCGGTGCCTGGCCCAAAGGAGACACGCTCCCGGACATGGGAGCCTCCACGGACCTGGGGAATGGGAGCCGATGGGAGGGCGGTGGTGGTGCTGGTGGTGGCGGGGACAGCAACACTAGCTGGGGTGTGGTGGCTGCTGACACCCGCCTCCACAAGGGAGTCATCCTCCGAGTTGCTCTGGTCCTCAGCTGAGGTGGATGCTGCTGAGGACTCCTCGGTGTGGCTCCCCTCGCCCTCCGTGCCACTGGGTCCCTCCGACCACTCCTCGGCTGCTGACCCAGTCTGGCTCTCCGGCTCCTCCTGGTCCGTGGAGCTGTCCCCTTCCGTGGCCGTGGATGTATCTGCAAACAATGGGGAAACAGACAGACATCAGTCACCTGCACATAACGCACACACCACTGTGAGCACAGCACATCACAGAGCAAGCCCTGGCATCATTAGTTGTACATTGCTAAAAGTGCACTAATTGAACAGGAGAAGTCAATTGTCAGTCTGATGCCAAGCATGGCACTCACATCCCACATGGCCTTGCACCCATCTGTCTGGTGTCTGTTGGATTGCAACACCCCAGTGTTGACACATGCACCAAGTACACAGTAGTTGGACAGTGCAGAGAACACGGTGTGGACACATCACAGCTCTTGCCACTGAGTCAGTACAGGTTTACGGATGTAAGGGATGCCCAGAGTCAAATAGGAAATGCATGTGATGCATACCAGCGACAGACACCATGATGCACCCATGTCCTGATAGCCAGCGCCACTATGGTGTGCATGTAGCACATGTCACTCCCCTGCAGGATCACCAATCAGTAGACACATGCCATGGCGGAGGCATGACTGCAAAGTCATACATCACTGTCTCAGTGATGTATGACTTTGCAGCCAGACAACAACACTCTGCACTGTGTCACAATAGTAGGTCATGGGGAATGCAAGTCCTGGAGCTGCACAAGTGCACATGTACATCCCCCCACAACACATCCTCTTAACCCTCATCTGTCCAGGTCATACCTATTGGACATATGGGAGACCTGTGACACTACCCTCTGAACCTGAGCCCCTCACACTCTGCTGTGCATGGGGAACAGCTGCCTGAACTTCACATTTACATGCCCCAGTCTGCATGGGCAGCTGATCAGACACCTATGTGTCACACAAGTATCGTCTCCTATGGTCACATCTCCAGTGGCATGCTGAGCCCCTACCAAGAAACTCCACAGCAGTCCTGGCGACTAATCCACAGCACACTGACACAGAGGCAGACACCTGAGGGGCAAATCACTGTGCACAATGTGTCCTCTGATACACGGGAGTGGGAGTACAGAGTGTATTGTATGGCCTGGAGTAGGCATGACTGTCCAGCCCCACATGAATGAGGGATGAGCCCTGGACTGTAGGCAGCTGGCTAAGTATGTGTGACACACGTCATATACATACTCCTGGGGCCCAAACATTGTTCCCACCCGCAGCATGGGTGTGTGCCAGGTACCCCAGCCACATGTGGTGGATCAGCTCAGCAATTGGACCACAGATCAAAGTAACACGCTGAATACATGTCAGAATACAGGCATTGTGTAAGCAATGGACCCACCCATGATGCCCACCACAGAGTCAGGGAAACAGATGCTGTCTCCCACCTTGAGTCAAGCAAACTGCAAGGACACAGTCCTAAGTGACAGAATTCCCTGCATGTAAGGGCCACACCTGGGTATCAGATGAGGAGTGGGCAGTGCACAATAGAGGGACATGGCTCCTGGACAACATGACTGCTGTACTGTGGCAGTTCAACCTGGCCCGAGGAGGGCACATAACATGTTAGACAGAGTACACAGTGCAGTCTTTGACTCACCCCCTCCTTGCTGCTCTCTGGCCTTCAGCTGCCCATCCAGGTCTGGAAAGACCACCGCCAGGATCCTGAGCATGTGGGGGGTCAGGGTCCGTGTTCCGCCCCTCCTGCGAGGAGGCGACAGCTTCAGCTGGACCCGTGCAATCCTCCGGGTCCAGCCCCGAAGGTCCTGCCACCTCTTTTGGCAGTTGCGGATCCGGCGCTTGTAGACCCCCACGGACCGGACAGCCCGGACGATGTCCTTCCAGATCTCATGCTTCCGATGGGCAGAAGCCTGTCAGGATGACAAAGTGATAAGGACATTACTACACATGCAACATATCCGTGCATGACCCAGTTGCATATACATGTCGCAATCACAGGGGCACATGGTGTACCCAGGCAGTGCACGGCTGCCCATGGACAGTTTTCCAGAAGTCACTACATGGTATCATAGCATGGGGAGTAAAACCCTGTTCAGAAGCACTGTCACTGCACCATACCTGTCCAGTGCAAGTCACTACACACTATGGGGGTGACAACTACTCAGTGAGCCTGCTAGCCAGTGGTGTGCTGACTCTCAGCCTTGCTAGTCAGACAAAATGCACATTCAGAAAGGCAGTGCACAGAACACTCACCTGCTCCCCTGGTGTCCCATACAGCTTGCTGTACTGTGGAAGTAGGCTGTCCAGCAGGGCCTGGTTCTCTTCAAGGCTGAAGGCTGGGGCTCTCTCCACAGTACGTGCCATTGCAGGGTCCAGAGGGGCAGAGACAGCAGCAGTGCAGTGGCAGATGTCGTCCTGGAGCATGTAGTGCAGGCAAGTGGGCTCTCAGGGGAACATGCAGCAATATATATGTGCTGGAGAGGCAGATACTGTCCCTTGTGTCCAAAGTGATAGGTCCAAGTCGTTTGCATCTTCTGAATCTGGCCAATCCATGGAATAGCAGCACCAAAACACGCCCACAGCATCCTTCAAATCTTCAACTTCATGACATACATGATTTTGCAACATTGTTGTGGGTGACCAACTGATTTTCCAGCAACCGACTCGTTCAAATATTCGAAAACGCGTCCGTTGCCAGGCAAGCCCATTGTCAATGGGTGCGCACCGATCGGTCCATTGCTGTTCAACGCGCACAGGGGTACAACGCGTACCCGCACACATTGAAAGCAATGGGCCGGCCGGAGGCACCGATCGGTCCATTGCTGTTCAACGCGCACAGGGGTACAACGCGTACCCGCACACATTGAATGCAATGGGCCGGCCGGAGGCACCGATCGGTCCATTGCAGTACAACGCGCACAGGGGTACAACGCGTACCCGCACACATTGAATGCAATGGGCCGGCCGGAGGCACCGATCGGTCCATTGCTGTTCAACGCGCACAGGGGTACAACGCGTACCCGCACACATTGAATGCAATGGGCCGGCCGGAGGCACCGATCGGTCCATTGCAGTACAACGCGCACAGGGGTACAACGCGTACCCGCACACATTGAATGCAATGGGCCGGCCAGAGGCACCGATCGGTCCATTGCTGTTCAACGCGCACAGGGGTACAACGCGTACCCGCACACATTGAATGCAATGGGCCGGCCGGAGGCACCGATCGGTCCATTGCTGTTCAACGCGCACAGGGGTACAACGCGTACCCGCACACATTGAATGCAATGGGCCGGCCGGAGGCACCGATCGGTCCATTGCAGTACAACGCGCACAGGGGTACAACGCGTACCCGCACACATTGAATGCAATGGGCCGGCCGGAGGCACCGATCGGTCCATTGCTGTTCAACGCGCACAGGGGTACAACGCGTACCCGCACACATTGAATGCAATGGGCCGGCCGGAGGCACCGATCGGTCCATTGCTGTTCAACGCGCACAGGGGTACAACGCGTACCCGCACATTGAATGCAATGGGCCGGCCGGAGGCACCGATCGGTCCATTGCTGTTCAACGCGCACAGGGGTACAACGCGTACCCGCACACATTGAATGCAATGGGCCGGCCGGAGGCACTCGATCGGTCCATTGCTGTTCAACGCGCACAGGGGTACAACGCGTACCCGCACACATTGAATGCAATGGGCCGGCCGGAGGCACCGATCGGTCCATTGCTGTTCAACGCGCACAGGGGTACAACGCGTACCCGCACACATTGAAAGCAATGGGCCGGCCGGAGGCACCGATCGGTCCATTGCTGTTCAACGCGCACAGGGGTACAACGCGTACCCGCACACATTGAATGCAATGGGCCGGCCGGAGGCACCGATCGGTCCATTGCAGTACAACGCATCACTGTACATGTGACTGGCATATGTCAGCATGCCTGTCTCAGATGGACATATGCCAGCCACAGATAGCTCCCAGGGAGTGAGGGGCACACCTACATCACGACAGCCTGTCCAAACCTTATCATAAGGCATGTAAGGCTGCATTTCCTATTGTGTGTATGTTGGTGTACATGTTGTCCTGTGGGTGTCACCTGTGGGCAGCCACCCCCAGGCTGTGCACATGTTCATGGGGACAGGATCATGGGTGTTACGTGTACGTGACCACTGTGATGTGCAACTGTTCATATCTGTGCATGTGCCATGGTCACATTTCACAGTGGTGTTTGTGTATGTCATGTCACATACCCCGTGAGTCCCATGTGGGACGGTATGTTTGAGCCAGGGTGTCCCAGTGGCACAATAGTGATGGCCCTCCACAGTCTTTGTGCATGTAGTGTTTACAATGTCTCTGATTTCATGTGCACAATGGGAGACAGTCTCCACATCCACGTTGTGTGTGCATGGACTCTGATGTTGTGCGTGTGTGTCACAGATGTCCATGGCTCTCCTGCCATGGCAAGTGTGGCCACTACCTGTGGGGGTCATGTTTGTTTTGTTGTGGTGTACACATGATACTCCAGGTGATGCCAGTGTCCATGTGGCATTACAGGGTCCCTGGGAATGTGCCTGTCGTTGAGCTGTGGTGCCTGGGGCACATCTGTCCTCACATGTCACTGGGGGTGACTGTGACACAGCATCATGATATCCAATGGGCCAAACAGGGACAAATTGATGCCACCTGTAGGACCGTGTTGACAGATGTTGGCCATGTATGTACCATAAATGTCGTTCCGGTACTGCACACTTCATGTAGTTGTGCCTCATGATGATGTATGTTGGGATCTTGAGTGTGTTCAATGCCGCATATGTGGGGTGACTGACGATCTTGCTTACTTCTCCTCTGCACTGCAGGGCTCCTGCTGTCCATCGGCCATTCCCAGACCTGGCAACGATGGTGGAACGGGACAGCATCCGACGGTACCGCTTCACCAGGCAGCTGATTGAGGATTTTGCAGTGCAGTTGTCCCCACATTTGCAGCCTGGCCGGCCGTATCCTACAGCGCTGACCCCCAAGGTGAAGGTGATGGCAGCCCTACACTTCTTTGCCACCGGTACCTTCCAACATACTGTGGCGTCTGCTGGTGGGATGTCACAGACCATGTTCAGCCGTGTGCTCCGCGATGTTTTGGCGGCAATGTTGCTCTTCCTGAACCGGTACATCTATTTCCCTAGACTGCGACGACTCACTGACGTGAAGAGTGACTTTTATGCCCTGGGGAGGATGCCGCATGTCATTGGCTCCATTGATGGGACACATGTGGCTTTGGTACCACCACAGGCCCAGGAGCAGGCCTACAGGAACCGCAAGCACTACCACTCGGTCAATGCACTGGTGGTGTGTCTTGCAGACATGACCATCACACACGTGTGTGCCCGTTTCCCTGGTTCAGCACACGATGCCTTTGTGATGAGGAGTAGTCGCATCCCCAGGTTGATGGCACAGATGCAGAACCAGCGTGCCTGGCTTGTCGGTGTGTACTGACTTTGTGCCATTGTGTGTGATCTGATCTGTAGTATTCCGCCCACTTTTCCAAGTCAGCTGATGTGCACTTGTCTGTCCGTAGGTGACTCGGGATACCCCAACATGCCGTGGTTGCTGACACCCCTCAGGAACCCTGTGACACCTGCCCAGATGCGCTACAATGAGGCACATGGTCGGACCAGGAGAGTGATTGAGCGGACCTTTGGTCTCCTGAAGAGCCGCTTCCGCTGCCTGGACAAGACCGGAGGGTCCCTCCCATATGCCCCTGCGAAAGTGTGCAAGATTATCATCGTCTGCTGCATGCTCCACAACCTGGCAGTGCGGAAGGAGTTGCCTCTCATCCAGGATGACGATGACCAACATCCGCCACCTGTGGAGGATCCTGGCCTGGACCACGATGCCAGTGACGATGATGATGATGATGGTGATGGTGATGTCCGCACACAGCTCATCACCAACTTCTTTAGCTGAATGTGAGTATCCTGAGGTGTCATGTGAATGATGTGAGTTGGCATGATGTGTGGGTGGTGCTCTGGTGCTGTTGGAGTGTGTCCATGGGCTACTTGACAGGATGTGTGTTGCGATGTGTGGTGACAGGTGGGCTGTACTCCCCAACAGTGTTGACATGCTAACTTGGTTCTGGGTGGGTATCTTGTAACATGTATTGTGCATGAGTTTTGCTGTTCTGTCCTGTACTGCATTGCTTTTGACTGTGTGTCATTTCTGTCCTTCACAGGGTACTTTCAGATTCGTTTGGTCAACTGTGTCCACCGACGACGTGATTGCACATCCAGGCTGGTAGCTGTTGTGTCCCTACAGGTGATGTGCGCCACACCCATGGACTTCCTTCTGTCTACAGTTGTTGACTGTGTGCCCGCTACCAGGTGGGGTTACCTTGCATCTGTAGTGGTTACGGCATGTTGCTACTGTGTAATAAACCTGTGCTTCACTTAGTGATGTGCGTTGTCTGTGGTCACACATTTGACTGCCATTTGCTTACTGCACCTGTGGGCTACTTGACTACAACTGGGAATGGGTGTGGTGTCTGTGCATTGCACCATCTTCCCTGGCAACATCAGTGTAGGCAATGAGTCAGATGGCCTAGGTGTGTATGTGTTGTGTAGCCCTGGTGGTGTGTCTCCCTCATATGTGTCACGTTGCCTGTACTCACATGCCTGTGTTGTCCTTGCTGTTGCAGTTCGCATACACTGTGTAATTTTGCAGTTCATCATCCCCATAACAGCACCCACGTTGGAATCACGACAGAGGCAAGTATGGTGTATTAGTGTGTTTATTGTGATAATAGTGCATAGCATGGATTGTGCTGTACATGAATCTTGCAATCCCAAGTTGCGCTTGGCCATCAGCCTCTCACTTTCCCCTCCTCGGACGACCCCTCTTCTTGGGGGGGGGGCCCTCAAGTGCAGGCTGCTGCGGTGCAGGGGACTCTCCGCCAGAGTCCTCCTCCCTCCCTGTGGCAGTTGCAGTTTGTTCGGTACCAGATGTTGTTGGCACACAGGGAGGTGTGGACTGGTTGCTGTTCATCTGGCGGAGGCATTGTAAAATGTCCCTGTGCACCGCCGTCATCTCATGTAGTACATCCCACTTGGACTCCACGCGGGTCATGTGGGAGTCCACACGTGACATGTGGGAGTCCACACGTGACATGTGTGTCTCCACTTGGGACATGTGGGAGTCCAAGCGGGCATGATGGGCAGCCTGCTGCTGTTTGATGTCTCTGAGGAGCCCCACTACCTGGCTGAGCTCTCCGGTGCTGGACTGGTACGCATCAGCTATGCGTACCAGTTGTGGGTCTTCATGCACACCAGCAACGTCTGCAAGCAGCGACCTCTGTCTCCCACCCCTCCCACCACCCCTGCTGACATGTGCAGTGTGTGCAGTTGCACGCACAGATAACCCTGGTCCACCTTGGGGGTTGGTGGTGGTGGTGGTGTCCATGGCCCCAGGTTGGTCCAGGGTCACTGCGCTGGTGTTGTTCCTTATTCTGTCCATGTCGGCAGGGATGGTATTCGTGGTGACAGTCGTTGGAGGGGTGGGTGCAGGGGTGCAGCTGGTGGACCTGCTGGTGCTGCAGCTGGTGGTCCTGCTGGTGCAGCATGTTGACTTGCACCGGATGTGCCAGGTTGTTCATCGTCCGAGGAGGACAGAGGCTGTACGACGCCAGTGAGCTCGGCATCCTCTTGAGCCTGGGACTGGGACTCCTCAGCGTCTGCTGCTGTGTCCCTATCATCACCTGTTTTTGGGAGACACAAACAATGTATGTCATGTTTCTGCAGGCATCAGTGGTTGACACACCTGACAGTTGTGACTGTGCCTCGAGGTGCGGGCCTGTACATTGTATTGTCCTAAGTCGTCACAGTCAGGGGTTGATATTGGTGTGGCACATTGTCCTGCATTATTTGGGCATTTCTATGTATTCTCTGGGGTGTGAACATGGTCTGCATTGATTGTGTTTGGTTGACAGCCAGACCTCCTTCCCACCCACCCACCCACCCAGTCAGTTATCCCACCATGGAACGTGCTTGCATTGCAGGGAGTGTAAGTTGTCTCTCAGGATGTCAGTCAGTGGTGTCCTGCTGTTTGTTGGTGCACAGTTGGCAGCAGGGCCTTGTGCTCCCCACAGCAGTAGCCAGTGTCAGCCATCTTGTGAGTCCTTCTCCACTCCCTGTGATGTGAGCATGGTTCAGGGTGGTGTTGATGGGCCAGTTGTGAGGCTGAGCAATGTCTGTGACTACGACTCCCATCATGCTATTGCCTCCACCCCCCTTCCCAGCATGCCCATGCTTCCTTCCTTTTGACTCTGCTTCCCTGTGGGGTGGGCTGGCTGTGCTGACAGGATGGCTGGGAGTGTTGTCCTGGCAGTTGTTTGGCTAAGAGTCCCAAGAGTGTCCCTGTGCTTCACACAACATAAGCCAGGGTGGTGGTGCTTTGTGGGATCTTGTGTTAGGATGGAGGGCATTGCATTCTACCAGGTGGGTACTGTGGAGTTTGTGTTGGGGGGGGTGTGAGGGGAGGTGCTGGTGACTATGGTCAGTGCTGCAAGTCCCCCTTCCCACCCAGCCAGCCAGATATCCCACCATGGAACGTGCTTGCATTGCAGGGAGTGTAAGTTGTCTCTCAGGATGTCAGTCAGTGGTGTCCTGCTGTTTGTTGGTGCACAGTTGGCAGCAGGGCCTTGTGCTCCCCACAGCAGTAGCCAGTGTCAGCCATCTTGTGAGTCCTTCTCCACTCCCTGTGATGTGAGCATGGTTCAGGGTGGTGTTGATGGGCCAGTTGTGAGGCTGAGCAATGTCTGTGACTACGACTCCCATCATGCTATTGCCTCCACCCCCTTCCCAGCATGCCCATGCTTCCTTCCTTTTGACTCTGCTTCCCTGTGGGGTGGGCTGGCTGTGCTGACAGGATGGCTGGGAGTGTTGTCCTGGCAGTTGTTTGGCTAAGAGTCCCAAGAGTGTCCCTGTGCTTCACACAACATAAGCCAGGGTGGTGGTGCTTTGTGGGATCTTGTGTTGGGATGGAGGGCATTGCATTCTACCAGGTGGGTACTGTGGAGTTTGTGTTGGGGGGGGGTGTGAGGGGAGGTGCTGGTGACTATGGTCAGTGCTGCAAGTCCCCCTTCCCATCCAGCCAGCCAGATAGCCCACCATGGAACGTGCTTGCATTGCAGGGAGTGTAAGTTGTCTCTCAGGATGTCAGTCAGTGGTGTCCTGCTGTTTGTTGGTGCACAGTTGGCAGCAGGGCCTTGTGCTCCCCCCAGCAGTAGCCAGTGTCAGCCATCTTGTGAGTCCTTCTCCACTCCCTGTGATGTGAGCATGGTTCAGGGTGGTGTTGATGGGACAGTTGTGGGGGGGCAATATGTGTGACTGCGACTCCCATGATGCTATTGGCTACACTGACTTGGCCAGCATACACAGAATTCCTTCCTTTGAGTGGTCTTCACTGTGTGTTGGTGTTGTTGTGGTGGCTACATGTGTGGATGTGTGTTAGTTCTATTTGTGCCACTGCCTAGCTGTAGTTGTGGTTGTGTTTGTACATGTGTTGGCACAGTTGGATGTGACTTTTTTGATGGCATGTGTTGTGTTTATCTGACTGACATACACATTTTGGGATGATTCTGTTCTAGTTGCTGTGTAATTGCTATGTGTGCATGGTTTGACTCTCCCCTTGACAGTGATGTGTGTGTTTTGTGGCAGTTTATTGTGTACATTTGTTGTGTACTCACCAGGCTCTGGGATGTTCTCTAGTCCATATACGCTCACTGGCGGAAGGATGGCCCGCACCTTCTCCTCCCAGGGCCTGAGGTATATTGGCTTGGCAGGAGGGCCACTGCCGGTCTGTTGGCTGTTGATGTAGTCTATCTTCAGCAGGTCCCGTACCCTCCTGCGCACGTCATACCACCTGTTCTGGATGTCCGTCTTTGTGCGCCGACATGATGATTGGGCGTTCACCCTGTTGATGATCCTCTCCCACATCTTGGTTTTCTGTGACATGGGGGTCTGTTGGACCAGAGTGCCAAACAGCTGTGGCTCCACCCTGAGGATCTCGTCTACCAGGACTTCCAATTCACAATCTAGGAACTTGGGATTCTTCTTGGGGGGCATGGTGATGGGTGGTGATGGTGAGTGATGTGTGTGTTGGTGTGCAGGTGAGGGTGTGTGAGTGTGTGTTTTGCTGGGTGTATGTGAGGTAGGTATTTGTTGGTGTGCTGATGGTGTGTGGCTTGTGTGAGGGATGAGCTGTGGGTGTGTGGTTGCTTTCTCTTGGGTGCTGGCAGTGAAATGGCATTTGCAAAGGCTCATGGTAGTGATTTGTGTCCTTTATATAGGTGGAGTTGTGGGTGTGTCTTTGTTCTCTGTCCCCACCCCCCAGTATTTATTGGCTTGGTAATTGCTTGTTTGGCCTTTTTTGGGGTGATTTTTCCTTTGTGCTGTTTGTGTATGTTGGAAACGTTCTTGTGACCGAGTCGGACCCTGCATTGGTCTCGTACGGTGTTTTCCGTTTCGTTCACGCTGTGTTTGTGCAGTTTTGTATGCTGCGTACGCGTCGGTCGCGGTGTATTGTGTTGCTTCGGCTCGGTTTTGTATGCGTGTCGGTCGTACGGCTTGTCCTCCGTCCGACTCGGTCGTGTTTTCGCGCCTTGCATCGTACTTTGCGGGTTGGAGTTGGCGGGTACGATTCGGTCGGATTTGTTCCGGGTGCGTGTCGGTCGGTTGGATTCGCGTGTTTTTCCGGCCGGATTGCTATTTTCCGAGCGGCTCGGTCGGTCGGCTTGGTTTCCTGACGTGTCGGTCGGATTTATCGCGGCTTGCATCGTACTTGGCGTGTCGGGCGCCACTGGTACGTGTCGGTCGGTATTTTTTCCGGATCCGAGTCGGTCGGTGCTTTTTCCGGCCCGAATCGGAATCGACCCCTGTGTGTTTTTTAGCTGTTTTCCTACATTTTTCAGCACAATAAGCATAAAATATTTTTTTTTTGCTTTGATAGCGCAAGTCTATGGTCTTTAACCCAGAACACCGTGCCTTTGGAAATATTTACGATAAATGTCCCAGAAATGGGCAAACCAAGTAAGCTGCATGGTTATTGACGTTCAAAATAAATCAGTGCAGACAATTGCAATGCTTTCCGCAGGTATATTATTGAAGAAACAGTGCAAGCCCTTGAGAAACCAAGACAAATGACTATTTTTTAACCCTTTAACTCGGTTTTACAAATTGATATTATAAATGAAAATGTTGTCATTAAACATTCATATTCACTGATGAGGCATATTGGTTGAGCCTCAAGAGAAAATAACATCTGAAAGCATTTTCATATTTACCATTTATTTTCTATGACTGAGTATGTGTCATAATGCACGTAGAAAGGGAAACCATTAAATTGATGTGACAATGTATTAAAAATCTGAAAAAATCTCATCGCCACAACTAGTTGTAAAAAGCTAGGATATTAAATGTGCTGGAAAACTACATTGAAAACATGAAATCAGTCCATTTTGCAGGATTCTCACCATAGGCAATATTACATCAACAGAGAAAAATATGTAATTTCATTTTGATCTGTGCTTCATGATAAGATGTACAACCAAGCATAAAAACTGCTCCTCAGAGATGCACTAGTTACCAAGCAATTTTGCAATTTTATCAACGGACATTTGTGGTATACTATTTGCACCGATCATATACTGTAAAATTATGTTTTTATTGATTCACCTATTCAAGAGCATCATTTGTCTCAAGTGAAGTGACATTAACATTGTGGTAAAGTATTCAAACTTGAGCACAGTGACCCATTCACTAGTGCACAATTGTTTAGGCACCAATACAATGCCTGTAATCTGGCTAAAGGTCAAAAACCGAGAACACACATTTTCCTTCAGCCCTATACTTTTATATTTTAATAGGCCATGAGGTTTCATTAAAAATAACACTGAGGTGAACAAACATTGATTATTTCATAAACCCATCAACTCATCATTCATTGCCATTTAAGCAACTGCAGTTAATTAGCATGTAAATTATTCTTAAAACAAAAATATAAAATTGGATCTGAAGTTATAAAACTAATGACAGTGAGGAAAGACTCATATGTGCAAGTATTTTATGGGAGCATTAGATGTCGTTCACTATTCACAGGTAACATCTTTCTTGGTAAAGGAAGTTATCAATCACACCAGTAGCAAAAATGTGATGACCCTTACACAAAAGCCCATTATCATCACAGCCCTTCACTTGAATGGTAGGCCCTTGCAGCTTTTGGTGCTTTTTACATCAAAAGGGTTGATTGGTGAGTTGGGGCTATGTATGCGTCACTAAGAAACGAGAGCCCTAAACACAAATATAGAATTTACCCAGAAACAAAGAATTATCAACTCAGGAAAATCCACATGAGATAAGATTCAAAATATAAACCAAAGAAGGTTTATTTGAATTATGAATCATTGCAGAAAGCGAAAGTATATAGTTAGTCAATCAATTCATAATAATGCAAATAAACACAAATATTGTTTGCAGTGGAAACTAAACACTAATATAATAGTGTTAGAAATTGGGTCTCTAGTTGGCTGATTTTTGCACCCTGTCCAAGTAGGGACCACAATTCCAGTCAGGGCAAGTCAGATACACAACCTAAATTAACCTGTGTTCACCCTCTGGTAGCTTGGCACAGAGCAGTCAGGCTTAACTTAAGAGGCAATGTGTAATGTACTGGTACAACACTTAAATAACAGTAACACAATGAAAAAACCACAAAAAGACATCACACCAATTTATAAAAATAGATAATATTTATCTGAGTAAAACAAGACCAACACAACAAAAATCCAATAAGTAGAACTAGAAATATGAATTTTTAAATGATTAACTGCAATATATTGCTTAAACCTCAATGGCGCTCAGGGGTTACTCGAGGTTGCGCTAGACCGGAGTAAATCCAAAGTTTCAGGCCGACTGTGATGGAGGGCAGGCCGGCTACAGGACCCACGCAAGGCCGCTGAAAAAGTATCTTAAATGGAGCAAGCGTCGAAGACTTGATGTGTTGGTTCTGATTCACGCAGTCGGATCGAGTCTCACAGTCAGGTCTTCTGTCATCTTTGAACCCCATACGATGCAAGCGCTGGTCGTCGTCGAACTTTGCAGTGGTGTCTTCTGATTGGCGCTGCATTGTCAACGAGCCTCCCAGTCGGGAACTCAGATCAGCACTGTGTCATCATCAAACCTTGCATTCGGGTCCTGCATCGTTGTTGAGCCACACAGGAATGTCCTCTGATTGGCACTGCATCAGTGTTGAAGGGCACTGAGTCGGTTCCGATTGGTGCAGAGGTGAAGATGAGTCAATTTTGGAGCAAAGCAGCTGCAGAACCCACTTCTGAGGCCCAGGACTGGAGTGGCACCTCAACCAAGGGCAGACTCACAGATGGCAGAGTCTAGAAGCTGAAGCAGAGTTGAAGGAAGTCAACAAGCCCTTGGAGAAACTTGGGTTAATTTATGTAGAGAGCAGGTCCAGTCCTTCTCACTCTCAGGCAATAAGCAGCAGGCACCAGGCCAACACAGCAAAGTAGGTAGAAAAGTGGCAGTCCCTCCTACAGCACAGCAATCAGCAGGCGAACACAGCAAAGCAGTTAGCAACGTGGCAGTCCCTTCTGCAGCACAGCAGCTCTTCTTCCTGGCAGAATGTCCTTGGTTCCAGCAAAGTTCTTCTTTGGTGGTGTCAGGGGTCCAGTACTTATACCCAGTTGTGCCTTTTAAGCGGGGGGACTTCAAAGAGGCCTTTGAAAATCACAAAGTCCCTTCCTTTACTGCCCTGGCTCCAAGCTCACTACAGGTGTGGGGACAGGCACAGATCTATTCATGTGCAAGTGTCAACTTTTCCCTCTCAATCTACCTTAGGATGGCCCCACAGCCTGGTGATGGGCCATCAGGATGCAAATGTCACACCCCAGCTCCCTTTGTGTGACTATCTAGAGGGAATGCACAAAGCTCAGCTGTCACCCAACCCAGAAATGTATTCAGAGGCAGGCAGAGGCACAGAATGGTTAAAGTAAGAAAATGCCAACTTTCTAAAAGTGCCATTTTCAGACATAATTTTAAATACACCTGTATGATACATTGTGATTTTAAATTGTGAATCCAGAGACACCAAACTCCGAAATTTCTATCTCTTCTCAATTGGAAAATATGCTTAAGAGATGTTTTAGGGCAATCCCAATGTTAACCTATGGGAGAGGTAGGCCTAGCAGTAGTGAAAAACGAATTTGGCAGGCTTCCACTACCAGGACATGTAAAACCCAAAATGGCATGTCCTACCTTTTAATTATACTGCACCCTGCCCTTAGGGCTGCCTAAGGCCTACCTTTGGGGTGACGTATATGTAATAAAATAGAAGGTGTGGGCCTGGCAAGTAGATTAACGTGCCAGGTCGAAATGGCAGTTTAAAACTGCACACTATGGGCCTGATTCACAGAACTAACTTTACTACTCCTAAACTGAGAAAAATCCTAACTTTAAGACTTTCGGTATTCACAGAAGGCATTTAGGAGTCCTAAAGTTAGGACTACTAACTTCTGTGAATACCAAAATGAGTAAGTTCATTCTGTGAATACCAAAATGAGTAAGTGTATTCTGTGAATACCAAAAAGTACTAACTTTACGTTTTTGACGTAAGTTAGTTCTGTGAATCAGGCCCACAGGCTCTGCAGTGGCAGGCCTTAGACATGTTCAAAGGGCTAATGAAATGGGTGGCAAAATCAGAGCTGCAGGCCCATTAGTAGCATTTAATTGACAGGTCCTGGGCGCATACAATGTACTTTACTAGGGACTTATAAGTAAATAAAATATGCAAATTGTGGATAAGCCAATGTTACCATTTTTTGAGTACAGAGGATATGTACTTTAGCACTGGTTAGCAGTAGTAAAGTGCCCAGAATCCTAAAGCCAGAAAAAATGATGTCAGCAAAACAGGAGGTCAGAAGGCACAAATGTCAGTGGGAACCACGCGAAGGATGCCAGGTCTAACAAAGAGCCAGAACCGTTTATGGTCCAGCCCAAAGTAAATGAGAATAAAAAAGCATTTGTCATATGGACAGCTCAGTAAGACAGGGAAGAACCTGAAAATATTCTAAGTATAAAGTGATAAACAGATTAACATGGAACCTCTTCTCTAGGGGAACCAGAGGAAGACCTCTGAAATAATGATAAGTAAAAAAAAGCTTTGATGTGATGTCCTCCTTTAAGGAAAGCAAGGGGAACTCTTGGCTCCTCTCCTAAATGGCAGGTTTAGTACACTTTTAGGCTAAGCAACTGTGCAGTCACTGACAAAGAAAGTTACATATCACATCCAAAAGGTTCATAGAAAACATGTCATATGGTATTATTGACCTTCACCCTATATCTAATGAATATGCTTTACTCTGCCTTGCACAGAAAACAATGCCACATTCAAGATACAAAACAGCACCTTCATTCAGCTAAAGGAAGTGGCCTTCAATTTGAATGCAATTGTAAATCCATCCTCGCCAGAAACATCAGGAACAGAAAACATTACATTTTATTAAATGTTACAGTGCGAGCAAGACCATTGAAGTAACTGGACATTGTACTGTGAAATGAACAAGGAAGGTTAAATCTGTGCTCTGTTGTGCCCAGGTAGGTAGGGCACGGATGAGTTAATGTCAAGTACTGGAAACCACACATATTAAACATTTTGAAACTGAAAGCACAAGTAGACCAAAGCCAGCAACAGTGAAAGAATGCAGAACTCCATAAATGGGTGGTAACTTCACAAATGGCAAATCTGCACGGAGAGGGAAAGAAAACATAGCTAACTCCTCATCTTCCTTGGTTTTCAGAACAGCAATCAGAAATAAGAAACCTTTCAAAATACCTACATCCGTGGCAAGGAGAAACCGGGGAACCAAAGAGCCTGCTGCAAATACACTTGATTGATTTAGTGAAAACTAGATGGACCCAAGAGTAGGGAAGTGTGTTACAAGAAACACCCTGGCAGAAAAACTAAAGGACCAGAAAAACAACCATCCTCCTCCAACACACACCAATTGCACAATGGGTCGGTCTCTCAGGCAATAAGTGATCATATCCCTACTATTTATCCAACACGCAGCCGTCATATACTAGACATTGTGTACAGTTACAATGCAGCCTATTCTTTTGAGACCACTTCTTAAGTACCTTGGGCTAATGATTTTATTATTCCCTTTAGATGGGGTTTGGATTTCTATTTCCTTAATAGAACCAAATTCTTCTCTGCTAAGTCTGTGAGAGACTGAAAGAATTTAAAAATGTATCTTATTTCAACTAAAATTTGATACATGTGGAGCAAAAGCTGTGAGAATGGGAATCCTGATGTTTAAGTAAACTGTTTAAAATGATTTAATTAAAGCCTCTGTGGAAGATTGTATTCCAAGTAAAACTATAGGAAAGCAAGGGAACCATAAATCAAAGAAACTGTTTTCTGAGGAACTAAAACACATGAGGTACAAGCACCACCAGCACAAATTGGCACGGTGATACTGCTATTTGGACAAAGGAAAACATGTTTAGCTTAACTTCGATATAAATACAGAAAGAACATCAATGACTCTAAGCCCAAGTACTGCTCTAATAAGATTCTAAAGACACCCAATTCCACGACAGCAGTATTTCAGGCCAATAATTAGTTAAAGAAACACCTGGCCAACCATCTGGATATTATTCTGAGGTCAGATGCAGCCATTTTGTTTAGTTCTTTGAACAAAAAATGTAGATAAATACATCGTCTCTGGCAGCACTACACATTTAGAATGAACCTATCAGCTTCAAAAGTGACTGTAGTGATAATCCTGGAATGCTTAGTCAGTTTAAAGGATTTAACATCAAGGACTGCTCAAACACTGTGAAAGGTAGCAAGCTGTCCTGGACAGGAGTTGACTTGCTACTGGCTATGGTGCACAAACAACTCTGAATAAAATCCCAACCGGCAGGTGAATCTATTATAAATTCTCACTTCACTCAGGTAAGGTACCGTTGAATTAAAAAAAGTCAGGATTCTTCTACTGTTAAAAAATTGAAACTTGGCACTGACTGCTTAGATAATTTTAAACCAGTGTCCCAACTCTCCTTTCTTGTGAAATTTCTGGAGTGGGAAGTATTTAACCAACCTGCAGCATTTGTAGAAAATCAGAATCTCCTCAATACAACTCAAGCAGTCGTTTGTGCTGGCTGTAGTACAGAAAGCATAGTCACGTCCATCCTGGATGACCTTCAGACTCTATGCAGATCACTATGCTCCAGCCATGCTGATTAAACTGTACCTGTCTGCTGAATTTGATTATAGGCCTCTGGTTGCAATTACAGTGACTGTTGCAATGAGTTATCAACAACACAACCTTGAGATGGTTTCACAGTTTCTTGACCAATCAAGTGATACAAGTAGAATAATGTCCCAATCTTATGGAGGTAAAAACTATGAGTTGTGGTGTTGCTCAAGGGTCAGTGTTATCCCCTCCTTTGTTTAATTTATATATGCCCCCCTTGGCACAATTGATTGAAAATGTTTGGCTTACATCACTGATGTATGAGGTTGTATACAAGTTCTATTTGTGATATGTGGTGATCCAACTATTAGAGCTGCTAAGTTACAAAATGTATTTGACCAAGTTAAAAAGTGGATGCCAAAACATCACTTAAAATTTCTTGGGGGAAAGACAAGAATTCTAACGCTTTTCGGCCAAAATCAGTTTTAAGGTTCTGTGTTTAGTCCACCAAGTGCTGTATGACAACAGACCTAGCCCCCTTTGACTAGAAGATTCTCTTTTTATGTCACAAAATAAAGTTTGGCTCTATGGAAACTGGGTACATTCACCAGTGTAGCTTTTTCAATGGTAGAGGCAATGGAAAACCACCCCTTGAACTTTAGTTGGAAAAATCCATGTTGAAATTTAAGAGACTGGTAAAGACCTGTTTTGTCCTAGCGACCCTACTTTTTATTTTGTATATGACAGATGCTCTCCCTGTCAGTAGGAGCCTATATCCTCAGTGCCAAGATAAATAAGAGTAGTTGTTTGCACTTTATAAATAGTAAGAATAAAATAAGAATTACCCTTCACCATGCTTTAACCCCTTAGACAAGATCAGTAAAGCAACACCCAATCATGACCATCTATCTGAGCAACTACACAGTAAGGCCTTTCCTGGCCATAGATAGTCAGTAGGGGAGTTCACCTTCACTGCAGCTCAGATGAGGTTTATTTTGACCCAACAGGTAAAAAACACAGATGGTTGACATTCATGGTGTAGCTGATTATCTGTCCAGTACTAGTAATGCTTTTGTACTGGCTCCCAGATAAGAATGCACTATGTTTTTAAATGATTATCTCATTAGTAAAATTCATTAAATTAATGTTCTAGTTTATGTCAGGGATTCGGGAATTTTGTTACAAGTAGTAATATCTGAAAAACACATATCATTGGACTTTACTAACTGATAAACATGTCTACATCCTTTAACGGTTTGATAGGATGTATACAGTGTTTTCAGTGGGATGTTAAAGGAGGGGGTTTCCAAAAGGGGCATGGTCAAATAAGCATAAATATGCATCCATTCCAAGAGATGTGGTTAAAAAAGCTGTGGTATCCTAATAGTTTGGTATGCCAAGGATTAGTGTATGGTATGTTAAGGTAGAATGTGGATGGTGTGGGACAAAGTGTCTCTGGTCAGTTGCTCACCTGCTGGTGTGGTGGCTGTACTACACTAAGGGGCACATGCATCAAAGCTTTTTGCGTCCATGGGGTTCGCAAAAATCGGCCGTTTGCGATCGCAAAATGGGCTTTTGCGATGCATCAAACAATTTGGCATGCGCAATTTCGGTAATCGCAATATTTTGGGATTTCCCAAATTGCGATTGCATTTAAGGAATCGCAATTTGCGATTCCTTAAATGCAATGCAAGAAGCAGTTTCAAATAGCGATTTCGCTATTTGGGGCTGCAATTTACCTTGAAATAAAACAAAGCGGTATTTTGCAAAAACTTTGAAAAATGCACTAAAGTGCATTTTTCTAAGTTTTATGTCACACACACACAAGCCCTTGGGGCATGTGTGTGCGCAACATGGGTGCACAGTACAATTTCAGGGGTGCAACAGGGTGTCCTTTTGACACCGTTGCACCCTTGGAATTGCATGCGCAATTTGCGAGTACCAATTGGGACTCGCAATTTGCGAATGCAATTTCCCATTCATTCCTATGGGCCTCTAGGCCCATAGGAATGAATGGGAAGCCATTCCTTAATTGCGAGTCGCAATTTGCAAGTCGCAATTAAGGAATGTTTAGGAATCGCTATTTTTATAGCGATTCCTACATGCATAGGCTTTTGCGAGTCCTTAATTGCGATTCCTTAATAATCGCAATTAAGGACTCACAAAATCATACCTTGATGCATGTGCCTGTTAACTCCTCCTTTACAATCTTCTCCTGGCGTGGCTGACGTCATCAATGAGGTATAAACTAAAATTCTGTGCAGCCTACAGCTTGCTGCTTGACAAGTATTCAAGTGCCTCTCTGTGAGCTTTCTGTTACTACATCCAGATAACGGGCATATTCCTAAAACAAACCAGACCTATTGGCTTTGTTTATGCATGTTAAGCATTATCAGATAAATGAATAACAATAATGTTACTGTTGTGAATAATTAGAATTGAAAATGTTTCAGCTCTGAGAATCTGAGATTTTGAAATATACATTTCTGTGATAGTCTTCAGGGTGTTCTCACTTCTGTTATCTGTTTAACACCATTTTCCTCTGTTGTCTCACTGAACGACACTTAAACCCTTTTTCTCCCCATATGTTTCAGAAATTCCTCATTCTGCATATTTCACACCTTTTCTCTTTCATTTCCTGCATCCTCTTTTCCCTTGCTCCTTCTACACTTACATCCTAACATCTCCTAAGCCTCACGACCTTCAACTACACGCACACAAAACAGTTATTGACCTGAAATTACTACAGTTTCTTTGGCTTTCACTCTGTAAGTATTTCAACAACTTTGTACCTTTTTTCACCCATTTGTGCACATTAACACAACTACAATTGGTTCATGTTACTGTTTCAATGTGTGGCCTGCAGAGGGGCCAAGGATAGTATGAGCATGTATTTTGAACACATTCATGACACATTGACAGGCACTGTGAGAACCTCACACTGCTTACAGCCTCACATTCAGAGCTCTCAGTCCTGGCCCACCCACCTGCAAACTGAACTCATAGACAACTACAGCTGACCCAGTTCACAGACTGCACAATGTAAGATTAATGCTGCATAAAAAAATAGAGAAAGACACAATTCTGGAAAAAGCAAGTACTCTCAGGGGAGTAAATTAAGTAAACATGTAACATGTAAACAGGAGCTACCTCACTTTCATGGATTACCTTAATGAATTTTACAGTGGTTGTTAGTTCGATGCTGAGGAATTTAAAAGTGTTTTTCCTGTAAATGGCATCAATTTAGAGGCAGATAAGTTCCCTTTCCAAAGTCAGTTTTTAATTACGGATGAGTCCTGGAACCATTGTATTGCCTGCTTTTATGGGTTTCATTTAAAGTGAATATTCTTAGTCTGCCCCAGCTGTTCTATATAATCCATTTTTTCGGGAGAATCTATCAACTGCAGAAAGACATTGGTGTACCTCCAAAATATGTTATTATAAATACAAACAGAATAAATGTCCTGAGCAATATTCCTATTTGCACCATCAATAAATCCACAATGGTCTTCTTCAGTGTTCTTCTCAATTTATTTTTCAAATCAGATGAGTATTTCAATTTTCATTTTCATTGTTTCCACAACTGATAGCCACACAAATGCCAACACGTGTTTCGTCTTATATGGGCTTTCACACAAGACTTCCTCAGGGCTATAATAAACAGATATAGAAGACCTCATTATACTCAAAATGAAACAAATTAACTATAATCATCACCACTATCACCCAAGATAGTGAGACAGCAGAAAAGTGAATAGAAAAGGATAAAGAAAAACCAAACCACCCTAACGTAAATATTAAATCAACTTAACTACAAATTCCATGTGAAAAAGAAGGTGAAACCAAAATTACACCCACAAGGCAAAGAACATAACACAAGAGAAATAAATCATCAAAAGTGTATAAAGATCATAGAGAAATCAACACAGAAATAAAACCAACCACTAATCCCATTGTGCAAATAAAGAGTTCGGTGTGTCGCATAATAAGGACTCACCACGGTCACTTATTATCCAAATGAATTAGAAACCGGGATGTCTGCTTATAAACGAGATATAGCACTTGCAACAATTAAAAACCCTGCAATAAAACAAAATCAATGCAATATTTAATAATATTTAATAATTACCCCTAAATTGCAAACAACCAACTTTCAGTTACTGACCACGAATAAGAAAAGGAAGAAAAAAGACTCAGGCTTGCCAAAAGAAATATCATTCTTTTAGAAGCCATTCCATACGTTCCAGCAGCGACAATCTTATCAGTATGTTGCAGACACGTAAAATATACAGTATTCTAAAACGCCAAAAATGCAAACTGTTACTTCATATGTTTAAAAATGCTCCTAAAATATCCTAACAAAACCAAGTGTTTTATACAATCCTAAAGCATCTGCTATAAGGCACCCAAAATTATTGAGATATAAAGTTAAGAACTTATCTAGCAACAAATATATGCGCTAAACACTTCTATAGCGCAGAATTAGACATGTTACTTATAGTAATTATTAACGAATATTCACTGGCAATTCGTCTTTATCAGCCAGTATACTTCCGTATCTAAAGTTCACCTTATATCACACCGAGCCATATATATGCGTGTTACTAATCCACTAAGACCCGCTACCGGCAACTAAATTACCCAGACAGTCCACAGCGCAGTCTGTGTTCACAATTTAAGTCGTAACCCCAGTCTCAAACCTTTTTAAGAGATCTCAAAGTTCTTTTTTTTTTTAAATTAACCACTAACCATTTTATAAGTCCAGAACTTTAAAACAAAAAAGAAAAGACTAAAATTCTAACCACAAATCCATCCCGATCTTACCGTATAAAGAAGAAAAAGAAATATCCGTTTCACGGAGAGTACTCCGTCTAAAAGTCGGCGTCCAGTTTGATTCAGAACTTCAGTACTTTCTTGGCACTTAGAATCAGCCTCGCAGATGAGGTGTACCTTATGTTCATATTCAATGTGTCTGCTGTATGGATGAAAAGTAACTTCTAGAAATTTGTCACATGACATTTGTTTGGAAATGTAATTGTGTTACAATTATACTGTTTATATTCGAATTGTTCTTTATTGATAGAGTGTCTGCACTTATCCCATATTTGTACTATATGTTTGTCAGTATTATATTCATATGAATCTAAAAAGAGAATTTAATGTGGGTAATCTGATGAGAAAACACTGATGTGGAGATTTGTACAAATGTCGATTATGGTCTTGGGAATTGGAGTAGGAATCATGTTACACTTTTCCTCTCTTTTTTATATTATTCACCCCCTCTCTTTCCTCACTATATTAGTGTCACAGTATCTAATTCTTTTTAATTACTGAAGGAGATATAGTATGCACAGTATTGGCACTAGTATTTTAAATAGAGATAGCTCGTTACTATCGATCTGGGGTCCGGTATTAGAATTAATGCATGCACCTATTAGGGACAGCTGGTATTATGTACGCTGGACTAAAAAGGAATTACTTTGCTTGTTATTATGGATTTGGGTTCCTGTAAAAAGAAATACGAAAGTAATGTTACAACCTTGGTGATTATTTTCTAAAAGGTTGTTGCTAATTTTGCGTATGTACGCATATATTAGGGATAGTTGGTACCATTGACACGATGGACTTTTAAAGTTTTGGTTTTTATCCTCCACTCTAAAATGGCGCTTTATTTGCTTGTTGGTTGACGACGACATGTAATAGTCCGTCGTTTGTGCACATTAGTGAGGCTATATATATATAGACATTTCAAGATGGCGCTTGAGCTGAACGCCGACTTTTAGACGGAGTACTCTCCGTGAAACGGATATTTCTTTTTCTTCTTTATACGGTAAGATCGGGATGGATTTGTGGTTAGAATTTTAGTCTTTTCTTTTTTGTTTTAAAGTTCTGGACTTATAAAATGGTTAGTGGTTAATTTTTAAAAAAAAAGAACTTTGAGATCTCTTAAAAAGGTTTGAGACTGGGGTTACGACTTAAATTGTGAACACAGACTGCGCTGTGGACTGTCTGGGTAATTTAGTTGCCGGTAGCGGGTCTTAGTGGATTAGTAACACGCATATATATGGCTCGGTGTGATATAAGGTGAACTTTAGATACGGAAGTATACTGGCTGATAAAGACGAATTGCCAGTGAATATTCGTTAATAATTACTATAAGTAACATGTCTAATTCTGCGCTATAGCAGTGTTTAGCGCATATATTTGTTGCTAGATAAGTTCTTAACTTTATATCTCAATAATTTTGGGTGCCTTATAGCAGATGCTTTAGGATTGTATAAAACACTTGGTTTTGTTAGGATATTTTAGGAGCATTTTTAAACATATGAAGTAACAGTTTGCATTTTTGGCGTTTTAGAATACTGTATATTTTACGTGTCTGCAACATACTGATAAGATTGCCGCTGCTGGAACGTATGGAATGGCTTCTAAAAGAATGATATTTCTTTTTGGTAAGCCTGAGTCTTTTTTCTTCCTTTTCTTATTCGTGGTCAGTAACTGAAAGTTGGTTGTTTGCAATTTAGGGGTAATTATTAAATATTATTAAATATTGCATTGATTTTGTTTTATTGCAGGGTTTTTAATTGTTGCAAGGGCTATATCTCGTTTATAAGCAGACATCCCGGTTTCTAATTCATTTGGATAATAAGTGACCGTGGTGAGTCCTTATTATGCGACACACCGAACTCTTTATTTGCACAATGGGATTAGTGGTTGGTTTTATTTCTGTGTTGATTTCTCTATGATCTTTATACACTTTTGATGATTTATTTCTTTTGTGTTATGTTCTTTGCCTTGTGGGTGTAATTTTGGTTTCACCTTCTTTTTCACATGGAATTTGTAGTTAAGTTGATTTAATATTTACGTTAGGGTGGTTTGGTTTTTCTTTATCCTTTTCTATTCACTTTTCTGCTGTCTCACTATCTTGGGTGATAGTGGTGATGATTATAGTTAATTTGTTTCATTTTGAGTATAATGAGGTCTTCTATATCTGTTTATTATAGCCCTGAGGAAGTCTTGGGTGAAAGCCCATATAAGACGAAACACGTGTTGGCATTTGTGTGGCTATCAGTTGTGGAAACAATGAAAATGAAAATTGAAATACTCATCTGATTTGAAAAATAAATTGAGAAGAACACTGAAGAAGACCATTGTGGATTTATTGATGGTGCAAATAGGAATATTGCTCAGGACATTTATTCTGTTTGACTTTATATGTGTGTTGACATTGTCTTCACCTATTTAACAACGTCAGGTGGTCGTTGTTTGATGTCCTTAAAGAGCAGTCTAATGGATGAGGGGTTTTGACTAATATTAGGGTAAACCATATTGCGCATTCTAAACCCCACCACCTATTTGTCCTTTGGTTTTGCTAAATTGGGGTTGCAGCATTTGGTATTGTCCACCTACTTAGGTTTTGATTATTTTTGAAAAAATTATGTGTTCTAGAAATAATAGAATTAAGGTTGCCGAAGACCTTTTCAAAAACCTCCATGCAGGAGTGTCCGTTAATAAAGCGGTCACACATGGGATAAGTAGACCAAATGAAGGTCTGAAATCTAAGTTTACCAGACTTGAAAAATTAAGGAAAATGGAAATAGCAAAATGGTGGGACGGAGCCACCCTGAAGGAATATTTAAGGCTAGAACGAGTACCACGAGGCTTGCGCTCTACTATTTTTCCGACTTACGACGACCTGGAGGAGGATTTACTTTTGTTGTGGGAAAAGGAGTTAACTGGCAACTCAATGCGGTTAATGAATATTTTAATTGAGAATGCCGATAGAAAAGTGTTGAAAGTTATTGAGGAAATTGATGCATTGGAGAAAGAGATTTTAGATCTGAATCTGGCAGATGCCACTAAAAAGAATTATGTTATCCTTGAAGAGATACTTGAGAAATTTGAGGATGACATAAAAGAGCGAAAAGCACGTAAGCTGAAACGTGACGAGGTAGACTACTCAAATGGAAGGGTATTCACCTTTGCTAAAAGGTTTGATAACCTGGTTAAAACCAACTTGCAAAGGGTTGGTAGTAAATCCTCCATAATCTCTGGTCCAAGTATAACATCTTCAAGTAATATTTCTATAAACAGCGAGGAAGGCAGAGTTGAGGGAGCATCAGGTTCTAATATGACCAATACTTTTTTACGGGAAGTCCAACTGATTCGCATGGGAAACAAAGAATCCAATATAAGACAAAGGGAGGAAACCAGAGGAAGACAAAAAGAGGGAGGAGGGGGAGAAGTAAATCAAAGAGTCAGAGAGGGAATGGAAACTCGTTCATGGAACAAGAACAAATAACAGGTGCCATTGGAGTAGAGGATATAAAGGTTATTAACTTATCGAAAGTAATATTGTCAAAAGACATGTATTCTGTCCTTGGTAAGGGAATGAACTTTTGTCCCACGTCAAAATGTGATATGTCTGATGTAAAAATAGACCTGTATAAATTTGCACGTAACCTCAAATTGAAAAAGTACTTTGCAAATAATCCTGTTCCAAATAAACCAACTGCTAGCAATGTTATGATGGGTGATCAATCTATAGAGGACATTCGTGATACTGTTTTATTGTTATCTATCACAGAGAACGAACATGATCCGGTTCTTATGCAACGGGTGCTAGCAGATGTGGAATGTAGCACCGATTTTAGTATTGATAGTGGCTTGAAGCCTAAGTCACGCTGGACACCACAGTTAACCAGTGGTAACAATATTGAAGTGTTTTATAAAATTGTTAACAACGATCTTGACAAATGTGAAGAGATTATGAAAAATAAGAAGTCTGGGTTATATGTAAATATTCTCACCACAGGTGAACAAAGGGCATTGAATGAATTACGAAATAATGCTGAAATTACTATTCGCGAAGCCGACAAGGGCGGCAATATTATTATAATGGATAGTACTATGTATGATGATGAGATTCTGGGACAACTATCTAATGCCCGATGTTACAAAAAATTGTTAAATAACCCAATTTTTAACATCAAAAAAATGGTCAATATGGATTTAAAGAAATGGTATGAAAGAGGCCTGATAAATGATGACGAATATAGATATCTCTTAATTGATAAACCCCGTTTTCCCTGTTTGTACACACTCCCAAAAATTCACAAACATGCTACTAGACCACCGGGGAGACCAATTGTTTCTGGAATAGGGGGCCCTACAGAGAGGATTTCAGAGTTCGTAGACACCTTTTTACAGCCTTATGTTGCCAATTTACCATCGACCATTAGAGATACAAAACACGTTTTGAACATACTTATGGATTTTAATTGGGATGACTCCATGACTCTAGTGACACTGGACGTGGTTTCATTATACACCAACATTGGCCATGATCAGGGCCTTTCTGCCCTTGAATATTATTTGTTCAAAAGACCTGTGGAGCTGTTAGAACACTCGGAAATGCTCATTAGTATGTCACGTATGATTCTTGAACATAATGTTTTTTTATATAAACAGGATTGGTACCAACAACTTTGTGGAACCGCGATGGGTTCCAGATTTGCGCCAGTCTTTGCCTGCCTCTTTATGGGCAGGTTTGAGGCGGGGCATATCTGGGGCCAATCTGGGACAAGGTGGCAGGAGTATATAGTCTATTACGGTAGATATATTGATGACTGTCTACTGATTTGGACAGGAAGTGAAAAGGATTTGTATGAATTTTTTGAATATTTGAATGATAATGTATACAATGTATCTTTCACTATGTTGCACAGCAAAAAGAGCATTGTGTTTTTGGATGTGGATCTAATTGTGGAAGCTGACAAAATCAAATGCAAATTATACAGGAAGAGTACGTCCTGCAATGCAATATTGCACTCGACGAGTGCACATCCTAGGTCACAGGTGAATGCCATCCCCTATGGGGAATTTTATAGAGCCCGTAGGAATTGTAGCAATGACGTGGACTTTAAGATTTGCTCTCAAGACATGGAGTCTAGATTCCTCGCTAGAGGTTATGACAAAAAGATAATTCACAAAGCTAAAGATAGGGCCACAAGACTCTCAAGAACTGACACTCTGAGTATGAAAACACAAATCAATATGGACCCTAAAATATCATCTAGTTTAAAACTGATAACGAATTTTCATCCATGGTCATACAAGATTTTCAATATTTTAAAAAACACTGGCATCTCTTAACATCTGATCCCAGTTTATGTCCCTACATTAAGAGTTACCCTAGTATTGTTTATCGTAAAGGTAGAACTGTACGTAACATTGTCAGTCCGAGCTACCCTATACAAAAATTGAGAGAACCTACATGGCTACACACCTTAAATAAGGGATCATTTAAATGTGGCAACTGCAGTATGTGCAAATTTGCCATACATAAAAAGTTAGACTTTCAGTACAATGGATCAATAAAATTTCAGGTAAACCAGCATATCGACTGCTCTACTAAATATGTAGTGTATGCAATTATATGTGATTGCACTAAGATATACATTGGCAGTACCATAAGATGTCTAAGAGAACGCATGTCTGAACATTTTAGAGCTCTGAGGAATAGAGACCTACGATATCCTATAGTGACCCATGCATTAGAGTGTCAAATCCAAAGTGCAAAATTATCCTTTGCTTTTCATGGTATTGAATCGATCCCAAATGACATCAGGGGTGGAAATAGAGAGCTTAGATTACGCCAACTGGAAGCACGCTGGATTTTAAAATGACATGCGGTTGGGCAAGGCATTAATATTGATTCAGAACTTCAGTACTTTCTTGGCACTTAGAATCAGCCTCGCAGATGAGGTGTACCTTATGTTCATATTCAATGTGTCTGCTGTATGGATGAAAAGTAACTTCTAGAAATTTGTCACATGACATTTGTTTGGAAATGTAATTGTGTTACAATTATACTGTTTATATTCAAATTGTTCTTTATTGATAGAGTGTCTGCACTTATCCCATATTTGTACTATATGTTTGTCAGTATTATATTCATATAAATCTAAAAAGAGAATTTAATGTGGGTAATCTGATGAGAAAACACTGATGTGGAGATTTGTACAAATGTCGATTATGGTCTTGGGAATTGGAGTAGGAATCATGTTACACTTTTCCTCTCTTTTTATATTATTCACCCCCTCTCTTTCCTCACTATGTTAGTGTCACAGTATCTAATTCTTTTTAATTACTGAAGGAGATATAGTATGCACAGTATTGGCACTAGTATTTTAAAATAGAGATAGCTCGTTACTATCGATCTGGGGTCCGGTATTAGAATTAATGCATGCACCTATTAGGGACAGCTGGTATTATGTACGCTGGACTAAAAAGGAATTACTTTGCTTGTTATTATGGATTTGGGTTCCTGTAAAAAGAAATACGAAAGTAATGTTACAACCTTGGTGATTATTTTCTAAAAGGTTGTTGCTAATTTTGCGTATGTACGCATATATTAGGGATAGTTGGTACCATTGACACGATGGACTTTTAAAGTTTTGGTTTTTATCCTCCACTCTAAAATGGCGCTTTATTTGCTTGTTGGTTGACGACGACATGTAATAGTCCGTCGTTTGTGCACATTAGTGAGGCTATATATATATAGACATTTCAAGATGGCGCTTGAGCTGAACGCCGACTTTTAGACGGAGTACTCTCCGTGAAACGGATATTTCTTTTTCTTCTTTATACGGTAAGATCGGGATGGATTTGTGGTTAGAATTTTAGTCTTTTCTTTTTTGTTTTAAAGTTCTGGACTTATAAAATGGTTAGTGGTTAATTTTTTTAAAAAAAGAACTTTGAGATCTCTTAAAAAGGTTTGAGACTGGGGTTACGACTTAAATTGTGAACACAGACTGCGCTGTGGACTGTCTGGGTAATTTAGTTGCCGGTAGCGGGTCTTAGTGGATTAGTAACACGCATATATATGGCTCGGTGTGATATAAGGTGAACTTTAGATACGGAAGTATACTGGCTGATAAAGACGAATTGCCAGTGAATATTCGTTAATAATTACTATAAGTAACATGTCTAATTCTGCGCTATAGCAGTGTTTAGCGCATATATTTGTTGCTAGATAAGTTCTTAACTTTATATCTCAATAATTTTGGGTGCCTTATAGCAGATGCTTTAGGATTGTATAAAACACTTGGTTTTGTTAGGATATTTTAGGAGCATTTTTAAACATATAAAGTAACAGTTTGCATTTTTGGCGTTTTAGAATACTGTATATTTTACGTGTCTGCAACATACTGATAAGATTGTCGCTGCTGGAACGTATGGAATGGCTTCTAAAAGAATGATATTTCTTTTTGGTAAGCCTGAGTCTTTTTTCTTCCTTTTCTTATTCGTGGTCAGTAACTGAAAGTTGGTTGTTTGCAATTTAGGGGTAATTATTAAATATTATTAAATATTGCATTGATTTTGTTTTATTGCAGGGTTTTTAATTGTTGCAAGTGCTATATCTCGTTTATAAGCAGACATCCCGGTTTCTAATTCATTTGGATAATAAGTGACCGTGGTGAGTCCTTATTATGCGACACACCGAACTCTTTATTTGCACAATGGGATTAGTGGTTGGTTTTATTTCTGTGTTGATTTCTCTATGATCTTTATACACTTTTGATGATTTATTTCTCTTGTGTTATGTTCTTTGCCTTGTGGGTGTAATTTTGGTTTCACCTTCTTTTTCACATGGAATTTGTAGTTAAGTTGATTTAATATTTACGTTAGGGTGGTTTGGTTTTTCTTTATCCTTTTCTATTCACTTTTCTGCTGTCTCACTATCTTGGGTGATAGTGGTGATGATTATAGTTAATTTGTTTCATTTTGAGTATAATGAGGTCTTCTATATCTGTTTATTATAGCCCTGAGGAAGTCTTGGGTGAAAGCCCATATAAGACGAAACACGTGTTGGCATTTGTGTGGCTATCAGTTGTGGAAACAATGAAAATGAAAATTGAAATACTCATCTGATTTGAAAAATAAATTGAGAAGAACACTGAAGAAGACCATTGTGGATTTATTGATGGTGCAAATAGGAATATTGCTCAGGACATTTATTCTGTTTGACTTTATATGTGTGTTGACATTGTCTTCACCTATTTAACAACGTCAGGTGGTCGTTGTTTGATGTCCTTAAAGAGCAGTCTAATGGATGATGGGTTTTGACTAATATTAGGGTAAACCATATTGCGCATTCTAAACCCCACCACCTATTTGTCCTTTGGTTTTGCTAAATTGGGGTTGCAGCATTTGGTATTGTCCACCTACTTAGGTTTTGATTATTTTTGAAAAAATTATGTGTTCTAGAAAAATTAGAATTAAGGTTGCCAAGACCTTTTCAAAAACCTCCATGCAGGAGTGTCCGTTAATAAAGCGGTCACACATGGGGTAAGTAGACCAAATGAAGGTCTGAAATCTAAGTTTACCAGACTTGAAAAATTAAGGAAAATGGAAATAGCAAAATGGTGGGACGGAGCTACCCTGAAGGAATATTTAAGGCTAGAACGAGTACCACGAGGCTTGCGCTCTACTATTTTTCCGACTTACAACGACCTGGAGGAGGATTTACTTTTGTTGTGGGAAAAGGAGTTAACTGGCAACTCAATGTGGTTAATGAATATTTTAATTGAGAATGCCGATAGAAAAGTGTTGAAAGTTATTGAGGAAATTGATGCATTGGAGAAAGAGATTTTAGATCTGAATCTGGCAGATGCCACTAAAAAGAATTATGTTATCCTTGAAGAGATACTTGAGAAATTTGAGGATGACATAAAAGAGCGAAAAGCACGTAAGCTGAAACGTGACGAGGTAGACTACTCAAATGGAAGGGTATTCACCTTTGCTAAAAGGTTTGATAACCTGGTTAAAACCAACTTGCAAAGGGTTGGTAGTAAATCCTCCATAATCTCTGGTCCAAGTATAACATCTTCAAGTAATATTTCTATAAACAGCGAGGAAGGCAGAGTTGAGGGAGCATCAGGTTCTAATATGACCAATACTTTTTTACGGGAAGTCCAACTGATTCGCATGGGAAACAAAGAATCCAATATAAGACAAAGGGAGGAAACCAGAGGAAGACAAAAAGAGGGAGGAGGGGGAGAAGTAAATCAAAGAGTCAGAGAGGGAATGGAAACTCGTTCATGGAACAAGAACAAATAACAGGTGCCATTGGAGTAGAGGATATAAAGGTTATTAACTTATCGAAAGTAATATTGTCAAAAGACATGTATTCTGTCCTTGGTAAGGGAATGAACTTTTGTCCCACGTCAAAATGTGATATGTCTGATGTAAAAATAGACCTGTATAAATTTGCACGTAACCTCAAATTGAAAAAGTACTTTGCAAATAATCCTGTTCCAAATAAACCAACTGCCAGCAATGTTATGATGGGTGATCAATCTATACAGGACATTCGTGATACTGTTTTATTGTTATCTATCACAGAGAACGAACATGATCCGGTTCTTATGCAACGGGTGCTAGCAGATTTGGAATGTAGCACCGATTTTAGTATTGATAGTGGCTTGAAGCCTAAGTCACGCTGGACACCACAGTTAACCAGTGGTAACAATATTGAAGTGTTTTATAAAATTGTTAACAACGATCTTGACAAATGTGAAGAGATTATGAAAAATAAGAAGTCTGGGTTATATGTAAATAATCTCACCACAGGTGAACAAAGGGCATTGAATGAATTACGAAATAATGCTGAAATTACTATTCGTGAAGCCGACAAGGGCGGCAATATTATTATAATGGATAGTACTATGTATGATGATGAGATTCTGGGACAACTATCTAATGCCCGATGTTACAAAAAATTGTTAAATAACCCAATTTTTAACATCAAAAAAATGGTCAATATGGATTTAAAGAAATGGTATGAAAGAGGCCTGATAAATGATGACGAATATAGATATCTCTTAATTGATAAACCCCGTTTTCCCTGTTTGTACACACTCCCAAAAATTCACAAACATGCTACTAGACCACCGGGGAGACCAATTGTTTCTGGAATAGGGGGCCCTACAGAGAGGATTTCAGAGTTCGTAGACACCTTTTTACAGCCTTATGTTGCCAATTTACCATCGACCATTAGAGATACAAAACACGTTTTGAACATACTTATGGATTTTAATTGGGATGACTCCATGACTCTAGTGACACTGGACGTGGTTTCATTATACACCAACATTGGCCATGATCAGGGCCTTTCTGCCCTTGAATATTATTTGTTCAAAAGACCTGTGGAGCTGTTAGAACACTCGGAAATGCTCATTAGTATGTCACGTATGATTCTTGAACATAATGTTTTTTTATATAAACAGGATTGGTACCAACAACTTTGTGGAACCGCGATGGGTTCCAGATTTGCGCCGTCTTTTGCCTGCCTCTTTATGGGCAGGTTTGAGGCGAGGGCATATCTGGGGCCAATCTGGGACAAGGTGGCAGGAGTATATAGTCTATTACGGTAGATATATTGATGACTGTCTACTGATTTGGACAGGAAGTGAAAAGGATTTGTATGAATTTTTTGAATATTTGAATGATAATGTATACAATGTATCTTTCACTATGTTGCACAGCAAAAAGAGCATTGTGTTTTTGGATTTGGATCTAATTGTGGAAGCTGACAAAATCAAATGCAAATTATACAGGAAGAGTACGTCCTGCAATGCAATATTGCACTCGACGAGTGCACATCCTAGGTCACAGGTGAATGCCATCCCCTATGGGGAATTTTATAGAGCCCGTAGGAATTGTAGCAATGACGTGGACTTTAAGATTTGCTCTCAAGACATGGAGTCTAGATTCCTCGCTAGAGGTTATGACAAAAAGATAATTCACAAAGCTAAAGATAGGGCCACAAGACTCTCAAGAACTGACACTCTGAGTATGAAAACACAAATCAATAGGGACCCTAAAATATCATCTAGTTTAAAACTGATAACGAATTTTCATCCATGGTCATACAAGATTTTCAAGATTTTAAAAAACACTGGCATCTCTTAACATCTGATCCCAGTTTATGTCCCTACATTAAGAGTTACCCTAGTATTGTTTATCGTAAAGGTAGAACTGTACGTAACATTGTCAGTCCGAGCTACCCTATACAAAAATTGAGAGAACCTACATGGCTACACACCTTAAATAAGGGATCATTTAAATGTGGCAACTGCAGTATGTGCAAATTTGCCATACATAAAAAGTTAGACTTTCAGTACAATGGATCAATAAAATTTCAGGTAAACCAGCATATCGACTGCTCTACTAAATATGTAGTGTATGCAATTATATGTGATTGCACTAAGATATACATTGGCAGTACCATAAGATGTCTAAGAGAACGCATGTCTGAACATTTTAGAGCTCTGAGGAATAGAGACCTACGATACCCTATAGTGACCCATGCATTAGAGTGTCAAATCCAAAGTGCAAAATTATCCTTTGCTTTTCATGGTATTGAATCGATCCCAAATGAAATCAGGGGTGGAAATAGAGAGCTTAGATTACGCCAACTGGAAGCACGCTGGATTTTAAAATGACATGCGGTTGGGCAAGGCATTAATATTGATTCAGAACTTCAGTACTTTCTTGGCACTTAGAATCAGCCTCGCAGATGAGGTGTACCTTATGTTCATATTCAATGTGTCTGCTGTATGGATGAAAAGTAACTTCTAGAAATTTGTCACATGACATTTGTTTGGAAATGTAATTGTGTTACAATTATACTGTTTATATTCGAATTGTTCTTTATTGATAGAGTGTCTGCACTTATCCCATATTTGTACTATATGTTTGTCAGTATTATATTCATATGAATCTAAAAAGAGAATTTAATGTGGGTAATCTGATGAGAAAACACTGATGTGGAGATTTGTACAAATGTCGATTATGGTCTTGGGAATTGGAGTAGGAATCATGTTACACTTTTCCTCTCTTTTTATATTATTCACCCCCTCTCTTTCCTCACTATATTAGTGTCACAGTATCTAATTCTTTTTAATTACTGAAGGAGATATAGTATGCACAGTATTGGCACTAGTATTTTAAATAGAGATAGCTCGTTACTATCGATCTGGGGTCCGGTATTAGAATTAATGCATGCACCTATTAGGGACAGCTGGTATTATGTACGCTGGACTAAAAAGGAATTACTTTGCTTGTTATTATGGATGTGGGTTCCTGTAAAAATAAATACGAAAGTAATGTTACAACCTTGGTGATTATTTTCTAAAAGGTTGTTGCTAATTTTGCGTATGTACGCATATATTAGGGATAGTTGGTACCATTGACACGATGGACTTTTAAAGTTTTGGTTTTTATCCTCCACTCTAAAATGGCGCTTTATTTGCTTGTTGGTTGACGACGACATGTAATAGTCCGTCGTTTGTGCACATTAGTGAGGCTATATATATATAGACATTTCAAGATGGCGCTTGAGCTGAACGCCGACTTTTAGACGGAGTACTCTCCGTGAAACGGATATTTCTTTTTCTTCTTTATACGGTAAGATCGGGATGGATTTGTGGTTAGAATTTTAATCTTTTCTTTTTTGTTTTAAAGTTCTGGACTTATAAAATGGTTAGTGGTTAATTTTTAAAAAAAAAAGAACTTTGAGATCTCTTAAAAAGGTTTGAGACTGGGGTTACGACTTAAATTGTGAACACAGACTGCGCTGTGGACTGTCTGGGTAATTTAGTTGCCGGTAGCGGGTCTTAGTGGATTAGTAACACGCATATATATGGCTCGGTGTGATATAAGGTGAACTTTAGATACGGAAGTATACTGGCTGATAAAGACGAATTGCCAGTGAATATTCGTTAATAATTACTATAAGTAACATGTCTAATTCTGCGCTATAGCAGTGTTTAGCGCATATATTTGTTGCTAGATAAGTTCTTAACTTTATATCTCAATAATTTTGGGTGCCTTATAGCAGATGCTTTAGGATTGTATAAAACACTTGGTTTTGTTAGGATATTTTAGGAGCATTTTTAAACATATGAAGTAACAGTTTGCATTTTTGGCGTTTTAGAATACTGTATATTTTACGTGTCTGCAACATACTGATAAGATTGTCGCTGCTGGAACGTATGGAATGGCTTCTAAAAGAATGATATTTCTTTTGGTAAGCCTGAGTCTTTTTCTTCCTTTTCTTATTCGTGGTCAGTAACTGAAAGTTGGTTGTTTGCAATTTAGGGGTAATTATTAAATATTATTAAATATTGCATTGATTTTGTTTTATTGCAGGGTTTTTAATTGTTGCAAGTGCTATATCTCGTTTATAAGCAGACATCCCGGTTTCTAATTCATTTGGATAATAAGTGACCATGGTGAGTCCTTATTATGCGACACACCGAACTCTTTATTTGCACAATGGGATTAGTGGTTGGTTTTATTTCTGTGTTGATTTCTCTATGATCTTTATACACTTTTGATGATTTATTTCTCTTGTGTTATGTTCTTTGCCTTGTGGGTGTAATTTTGGTTTCACCTTCTTTTTCACATGGAATTTGTAGTTAAGTTGATTTAATATTTACGTTAGGGTGGTTTGGTTTTTCTTTATCCTTTTCTATTCACTTTTCTGCTGTCTCACTATCTTGGGTGATAGTGGTGATGATTATAGTTAATTTGTTTCATTTTGAGTATAATGAGGTCTTCTATATCTGTTTATTATAGCCCTGAGGAAGTCTTGGGTGAAAGCCCATATAAGACGAAACACGTGTTGGCATTTGTGTGGCTATCAGTTGTGGAAACAATGAAAATGAAAATTGAAATACTCATCTGATTTGAAAAATAAATTGAGAAGAACACTGAAGAAGACCATTGTGGATTTATTGATGGTGCAAATAGGAATATTGCTCAGGACATTTATTCTGTTTGACTTTATATGTGTGTTGACATTGTCTTCACCTATTTAACAACGTCAGGTGGTCGTTGTTTGATGTCCTTAAAGAGCAGTCTAATGGATGATGGGTTTTGACTAATATTAGGGTAAACCATATTGCGCATTCTAAACCCCACCACCTATTTGTCCTTTGGTTATGTTATTATAAATAGTTCACTTGAAATCAAATGCTGAGCTCTGTATACCCTTTGGAACGATAAAAGAATGTAGCCATTTAAAACTACAGTGTACTCCGATACTACCTATCTGTGGCTTCGTAAAATGTGAAAGTCTTGAGGGTCTGCAGCAGGAGGCAGCCTAAGCAGGGCAATAATAGAGCAGGTGGAGATGCAGTGCTAGAATGAGTGTGCTCAGTTGCCTCACCTGTGGGTGGGCGTCTTCAAACTCCTAATCCTAAAACCATCATTTTTCTGTTTGTGGTCATTGTGATGTAGATCATACTGCCAGCCTAGTGAGCTTTCCATACATAAATTTCCCTTCCCTCAAATCGTATTAGACAGTGTAGATAGTATTCCCCAAAGATGGGCTTATACACTCTTGCTTTACGATTGGTGTTTCCATTAAGACTATATACGTGAAATTCTGCCTCTCCTTTCCAACAGTTACATGAAGAAAATCTCAGGATGCGAGATGCAAGTTCTATTTTGGTGATGCAGGTCGTACGCCTGATTGATTAGAAAACATCTTACCCCCATTGCTGTTCTCGTCATTTTCCAGATCTAAACCAGTTAATTTGTTTTACTGACCACGAACAGATGTCACAGAGCCTAATATAAAGATCCAACCTTAAATTTAATCTTAGTTTTCAGATATTGCTATTCTTTAAACGGTGTTATTGCAATATTGAAAATGCTGATATCAGTATTATTGTCAATTACTGTACATTATTGGCGTTCCTGGTTGTACCAGGTCTGTATCAGCTGTCAACAATAAAATTATGTTATGAAAAAAAAAATCTAATCTTAGTTTCTTCCTTCCTCCTTTTTTACTAACACATCTTTGTACACGATGTGGAGTTCAGACCCTCTTCCTGTATTAGTGCATTCAGTGCTACACTTTGAGGCAATGTCATTGAATATGCTGGATGTCTTTTCCAGGCAATGCATCACTGTCCAAACCAACAGACCAGGAACAATCATGCATCTCCTAGTCAGCATCATATCGTGACGTAAGATAGGATTCTTCACTCCACGCGCTGACAGTTGCACACACTCCACATACATATATATAGCTTCAGTTGAGCCCTGTCTCGCCTTCTTGGTCCCATAACCCACTGAATCTGTCTTTGTCCATACTCAGCAGTTTTAGGCCTAGAACTGCACACTGAACCCAGGTTCCCTCTCTGCAGAGGCTACTGGGACTGGCATCTGGTTATGCTCTAAACCCAATTTAGGGCCATATTTATGACCGGCAATGTGGTGCAAGAGTGACGCAAACTTTAAGTCAAATTTTTGAAGCCACACAAAGCCACTTTGAGTGGTTTTGATGGCTTCAAAAATCTGGAGAAATGCAACGCAGCACAAATTGCTGAGTTGCTTTACTCTGCCCTGGGTAGGCATTCCATGGGTGTTGCGTGTGTGTTCTCACACAACTTCCATGGTTTTTGACGCGTTCACAGATTTACAAGACCTTGTAAGCCTGGGAATGCACTAAAAATATATGCCTCTCCAGTTGAGGCATAATGAGGAGAAATATATTTATTTCTCCATGTTACTTCCTCTTTCTATGTCTCTTGCATTGTGCAGCACATATAGAGAGAGTTACAAGTCTCTCAGGATTGCTTTTTTGCAAGAATGTGCTCCTTCCTGCATAAAAACAATCCTGCCTACAACACGGGCACCCTTGTACCATGATGCAAGGGTGCCTGTATTGGCACTAGGCTGCCAAAATGACACCAGTGCAAGGGAAAAGGACAGGAATATGCTCTATTGGATAAATATGGCACATTCCTGCCCTTTCCCTGTGATGAAGGGCAGTGTAGCAAGGTGACTTGCTGCACTGCTGTAAGCCAGCTAAGTCATAAATATACCCCTAAGTTTCGTACATAATACATATGGTTTGCCCATTAGAAACAAACACCAGGCTTTGAAAAAGGAGAGAATAGTTCTCAACAAAACATGCAATTAGTTCCCTAGCCCAGACTCGACTTGGCACCGCATGTATCCATTCCTAGTGAACTCTGGTTTCAGTGCACTGAACTTGGCCTTGCCTTACCCTTAGTGCTTCTGGCCAGAGAGCCCATTGAGAATGACATTCAGGCATGCTTAGTGTGAGAAAGTGGATTATAAATTTGGGTAGATGGTAGTCCACCACAAGTAATAATGTAACTATCCTTGTTAAGTCCAGTAAAGGTTTTAATGATTTAAACATGATTTCAACCCCTGGTAGCTATAACACAGAGAAGACAGATCTACATTATAAAAATGTGTAAAGCACCTAAAACTAGCAAAACAGTTGAAAAGCTGAAAACACAAAACAATAAAACTCCAACTCCAATGTATAAAAATGAAGAATATTTTATTGAACAAAAGGACACCAAAATGACAAGAATCCAACAAGGGGAACTGGATAAAAGATATCTTTAAAGTTTAAATAAAAATAGAGTCAAAATGTGCAAAGTGCCAATTGTGGGCAAATGGTCACAGTAGACCAGAACAAGACTAAGGTTTATGGCCGGCCAAGATGAAGCTCGGGTTGGATACGCATGTCAAATTGGTCTTGGTCAGAAAGGTACCTTCCCACTTCGAAATTGCTCAAGAAGGGAGAGTCCTTAACGGGGCAAGGCTGCAGACTGGAGCTGAAGACAGATTTATCGACTATGGGTTGACAAAGAATGATGTGTCAGTAAAGCCATTGACGAAGGTGGGAAATCTCTGAGAAGGATAAGTCCAGAGTTTAAACCTAGGAAGTCATTTTCTGGAAGTGAAATTTCCTCTGAAGGCTGCAGTCTGAAGCGGTTTCAGCATCGTCCAATGCCGGTCAGTGTCAGGCCTACTGAAATGGATTTGCTGCTGTGCCCTTGAAGGATCAGCTGGCAAGTTAGTTGCTGTCCCACAACAGCTCTCCAGGGAAAAAGTTTGCAAAAAACTCTGAGTTTCTGGTTTTAGGTTTAGGCATGAGGAGTTCATTCTAACACCAGCCAATAGTTTCAGGATCAGCACTTGAGGGCTAGGACTCACTCCAACAGAAGCCATCAGCAGAGTCCATGGCAAGTCCAGTTGGAATTTGTCATCTGGGCCTTTCCAGGATAGTGGACTTCTTTCAGCTTTTGTGTCCCTGTAGCTTAACAGGATGCCAGCCAACTAACACTTGGAGCTAACTTATTGGTCGTGGGTCCGAGTTGGAGCAAGTCCAGCAATTACGGTCCCCTCACATGTGCAGTCCTTTTTCTGTCTTCTACAGGACCATTAATGTTCTGAAGAGGGCACCCAGGGTTGCCATATTTATGCCTGGCATCAGCCTGTGGGTGGGGTTGATTCCTAGCCCCTCCCTAACTAATAGGGAATTAGTCATCTGGGCTTTTCCAGGAAAGTGGGCTTCTTTTAGCTTTTTTGTCGCTGTAGCTTAACAGGAGGCTAGCCAGACAAAGAGATCGATAACTGTATTTGTGAGGTTTCCAAAATGTCTAAAAGCCAACTATTATTTCCTTGACAGTACACAAAACTATCAACACATTGCTGGAATTGCTTTGATTGCATGTAGCAATTTTTGCATTTGGGATTAGACATTTCCTAGAGGGAGACCGCACAACTCTACCCTGAGCCTGCCCTCTCTTCTTGTTTATCAAGTTTAAGGTGCATAAACCACACCCAGGAATTAAGTCAATACTGTTAGAAATGGGGTTTCTGGTTGGCAGAGTATGCACCATATCCAAGCAGGAGCCACAATCCTACTCAGGCAAAGTCACTACACAACCAAAATTATACTGTGCTCAGCCTCGGGTAGCTTGCCACAGAGCAGTCAGGCTAAACTTAAGAGGCAATGTGTGAATTATTTGTGCAACACTCACACAGTAAAATAGTGAAAATACCACAAAAAGCTCCAAATCAGTTTAGAAAAATAAAGTATAAATAAAACAAGCACAAAGGTGTATGGAATCAAAAAGTCAGAAGAGCACTTAGAGACAATAAGTGCTTAAGTGAGTTATTGGGGCGCACTAGGCCAGTACAAAGTCAAGAGTACAGGTCGTCTGCGAGGGAAGCGGGCAAGCAGCAGGGACCTCCTTGAGTCTTCTGAACAAAATTACTTTTGATTCAGATGATGTCATTGCTACGAGGCTGTGTAGATCACCTTGTGGATGAAATGCACAGAGGTCTTCCCCGTAACTGTGGAGATGTGCTGAGTCCACTACACGTAACGTCGAGAGTACGCTGGTTCTGAACCACGCTGTGGCAGAGAGGCACCAAATCCAGTGCGGAAATGTGAGTGCGCGTTGTCAAGCACCTTAAGGTCTCACTTCCAAGAGTCGAAGACTAGTATGGCACCACTTGGCAGGGCAGACTCGCAGCTTGTAGAGTACAGGTGCAGATGCCGGTGGTTTAAGTCTTTGATATCCATGAGACATGGGAACAGAAGGCTAGACAGCAAGCCCTTGGAGTCACTCTGGTTAAAGTGATGCTGGTCCAGTCTTTCTCACCCAGTTGGTCGAACAGCAGGCAGCAGTGTGGCTCACCACAGCAAGAGCACAGCAAGGCAGAGTTCAGCAAAGCAGCAGTCTGGCAGCGTGGCAGGACTATTAGCAGCACCACAGCTCTTGTTCTTGGTAGAGTGATCTCAGGTTCAGTTTTATGTCTTGGTAGGGTCAGAGAACCAGTACTAATACCTAAATGTGCCTTTGAAGTGGGGGAGACTTCAAAGAGAGGTCTTTGAAGTGCACACATGTCCTTACTTCCCATCCTGGTTCCAGATTATCAGTAGGGGATAATCAGCCCTTTGTGTGGGGTCAGACCACTACCTATTGAAGTATAAGTGTCTACCCTTCCCTCCCTTCCTGCCCAGGAAAAACCATCAGATTGCAGGCGCATGTAGATGGGTACTTCGACACATCTAGCCTTCCTGTGTTTGCGACTGTCTAGAGGGAATGAACAAAGTGAAGCTGTCACCTACCCCAGACGTGTATTGGAGGCAGGCGGCAAGGCACACAGATTTAAGAGTGGAGACATTCCCACTTTCTAAAAGTGGCATTTCTAAAATAGTAATGTTAAATCCAACTTTACCATTAACAAAGATTTATCATTACCATTCCAAAGATAAAAACATGATGCAGCTACTCCTTTCTGATCAGGAATTGCAGCCTAAAAGTGTTTTAAGGAATTTCAAATGTTAGCCAAGGAGAGGAGTAGGCTTCACAGTAGCGAAATACGAATTTAGCTCTTTGTCACTGCCAGGACATGCAAAATATAAAAGTACATGTCCTACCTTTTACTTACACATCACCCTGCCCTTAGACCTACCTGGGGCCTACATAGGGCAACTTATGTGTAGTAAAAGGAGGGTTTTCAGGCTTGGCAAGTAGTTTTAAATGCCAAGTCGAAGTGGCAGTAAACTGCACACACTGCAATGGCAGGCCTGCGCCATGGTTAAGGGGATACATATGTGGTTGGTGATATGAGTGCTGCAGAACCACATGCAGGATTTAATTTTCAGGCCAAGGGCACATGTAGTGCACTTTACTCAAGACTTATAAGTAAATTAAATATGCCAATTGTGAATGAACCAATATTACCATGTTTTGGGGAGAGAGCACATGCACTTTAGCACTGTTTAACAGTGGCAAAGTGCGCAGTCCTCTAGCCAGTAAAAATGAGGTCAGAAAAATGGAGTGAGACAGGCAAAAAGCTGGGAGAAGGCCACCCTAAGGCTGTCAGGTCTAACACATACAATATGCATAAGGTCACTTGATGTCTGTTTACAGGCCTATTATGATGAGTGGCTTCAAATGGGCTGTTACTCCCTTGAGGATCAGGGCTTCCAGTGATTTTATTCAAGGTCCCAACCAGTGTAAATTGTCAAGACCTGGAAGGGAGCATTGTTATTTTTCCAGGTCTGCTTTAGTTATGGATTTAGCTGTTCGAACTCTTTAATGCCGTTCTCATATCCAAATGGTCTCAAAGTGCTTTTGAAGAATGAGTAAAAAGACAATTATAAAGTACAAGAAAGATCCACCAGAAAATTCTAGGAAAATATTACTGTTGCGCAAAAAAATCTTCAGTTGTTTTCCTGAAATCTGAGATGGGAGGTCTTAGTTCACGTGTTTTATTGATAAACAGTTTGCACTTGTTAAATTAAATGCTACTTTTTTTGTATATTTTAAGCAGGGATTTGAAGACTGACCACCAGGGAGATTCTGGATGGTAGTGACAAGCCAGCTGAGATTCAACCCACTTCCCATTGATTACAACAACAATGACCCACTTTTAAGAAATGCATATTTTGTGGTGTACCAGAACTTACACACACACACACACACACACGCAATGCACAGAAATCTCCCAGATGTTTTCAATAATATACTGAACCCACTGTGACTACCACCAATGAGATCTATCACTATAAATCTTGGACCATGTGCTTCCAGCCACACCACTCTGCTCCGCTTACAGCTGGTCACCCCTGGCCAGTGCAATGTTTAACTTTTTGTCCCTAGGTCCATCCTATAGACTCTTTGGCTCCCCCATTATTCAGACTGGCCTCTAAAGTTAGACCACCTTCTACCGAAGGTCACAGTGGTAGAATGGAGTAGGAGTGGGGCTCAGGTGCTCTCTCGTGCTTATCCAAAGGGGCCTAGGGCTCAATGAAATATCAATGATGTTGAACAGTACAATAAAAAAACACAAGATTTTTAAAGGATCTTGCCTATGATTCTATGTTACTGCCCACTTTACCATTTTCTTATCCATCTTTTAAAAAAAGGAAGTCAAAATGATTATTTTTACATGGATCCGGAAGAATGAAAGGTCAGAGCAGAGGTCATGTGAAATGAAATTTCCTCAAAAAGTGTAGTCTACATAGCTCCAATAGTATCACGTGGGGCAGCAGTGCAGCTAAGAATAACTAGCAGCTCCATATATTTTTGTAAAGCAGGCAACTGGTCAATCTATGATATGATGCTTCTCCCAAAAATTTTAATATGCCCTTTGTGATCATCCATGTACAGCAGTAGTAGTCCAGGCACAGAGGATTTAAACGTCAAACACTCTGTAAACTATGTGAAGCAACAACCCATGCTAGAGCTGCATGTATTCCATGTGACCTTCTAATTCAAATAATTAAAGTCATACATTAGTTACCATAATATACCAATTGCATTTTTTGATGAAATAAGAATACATCAGAGGAGACATTGCCGTCTTAACATGAGTGGTACCTTTGCCTAATTGGGCAATGTGAACATATGTATGTCTTAAATTCATTTTCTGACAATTAGAGACGTTCATTGGTTTTACACCTCTAGACAATTGATTACAAACATCAAATAAAACAGAAAATGAATTAGATGAAACTAAGGGGCATATTTACAATAAAATGTCACGCGCTCCGACATTTCCAAAATGCAGGGATGCACTGTATTTACAACAATACAGTGCACCCCTGTGTTTTGCCTAATGCTGGCGCTAAAATTAGCTGCCTGGTACCAACGCAGGTACCCTTGCACCATAGTGAAATGGTGCCTGCATTGCAGGGAATGATTTTTTATGTGCAGGAAGGGGCACATTCCTACACATAAACAATCCATAATGGTGATTTGTAACTTCTATGTGTGCTGCAGAATGCAGCACACATAGAAGTATCAAATTGTAATTTTTAATGATTGTTTATGGGCAGGAGCAGATACCTTCCAGCACCTAAACAATCATTAATGGCAATTTGCTCTTTCTATGTGTGCTCCAGAATGCAGCACACATAGAAAAGGCATAAACGAGGAGAAATAAAATTATTTCTCCATGTTTTGCCATTCTAACGCCTGCTCTTGATTGGCATTAGTTTTTGGAGCGGCCTCAGATTTACACATCCTTGAAAATCTGGGGCAGCATCAAAAAGCAATGGGTGTTGCAGTGGAACGCCCACAGCAACACCCATTGCACGCCCCCTTCACACTAAGTGATGCGTGTATAGGAGCCATATTTACAAAGCTGCGAAAAAGTGGCTCAACCCCGCTTTGTAAATAAGGAGAAGGGCATAGCGCCACAAGAACGTCGCTAAAAGTGACATTCTGTTGGCGCTATCCCTTGTAAATATACCCCTAAGTCTTAACAATTTTCTGGATACATGGAGAAAAAAGTGATTAATTAATGTCTCAGTCCCTACCGTTTCTCTTTTAATGCTTGGAAACAATACTCACTGATTTTGCATAATGCGAGATTCCTCACCATGGACGTCATTTGGGAGTAGTCAGGGGTCGCAGCTCTGACATCTAGCTTGCACCCTGACACTCCTGGCACTTCCTTTGTGACCACTGGCTTCAGAAGAGGCAAATACTTTGCCCCCTCAGAGGCCAGGGGTCGCAAGGAAGATGCCGGGAGTAGCAGGGAGCAAGCTGGAGGTCACAACTGCGACCCCTGACTACTCCCAAATATAGCTCACAAATCTTCAATAAAAACGATGGTGATTTCGAGGTTTGTGAAATATGCAGCTTCCCACAGAATCTGCATTGCCCCAGGTTGCAAATAAGTGAGCTGCAATTATTTTTAAACGGGGTAAATCTGCAAAGCTAGGACTTTTCCAATACATTTCTTCCAACAATTTTTCAATATTTTGAAATTATTGGCTGATGAAATCATGCATTTTAGCTGAGAGACTATTTTTCAAATTGCAGAAGCAGTGTAATGGTTTCTTAAACCTTGCTCGAACATAAACTAGGACAAGGAAAAAACCTTACACAAAAAATATACTGATCATCAAAAAATATCTTATTAGTTTCTAGAGTAGCATTTGCATGTGTAATGCCTCTGTAAGCAAAACCTGCAAATTCGTGGTCCTATGATTTTTTGTAGCAAAAGGACAAATTATTCAATGCCCCAGGCCAACGCAGGTACCCTTGCACCATAGTGAAATGGTGCCTGCATTGCAGGGAATGATTTTTTATGTGCAGGAAGGGGCACATTCCTACACATAAACAATCCATAATGGTGATTTGTAACTTCTATGTGTGCTGCAGAATGCAGCACACATAGAAGTATCAAATTGTAATTTTGAATGATTGTTTATGGGCAGGAGCAGATACCTTCCAGCACCTAAACAATCATTAATGGCAATTGCTCTTTCTATGTGTGCTCCAGAATGCAGCACACATAGAAAAGGCATAAACGAGGAGAAATAAAATTATTTCTCCATGTTTTGCCATTCTAACGCCTGCTCTTGATTGGCATTAGTTTTTGGAGCGGCCTCAGATTTACACATCCTTGAAAATCTGGGGCAGCATCAAAAGCAATGGGTGTTGCAGTGGAACGCCCACAGCAACACCCATTGCACGCCCCCTTCACACTAAGTGATGCGTGTATAGGAGCCATATTTACAAAGCTGCGAAAAAGTGGCTCAACCCCGCTTTGTAAATAAGGAGAAGGGCATAGCGCCACAAGAACGTCGCTAAAAGTGACATTCTGTTGGCGCTATCCCTTGTAAATATACCCCTAAGTCTTAACAATTTTCTGGATACATGGAGAAAAAAGTGATTAATTAATGTCTCAGTCCCTACCGTTTCTCTTTTAATGCTTGGAAACAATACTCACTGATTTTGCATAATGCGAGATTCCTCACCATGGACGTCATTTGGGAGTAGTCAGGGGTCGCAGCTCTGACATCTAGCTTGCACCCTGACACTCCTGGCACTTCCTTTGTGACCACTGGCTTCAGAAGAGGCAAATACTTTGCCCCCTCAGAGGCCAGGGGTCGCAAGGAAGTGCCGGGAGTAGCAGGGAGCAAGCTGGAGGTCACAACTGCGACCCCTGACTACTCCCAAATATAGCTCACAAATCTTCAATAAAAACGATGGTGATTTCGAGGTTTGTGAAATATGCAGCTTCCCACAGAATCTGCATTGCCCCAGGTTGCAAATAAGTGAGCTGCAATTATTTTTAAACGGGGTAAATCTGCAAAGCTAGGACTTTTCCAATACATTTCTTCCAACAATTTTTCAATATTTTGAAATTATTGGCTGATGAAATCATGCATTTTAGCTGAGAGACTATTTTTCAAATTGCAGAAGCAGTGTAATGGTTTCTTAAACCTTGCTCGAACATAAACTAGGACAAGGAAAAAACCTTACACAAAAAATATACTGATCATCAAAAAATATCTTATTAGTTTCTAGAGTAGCATTTGCATGTGTAATGCCTCTGTAAGCAAAACCTGCAAATTCGTGGTCCTATGATTTTTTGTAGCAAAAGGACAAATTATTCAATGCCCCAGGCCACGGTTTGCTTGCTACGCATCGCACTGCTAAAATAATTCAATGGACGCCTTCGTTGTCATTGCTCATCCGCCCCATAAAAAGTGAGTGTCAGGAGCTAAGACAATGTTATTGATCTGTGTACAAGTCGCAGAACACGATGCGTGTTTCTCAGTTATGAGATGTGACCCTGTTGTTTCTGTGACTAATCCAGATATATTGAGACGTCACCATTGTTCGCCAATGAATAATGCATTTATGCAGCGATGCAATGCAGGAGAGTTGATTGTCAACTCTTTGTCTGTTTTTAGCTATTCAAGGTGAAACGTATGACATCCTCAAGTTGCAAGTTATACAAATGTTTACTCAATATCGCGTAAATCTCTGGCACTCCTTTATAAATGATTATTAACATAAGCCGTGAAGCGTCCTCCAAGTGCTTGTTTTGTTTCATTTTATCGTGCTTTACATCTTACATACGATACATTAATTCACCAATATAAAAAATATTAATATATATGTATATTTCTATCTATCTATCTATCTATCTATCTATCTATCTATCTATCTATCTATATATATATATATATATATATATATATATATATATATATATATATATATTCCAACAACTCTTCGTGGGTTCACACAAAGATACCGAGCCCAGATCCATACAGCGTGGTGAACAAAGTTTTATTTCATGGCAAAGCGCCTGACGCGTTTGGAGCAGCCGCTCCTTTCTCACGGGCCCCGTGAGAAAGGAGCGGCTCCTCCGAGACGCGTCTGGCGTTTTTGCCATGAAATAAAACTTTGTTCACCACGCTGTATGGATCTGGGCTCGTTTTCTTTTGTGTGAACCCACGAACGATTGTTGGAATTTGTAAGAGGGTGTCGCGTCCTCGCAAAAGCCTGCCGCCATCAAGAGGCAGAGCTACTCGCGAGCATTTGACTGGGTATATATATATATATATATATATATATATATATATGGATATATATAAAAATTCCAATCTACGTATCACTGTACATGGTACTTCTGTGCAATATGGCCTCAATTAACAATGTATCAGGTTTAAGAAATGGGCAGATCAAGGTGCTGACATCACAATGAGCAGGGTGTCCTGTGGCAGCCTGACTACCACCACCATCAGTATTACAGAATGCGTCACCCTTCCATGAAAAACATCAGCTACCGACAGCAGATTATATAACCTATCATAAACGAACAAAACACACACTTAGAAGATGCTTCGCGGTTTTGTTAATAATCATTTAGAAATGAGTGCCATAGATTTACGAGATATTAAGTAAACATTTGTATGGCTTAAACTTGAGGATGGCTAATGTTTCTCCTTGAATAGCTAAAAACAGACAAAGAGTTGACCAATGGTGCCCCCCTAAACATTCCTTTACCATGTGGCAGGCACCGCATGGTGCCTGTCACAGGGTGCAGGGATGTTTACAAACATGCCTCTTAGCAGTGAGGCTTGTGCTGAAGCCCTTTTTCTGTCCGCAGCACAAGCCTCAGTGCTAAGGAGCATGTTTCCGACCGCCTCCACGGCGGTTGGATCGTAGTTTGCCTGGTGGGACCACCAACTCCCTGTCAGCCGGTCCCGTTCACGCAATGATGGTGATCGGACGCTCGTCCGACCGCTATCATAATCAGCCCCAAAGAGAGACTGCACAAGCTACTCAAAACGCCAGTATCCATGACCCAGTAACTCAGATATCCAGCTAACCAAGTCACTATATGAGAGAGGAGTAAAGAGAGAGAAGAAGAATCATAATGACTTATCTCTCTCAATTTGTACATATTATCATGGAATATGGCAGGACTGGGTAGTAAAATAGAGGATGAGGATTGGATGAAGTTTGTTGAGCAATATGGCATATGCTGCTTACAGGAAACATGGGCCCTGGAGGGCATTAGCATTTATGTTTTTTTAAATTGCAGCAATCAGGCCACCCGCTCTTGGAGGGGTCGACCTTCGGCGGGCTCACTATCTGGGTGTCGTGTAAGCTGGAATGTAGGCTAGAGCAACTCGGGACAGCTAAACTGTCCTCTAATGTCCAACACGTGACAATTTGGCTTACGGGTCAAGAAGGTGGTGTGATTGATATAGTGAATGTGTATATTCCACTGGGGTGGTCCCAGAGGTATAGGTGATCTGTAGGAATTTAATAACTTGTATTAATAGTATTAGGGAGAACAACTCTATTTGTAAGTCAATTGGGGAGGGTAAAGGGGTGAAGCATGTGTTATTGATTTGTAGAGATTTCAACACACAACCATCGGATGTTGTTAGTAGCAATGAGGTGATATTGGAGAATCGTATTTGGGGCATCCCTGAGTCAGCCTTGAGCAATTTTAAATCTACCAAGAAGGGGGCTGCATTCTCTGAGCTTCTGATAAACTACCACCTGCGCTTTATTAATGGTCATACCCCCTCAGATAGCGCTGCTAGGGTAACCTTTAATGGACAAGTGCATCTATAATTGACTATATCTTAATTAGTATAGAGGGCTGGGAATATGTGCACGCAATATGACAGTTGTCGCAAGAGTGAAGAGTGATCATGTTCCTGTGGTACTTTGCCTAGAATTATGTATAAGGGAGGGAGTTGTCAAAATTAGCCCAGTGGAAAGGAGGCATAATCACATGAATGTGGTATCGAACTGTAGAAAAAGGAGAAGATGGAGCAGGGAGAAAAATCTTCAAATACTGCCACTGTTAGAGAGTATATTGATTAAGTATGGTTCTGTAATTCTGAACTGTCCATGGGGTGACAATGGTGAAACCCTAGCAGCCTACAAAAAGATGGCAGAGGAGCTGAAGGCCCTGTGGTCAAAGCCCATTGGGCCTGCAGATTTCTTGATGGTCGGTGGGAAAAGGAGCATACAGGTTACTTGGTATAATGAGGAATGCTATAGAATCATCTGCCCTAGTATAATGATACTATAGCCTACATACTGAATTACTGTTCAGAGAGTGTAGTCCCGATTATAAACGCCTTCTGGGAACTAAGAAATTGCAGCATCAACTGACTCCCTGGGTTGAATTGAAGGAGGCTGCACAGGAAAAAAACTCCCAAAAATTCTGGGAATCGGTATCACAGGCTGAGAGGGGCTCAGTGTATAGCATGGAAAATCCTATTGGGCCATCTGTCTTGACTGGTCACTTTAGTAATTTATATAATGTCAACCCCATAACACCCCTGACAGCCTGAGAGAACATCTGCTCTGGGCCTTGTGTTATTGATATCTTAGTACCAGAGGTGGTGAGAGACCTGACTGATGCAAAGAAACACAAAGCCCCAGGCCCCGATATGGTGCCCACTGATATATATTGTGAAGAGTCGTATTTGTGGGGCAGCATCCTTACTAAAGTGATTAATTCGGCAATTGCTGGAGATGCTGTTCCCCCTTCATGGTGTTCGGCCATTATTGTGCCAATCAAAAGGAAAGGCGATCAATCCAGCCCCTTCTACTACAGTCCGATCTCTCTTCTAGATAGTGCAGGAAAAATTTTGGGGAAAGTTCTGCTCAACCACCTTCAGGGGTGGGTTGATGTTCATAACATCTTGACTGAAGTGCATGCTGGGTTTAGGCCTTGCATAGGGACCATTGATCAGGCTCTCTGGTTATACATGATCTCCTATACGTTTGCAGTGGTGAGGAAGACATCGCTGTACCGAATATTTGTGGACTGGAAAGCAGCTTTTGATTTAGTAGATAGAGAGAAGCTGTGAAGATCATTGGTGGGCCTGGGTGTTGACTCCTTGCTAATAATAGCCATACAGGCTCTGCATACTAATAACACGGCCAAAAAACGGTATGGGCTGGGCAGGGAGTGCACTGCACCCTTTCTGATTAAAATAGGTGTCCGGCAGGGGTGCGTGTTGGTTCCCTTGCTATTTAGCATTTTCTTTAATGATGCAGCTGACCATTTGATGGAAGACCCCATAGATATTCCAACTGTAGCCGGGAAGTGGGTGCCAATACTACTATAAGCGGATGACACAGTATCAATGGCACGAACAGAAAATGCCTCCCATAGGGTACTAACACATTTTGTGGAGTATTGTGACAAGAAGCCATTAACCATCAATGGTAGTAAAACAAAGTGTATGGTTTTGAGGCACACCTATTGTTTTAAGCTAAAGCCTTTGGTCGAAGGTATCTCTCTGGATATTGTCATGCTGTTTCACTATTTGGGTATTCGATTTACAGAGAATCTGCGATGGGGCAGCCAAATACAGAAGGCCACGTTAGTTTTGAGACAATTGGATGGAGCAGTTTTAAAGTTTAGACATCAGGCTGGTGCCAGAAGTATTAGTGTTATTTTACAAATATATATAAGCAAAGGGCAGCGGCGGCTGCACTGTATGGTGCGAAAGTATGGGGGTTTGAGAATGTCCGCCCACTCCAAGTAGTTGAGAATAATTTTCTCCGTAATGCTGGGGCTCTGGCCATGTACCCCTTCAGCGGCACTGTACACAGAGCTTCATTTTATCCCTATATCAGAAACTTTTGCTCTCAGGCCAATTCTCTATTGGGTAAGATTGGTAAGAAATGCTAAGACCACAGATTTTTTAGGAACCCTTTAGGAAGTCACAGCCAGTTGCTCCTGTGGAGCCTATACCTGGTCGTCACATGTACAAAATATGTTAAAGGAATTACAGTTGATATCTCTGTTGGATGCTCCTGGAAGTGTTAGACAGGATACTGCAGCTCTGATTAAAGAACGGTACCACAAATATATGCAGATAAAAAATGCTGGGAGCTAAAGACGGAATCTTTTATGAGTAATTACTTCAATAACACCTATGGCCCTTTATGTCCAGAATACCTGGACATGCTATACCCTGAATTAAAGCAAACATCGTACTTAAGATTCTGGCTAGGTATCCTCCCAACCAGGGATTTTCTTAAACGTATACATATGTTTGATGTCCGATCTGAGTGCTGTGATTGTAGTGTTGGTGGTCTGGATAATCTAACCCATTTTATGCTGTTTTGTAATAAATATGTAGCCGCCCGGAGGAGATGGCTCTTTCCCCTTTTTAAACACTATGGGGTCAGGTGTGTTAAACCGGTAATGGCAGTATGTATTAAACCAGATATTATGAATGTGGTTACCTCTGTAGCGTCATATTTATGGTTATGTGGCCCTGTCTGAAAGAGTTGCCCTCCACGCTAGGATTATGTTTAAGTAGGTAAGCTTCATGAACTTGGTTGTTTCTAATACAGAACATATTATAACTTTTTGCATAAGTTGAACAATTTTGCACTACTTCTATGCACTGCACTTTTACTCCCTAGGTGGGTGGACAAAGTGTTTACAACTGAAAAAGACAATTCCTATCTGTTTTTATGTTTTTTTAACTAACAGTGATGTATATGTTTTTTATTTAGGAGGTAGCCTCTGACGGTAACATCTACCTTTCCCATTGCACTTGCACTTTACTGTATCTGAAGAATTCAAACATGCTTTTCTTCTCAGGTCGTATACCTTCGATGAAAAGACAATTTTTTTGCATTTTATTTTCTTTGTATTTAAATCTTCTTTAATGAATTTATTGATAGATTGGTGTGCTCATGTTTTTATTGAGTTGTTCTTATATTGCAATTTTTTATATATATTGTACGGCTGTCAGCCGAAACAATAAATAAATAAACTGACTTATCTCTCTCATGACACTCATGAAAAACGTTACAAAAGAAGGACAAATCAGAAATATTCTCTTCCAAGGTATTGCAATTCCAAACCTTGGCTTGCCTTTTCTTGCCATGCATTATCTGATTTGAGAGTGCTTTATTAAATGATGAGGGTGGTGACGTGCATTTCTCACAATATAAGAAACTAACACATCTGTGGGTGGGAATATTTATTTTAAAGAATGTACTGTACATCTCTTCACTTTCTAAATGAGCAAAACTCTAAGATAATTTAAAGAACTCTACATTTTAATGTGATGATGAACATTTACAGGTGTGAATTCATTTCTAGAGCACCAACAAAATCTCCTGCAAAATATGTGCATTAAGGTACCCTCCTTATTCCCTTTCTCCAGAACACCATGTTTGCAGTCTTGAATGTTTCTGTCCCAAATCTTTGTCATGAGGTGTGTTTATTAGATTGGTACAATTGAAGAAAAGAAAGACTAGACCTTTCAAGATGCATTACATTAACAAATGAAAGCCTCAGGACGTGGTCACCTAGTGTGTATCATTATTTGGTAGCATTTAAATGAGGTAGATATTGTCTTTGATCATTAATGCACTGTTGCACATCACCATTTCAGGAATAAAGTTTTGTTTTGGTGCACTTCTATTACATTCCTCGATACCAAAGTAATCTGCTTGAAAGATTCAAAGCAGTAGATCAAAGGATATGAGATGGCATATTTCTGCTTCTCCTTTCAGAGTTGCCTTAAGGGAAGGTAGATAGATTTTAATGAAAAAATGCCAGTATGGTTCAATCACATAGGGAACAGAACATGTCCATAAAAAGGCAACCAAACTCAAATGATTTTAAAGTATAAAACCTAAAGTACCAAAGATGGAGTTCAAATGCTATTCTGCACCTATGTCCATGTGTTCTCTGAAAAGTTGCAAGTGGCTCGCACGTCTAGCTGTGACCCCGGGTAATATTCTATTGGTGTTAAACCCCCATTACTATGGTTGATAGTGGAGCCTCTGTGCACTCATTAAATTGGAGATAAATGGTGAACATACATTATTAAGATCAGAGAGTTCTAAGTTGTCAACTACATTTACCGATGTCAGAAGGGCTTCCACCCAGTCAGTGAGTAAAGTTAGCCAAAGGCCTCGGGGGGCCATTTCTAAAACCTTAAGGAAATGTCTTTAGGTTCACAATATAGTTTTTTAGTCATTGCGGTATGCTTAGATAAATCTCTAACATTCAAAGCAAAATCTAATGGTTTCTTTATTTAAAGAGGCTTTGGCCCCCACTTTGGGGATAAGACGACCCATCAGATTCGGGCTTGAGTTCGCACTGATGACATAATGATCTGTTAAATGTTAGCTCTGTTGACACTCTATGGAAGCCGTTGAAGCCGTTGAGGTGAATGCAACAGAAGATGCTCTTTTGAATATCATCACTATTATCTCGATCCCTACTTGGTATTTAAATACCCTAGGACTCCATCGTATTGTTATATAAATCAACCCACCAATTTCAAACGTACATAAAACACTTCTTTTGGAGACTACAATGATTCTTTTGCCGGTGGAGTTCTGTTATATTTCTTTTGTCCTTTTTGAAATAAAGTGAACCTATTTCTTATTCCTCTTCCTGTTCATCTCAATTCGATTATTATTGCCATCAAGTTGAAGTGTTTCTAATGTTTTCAACCCAAACTATATCTGCTTAGGAAAGACTTCCATCAATTTGTTTCTCCATGTCAGTTTTGTCAAGTACTTCAAAAATTTGGAAAAACAGATGGCTTATTTGATGTCTTTATTTAAAAGGGTCATTGGAAACTGCACATTAATGTTTACTATTCTGATGTTACTATTATGCTCATTTAGCACTTTTTTGATTTTCCTTATGGATTTGCTTACAATATCGAACTTTCAGCAGCTCTTGATGTATTATATGTAACATTCAGTTTCAAACGTAGCAACATGGTTAACCCCTTCGCTGCTAGGCCTCCCCCACACTCCCCCCCCCCTGTTCTAAACCGTTTTTGGCTATTTGGGGTAGTTTCCACTTATGCCTTGTAACTTTTGGTCCACATAAGGTATTTCTGCCAAATTTGCATCCTTTTCTTCCAACATCCTGGAATTCTAAAGGTATTGCCCCCATCTGCCTCACGGGGGGGGCAGAAAGACTGTGGCAAATTTTTAAATTTTTTAAGGGGCATTGGCATGCGGATTCTGGGCCGTCCCTACCCCTCAACTACAAAACAAATAGTCCCAGGCTGCCTAGTGGACATTCTGCCCCCCACCCCCAGGGGGACAGATCAAGAGCTATTGCTCCCATCTGCAGAAAGGCTGTCCAATCCATGTTTGGGGGCACCGGCATGTCCATTTTAAGCAGCCCCCTCCCCTACGTATAAAAAAATCATAATCCCTGATGCCTAGTGGGCTTTCTGCCCAGGGGGCAGATCAGGGGGTTTGCCCCTATTTCCCTCCGGGGGGGACAGACTGTGGCAAATTGTTAGGGGGTGTGCGCATTGGCATGCCCATTCTAGGAAGCCCCCACCCCTAAATGTACATAAACAAAAGTCCCAGGGCCTATAAATGAAATGCTGATAGTGGGCCTTCAGCACTGACTGTGTCACCTACACAAGTAGCTCTTTAAACATGTCTCAGGCCTGCCACTACAGAGCCTGTGTTTGCAGTTTTACTGACCTTCGACATGGCATTTAAAATCCTTTGCCAAGCCTTAAACTTAACTCTCCCCTAAAGTGGTCCCTAGGTAGCCCACAGGGCAGAGTGCTGTGTAAGAAAAAGGTAGGCATGTACTTTTAAGTTTTGCATGTTCTGGTAGTGAAAGACTCCTACATTTGTTTTTCACTACTGTGAGGCCTACTCCTGTCATAGGTTAACATTTGGAATTCCTTATTACCCTTTCAAGCTGTAATTCCTGATTAGAAAGAATTAGCTGTGTCATGTTTTATATTTTTGGAATGGTAATGATAAATCCTCTTTACTGGTAAAGTTGGATTTAACATTACTATTTTAGAAATGCCACTTTTAGAAAAGAAACGTGGACATTCCTCTGCTCTTACAGCTGTATATGCCTGCAGCCTGTCCCCAATACACGTCTTGGGTGGGTAACAGCTACACTTTGTGAATTCCTTCTAGACAGCCACAAACACAGTAGGGGAATCTGTGTCTGAGTACTCATCTGCATTCTGATGTCTCTTCCTGGGCAGGAAGGGAGGGAGGGGCTGACACTTACAACTGAATAGGTGGGCCCTGTCCCAATAAAAAGGGCTGATTACCCCCTACTGATAGTCTGGAGCCAGGGCTGGGATGAAAGGACCTTTGTGCACTTCAAAGACCCTTGTTTGAAGTCACACCCACTTCAAAGTCACAACTGTGTATAAGTACTAGGTCTCTGACCCCACCAAACCAGACACTACTGGACCTGTGAAGAAGGACAACTGTGCTGCTACAAGGACTACCGCTCTGCTGGACTGATGCTCTAGAAGAACTGATTTTCTGCTCTGCTGTCCTGCTGCCTGATACCCTCTGCCCTGCTAAGGAAAGTACTGGACCCATCCCACTTGAACCCAGAGTGAATCCATGGGCATGCTGGCTTGCCCCCTGTTCTGGAGTCTCAGGGACATGAAAGACTTCCTACAACCCTACAACCCTGCAACAGCACCTGGACTCTGCCACCTTTAAGTCCTGCCCTGCCAAGTGGTGCCAATCCAGTGAGGTTTGCTGTGCTGCAACTCTTGCAGTAATCAGTACTGGCGCATTCCACCCGCCAATGATGCATAGTCCATCTTCTGTGCTGCTCGATAACGAAGCGTCCCCGAGTGCGCACCTTGATGACGATATATCACCCATCTTTAGTGCTGCTCGACAATGAAGCTCTCTCCCAGTGTGCGACTCGACGACGACGCATCGCCTACGGATCCCTTGAATTGATGACAACGCATCGCCTCCCTTATCCTCGCATCTCATCCTCAACGTTGACGCTGCCCCCATCCAAATGTACTGTTTCAGCAGGCCAAGGCTTGTCCCTGTGTCCGACCCGCGTTCTATCGTGGTCAGCCTGAATTTTTGGATTTACCACAGTCAATCACGACCAGATATCGCTGGTTGGCGCAGTAAGACTCTAAACACTGTATTTTCAAATATTCTTTAAAAATCCATTACTCTGGTACTACTTATTAGATGTTTGTCATTTTGGTCTTGTTTTATTCATAAAAGTATTGTCTATTTCTCTAAACCAGTGTGGAGTCTTTTTGTGGTGTTTTCATTTTGTTATTGTGTTTCACAACTACTTTACATATTGCCTCTTTAGTTTAGGCTGACTGCTCTATGACAAGCTACCAGAGGTTGAGCACAGGCAAGCTTTTAGTGAGCATCTTACTTACCTTGACTAGAATTGTGGTTCCTGCTTGGACAGGGTTCATACCTATGCTAACCAGAAACCGAATTTCTAACAACAGTGTTAAAGACATTTACTTTCATCCCTGATCTTGCTATATTCCTGTGATTGCAGAGTAGATCGAATGGCATATCAATGCCTCAAAGAGTGTTGCATGGAGCGATAGTGGGCTGTTAGGGCTCCTATCTAAGATAATTTGAAAATGGAAACGATTAGTGCAAATAGAATAACATCTGAAAATGGTTGAACTAAAACAGGGAGATAATATTGTTTTACATGGCATACATTTTGCCCAAGCTGATGATGGATCAGCTATACATGGATCATCAAAATATTTAAATTAAATCAAGAGGATCATTAAAAGGGGTGACGCATTTGTTTGCCAAATGATCCAGCATTCACAGTCCATGTTTAATTCTCATTCTTTCTTTGGGTGAGTCAGTGCCAGACTAAAGATGATAATCTATTGTCCTTAGTGCATTGTTCTGCCCTAAAAAAATATCAATGCAATAGTGATACGTTTTGAAATATTCTCGTTGGTGAATATGTTTAATGTTGAGTTTAATTTCAGGTTTTTGGGGGGGGGGTGGGTTATGTAGCGCGAACTCGACCCAAAGGTATCAGAGTGCTTTACATGATCACCAGTTGCGTTACAGATGGGCACATTCATTTTTTGTTAGGCACAGAGAGATTAAGTGATTTGCCCAGAATCACAGGATGTTTAGCATCCCTGCCGAGACTCAAACCCAGTTCTCCACCTTCAAGGTTGACTCCTCTAGATGTTAGGCCACATCCTCACCATAAGTTATCTAAAGATTGATGACTGACATAGAACCACAGCGAAGAGGAATAATGTCTGTTCATCAAACTGTAAAATAATGATTACAATTTTTATTCACTTAGGTTCAAGCCTTATTCAAGGATGACTTCTACTTCATACATTATTGAACCTACACTCGGGGCACATCTTTTGAATGGCCACTATGATCATGCTTCTCTATAAATATTTCTAATGTATCTCCTATTCACCCCTAGGGAATGGTAAGTGGTATATAAACATAGCTTTGGGTCAATGATGGGCATTATGTTGACAGCAATCATTATTTTCTATTCAGAAACAGTGCCTTCTGGCACAGTTTGGAACAGACTAAATACAGTTTAGATATTCACTGCTTTCAGTGGCAGCCAATGTGGATTTAAAAATGTGTTTATTTTCTAAAATGTCCTAATATTATTCTGTTTTGTGTCTATGTCAAGATGTCTTCCAGTTGTAAATTGCAGAAAATTCAAAGGTGAAACAATATAAATGGTACAAAAATGCAGGACATTGTGTACCATGGATAATAAAATATAATTAGGCAAGTAATGAATAAGAGTAATTGGAAACCCCATCGTCAGTCAACTCGCTGAAATGCTGTGAAATTAGAGAAGTATTTTAATGTTGCAATAGTGCACTGTAAGGGGATGGAAGCTTTTAATATAATAAGACAGTTAATGGAAACTCTTGATATCCCTACAACCTCCTTGGTAACAAAGAGCTCATTAGAATGCAAGACCTTTACTGAGAGTGACCCTACATAATGAACATCGTTTGTTGGCTAACGTGGCTGGTCCTTATTGAATATACACCTGATGGTATGGAGTTTTGCTCTGTTGATTACACCATTCCCAATTAATCTAGCGAATGAGATAATTGTCATTGATGCCAAGGTTTCCTTGAAAATCATAACTGTAATGATTAATACTTTTTTACCATCTTTCATACATTTGCCTGGGAATAGGTTTGGTGACCACATATGCACATTTGTGGCATGTGAAAATAAAAATGATTGGAGTTATTCAACAGCATGAGCTGGGCACTTTTGAGGAGCAACTTGACTTAATCTAGGTTGATTTATCGGTTGCCGTGACCACTCCTGGCCACAACTGGCAGATTTCCTTTATCCCCCAGGCAAGACAGGTATAGCAGCCTGGCATATAATCAATCAATCAATCAATCAATCATGTCACTTATAAAGCGCACTACATACCCGCGAGGGTCTCAAGGCGCTGGGGGAAGAGGGGGTGGTGCTGCTACTGATCGAAGAGCCAGGTCTTGAGGAGTCTTCTGAAGGCCAGTAGGTCTTGGGTCTGTCGGAGGTTGGTGGGGAGGGTGTTCCAGGTCTTGGCGGCGAGGTGGGAGAAGGATCTGCCGCCGGTGGTCGTTTTCCGGATGCGGGGACTGTGGCGAGGGCGAGGCTGGTCGAGCGGAGCTGGCGGGTGGGGGTGTAGAAGCTGAGTCGTCTGTTGAGGTAGGCTGGTCCAGAGTTGTGGAGTGCTTTGTGTGCGTGGGTGAGGAGCTTGAAGGTTATCCTCTTGTTGACAGGGAGCCAGTGCAGGTCTCTCAGGTGGGGTGTGATGTGGCTGCGTCGGGGGATGTCGAGGATAAGACGTGCAGAGGCGTTCTGGATGCGTTGCAGCCGTCTCAGGAGCTTAGCCGTCGTTCCTGCGTAGAGGGCGTTTCCGTAGTCCAGCCTGCTGGTGACGAGGGCCTGGGTGACTGTTTTTCTTGTTTCGGTGGGGATCCACTTGAAGATCCTGCGGAGCATTCGGAGGATGTTGAAGCAGGATGAGGAAACGGCGTTGACCTGCTTAGTCATGGAGAGGGTGGGGTCGAGGATGACCCCTAGGTTGCGTACGTGGTCGGTGGGTGGCGGGGCTGTTCCCAGTGATGTTGGCCACCAGGAGTCGTCCCAGGCTGAAGGGTTGGAACCAAGGATGAGGACCTCCGTCTTGTCCGAGTTCAGCTTCAGGCGGCTGGTCCTCATCCATTCGGCGACCGCCTTCATTCCTTCGTGGAGGTGGGCTTTGGCGGTGTGAGGGTCTTTGGTGAGGGAGAGGATCAGCTGGGTGTCGTCGGCGTAGGAGATGATGTTGAGGTTGTGCTGTCGGGCGACGTGGGCAAGGGGTGCCATGTAGATGTTGAACAGCGTTGGGCTGAGGGAGGAGCCTTGGGGTATGCCGCAGATGATCTTGGTGGCCTTGGATCGGAAGGGGCGAGGCGGACGCTTGTGTTCTGCCGGAAAGGAAGGATGTGGTCCAGTCCAGGGCCTTCTCTTGGATCCCGGCGTCGTGAAGGCGTGTTCGTAGTGTGTGGTGGCAGACCGTGTCGAAGGCGGCTGATAGGTCCAGGAGGATGAGGGCTGCTGTTTCTCCGTTGTCTAGCAGGGTCCTGATGTCATCGGTGGCGGCGATGAGGGCGGTTTCGATGCTGTGGTTGCTGCAGAAGCCGGACTGGGAAGGGTCCAGGATGTTGTTCTCCTCGAGGTAGCGGGTCAGTTGTTTGTTGACGATTTTCTCGGTGACCTTCGCGGGGAACGGGAGCAGAGAGATGGGTCGGAAGTTCTTGGTCCTTGGGGTCTGCCTTGGGTTTCTTGAGTAAGGCGGTGATCTCGGCGTGCTTCCAGCGTTCCGGGAAGGTTGCTGTCTCGAAGGAGATGTTGATTATTTTCCGGAGATGGGGCGCGATGTCTGTACTGGCTTTGTTGAAGATGTGGTGAGGGCACGGGTCTAGCGGTGAACCGGAGTGGATGGTGTTCATGATCTCGCTGGTGTCCTCGTCGTTGATGTTGGTCCAGGAGAGCAGGCGGTTGGTGGTTGTGGGGGCAGTGGTCTCGGTGGTTGCCGGTGCGGTCGTGGTGTTGAAGCTGTCGTGGATGTCGGCGATTTTGCGGTGGAAGAAGGTGGCCAGTGAGTCGCACAGGTCTCGCGACGGCTGGATGTCGTTGGTGTTGGAGCTGGGGTTGGAGAGTTCCTTCACGATGTTGAAGAGCTCTTTGCTGTTGTGTGCGTTGTTGTCTAGGCGGTCTTTGAGTGAGGCCCTTTTGGCGGATCTGATGAGGTGATGGTGACTGCGGGTGGCGCTCTTGTGGGCGGCGTAGCTGTCCGCTGTCCGTTCGTGGAGCCAGATCTTCTCCAGTTTTCGGCATGTTCGTTTGGAGGCCTGGAGGTCTTCGGTGAACCAGGTGGCTTTCTTGCTAGTGTGGCTGTTGGGCGGATTCTTGAGCGGGGCGAGGGTGTTGGCGCAGTCGTCGATCCACTGTCTGAGGTTGCGGGCGGCGGTGTCGGGGTCAGAGGGTTCGGCGGGTGGGCTCAGGGCAAAAAACAGACAGGTGGTGTCCCATGAATCTCTCCAAACGTACCTGGAGACAATGAATGAAAGGGATAAAAGACTTTCTCACAGAGATACAAGTATTTTATCTGTTTCATTTCACCCTGTGCCTAAACAAGAATACATAAGAAATCTGGAATTGGAGGAGCTTGGGAACATGGTGTCCGGCTGAGGTGCCGTTCGGGAGCTGCCCGGGGGAGGTGTTGATGGAATGCGAACGTGACACGATGACTTAGCTTACCCGCAAAGAGCTGATGAGGAAGTTTTCCCCCTTTTTTTGTGCAGCCTTACCAAGGTAGCGGGGTCGGTTACTGGATAGTAGCTCAGGGAACGCCCCTGTGGTTCACCGCATTGGGTCTGCTTCGGCAGCTTCCTGCAGCGCAGTGTGTTCTCCCACTGCGAGGCTGCGACACGGTCAGTGCCAGCATCGGCGGAGTCAGCACATGTTGGGGTTGCAGAGGAGAGGAGCTGCGCTTTGGGAAACCAGGAAAGGATCCTGTTGCATCTTCAAGGGTCAGTAGTGGAAGAAGTTATATCCAGAGTTATGTCCTGATGGATACTGACTTTAATGGGACTGAGGGTAAGTCTATTTTGGCAATTTGCACTCAGTTAGACATTCAGTCAGATAGTCAGCTGTTTCAACAGAACAAACGTGGGGGACACAGACAATTGGGTCAGAAGAAATCAGCCTGGGTTGGGGAACAGCAAGAAAGCGCTACTGGATATACCTTAAGGTCCCATAATTCCCTGTGGGCAGTAAATTCGGACAATTTAGAGAGTGAAAAAAGGAGTTCTCTACCACCAGTTAAGGAATTAGCTAAGCAGATAAGATCCCAAAGCAGTATCCACTTGGCCAAAGATCCTGCTAATAGGGAAACATCAACCAAAGCAGAAATTATTGCCCACTCAAAGGAGAAGCACGACTCCATAGCCACTAAGTTTCCAAAAATTACCTCTTCACTAAATTCCTACCTTAATTTTACATCGGGGCCTATTAGCAATAACCGGCGATAATTATCGCTAAGCGCACTTAGCGCTAGGATAATTATCGCCGGCTATCGCAGGTTTCTATCGCAGAGATAGCGTGCTATCAGCAACGCTTATCTCCAATGCGATAGAAACCCTGGAGAACAGTGTGAATATCGCTTGAAAACAAGCGATATTCACACTGTGACCAGTGTTAGCTTGGTGATAGGGCGAGGGGGATTTAGCCATGTAATCCACCTCCCATTGGATTACATGGCTAAGTCAGGTTTGGACCAGGCGTTAACAAACCAGCGCTAAACGTGTTTAGCGCTGGTTCGTTAATCACCTCCCCTGCCTCGCTAATAGGCGATAGCGACCTTAGCGACTGTTTCCAGTCGCTTTTAGGTTGGGAACGCCTACTTTGCTTGCCATTAGCGATAAATATCGCTGGCATGCAAAGCGGCACCCAACCCGGTCGCTATCGCCTAGAAGCTGTCGCTAACAGCAGTTAGCGACAGCTTGCTAATAGGGCGATTGAATTATCGCCGCTTTAGCGGGAAAAAGTCCCGCTAAAGCGGCGATAATCACGTTGATAATATGCCCCATCATTTTTAAAAAGAGTAGAGTGCAAGGAAAGAAGTGGAGATACCTCTGACCTGAAGAGCCAGCCGAATAGGATAGGGACAATTAGCTTGGAAGTGGGGGAACAAGTCTGCGCCTTAATCCATCCGGCTGTTCCTACGCAAATCTCGTTCTCTTGTTTGATAATAGAAGAGCCAAACATAGATACTGGAGAAACTATGACGGAACAAAGTAGTGTCCCTGGCAGGACTTCAGCAACTGGAGATTCGGGCAATGGCAACCCTAAAGGTTTGGACTCAGTTCAGGGAATGTTAGGCCAATTAACACAGGAAATCAAAGAACCTTTTTTCGATTTCTGAGTCAAACCAAAAGGAGATCCAGGTGACCTGCTTCAGCCTAAAGGCAAAGATCAATAGCCTAGCACAACGTATACAAGATTTAGAAATTGGGATGCAAGGAATCAAGACAGCAGTCCAAGAAAACACTCAAGAGGTAGTACACCTGAATCAAAGAGAGAAGATTCTGTCTGGAAAATTAGAAAAATTGGAAAACAATGCCAGGAGGAACAACGTCAGAATCCTGGAGGGTTGTGGAAGGCATAGAAGTGACAGACATAAAATCTTTTGTGATAAAGCTACTGAAAAGTACTTTTCCACAGGAGGACAGTTTTGCCAATCTTGAGGGAGAAATCCAGTGAGTGTATAGAGATCCCTTTAAAATACACTCGGGGTGAAAAAAAGCCTGAAATGTTTTGGTGAACTTTTTATCCCACACTGTGAAGGCGCAACTGTTAAGTTTAGCCCTAAAGGAAAATCATTGCAAGCATTGGGGGCCACTTTTAAGATCAGATCGGATATCTCCAAGGAGACTGCTGATAGGCAGTGGGAGTTGTGAAATAGAATGAAGAAATTTAGAGGGTTAGGGGCTAGTGTTAAACTGAGGTTCCCACCATCAGAAGGTTATGTGGCAAAATAAAGTGTACATTTTTTTTTACCCTGAAGACGTAGATAATTTTATAGTACAAGCAAAGAAGGGGGGACTTTGGAAAAATAAATGGGTAAGGAAGACAAGGTTATCAACACTCCCTCAGTGATGAGCTCAAATAGGCAATGGATAGGCCTAGTTACAGGGTAGGGAGGGTTCCCGGGGGGGGGGGGAGCACATGTTGTGGGGAGCATGGGGAAAAAAATCATAAAAGGTTTTGAGTCCTTAATTCAGCGTAAAAGGATAGTACCAAACGGGAGCAGTGATCTCAAAGTAAAAGATTTGTATAGGAGTGAAGGAAACCTAAGTAAGATACAGGTCCTTGCAATAGTTTTCTGGAATGTAAACGGGCTGAGGGTTAAAAAAAAAAAAGGCAACAAACTATACTACAGTATTTAAAGGAACATAAGTCACAAATAATTATGCTACAGGAAACTCACCTTATGAAAGAGGAATGTAGAGACCTTTTTTTAAAACAAATATGGGTTGAGAATGTAGTAGTTACTGACCAACTGCACTGTATTAAAGGTATAACTCTAATTTTGTTATCCTAGGCAGGGATTTTAATGTCCCATTAGATAATAACCTCAATAGATCCTCGGTACAGATGCAGATCAATTCCCCAAAGATGAGGGCGTACTTGTTGGACATGTTGGAAAATCACAATCTATGAAATGTTTTACGCAGAATAAAAGGGTATTGTAAGGACTTCACTTTCCACAGCAAAAAGAATAGCAATTACTCTAGACTAGACTACTTTTTTATGGATAGGAAAGAAGTGGAGAAGTGGTATGGATAGAGCATCTCCCTATCCATCTTTCAGACGATCGATGCAGCAGTACTTTTAAAAGTTGAATTGAAAGACATATGTGGGGCAAGGAGGTGGACATTTAATAGAAAGATTTTGCTCCAGGAGGGGATAGTGGCAAAGCTGGTGCATAGTACAGAGGAGGTTTTCTCCTGGAATATGACATCTGCCCCCTTGCAGGTAGTATGGGATACATATAAAGCCTAGTCAAGGGTGATTCTTAAAAGTTTATCAGTAAATTGGGCGAGAGAAGAGAAAGCGGAATTTTCCAGACTGGAAGAAGGCGTGGTGAAAATAGAAACAATGATAAAAATAGATTTATTGAGTAAGGAGGAAAGGAAAAAGAAAGTAGCAGCTCTTGAGTTGCAAACAAAATTTAGAATAAAGACAGAAGAGAAGGTATTGCAACAGTGGGAAGTTAGTAGAGCTAGGGACATAGTACATGGGGAGTGTTGCAGAAAACTGTTGGCATGGAAAACAAGGTTGGAAAGAAATCAAAACTATAGTAGGAAGATTATTGTTGATACAGGTATTATAACAGAAGAGAGTAGTAAAGAGAGGCCTTCAACTTATTCTTTTCAGGAACTATACACAGAAGATCTTGCAACACATAAAGCAGATATAGATTCCTGGCTTCAAGGAAAACATCTTCCTAAATTCTCCCAAGAACAACGACATTACCTATGTCAGGAAATAACTTGTAGTGAAATTCAGACAGCAATCAAAAAATCAAAAAAAGGCAAGGCTGCAGGGCCTGACGTGATTCCTAGCAAATTCTAGTCTGTAATTGCTGATGGGATTATCCCAATTTGGATTAAGTTGTTTTAATTCTATATTGGTAGAGGGCAAGCCAATCCCGGAATAATGGAAGAAGCAGTAATAACGCTAATCCTAAAGCCCTTTAAGAATCCTTTACAGTGCCAATCCTTTCGCCCGATTTCATAACTTAACTGCGACTAAAAAGTATTCACCAGTATCTTAGAAGCCCATCTGAATTAAGTAATGGGACACTTAATACATGAGGATCAAAAAGGCATTTTTTTTCATAATTTCACTTAGTTCTACGATTGTGATTGATTCACTCAAAAGGATACATTCCTCTTCGCAGATCGTAGGTAGCTAGACTGTCTTAAAATAATCCACATTGGCCCGATGATTTACTGTCTGGACTTCCGCATAGATCTTGCGGAAGTGGGATAGAAAAATTTCAGCAATTCCCTCTCTATCATTTACCAGGCACCTAGTACTGGGATCCCAAATTTGTAGAATAGACTGCTTTCTCTGTCGCGTTTTTGTGGACCAGGCTAAGAATTTACCGATGTGCTGGCTCTCTTCGTATACTTTTTGTTGAGAAGCCTTAGTTCCCGCAATTTCCTCAAGTATAAAAAAACTTTTTAGCTCCTCTTTTGCCCTTAGAAATTCCTGCTGGAATGTCTCTTCCTCGAGTCCCCCTGATGTCCTACCTGAGAGTCCACTCCTAGCCTTCTCTACTGCCTGCTGGAGTCCAGAAATCTTAAGTTTTCTTTATCTGTAAAGATTGGCCCTATATGCCACCACCCGTCCCCTAAACGTGGCCTTAAAAGCTTCCCACACCATAAAACCTGGTGCCGTATTCACATTCTCTTTAAAAAACCACATTATAAAATCACGGGTTTCATCAATCCATTTTTGGTCTGATAGCGGTGTTTTGTCGAAATGCCACCTGTTATTTCTTCTCTTGAGCGGGGGCAAGTGTAGTATCAAAGAGACCAAAGAGTGATCTGAGAACGGATTAGAAAGAATCGAAAATTCTCCTCTTGCAAGATGGTTGCTTATCAAAAAAAAATCTAGACGAGATGCTTTTTTAAAATCTCTCTGAGTAGCACGTGAACTCGGTACCACCTGGATGATCTACCCTCCATGGGTCTAAAAAGGCAAAATCCTCTTTTATAATTTTTAAAAGTCTATCTGTTTTAGGTTTTAATTGCTTTTTTCCCTTGTTAGAGGTGTCTAGGCCCAGATCTTGTATTGAATTAAAATCTCCTCCCATAATTATAGACCCATGCGCATTCGCCAACAGATCGTGTACTTGTTCCAGGGCCATTCAGTCATCCCCAATTGATCTATAATAGTTAAGCAGGACGACAGCTACCCCATTAACTAAGACTTCTGGCCAGATCCATCTAGCTCCCTCATCCCGAATCACCTTACCCACCTCCCAATCTAACTCTGTGGATAGAAGAACACCCACTCCACGCACTGCAGCATGTGCTGAAGCAAAATATGCTTGGGCATATTTCTTGGGGAGAGTAAAGTTGGGGAAGTTAGTTTTAAGCTGTGTCTCCTGTAAAAAAATCATCAGAGGGGAGAAAGATTCTAGCCATTTTAACATTGCTCCTCTTTTTTGTACGTTCAAGAGACCGTTCACGTTACATGAAACTACCTTCAGCAGTTGTACCATTCCTCAATCAAATTATGCCATTCTAGAAAGAGTCTACTATATTCTCTCCTCTGTCTATTATCCAACTGTATCAGTTCTTTAAATAAAACCAGATATAACCCCTTGATGGCAGAGACCCTGCCAATTTCAAGTTGGCCTTCAAATTCAGCCATATTGCCAATCCACCCTTTATCCTCAATTTGTCCGCTACCTATACGCTCATTTTTTTTAATGCAACACCCCCCTTCCCCCTTACCCCTACCCACCAGAAACTGTCTGCGAAGTGAGGTAGCCCTTTCCTCACATCCACAGCCTCCCTCCAACCTCAAGGTGCCTTGACTTGGCACCCGGGGGGCACGTGTTCCCCCCCCCTCTCCCCTATGGGCAAAACGATTATGGTACTTAAGCCCTGGGGTATTTCTAATATAAAGTGCTTCAAAGAAACAGTATTTATGGAGTAGCCAATGCCAGTGGCGCCTTGAAAAGGTCCTGGTGAAGTCTCTTCCTCCATTGCTAGATACTCCTATCAATAAACTTTAAACTACATCAAGTCTTACATTTTAACTCCTAATGCTATACATAACCCTCCTACCCTAAACTCAAAGGGGAGGACTTTTACCCCCATTGAAAAAATGCCAAATGAGAAGGCAAGTGGGAACGACGGGATCTCTATTGAAGTGTACAAAGTGTTTCTAGACAAACTTGCCCCGTTCTTGATATCATTATATAATCAAATTATGGCCGGAACGGCGGTCTCAGATAGATTTAAGGAGTCAGTCGTGGTCTCAATTTTAAAGAAGGATAAGAACCCTGAAGACCCAAGTTCTTATCGCCCAATAAGTCTACTAAACGTAAACTATAAGCTTTTTATGAAAATCTGGGCAAATAGAATTGCGGGCTGTGCGCAACATCTGGTATATGCAGACCAAACAGGGTTTCTGCCTGGGAGATCTATGGCTGCAAATACTTTTTATCTGATTCAGGCCATTGACTACTTCTCTGCTAGTAAGGATGCTGCGGCCATCTTAATAATGGACGCGGAAAAGGATTCGACCTGGTGGATTGGCAGGCCCTCTTTTTTATTCTGGGCGAGTTTGGCTTTCCACGTCACCTGATCGAGATGCTAAAGAGAATGTATAAGGGAGCCACCGCAAAAATAATTATAAATTCTGAGGAAGCGGGAGAAGTGGTGATAAGGCGGGGTACTAGGCAGGGATGCCCCCTTTCCCCCCCTTTTATTTTCACTCTTTATTGAGCCACTAGCGATAAAAATCAGTTCAAACGTATTAATTCAAGCTCCCTTAGTAGGAATGGCAGAAATCAAGTTGTTTGCTGATGATCTGATCCTGTACCTGAACCTGGAAAAATCAAATATTCAGAGAGCGCTAGGAGGAATCCAGGCGTTTACAGAACTGGGGGGCTACAGGGTTAATCAGTCTAAAACGGAGCTTCTCCTATTTAATGCATCAGGAATAGAGATGCTGGAAGGATTAAAATTTCTGCCTCATAAACCTATTAGATATCTGGGATTGTACGTGACAGTGGACTTCCTTCAACTTTTTCATCTGAATTATGGTAGGGCACTTGCGAAAATAAAAAGTCTGCTAGAAAGATGGACACTTCTACCCCTGTCGATAATTGAACGAGTTTCTTTGATAAAGATGTCGATCCTCCCTTGTTGATATTTTTATTTCCAAATCTTCCCTTAAAGATTCCAATCTCATATTTTAACGAAGTAGACAAGGTGATTCGGGAGTTTATCTGGGCTAAGAGAAAACCTAGAATCAAGTTATCTATTTTACATTTGGACGTAGAACAGGGGGTCTTGCACTACCTCATTTAGCTACTTATTATCAAGCTGCGTTACTTAGTTTAACAACTCAGCTATTGGCTCCCGTCTCGAACTTTGATAATTTTCTATTTGACCTTATGTTAAGGGAGAGTGCAATTAAGCTACCTGCATTCCTCCGCACTGTAAAATTACCAAAAAGACAAGATACAAGGTTGTTAGTACATTTTTAAGCCGAATGCAGCGGTTCGATAAAAATTATAATATTCCACTATGCCGTCATATTCCTCTTTATACGACTGTGAGCTATGGGGCCTCGAGCTCTTGCAAAAGGGGGTCCAGCCCTACATTATGATGGGTTTTTCTAAGCTAGGCGACTTTTATAACGCTGCAAATTTGATAACGTGGGATGCGTTCGTAAGAGAATTTCAACCTCAGAGACGGGATCTTTGGCTAAGCTTCAGGCAGATTACATGTTTTTTACGGACTAACTACAGAGAAATCAGTGAGAGAGCCAGATTGATTTTAATAGCAGCCTTTGAGATTAATTTAACTGGCATTAGTAGCTGGTATAGGTTATTACATCAGGAGACGAATAAGAACCTAGTCGAAATAATGCTACCAAAAATTGCACAAGAAAAAAAGTGCTGGTTCAATATCCAGGAATGGCTACGAGTCTGTGAGATTGGCCACAGGGCTTTGAGGGCGGCCAATTTTCAAAGAATGTCCTTCCTTTCTAGATGGGTGGCCTATTACACTCCCTCCAGACTTCATAAATGGTTTCCTACGACACCGAATGTCTGTTTTAGATGTAATCTGCCAGAGGCTGACACATATATTTTTCACTTGCCTGAAACTACATTACTTTTGGAAGGAGGTGTTCAAGTTTATTAGTAAATGTCTCTCAATAGTATCCTTCCAGACGCATCATTGGTATTATTTGGCTTCTCCTATGCAGTGGGTCAGCTTTCATTATATAGGCAATCTTTTGTTTTTCTAGCCATAGCAGTAGCCAGATCCTTAATATTACAGATTTGGAGATCTCAAAAAGTCCCTACATTGGCCCAGTGGCTACTTAAGCTGGAAAGGACTTACAAACTCGAAGCGGCCTACGCGAAGAGGATAGGGGCAGTGCGGAGGTTTGGGATGATATGGGAGAGCTATGCTATAATTACGTATCCAAATGATAAGGTGTAACTTATGCATTTTTGTTATAAACTTTTTTGACATCAGCGTTTTTTTTAGCCTTTGTATGGTACTGTAATAGTTAAAAGGAGGGTAGTCCCCACAAGTAAAAGGGGGCATATGAACTGCTATTTAGAATGCTGCTATTCCATGGAAAATGAGATATAAAGTCGCGTTCTTTATTAGTGTACAGCTCAAAAATGAGACCTAATATTATATAGGTCTTTTCCTTTTATGTATGTCTTTTGTGTCTTTTTTATCGTGTACAAATGGATTATGTAACTTGTTCTATTTATTGTTTATTTATAATATGAGATTGGAGAGTTGGCAAATTTGTCTGCTTATGAATTCTGGCTATGTTTGCCATGTTTTTTACGCTCAATAAAAAGGGGGAAAAAAAAAAGAGGATCAAAAAGGCTTTCTGCGAGGGAGAAGTTTGAGAGAATTGAATCATGCATTGATAGGCTCAATAGATTTAGCCATAACTACGGGAGCTCCACTCGCGGTTGTGACCGTGGATGCTGCTAAGGCATTTGACCGTGTTCTTTGGAGACATCTTATGGCAGTTTTAGATCACTTTGGTGTGGGTAAACCCCAGGCAGATACATTAGATAAGATCTACAGAACCCACATTTTTGTGAATGAGAGCCTATCACCCCCAGTGTGAATCTAAAAGAGGGACAAGACAAGGGTACCCCTTATTGCCTATTATTTTTGATCTTTACATCAAGATATTTTGCTCTAAGTTTAAGACTGAATGAAGAAATACATCCTTTGAGGTAGAGACATATTCTAGGAAAATTGCGTTATACGCAGATGATTTAATGGTTTTTACCTCAGATGTACATTCAGCCTTACCACAACTTATGGGAGAGTCAAGGATCTTTGACAGGTTTACAGGATATAAGATTAACGAAAAAAAAACAGAAATTATGATTTGGAATCAACATGACGGGGAAATAGCAAGGGTCACAGAAATTAGATACCTGGGGATAAAAATAAGCAAATATATAGATGAGGAATGAGATAGGAAAGTAGTTAAAAAGATGGCAGAACCTCCCACTGTCCATGTACGGGCAGATTAATTTAGTAAAAATGTTTCTCATACCGAAAGTGACCATTTTATTTGATAATATTCCACTAAATTTTGATAAAAAGAGTATCGAAAGTATGCAAGGGAAAATAGCATCTTTTGATAGGGGCAACAAGGGAATACGTCTTTCTTGGAAGAAACTGAGGAGGAATGTCAGAGTAGGAGGGTTAGGGCTCCCAGATCTACAACTTTATTGGTGGGCTTACAGCTTAAGAACAACAAAATGTTATTCCATTGTCCAGCCGAGACCCTGATTAGAGCTATGTATAGAGCAATGATCTTCGGCCTGCCTGAGGAAGGTTTCTCATACAAATTTGGGGCACCAAAATACTTCAAGAAGGTTAGATTAAAATGTCTCCAAGCAGCAAATACCTGGTTAGATCAGTTTTGAGTACTGCATATTACAGTAAGCTGTCTCCCATATGGGACTCCCAGGCACACCGGAATGTCTGCTTGACACTCTTATGGATGCTCTGAAGCAGAGTGGTATAAATAGATGGGGGCAGCTGCTAGACGAGGGCAAAAACTAATTTGAGAATATTGAAGTAATAAGACAAAAGGGAGAATACCCAGGTTCAAAATTTATCAAGTGAATGCGTGGCTTAGGAGCCGGGATTGGACAAGAGCTGAACCTAGCTAAATGGAAATCGACCTGCTAGACCGTTGGGTTAAGAAGAAAGAAGTGCCACAGTGGTACCAGCACCTACTCACAGCAGCGGACGATAAGATGAGAGCGTCATTCTTTGTGTGGGCTGGATACTTGCCGAATACAGAGTTGGAAGAGTAATGGCAAGTATCTTTATCTACACTTTATTCAGTAGTTAAACCTGCTGCACTAAGGAAGAACCATTTTTTTACTCTTCATAGGGTTTATTAGACTCTGAAAAGGTTGGCAAAAATAAGGGGAAACTGTGATTCTAAATGTAAGCAGTGTGGAAGAAATGAAACTGATGATATGCATATGTTCACCACCTGCACAAAGTTAGAAGAATTCTGGCTTGCCGTGGGTAGACCATTTCCCATTCATTGGGTATCACCATGGAGGTAAGCACCGTTTTGATCATGTTTGGGATAAGGCAGCAGGATTTGGGGGGCTCTTCTCTACACGTAAAACAAAGAAATCTGATGTTCTACTTAGTTTTGATTGCAAGAAGGGAAATATGAAAGCCATGGAGTCAAGCCTCCCCACCTTCCTTGCATGCTTAGAAGAGCTCGGCGGTCTTTTTTGAGAAGATTGTTAGGTGGAGGAATAAGAGAAAGGATAGTGGCGACTTTTGGGATAAGTTGAAGATTTAATAAATTGATCCGGCCAATGATTACATCTTCCTAAAGCAGTTGGACTATGGAAGCAAGTCGTACCAGAGGCAGCCCAGTTAATTTGCTTGAAGAAGAGAGCCCAATTTCACGCACAAGGGCCACTAGAATCCTGACTGGTGCGTTTGGATTGGAAATGATATATGGACAACAATAAAAAAAAGTAAAAGAAATCTGGAAGTTTATTTTATAAGACCTTATTTCAAAATGTTGATTTATACCTTTGAACTGGATTTAGTTATATCAACTCTTATGAGCTAACTTTCAGCATTTAGTTATTTATCTACTTATTGGGTGAACCATAGTAAAACCAAGGTAATGCACAGGAACATAAACATAATGCCTTACAAAACCTCGGTTTAAAGACCTTGATTTGGATGTAGTGCATATTTTAGAATTACCAACATGGGATAAACAACCTTCTCTAGATACCAATGCGATATATTAAGTAGATTACGTTTTCATTTCTCAATAAGTCTATTTTTGGTTTCAACATCCCCAATCTATATGTACTGACTTGCCTCAGTGTTGCATTATTCCAATAACTTATGGTACGAATATACATTACTCCTATATTCTAAGTTGAGAAAATGGTGGTTGCAGTATGAAGAGGCCTCATCTATTTTCAAATAAATAAACAAAGTCACCACAGCAGTTGTTGGAACTGAATATAAACAAAGTACTCATGGAACTGTGTGGTAAAATGTTGGAATGATTTTCTTTTCACATTTCAAAACTAAACATTAGTTTGTGTCAAATTTAAATTTAAATTTCAGTCTTTAAGTTTTGTAAAGGGTTGCATGACAAAATATCAACCACAAAAACATAGGTATACAAAAATATCATCAAAATAGTCCAAACCAAAATCAGTTAAAAATGAATTAATAAAAAACAATTTTAATACGCTATTCGAACTGCAATCCTAGAAACATTAGGGAAAATACATACATTAGGGGAGGCAGGGATCAGATTATTAATTCTAACTCCAGTCCAACAAACACTGGGGGAAAGAATATATTGGAAAGTGGAACCCAGATTTACTATTCTAACTGCAGTCCAAAAGACATTGATTAAAGTGCATATTTTTGGGAGGTTTGAACAGATTTACTATTTTAATCCCAGTCTGCAAACACTGGGAAAACTGCATGCATTGCAGGGGGTGCAAGTTTACTATTCTAAATCCACTTTAGTAAACATTGGGAAAAGTGCATGTACGGTGGGGGAGAGATTCACTATTCGAACTTTAGTTCAACAAGTATTGGGGGAAGAGCATTGAAGAGGTCAGATTAACTACACCCAAATAGCATTGGTTCTTACTTTAAATTATTTAAAAATGCAAATGAATTTTTGTTTTAAACATTTATAATTTGGAAAAAACATTAAAATATTTTGTTTTTATTTAGAACTCTATTCAACTCATTGAACAAGAATTAAAAAAATAAACATGATCCCTCAACCTTCCACACTCAACACACAAACATATAACAATCTCATGATGATGAAAAATTACAGTTATTCAAGTATTAAAATTTGAAAATTGTACATATTTAACTTTTTTATTAATTATATTGTAAGCATTTAGAACATGAAAGCTGAATTAAACAGCCTGAATAAAACCATGAAGAATTCCACTCTATACAACTGGGTAAAATAATAGACAAGATACACAAAGATAAAGCCCGGTTTAACATGGAGCAGGTATACCCTTATCGGAGACCAGATTTTCAAACCTCCTCCAGTCCCCAGAGGAATCTAAAAAGGGTGCCTTTCCTTTCCTTTATAGTATGATCAACAGAAAAAGGAAGACCAAGGGCAGGAAAGGGGTCATGGAAAACTTGGCAAGGAAGATATTACCAACTAGGAGAGAGACAGACGTGAAACCAGTACTACAATTAGTAAGCCCTGCTGATATTTCAAAATCTATCAGTGTGAATATTTCTATATACTCCCTCAATCAGGAGGAATATATTGTAAGGGCCTGGGCTTTGTGGTTGCTGGTAGACCAGATTTCTTTGGACTGAAAGGGGAATTGTACAGATTTTTTGGGACCATTAAATTAAAAAACAAATTCAAGGGCAAACCAGATATCGAACCTGAGGGTGATTCAGGACTCCATCTGGCCTACCAATTTGATTTAGCCACACACTTAATGAGAGCTGAAGTTATAGCATTTGAAATATTGTTGTGAAGCAAGTGAAGGAGTTGGAAAAGCATAAGAGATATATCACCCATAACATCATCAAGAAAGAAAGGGATGCTTTGAACAATTTGGCAAATAATCCTTGCATAACATTCTAACCTGCAGATAAGGGGGGGTGCCATCACTATCCAGGATACAATGGAGTCTGAGGATTAGGTATATAGGCAATTGGGTGACACTGGGCATTACCAGAAACTGAGTATGGATCCCCGAAAAATATCCAAGCTGAAATCAAACACATGAATTCTAGAGCACTAAATGAGGGCACCATTTTTGAGAAGGAATAAGGTTTTTTGAATAAACCATATCCAAAGACACCAGTTATTTATACCCTACCGAAGATCCACAAGAATGTGACTAGACTCCCAGGGCATCTCATTGTCTCTGGGTGTGGATCTGTCCTGGAAACGGTTTGTAAATTTACTGACCAATATATCAAAGATGAGCTCACGAAAATACTCTTCTATTTATGCGACAGTACGCAATTCCTTAACAATTTGGAAGTGTTTACCTTTGAGGAAGGAAGAGACATGCTGGTGACCTTGGATGTGGAATCTCTGTATACTATCATCCCTCAAGATGAGGCAGTTGAGGGCATTAGGTGAAGTGTATCCACAATAGCAAAGATGAGGCATTATGCGAGCTCATTTCCAAATTTACCCTGATGGTAACTATGTTGAAGCATATTTTGTTACAATGGCATTGGTTTTATTAGGCCGCAGGGCATTTGGAAAGTGTGGATGGTGTAAATCACATAGACATATCTATATACCACACTGTGGTGAGCAATTAAGCAGTTTTTACTATTTTTCATTTGACTGGATTTGGTCTGATAGTGCAACTTAGTTTTTATCTGTTTTTTGTTTCAACATGTGCAGGTGTATCAGTTGGATGACTATGTCCTGATGAGACCCTATGAATAGTTTGGGGTCAAAACGTTGACAATCTCCCCAATCGGTTGTCATTGAGGATTAGCAACTTATATGATATGATCACTATATGAGCTCTGTGACATCTGCACTTTATTCACTTATATCACCTTGTATTATATTGTACTGCACATGGATTGAAGTAATACAATTGTATCAAAAACCCAGATTTGTATTCTTTTGTACAATTCAATTGGAACAGAACTGAATTTCTAATCTGGCTTTGGATTCCTCTAAATTTTAGGTGAGGTTTCCTGATGTAAATGAGTCCCATGTGACCATTTGTTTGGGATATACACTGTGTCCCTCAGTCCTGTGGGCATATAAGGGGGTCCTTGTTGAGTATATAAGCAATATTTTTGTAGTTACAATATTTTGATCATGATATTGTGGTCATAAAATATTTGAGTAGATATTTAGATGAAATACCTTTGTGAAAGGTTCAGTATTGCACGTTTCAAAGGTTCCTGTTAAAAGCTCTGCAAAAATGTTTTGTCAAACAGGTTTTCCACAAAAACATGCTTGGTAAGACAATTCTCTCATTAAATAAAGATTTTCCTGATTTTTTTCTGCCATGCCTATTTTTTAACTTCTTGCCTAACATTATATTAAAATGTTTGCAAGTTTCTTGTCAAAAAATCTTTTGTAATTCATTCATATTTTTCCAATTGTAAGAAGCAATTAGAAAAAGAAAAGGAGTTAGCAAGGTTGTGGAATTTATGGAAGAATATTAGAATTCAACTGCGCACACACACAGATGAATTATTCTCATATGTATCCCCAGCTAAAATGTAAACAAATCAAGAAGTCTGTGATCCTTCTGTTGCACCACATTTTTAGAGATTTGGAGGCTTTTCAGTAATTTTTTTTTTTTTTAAACAAAAGGTATTTTGATATTTCAGATTTTTTAAAGGCTATCAAAACTGATTGGCATATCAATAAAAAAAAAAAAAATTCTTAAGTTGTGTTCTTTTTATGTCTGGGCTCAATTTTCTTAGTGAAGTATATTTCATTTGCCTTTTTTTGTACGAGGGGATCTCAGTAACTACAAATACTAAATATTTAACCGTTTATTGTAAGACATTGGATAATAATATGGGGTGGGCAACTGCGCTCTTCAAGGAGTAATCACAGCCCTTGTCAGAGTGAACCCTCCAAGTCGCTAAATTAACTTGAACTCGACCCCCCAGAAGCCAGGCCACAGAGCAGACTGGCTTAACTTAGGGCAATGTGTAAAGTATTTATGCAGTCCCAAAAAAGTAATAAAGTCAAAACACAACACAACAAAAATCCCAAACTGAATTAGAAAAATAGAGTAAGATTTACTAAAGAAGTCAGCACTACAATGACAAAAATCCAATGAGGAAACAGCAGAAAGCATCAATTATAGTCTATGGTCTCGGTAGACTGGGACTTAGATGTAACTTCAGGCTGATTGCAATGGAGCTTGGATTAAACCAACCAGGTTCATCCCGGTCAAATATTTTACCTTTAGACTTTTAAGTTTATTAGGTCCCAATCGACCGCAGGAGTACACTCTTAAAGCCACCCAAGACCTCACAGGAGGCACTTGGAGACTCACAGGGTGAAAGACAGAGGTCAACAGCAGGGTCTAGTACAGCTCCAGTTTACATTGGTGAGCAAGGAACTTCCTGAAAAAGTCCTTTTGCAGCTTGAAGTCTCCCTGAAGCCACACAGGAAGTTAGCTCACAGATCCTTGAAGTTCATTTCTTTGTCCTGGGTATAAGAGGGAGCATATCCAGTCCTTCTATCAGGTCACAGACAGCAGGACCATTCCTCTTCTGATGTTCTGCCGTTCCAGAAAGTATTCTGAAGTTGGTGCCAGGAGGTGGCATATTTATGCCTATCATCAGTGAGATGGTGGGGGTGACTCCAAGGCACTCCCTATTCAGTGGAGTAAAAGTTACAGGGTCCAATCCTACCCACTTTTTCAGTAGATCCTGTTCATTTTACTGCAAACAGACCCAAAATGTCATATGTCAGAGCATGTTTAAGATGGTGAAAGTCTTCCATCACACCAAACTTGGGCTTTGACGGCGGGGTGTTTGTGTGTGTGGGGAGAGTGTACTATGGCAATACTAGTGTCCTACCACATCTAACACTAAAATTCGGTTTGGAGTAGGTACTATACCCACAGCAAACTCAGGGATAGAAGTCTAGTAGGAAAAAGAGGGTCCTTCCACACCAGATGGGATACACAAGATTTATCTTGGCATCCTGTTCTCTCCCTTTCAAGTGTTTCTCAAGAGTTACACATGGCTCAACAGACCTGCCAAGTAGAAATTGGCAATTTGATGTTGCAGGATGCCCACAGCCCCCACTTTAAATATTCTGTGGAGTTCATAGTAGTCATCTCTGCCCTTTCAGGTCAGCCTTTTGTATGCTCCTGGGAGGCATTTCGCACCTATTCAAGGCAGAGCACAGGCTGAGAGCTGGCAGAGGGGTATGCTAATTAGTCTTCTGACAGTTTTGGCAGGTAATGGGTAATTTTCCCTTAGTTGCTTTTCCTTACTTTTTATTAAAATCCTACTTCACCATTGAATTGGATTTTTATATAGTGGCTAAATTATTTTTCCTGCTGTTCCCTTTGCTGAGTTATCAGTATCAGAATTTTATTCAGCACTCTGGTTTTCTAAGTAGGCTGGATGGACCTGCCACAATGAAAATAGCTTTTAAGGCCTTGTCAAGGTAGGGACATGGAAATATTAATTTTCTACAGGTCCCACTTTTGAACATTATCCACTCTGCCTTGTGGACTACAGGGCCTAAATAGCAGTGACTTTACTATTATTAAAAAGAGAGGTTTTTACCTGTCAAAAAGTGTTACTTTAACAGACCACATTGTACGTTTACACACCAACAGTCAGACACAGGGTAGGCCTGAAGCCATGTTTGCACTGCTGCTGTAGTGAATGGCATAATAGGTGCTACAGTTCACTATTGGCTTTAAGCTTCCAGGCCCTGAGTGCACTTTCTACACCATACATATACTAGGGACGCATAGGCAAGCTAAATGTGCTAATTAGCAATAGGTTAATTCAACCATGTCTTACAGGGAAGCACATGCACTCAACTTCTGATTAGAAGAGATAAAGTGCACAGCATTGCAAAGTCAACAAAAATATAGGGTCCAGCAAAAAGTGTAAAATCCAGAGTGACCATGCATAAAAAGCAGATTTCCGACATTTAAGCAACAAGTTGGTTCACTTGAGAGACAATCAACATAATCACCCTCTGAGTTTATGATTTAAGGGGCCCATTAGGATGGCGGGCGGTAGCACCACCGCCGTGCTGGCGGATGCAAAAACCACCAGTTACCGCCCGCATGCCGCAGCCCACATGCCCGCCAAATTACGATGTGAAAAGGCAGCCAAACACCGCCGGCAAGCCAGCGACGCCGTCCGCCATCAAAGTGCGCCCGCTCACGTAGCGGCGCAGCCCAATGGAGACACACCGCCAGACGAAATCACGTACCGCCCGGCATACAAATTACGATGCCGCAAACAAACAGCTCCCACGGCTAAGAGACACCGCACGTGAAAGTGAGGCGGAAACCCGAACGCCGAGCACAGACACCGAAGAGGCGACCCCCGAGCATGAATCCAGCACTGCAGGCCCTCCCCATGCTATACCTGATGCACCACCAAGGAGGCAACGCACCGCGGAGACGCAGGTAGGCACACACACAACAAGGGCACGCAAACAGCGCACACAGTGCAAGTGCGGAAAAGGAGGACATGGCACCCCCCAACACCCCTGCGTGGACAAGACACATCCACCACTGCACCCACAAATGTAACACAGGGCAATGTGCAACATCTCGCAACTATCATGGGCACACCACCTGGGACCAGGAACTAACGACCCCGTCACGGCACCGCAGCACAGCGGCGATGACGCAGCCACACATGCGCACAACTCAGCGCACAACCATAACGCCATGTATGCGTCGCACACAAACAACACAGGGACACAACCAAGCAGCACACACACCAGCCACACCCAGAACGCACATGACACGTGACAGGCCTGCCACAGTCATGTCCCCAACGCCCAATTCACTGACAACACCCAACGTCACACAACCGACGCCCACATGTCAGTGAAGTCACGCAACATCAGGACACACCCCTGTGTGACAAACATGGCGAAGCACACAGCGGCGGCAACACCACCCAGTAGAACATGGGCCCCGTCGGGAAGAGGTACGCCAGTACCACACAGAAACACCCATACCACCCTGCACCCATGAACCAGACATACAAAACGGAACACCAAAGAGCCCGGGGACCGACAACAGGTGGACTCAAGAATGACACCCACACACAAGGCCCAACGCATAGCGGAAACACAGCCTGCCGCCCACACACGGGAGAGCAGACAGCACTGAATGACCTTCCATTCCAACTCTGAAACCACATCCCGACTAAACAAGCCGGCGAATACAGCCATTGTCCCAAAAAAAGACCAACACAGGCATGCAGAGGAAACCGACCACAGGGCAGATAGCGCATATCACCTAAGAACATACCGAACGGGAAAGAAGAAAGTATAAAACTCCCCCATGCCGTTCCCATGCAAGTTATGTGGAAGGAGTCACACACCACAGACCTTGAACATTCAGAGAAGCACGTGGGATGAGGGCCTGTGTCCTCCGCACAAGCTAACAGAACACAAGTCCTGCCCCCCTACGACCATCACAGACCTCACAGCAACCTCGGAGCTTGCACACTGCAGACTGCACACACAGCCGGAGCACGCCACCACATCGCCCCGCAGCAAAATGGCACCTACAACACACCTACCCAACTACGCCAGACAGGTCAAGCTGTACAAACACAACCTGATACAGATAATGGGATGCGAACCCCTATCCCTGCTGAACGTAAGTTACCGACTGACTTACCGCATCGCATTGTTCAGCTGCGTCATACCCGTCTTCTACTGTCGGAGGTGTCCCTTCCACCATCCTGTGGAGTTGTGCCTCTCCAACCCGGCATGTCCAAGGGCGGACCTGCTACCACTATTCCACCCTCTGGATGCACACGACAGGGTCTGTTCAGCCTATGGGGGCATGGCGTATGTGGCGAACATCGGACCCACACTGCAATGGGACCACTGTGCCTCCACACGACGGATCATGGATCACAGCTACATCGAATGTCACCCAGCATGCCCCATCATGCTCCTACAAGGGACAACTTACGGACAACACCGTGACAGCCACCATCCGCTACATTGGCTGGCAAACATGTATACCACCAATGAAATGGAAGCCTTGCAGGAAGCCATCGCATACCTGTCAACCTGTCAATTCGTAGGACCCCGACGCAATCCCCCAATTGAGCCATGATGTCCGACAATGTACCCATGCTTAGCTTCCGCACGGACTGGCCAGTAACCACCACAACAGCCATACCAAACGACCTGCAACTGATACCACACCATCAACGACACTGTCATGACATCGGACGTGTCCGGGACATGCACTCCGTTCCCCATCACATCCAGGAACTCTGCATGTATCCGGGGAGGCAGTGGCATGGGATATGTGTATCGCACCCACATGGACAGAACTGAACGTACAACTATGCCATGACATGGATCCTGCGCCCATGGACATATGCACCGCACAGTGGACAGGAATCGCCCGGCTGGAGTATGTGAGAGCTGCACCCCTTCTCCCCCTCCCCGGAAATCCCGTAACAGGACCTTTGCATGGATGACAAGTGCATACAACAACAACACGACCCCAGTGACTGTGACATGTCCAGTATCCACCATATGGCAACAATAAGTGGGACGCCGTTGCATGCACGTAAGCCCATGCCCTGATGTCAACTCACACGCACGCGTGCATGAGTAACAACAGCAGCACACCTGTCACATGGAACTGAGATGGACTGTGCCCATGATGCCAAGCGGTCTGGTAGGCTAAATGTATACCGTCTGTGTCAAAGTCCGCAGCACCGCAGCTACTTGCAAATGAACATTAGCACAGCAACGGCCAAGCAGATGTAACTCTGAAGCCCACATCCCACATGCAACAGCTAATCCCATGTACCCCTACACCCTTAGCTATGTGTAATCATGCTCAGTATATCCTCCACATGCATACCGCTGCCAGTAGTGTCCACTATACTGCATCACAGAGGACATAAGTCACAATACATGGTTTGAAGAAAGAAACTGTCTCTGCTGATTCCTTTCACAAGTACGAATGTGAGATGATGAGAGTGTGTGATGTATACGGCAGTCGTGACATGACTATGTAGTCCACTGTCATTCGATGTCAACGCAAATGAGTAGCACAACTGTGGAAGACACACATGTGTCGTGTGAAGCGGGAGTGACGCTTCGCTCAGGTGGGTGGGTGTGACGGGTAGATGCGCACATGTAAAGTTGAAACACGCTGTGTCGGGAGGGGTCCGGAACTGCACATTACCGCTTCCCTGGGCAATGTTAAAGGCCACCCGTCGGGGGGATGTGAACACGTGTGTGCACAGCAGCCGGGCACACAAACAATGCGGTATCAGGCGTACACGTCAGCCCACCCTCTGTGGACAAGCTGGATCCTGTTGTGCACCCGCCAGGCCCTTGACAAGGCACACACAGCCCCTGCCGACCAGGTGTATCCCCAACATTGTCAACCTGCACAGGCAATCCAGGGCACGGGATGGCAGTGGAGCATGGTGGGGGAGAGGACTCGGCGCGCTTCTCCGGGACACATCACGCAGGCAAAACATCCTCAATGTGTAGCATGGCTCAAGTCATATGGAAGTATTGGGGGACGCACACATCACGAGCAGGAGTGACGTCACGGAAGGTGGCTCACACCATCCCACCCATTGCTTCATCCCCACACACGTCACATGCCGTTGCAACAGAGAAGCCAGCGCGTGCGCAAGCACCTCCGAGCCCGCCCCAGTGAGGCAAAAGAGTGAATGTGTGGGTCCATCAGCCCCAGATGGACGCGGCATGGGCCGCTAGGGCAGCTACAGCCTCTGTGTGTCGCAGGTGGTGTATCCGGACTGCGGAGACTGCAATGCATTGTCTAGGTTGCCCGGGTCTCGAGTCGGGGCACCACGCAGGTGGACGGCATCCCACCACACATCATGCCGTGTGCATAGGCAGGGACGGCCAGTGGCCGTCCCCCACATGTCTGTTAGCATGTCATCATCTGCACATTGGCATGGGTGCATGGTATACGCATATGCACACGCATGTCATCCCTCACTATGTACATCTGCCACTTGGCACGTGCAAGGTTACGTGTCACATGTGATGTGTATTTGCAAGCACACAGCCGTGTTGGCATGGGGCTGTCAATGTGTACACCTGACAATGCTTCTGGAGGTGTGATCCGTACAGTGCTGCACATAGGGTGCAGTGATGACACCAATGACTGTCTCATATCCCCTCGTGCCACAGGTCCCACTTGTCTTGGCCGCTCAGCCTGTGCCCACATCGTCGTTGGTGTGTGCCATACTCATCCTGCCTCGGAAGCAGTGTGATGCACAGCAGCCAGTCATGTTGCCGTGGTGTTGCCGCTTGCCGGATATGCAGTCAGTCCCCATCAGCACGCCTCACAGGTCATTGAGGCCTGGATCCCCATGTGCATGCACATAGCAATGGTTTGTGTCACTGCCCATTGCTATTGGTGGGAGACCTGTGTAAGTGTATTGTGGCTGTGCTGTCCCTGCATGACAGCTGTTCTGTGACTCATGTTCTTGCTCTGTCATATCAGTTATGTGTATGTGAATATGCCATGTGGCGTGTTGCTTTGACATGTGTCCACTTCCATCTGTCCTAGGCGGAGACCAAACATTTACCGCCCTTACCAATTGTTGGCGGACATGGAGGATTCTGAGGTCATCCGGAAATTTCGTCTGGACCGACCAACCCTGCATCGACTATGTGCCATGTTGGATCCCCACCTCCGTCCTCGCAGGGTGTATCCGACAGCATTCACCCCCACGGCTAAGGTGATGGCTGCACTGCATTTCTTCACCACTGGGTCATTCCAGCACACAGTGGGCAGTGGAGGTGGGATGTCCCAGCCCATGTTCAGCATGGTGCTGAGGGATGTACTGGCAGCCATGATGCTGTACAGGAACAGGTACATCCGATTCCCCAGGGCACGTGAGTTGGCGGCAGTGAAGGGTGCATTCTATGCCCTTGGACGGATCCCACACGTCGTTGGTGCCATAGATTGCACCCATGTTGGCCTTGTCCCACCACAGGCCACTGAGCAGCTCTTCCGCAACCGGAAGCACACGCACTCCCTGAATGTGCAAGTGGTGTGCCTTGCGGACATGGTCATTTCCCACGTGTGTGCAAAGTTCCCAGGCTCGGCCCATGACGCGCACATCATGCGCAACAGCATATTACCACGACTGATGACCAATCTGCAACAGGACCGTGGCTGGATTGTCGGTGAGTATGTGGAGTTGTGTAGCGTGCTGGCTTAAGGATGCTGTCTACTGTCCTGTTTGAATTGCAACGGTTCTCTGTGTCCCTCACGCCCAGGTGACTCGGCTTACCCGAATGGGCCCTGGCTGCTCAGTCCATTACGAAATCCTCGGACCCCAGCAGATGACCGCTACAATGAGGCACATGGGAGGACCAGACGTGTGGTCGAGCGTACCTTTGGCCTCCTCAAGTCCAGGTTCAGATGCCTGGACCGCACCGGGGGTGCGCTGGCGTACTCCCCACAGAAGGTGTGCCAGATAGTGGTGGCTTGCTGCATGCTGCACAATCTGGCCATTCGGAAGCAGATCCCCCTAATTGTGGATGACGGAGATCAACCAGGGCCCCAGCCTGCAGACCAGGACAGCTCGAGTGAGGAAGACAGCGGAGAGGAGGAAGCTGTGAATGTCCGTCAGCAGCTCATCGCCCGCTACTTCACTTGACGGTGAGTGTCCATGTACGACAGCTGATGTGGCTGTAGTTGTGCAGGTGTCTGTGTGCTGTGTCACGGAGGCCTTTTGTTCACTGTGTGCTGTGTGTCAATGGTCCATGTCCAGGTTTGTATGCCACTGACGGTGGCTGTGGCATTGTGCCCTATTGCTCTGTGCGATGTGTGTACATTGCTTGTAGTTGTTGACATGTACTGTGTGATGGGTGTGTGACACACTCATTGAATGTGCTCCTGTTCTGTCTTCCCCCCCCTAGGTCCCTACTGTCCCTCCTGTCCCATCGCCATGCCACACATCCGATGCTTTTCTGCTCAAGGTGGCGGTTGATCATCGTTCAATAAACACAGTGCACAGACAGCAGTTTGTGTAAAAGATGCATTTATTTCCAACTGTGACATGTCATTGTGTGCAAGGTGATGACATGAGTGTTGCGTGCAGTGACAATGAGCTGTCGGCCATGGCTGCGTGATGCTCAGGGTGTACCCACTAGTTCTATGTCCCTAGTCCAACAGACACATGCCATTCTGATGGCTGTGTGGGGTGGGATCGTAGTCCAAGTCAAGGATGGCTGGCTGCCTCACTTGCGTCTGGAGCGTGCGAAGTCCTCCCGGGACATCTGTTTCCACTTCGGACGGCCCCTTCCACGTTTGGGAGGGGGGGTGTGTGGTGGCGACCTGCTGGTGGTGGGTGAGGTGTGCTCACTGGCTGTGGATGCAGGGGAACTGGACACTGCTGGCCGACCCTGCGCCCTAGCAGGTGGTGGCAGAGGTGGTGTTGCTGGCCTTGCCTGTGACCTCACCGCCACCACCAGCTGGCCCATGAGGTCCACGAGTTGGTCCATACGGGACACGAATTGGCCCATATGGGCGTCCATGGACCTCAACACCCCCAGGACCTCCCGCGTGTCGGAAGCAGACCTGGCCCATTGTCCTTGGGCCTCTTCATAGGCCCCAAGGACTCTGGCCATTTGAGGCAGGGCATGGCTCCCAGGGGAGGCTGGCGTTGGCCTGACCCTGCTCTTCCCACCAGTACTGCTGCCACCGGCCTGCCCACTAGCCACATTGCTCACCACGGTCCTCGCTGTGGCTCCCAGGGTGGACCCAGTCGGCCGGACCACCACTTGCGCTGGTGCTGGGGCCAGTGATGACGTGGTGGTGGTCGCGGCGGTGGTGGTTGTTGCGGCGATGGTGGTGGTTGCGGCAGTGGGAGTGGCCGCCACAACAGTGGGAGTGGCCGCAACGACAGTGGCAGCAGGGGGCTGTGAGTGGTCATCAGCCCTGGCTGATGGGTTGGTGGGTAGGAGGGTGCCTGGGGTGCGGTTGGGCCCTGCCACACCAGATGGGCCTGCTGGGTGGTCCGTGTCCGAATCGGAGGACAGATCCTCCACATCCGTGAGTCCTTGTTGGGGGCTTGCAGGCTGGCTGTGCTGGCTGCTGTCTCCATCTCCAGCATCCAGCAGTTTGTCACCTGTGAGGGGAATGATATATGTTATTGTGTTGCACATGACAAAGTATGTATAGGTTGTCTGACATCCACAGTTCGTGCACAGTCGTGCACAGGTTTCCCGGAGCCGTGTGTGTGGCTGTGCTATTTGTTGTTGTATGGGCATGCCAATGGGACTGTGTGCTGTGGACATGTGGCATGGGACGGATTGGCAATGCCGATGGGTGTGTTGCTGTGCTCCTGCTTTTTGTGGCTCTGGTGTATGCGGACTCCAGACCCATCGTGGAGGTTGGTTTGTACTATGCTCTTGGGGTTTAAATGTAACGCTTCGAAACGCAGATGGCAAAATGGGGGTCAGCCCCTGAAACGCATTTGAGATGAACTATGCTTTGGGGGTTCATATGGAACGCTTAGAAACGCAGATGGCAAAATGGGGGTCAGCCCCTGAAACGCATTTGAGATGAACTATGCTTTGGGGGTTCATATGGAACGCTTAGAAACGCAGATGGCAAAATGGGGGTCAGTCCCCTGAAACGCATTTGAGATGAACTATGCTTTGGGGGTTCATATGGAACGCTTAGAAACGCAGATGGCAAAATGGGGGTCAGCCCCCTGAAACGCATTTGAGATGAACTATGCTTTGGGGGTACATACTGTGTGCCATGGGTGCAGAACGTGGCATGTGTTGTGGCAACATGACAGTGCATGGTCTGAGGTGTGTGTATGTCTGACATACCCTGCATATTTGCTGTCTGTTGTGATTTATGGCCATGTAATTGGACGCATTGTTATGAGTGAGTGATGGTTGTGTGCCACACGACGTATTGCAGATGGTCCAATTCCTTGGTGTGCGTGCTGCCCTGTGCCATGTGCATCAATGCAGTGCTCGGGGGGTGTGGCCCATGTTATGTGTGTTGTTGCTCATAGTGTGACGTGCGTTTCATTCACTACTGGCACATGATTTAACATGGGCATGTTTCTTTGCGTGACTACTGTGTGTGGACCAGCTGTTCGGATGACATACCTTTCATGTGACTGGGGCTGACGGATGAGATGGATGGTATGTTGTATGTGCATTGTGTGTCTGTGTGTTTGATGGGTCCAGTGGTGTTCGTGTGCATTTATGTTGTTCCACGCTGTTGCGTCTAGTGTGGTATGTCTTACATGGGCATAGTTGTGGGATGTGTGCTTGACAGGCAGTGGGGGCTACATGGACAGGACTTCGATGGTGTTGCAGTTGTGTGTGATGGGTTGCACTGTGCCTGCCGTGTGGTTCTGTAATCAGTGTGACTTGTGCATGCAGACGTGGCTCCTTGGGTGTTGCTGTGTCTGTGATGGGTCATGTGGGGTGTGACTCTGTGGTTCATGTCCATGTGCACATTGTTCACATGGTTGTGGCAGGGAGCAGTGCTGCGTGTTCCTCTGCTACTTGACATGTCCCATGTGTTAGTCGTAATTCAGTCCTCATGCCTCCAGTCACCCCGCCATGTCCAGTTTCCCACCTGCAGGTTGTTTTTGAGCGTGCACTGGACTGGATGCAACATGGTTATGGGCGGGGGTGCTCCATGTTGCAGGTCTGTGGGGGTGGGGGCGGTGTTATGGGTCGTGGTGATGGCTGGACACCCACTGACACCGTTTGTCCTGGGGCGGGATGTCTACCTGTCGGCTGCCGGTGTGCACTGCAGTGGCTGCTACGTGGGTGTGGGGTGTGGGCTGTGCTCCTCCTTGCTGTGCTGTGGGACTAGGGGCCTGGTGTGTGTTGTACTTCAGATGTCCCCCTCCCACCCACTGCGCTTTGTGTTGCTGCTACTTACCTGTTACTTGTCGGTTAGTGCAGCTACGGCTGCCACATGGGTGTGGGGGGTGCTCCGCCTTGCTGTGCTGTAGGACTAGGGGCCTGGTGTGTGTTGTACTTCAGATGTCCCCCTCCCACCCACTGCCTCTGTGTTGCGGCTACTTACCTGTTACTTGTCGGTTGGTGCAGCTACGGCTGCCACATGGGTGTGGGGGTGCTCGTTGTGGCGCTTCTGGAGTACTAGGGGACCTGTTGGTGGTTACGTGGCTGGCTGGGTGTACACATGCCCCCATGGTTTTGTTAGTTGATATGTTTGGGCTGTGTGTGTGGTGGTGCCTGTTGCGTGTGTGAGTAATGTGTTGTGTATTGTGTACTGGACATGGGGGTGTTTGTCCCTCGGAGCTATGGCATGGTGGTAGTGCATGTGAGTACATAGCGGTGTGCTGGTATACATTTGTTTGTACTTACCGGCCTCCACTCCCCCTGGTAATCCGGTGAGGATCTCCGGATGGATGATGACTCGCACCTTCTCCTCCCACGCTTTGAAGGTCTTGTAATGCGCGGGATTCCCTCCGCCAGTCGTGGCAGCCAGCTCTCGGTTTTTGCTCTCCTTCTTCTTGACCAGGCTTTTGATGTCGTTCCACCGTTTGTTTATCTCTCCTCTGTTTCTGGGTACGGTCCCGACTGCATTGACCTGGTCTACAATTCTGTTCCACATTCTGTTTCTGGTGGCTAGTGGTGTGTGCTGGACCTGGTTGCCATAGATTTGTGTGTGCACCTTGACGATCTCGTCGACCATGACCGTCAGCTCAGTGGAAGTGAACTTGGGCATTCTGTGTGATGCCATGGTGTTTGTGGTGCTGGTGCGGTGTGTGATGTGTGATGTGCAGGGGGTTTGTGGTGCCGGTGTTTGGTGGTGGTGGTGGTGGTGGTGGGTGTGATGTGTGCGTATCTGTGGTGTGCTGCTGTCCTTGCTGTGTCACTGTGTCCTCTCCTCTCCTCTCTGCTTTGCAATGTTGCAAGGGGTTGTGGTCTGTGGAGGGGCTGCTTTTGTACTTACCTGTTTGGGTGTGTCCTGATGGTCTGTTGTTTTCAGGTGTGTTGTGGCCGGTGTTCTGGGCTTTGTGTTTATTTGTTTGTCCAGGGGTGGTGTGTTTTCGGGATGTGTACTTTGTCTGTGTATTTGTGCGTGGATTGCTGTGTGGACTTGTTTGCCTTGTTGTGTGTGTTTGTTTGAGTCCGGGGCTGTTTCTGTGCAGGGACGTGGCCGCCATGGCTTCTGCCGTGTCCATTTTCTTCAGTGTTGTTTCCGCTGGCGGGCGGTGTATTTGTTGTTTTCCGCGCTCATGTCGGTGCGATCGTAATTTCACGTGCGGTGTCTCGACCGTGAGGGCGGGCGGTTTTGTGTTGTCGTGCGTCTTTCCGTCCGTGGCGGGCGGTTTGACTCCGACTCGGGCATGGGCGGGCGGTATTTTGTGTGTTTTTCCGCCGCTGGCGGTTTTCGGTTCGAGGCATCATAATTGCTGGGTCGGTATTCAGAAGGTGTAGGCGGGCGGATTTTTGCCGCTTTCATGGGTGGCGGATTTTTTTACGCCTGGTATCGTAATGGGCCTTTAAGATTTTAACAGAGAACTCAGTGAAGCTAGAGTTATACGGGCAAACTGCTAGCTATTTTGCAAAGTGTCCTCAAACAGGTATGCACCAATAACACTAATACAGAGATATATAGGGGCAAACTGCAAAGTTTTTTGCAAAGTGTCCTCAAACAGGTATGCACCAACAACACTATAAATGTGTCTTCATTATTTTATTTTGTTCACTAGCTAACCTCCATAAGGGGAATTTCTTATTCCTGGTAGGTGATCAAGCTTCTATTGGCTACTAATATCAACAACATGATGGTAACATGACATCCCCAGAAAGCTGTTATTTGATTAATATTCATTAATGGCTATGCCAGATGAGCACAATGGTTATAATTTCTGGTATGACTTCCGGATCACATATCTTTCCTAAACTGAACACGTAGTTCTGTTTTTATTGTATACATCTCTCTTGATTTCAGGCTTGCCACAATTGAAAAGAGGTCTGACTGTGGGATTTATGACTGAAATCAGGTGGTGAACCAAGTTAATTTGCTCCGACAATGTACATGGCAGACACTAGAACTTTTGGCACCTTTGATCTGGGGAAATAAAATTGAATTTGGGTTTGCAGACCAAAAATAATACTTTGTGAACTTATTCTAGTTTTATCAAAATTGGAATAACCCAGTAGTCAGAAATAAAGTGATATTCCTCTGATTCTCACACGGAGAGTTTCCTTACATATTTAGGGTCAACTTTGAATTAACAATGCATAGGTTGCATGTATGATGGCAAAACACAGGAAGAAATATTTACAAGAATCTTTTTTCTGCTTTGGTCAATATGAAGTACACACTCTAGCAATACTTTACCATTCTGCAAGAAAGAGGAGACTAGGCTATCACGACAAGTTACACAAGGGAGGGAAATTGTATTCAATCCCCCCCAAATAAGTTCTGCAATAACTCTGACTTAATCAATTGTGTGAAGGTATTAATCAAATTGATACAGGTAATCGTATGATGCAATACTGTAGACACTTTTTGAAAATTCAAGAGTAAAACCAGAAAAATGCAAATGTTTCACATCACAGTTAAACTGAAATTACTCCTTGTTTGTTTTAGAATGATTTTTGATGGGGTGGTGGTTCTATTTCTGATACCAAACAAATAGGGGTGGTCAAATAATTATGCTCTGCTGGCAGAGTTTGCGGATTTTTGCCCACGCGGAGTCCTGACAAAACTCCGCCAACCCCCGTGTGGTGGAGCTTTTTCTCACACGTGGATCGCAAACGTTAAGTTGGCGAGTGTGAGCCAGAATTTGCATCCCTTAGTGAGCTTTTTGGGCACTAGAATCCTCCTGGCAATATGTTTCAATGCGGGCAGTCACAGCGATTGTTTTCGTTGAGAAAGCTGCCCCTCAAGTAGAAAATGTACTTGAGTGGCAGAAAGAAGTAGCGCCCACTGATCACGCCACGTGGTGCAAGTCACGCTGATTACAGCACCGAACTAGCTCCCAGCACTAAAAATTAGCACGAGCACTGCGGCTTGCTGAATTCCACCCCTTCAAGAAATTCCACAAATTCTTGCAGTGTTTTTATGTAACTCCATGGAATTCCATTGAGTGAAACTCTGTGAGTTCCGCCTACCCCTACAAAAAACTTTACTAATAGAGCTTCATTTATTCTCAATTGTTTCTGTCTAAATATGTTCTGAGGTCATCATTCCACTGAGGGTATGTGAGACTGTTCTCTTAGATTCTTTTTACAGTGCATAATTCTGGCTAACCTTAAGCACCCTGGATTAAATGTAAACACATTAATTGTAGGACATTTTTGTATTCAGATGAATGTTTTTGGTGATTTCTTTATATTTATATCAGAGTCCTGGTGACTGAAATTCAAGCTCAATTTAATAGAAGATCAGTAGTCTCTCGTGCTGCTCTCAACATGAAAATGTCCCTTTGTGATGTGAGTGTTGAGGATCAATTATCTTGTTTTGTTTGCTGTGTGTTTTTGGCTGACCTCAGAAAGGCAAAGTTTGGGATTGGAATGTTGTCTGTGTATTAAACAGATATGTAACACAACCCTGAGTGACCCCTACTGCCTATGAAACTAATATCTTGACTTTTATTTGTCCCAACTCACATGTTAATCAAGCTTGCATGCAGAGGACTAGGCCTGTTGATAATAATTCTGAGGTCTAGAACCAGTTCTATGACCTGAATGGGTGCAACAAGCATTCCCTCAATATCGATAAGGGACTACTGTCCATTTCATAGGTTGTTGACATAATGCAGTCATGGCATCATACCAGTTTTTGTGGGTTATAGTAATGAACAAAATGTTTTCTCTGGTTTAGTTTGAGTGTGTAAAGTTCTGCTAATATGTTATAAGCCGACCCTTCCACTGACATCCTGTACACATTTTGACTGCATGTGTGTGAGGTATGGGTGGTAGAAGGACTCCGTGTTGTTGTGAGAATATAATTGCAGGGGCCAGCAGGATCCATTATAGATGCCCCTTGTAATAAAATGGCACAATATAGAGGATAGAGTACAGCTTCCTCAGACAGTGCACTTGTATTGCCTGTATTCCTGGAGCTGCGTGGAGGAGCCCCAGACCCTGAAGGGCTAGAGCCCAAAAACAGGACTACCTTTAAGCAGGAGATAGCTGATTTGTCCTAGTTGAGCACTGCAATTTGATGTATAGTAAAGGCTGGGGCGATCAGATTGTGTTGTTAGTGGTAGGGATGTTTCTAGGCAGGGTCTGTCCCTACCGATTTTCTTCTGAGCTACTTAAAAAAGGCTGATGAAAGTCAAGTGAAGATTCTTCACACTTCTTTGTGCTCATGTTTTGGATCATCTAGCTTGGAGCCAGCATTGTCACTATCTGCTGTAAGAGCCATTACTTTGCACAAAGACTGTGTCTGCACTGCTGTCAGAAAAGAATTAAACTGTCAGAAAATTTTATTTGAAAAGGTACCACTCCATACCGTAAACACAAGGAGATGATGGACGGAGCGCTGAAACTTTTCAGATACTCACCCCCAGTCACAGATCTAGGTTGAATCCATTACCGTTCTTTAGCTCACTTCGCCACCCCAGTTCAGACACAGCTATATGCAAATCAGTCTTGACCCTGTGCCTCATGTGAACAGTCCAGCCCGAACTGCCAAGCCAGGTCTTCCCTGGACCAGAAACAAGCATCCTGGGACCACTCCATACTGTGCCCTGGGCTTTAGACAAAGGATCAGCATTCCCTTTCTGGAAAATCAGCATAAAGGTGGAACTAAAACCATCCATCCTTGTTCCAGTTACAAGTTGTTTGTCACCATGAAAGAAAGCACTTTGCAAAGTACTCAAAGAGCTGCTGTGGTTTGGGCTGATGTCTGTCTAACAGCCAGTCTCCTACCAGAGGTGAGGGGACATCACCTGAAGTCTGTACATCTTGCTAGACAGCTGTGGGTCTGCCTAGCCCCTGGAAGCCTGCCTGCCTGCTCAGAAAGGGAAGGGGTGTGACTGGCCCTGAGGGAGGAGGCAGGGTACAGGAGGAGAAGGCCAACCATCTTGCCAGAATGTGGAGCACTCAGGACAGCAATGTGCCAGCAGGAGTGCAATCAGTGATGAACAAAGCTTTTAGGGGCTACCTGCCTCTGTGTTTGGTTCTTGTGGCATTTGGTGAACTAGGGAAAGTGTCAACAACCCCCTAGCGACAGCGTGCCATTCAGCATCACCATAATGTGACTAGATGCACCATTTCTGCCACTGGTTTCAATATACCGTGAGTCCTGCATGGCACAACAACACCCCTATACTGGAGAACCCCTACTGGCCTGTATGCCTCAGTTACCAAAAGTGAGGGAACACTGCAGATGACTTCTGTGGTGTTCTTCATCCAGCCTCAATATCCAAGAAATAGAGCACATGCCCGTGACCCAGTGGCTGCTGGCTGTAGTGATAATTGTGTCTGTGAATCATGCACCACTAAACTCATCCCTGAACCCGAACCAAATGAACAGGTAACATGGGACCAGAAATGAGAGATTATGTTGGACTCTGAAAGATAATCCGGCATGTCAGAGAGATTAACAATTGCTAGTGTGAACTCTTTTTCCTCAATATTTAATATGAACTGACCTATGGGTTACCCAGCAACCTAATGTGATCTCAGACATGTGCCTGGTTCATCCCTATAATATTTTCTTTACTGTTAGAAGTCTGTAGTTGGCATGTGAACTGTAGAACTTAGTTAGGATTGTACTTTGTGACCCTGTACCTCAACCCACATAACTGCTTGTAGTATGTATTTTGCAATGAGTAAAGTATTTCTCTCTTTACTAAGGCAAGCACTAGGCTGGACAGTAAGTTTTGTGTCCAATATTTGAATGTTTGTGTTCTGAGTCTGTTCTCCCACAATACTTTCCTGAGAAGCCTTTGACTACTCGTCCTCGCTACCCTGAAGTCATGTATGGAAAGGTTGTTCTAGGCCTGTTTGCAGCACCATGGCAGAATGGACCACTGTACACCGGAGTCAAATGACCATGGTTGTGGCCCAGGAGACCCTGTCTGCCACTTGGCCACTTCAAACAAGATTAGACAGCATTAGAGTATACATTTTAGTAAATCAGTACTGGGTTTTCAAGGTATGCATGTTTGACCACAGTTTTTGTACTGGCACTGTGTGTTCTCGAGCTTGGGTAGGGATGTCATCAAAGAATGAAGTCCAGCACCGCTTAGTCTCACCTCCTTTAATGACTCATAAAATCCTTAATGTTTCAGGATCCATTTATCTAGCGTTCTTTCATAATTCATGCAGCGTGTACTCAATTTCAAGGAGGACTCAAGCATTTCATTGAGTACATTATTACTAAATGAGTGACATCTCAAACATTAGGTGTCTTTCTAAGAACAGTTGTGTCTAGAGTCTGCTTGAGAACAGTTTACAGAAACCACATTTACAATATGAAGCATAAAGAGGTAAAGTATGTACCTCGAATCACACACTTGACAATGCCATAAGTACAATTCAAGTTATCAGCGTGGTCACAATAGAACATCTCCTCCTCATCATTAATAGTTAGATCCACACTGATACTCATTCCAGGCATATTGCCCGTGTTTTCAACATCAGTTATTATATCTGAAAGTCATGCTTCTATAATAGAATCTCATTGCACTGATTTTATCAGCATGGTGTGAGCTTGGGCATTTTTACTAATGAGTTGTAAAGATATAATCTTTGGGGGTGTTTATATTCAATAGATGCTCGAGGAACACTGTTAACTAGACAAGACATTGTGGTGAATGACAACTGCACTGCAGATTATATTCCCTCTTTTGTGATTGTCTCTTTAATAGTGAGGAGTAAAGGGCTTTGTACCTCGAACAATCTACAAAGTGCCATCACATAACAGCCCTCCTGGGTCTGCCACCTAGACAGTTGCACCTATAAAGTACAGGTTTAACACCCGACCCAACTCTCCTCAAAGCTGGGAGGAACCGCGACTTCCCAATGTTTGATAATGCACAAGCAGGCTACAATAATGACGATACAACACAATCTGGCGTTTATATGTTCAAGACTCTGATCATTGCCAAACCTAACTATACAAGTGTCCGGTCTACATGAGTTATCTTGCTTAGTTTATTAACAATGGCGGCTGGTGACATTTGAAAGTGGTGAGGCGTAAAATTGTTATCGTATTGCACTGTGGCGAGCGAGCATAGCGAGCGAGCCCGAACAACCAACGGAGGGTTCGGTTGCCCCCCCCCAAGAAAACTTTGAAAAAATAGTGGACAAATGGTGCATTTTCAAGCAAATTTGAGGAAGCAGGAAGGTACGATTGAATTATTTATCATTTAAGAAATTGCCAATTTTTATTAGCTATAGAGGACAATCTTTGCGTATGCTGATGTTATCATTTGCCCATATTAACTTTTGAAAACACTGATACACTTCTAATGGTTTTAACTATACAATAAATACATTCATTGACTGTGCAGTGTGATTGAAATTAAATATTACGTTTGTTAACCATGCATACTTGTAAAACCTATATTTGCAGAGATCTGAATACTCCAAGATGGAGGGCTGTGTCCTAATGTTTTAGCCATCTTGTTAATGTACATACATCCAATATATATGCATTGTGGGAATCCTTCCTGGTCAGCTGGTTGCCCCTCGTGTGCGTTCCAAGTGAGTACTCTCAGTGATCACGATAGTCACAGGATGACGTTTCACGCGCTAACCAACGCCTGTGTGTTCCCATCAGTGGTCCCTTGGGGTTGAGGGAGACGGGAATCTCAGAACATTATGAGTAACGACGGCCCCTCTTCTTCCGTAGTGTGAATTAAACAGCAACATAGTAGAGAAAATACAGCCGGGCGCTTTGTACAGCATATGGTTTCACAATATGCAGGGCAAGGGGGCTATCCTAGCTTGGCCTGGTAAACCTTTAATACCGTCAGTCTTTCGGTCACTGACACAACTATCGGATTAACAGTATATAGAATGGAGGCGGAGTGCCCATCATCCTTCTGATGTCTGTAAGACGAGTGCTGCATGGAGCGGGTTGACAGTAACGTCTGATGCAGGAGTACAGCTTCCAACTAATTCACTGCCTTCCTCTCGGCTGTCCTTCTCAAGTTAAACTAAAACAGAACTTTACAGCGAAGTGCAATAAAACATACAGGTTGCAAAAGCCTTCACCATGGTAACAGATTGTTCCCCTGCCAGGGGACGTCAATGGACTTCACGCAGAAACCCAGGATCTCTAAATGCGAACAGTTTGTTTTACTTCCTCGTTCCTCCTAGGCCATTTCTGCCGCAATAAAGACACTCATCAGAGAACCTACCTTTTAAACCGTTTGTTTAAGCAATCGGAAACTAAATGCCAATGCCCTGCAAAGGGCTTTCGAAATAGCACAGCCCACTCTGCAGCCGGCAGTGTTATAGTCTGAATTAATAAGGGGGAAACGCTGTTTGGTACATAATAGAAATACATTTTAATCACAAATTCAAACTGGAAGTTGAAAATGGCTCCCTTGCCAGTCCACGTTTCTCTCTGAGTCCCTAATGTTGGGGGCTGGATTTGGGTATCCCTCCTCCCCCGTGATATTCTTAGTTTTTCTGTGGCCTCCTCAGAGCAGCACTTTGGTCAATGCAAAATTACCACTTACTTAATATATTCCAGTATTAGAATAAGAATGATAAATAAGCCTCCATTATCATTTTGGATAAAGTTGCACTTTTCCCAAATATTCCAGGACTCAGAAATATGTGTGAACATGGATTTTTGTTCATTAAAGATGTTTTTTCCTTTTGGAATTGCAGTTTAGTCATGCGTTGAGTATGCAAATTAGGTTTCCCTTTTTATCGTTTCTCTCTCAGAGCATGACTGCAGCGGTTAATCAGTCTATGTTCAGCTGAAAGATCTGTTTCAATTATGCTTCTTTGCCTGTTGAGTTTGTTCAAAGCATGCCTGCACCCTACTATTAACGGTGTACAGACAGAATATCGAGTTGTTTATTTCGAACTACAACAATATCGACTTTGAAATATTGAGGTACAAGAATATCGACAGCAAGTATATCATTGCACAGAATATCGACAGTAAGCTAAGAAATATCGTTTTTTTAAATATCGAAGACAGTAATATCGTTTGTAAAAATATCGTTGTTAATAATATAGATATTTATATTTGTGTTTGTATTTTAGTATGTGTGTTAAAAGTATGTGATGTAATTTTTTGGTATTAGTGTATTTTTTTTTAATGTATGTCTTACATTTTTAGCAGTAATTACTTTTATGAAAATTTATTTTTGCGTATTTTAGTTCTGTAGCGGGTTGTGGGTTTATAGGGGAATAGGGTGGGAAGTAATTTAATTATAATAAAGTAATATTTTTTTCTTTATTAGTATTTATAATTAATTTATTATAATTGATAATAATTGGTTATTAATTAATATTAATTAATTAATAGATAATTATATTAATTGTGTTATTTTGTTAGGAATGGGTTGTGGGTTTATCGGGGAATAGGGTGGGAAGTAATTTAATTATAAAAAAATAATTATTAATTTTTATTTAATATTATTTCAAATTAATTTATTAATAATTAATTGGTTATTAATTAATATTAATTAATTAATAGATAATTATATTAACTGTGTTATTTTTTTAGGAGTGGGTTGTGGGTTTATAGGGGAATAGGGTGGGAAGTAATTTAATTATAAAAAAGGTAAAAAATAATTTTCATTTATATAATTAATGTATTATTAATTAATTATTAATTGGTTATTCATTTTTATTAAATAATTAATTGATAAGTATAATAATTGTGTTTTTTACGAGCGGGTTGTGGGTTTATAGGGGATTAGGGTGGGAAGTAATTTAATTATAATAAAGTAATATTAATATTTATTTATTTGTATTTATACTTAATTTATTATTAATTAATTATTAATTGGTTATTTAATTATAATAATGACTTAATTGATAAGTATGTTAATTTTAACCCTCTGCTATCTAACATTTTCCCTACTGTTGCATTCACTGGAGTGGAAATAGTAATTTTTACCCCTCCGCAATCCAACACTTTCCCTACTGTTGCACTCACAGGAGTGGGAATAGTAATTTTTACCCCTCCGCCATCCAACACTTTTCCTACTGTTGCACTCTCTGGAGTGGGAATAGTAATTTTTACCCCTACGCTATCCAACTCTTTCCCTACTCTTGCACTCTCTGGAGTGGGAATAGTAATTTGTACATCTCCGCTATCCAATACTTTCCTTACTGTTGCACTCACTAGAGTGGGAATAGTAATTTTATCCCCTCCGCTATCCAAAACTTTCCCTACTGTTGCACTCACTGGAGTGGGAATAGTAATTTTTACCCCTCCGCTATCCAACACTTTCCCTACTGTTGCACTCTCAGGCGTGGGAATAGTAATTTTTACCCCTACGCTATCCAACACTATCCCTACTGTTGCACTCTCTGGAGTGGGAATATTAATTTTTACCCCTCCGCTATCCAACACTTTCCCTACTGTTGCACTCTCTGGAGTGGGAATAGTAATTGTATCCCCTCCGCTATCCAATATTTTCTCTACTGTTTTAGTTAATGTAGTGTAAAATGTATTTTAAAAAGATTTAAAAATTTTTAATATTTTATTTTGTTTTATATGTTTTTTGTTTTTAATTTATATTATTGGTGTATGTGTATATATATGTATTTATAATTTTTAATATGTTTTTTATCAATTTATAAGTTATTAAAATAATTATTTATAAATAATATTAAGTAAGTATATATATTATATTTTAGACATATATATGTTTAATTTATTTTTACATTATATGTATTACTTATAATTTTAAACATTTTTTAAATAATATGTATTATTTACTTTATTTTACATTATTTTTTTAACATTAAAAAAAACTAGATTTTTAACAACAATATTTTATTTGCGATATTTTTGTACCTCGATATTCTGACTTTCGATATTCTGTCAGTGATCCACTATTAACAATGTACTGCTGTAAGGCGCGGCATGCGCTCCCCTCGCACACCAGCCACACCGTTTCTCCCTGTAGCTGCTGTATCCTAGCTTAGGAGTGTTAACTGTGATTGCATTCCAGGAGACGGAAGGGCAGTGCTTTGAAATGAGACAATGAAAAGACGATTGAAAAAGCCAGCAATAAAGTAATTGGTGAACAGTGCTGCAGAGCAGAGGTCAACGTGCAGACATAATGAATCAAAAGTTAAGCTAATGAGGTGCACAAAGTACATTTTTGCCGTCTTGTTACCGAGGACTGCGCTATGACAGCACTTTAATAGCACGGTGGAAGCTAGCTGTCTTAAAATGTATGAGCTTGTGATATTTATTTTTTCTTTTTGTCCAGCAGTGTGACCCCCCATCTCCCTCCCCGCTCGCGCAGCACCTCCGTGCACAGAAAGCAGCCCACTGCACAGAAAGCAGCACACTGACTGCACAAAGAACACCCCACGATAAGCGGCACCACTAGCACACGGCTCCTCACTTCACAGAAAGCATCATGCGTCATATCCAGCCCCCACCCCCATTATGAGTGGCAACAGGTACTTCTGGATAAGGCGAAGAGCAGTGAGGGGCCCTGACCATCACATCTCTCGCCCCTACCTCAGGCATAGAACACTTCACGGCACAGGCACCAGCACACTGCACTCTAGCACTGCATGGTGCGCAGCACGAGGCACTCATGGAGGAGACTGAGAGTTGTGAGGGGCGGCCTGTGGCCTGACAACTCGCCATCTCTTTACATTGGCAGCGCCACACTGCACAGAAAGCACCCGGTGAGGAGCGGGACTTGGCACCTTTGGGAAAGACAAAGAGGAACGCAGGGGTGCATCTCCCTGCATGACGGGCGGGTGGGGGGGGTGTCGCAGGGGTTCGCAGGGGGGGAGGGGGGTAAATACAATTTTAAAAAACCTTACCTTCTCCGGGTCACGGGCTGCCGCCTCAGCTCCTGCTGCTCCTGGCCGGTTTTCCACAGGCAGCCTCCCTTCCCTCCCCTAAGCCAATCACAACGCTGCAATGGCAGCGTTGTGATTAGTGCGGACGGCGCCCAGCCGGGCGCCTGAAGGGAGGCAATTTTCTCTATGTAGGCTGCGCAGCCTACAGAGGGCCCCAGAGGGCCGACCAAACAGTCAGGGCCCACAAGAGTGGGCAAGCCACTCCCCTCCTGCCCTCGAGCAGGAGCGCCCGCCCCCAACCAGGCACTTCTGCTTTCTCGCAGTGCGAGAAGCAGAAACATAAAATGGTAGTTTTACCATTTTATGTTTCTGCTTCTCGCAATGCGAGAGAGCAGGGGGGGCAACGCCCCCACGCCCCAATGGAGGAGCCGCCACTGTTTATTAACAATTGCCACTCTGAACCAGCTTGTTGCAGCAGATTTGACGAACATATGTAGATCGTCTGCATCTTGTGTGCAATATCCCCAGTGAAAAATCCTTCCATATTAATGTAGCTGTCTTCATCTATGTAAATGTGGCAAGTGTAGGTCACGGCGCCAAGTACTGTAAAGCCCATATAAATCCTCTGTAAGATCTAATCTCAGGAAGTCTCCATATTTAACTTCCATGCCCAATGAGTGGCCAGAACCTCAACGTCATCAGGGAGCATCAATAAAACCAGTGGCCATAGAGTTTTTACAGTAGTTGAAGAGGTTTCCAGACAACTCCAAAGGGGGGGGGAGAGAGTTTCCTCATTAACGTTCACTCTGCCGTTCTTGTTGAAGCATTCCCACCCTTGCAAATATTTAGAGAAACTTGTTCTGAGAAAATAACATTTAGCTTGAAAGTCAGAAAAGTATTGCATTGTCCCACTGGCGGACATTTGGCCCTTCTAAACAAGGCTGCATTCTTCATTATATGACTTATTTACCTGATCACAAAAAATATGGGGTATGGGAGACTCTTCATACTTAATAACTTCAATGAGACCTGCAATACAATAATACAGCACGCACTACCTGAAATGTCACCTTCTTGTAGGAACTGGGCCACTACACACCAAGGCATAGCTGATAGGTGGGTGGGGCGCCATGATCAGAAGTAGGGGTTACTACACAGAAATAAAAGAGAAAGTCTGTTAACATCCAGCCCACTCATGTATACAGCAGTTTAAAAAATGTCAGAACTCAATGAGCCCTCCAGTAAACTCAGATTACTGAATTTAACAAATGCATTCACAACTATAAAGTGAATGGAAAGAAAAAGGTACAATAATTTAAACAAAAAAACCAATCTTGGCGATATTACACCATGGGAGCCCATTCAGATTATGCATTAGTGCAATGCACGCTTGCAGCATTGCCTAATAGTTCACATTTATGACCTCACCACCTTGCTGATCACCATGATGCCTAAGTACATCACATCTTTAACAATCAACAATTGTTCATACTTGTACTGTAATTTGGGATAATCTGATTTTTAGAGCTGTTTATTTGTTACCCTGAGATAAATCCCAATTTAGAAACTTTGTTCTCAGTGAATGACACTGCCCGTATAATGTTTTATGGAGTGCCACAACGTCTGAATATAACAGCACCTTCAATCAGTGAATTTTTAATTCAAGCAGCTGAATGCTAACATTTGAGAGCAGTAGCCTCAGATAGAGTTACAGACATAGACCCATTAATAGGAGTGAGATTGGGCATCCATAGAAACCTGGAATCACCTCCCATCATTTTGCAAGACATCAGTCCAAACCCCATGTTCTTCAAAACACCCTTTCGAAAGAAGCCAGAATTCCTAGCAAAGGCTGATTCTGTGTCAATAAGGTCCATACTGGCATCCCTCAAAACCATCTATGCTTCATTAAAAGGTGAGCTTGCCATATTTATGTTCTTTGTGGTGTCAGGACCAGGTATAAAACGATGTTGTTGAAACATAATATTGGCCAATACCTTGCTTAGGCAAGTTCCTAAAATTTCAGAGTTATTAGGCAAGTGCTGCTTACCGGTCCGCGTTAGTCCACTAAGCGGGGTCTAGTGGCTCAGTGGACTAAATGCCCACTCATGGTCACAGGTTCAAATCCCGGGGGGTCAACTCAGCCTTTCATCCTCCTGAGATCAATAAAATGAGTACATCTGTTATTCAGCACCAAGACGCGCATCTGGGTAAATGTGTGCTTTACAGATACACATTATATGTTACCCTCATGGCTTCAAAAACGTGGTCATTCTCTTACCTAAACTGTATAGTGAGGTTGCACTAGCCCCTTACAAAATATTGGCTCAGACTGAGAGGGTCTTAGCCATGGCAACCATTTCACATCAGTCTTCTCACTGAAGATGAGAGCTAAAGATTAGCTGGTATTCCTCATTCTGACTGCTCCACCACGATCATGAAAATGGACTTTGTTCTGTCAACGCTTATGTTTTTTATGTGAAAGAAGATGTGCTTAGTGCCGAGTGAGTCTAAGACCCCCTCATAAAATTGGTAAATACATCCCTACCGCGCAAGCAGGAAAGTACGTATAGCTGACGCAGGAAAAGGAGTTGCTGTTCTATGGTGGTGTCGTACGTGTCCCTCACATACGTATCTTGCCTATTATTAAAATACTTGGCTCCAGTATATTTTTAGGTCAAGCCTATAGCGGCAGTGCGCAAGTGCTGCTCGCTCTGCGAGGCATGCAGTAATGGAGTATGTAGTGGAAGCCCCGCCCACTCTCCGCCCATGTTTTTAATTGGCTCGTGTCATTGTCTTTCGTAAATGCTGCCTCCTGATTGATTATGAGGCCTGTTAGTCCCTCCTTATTATGGCCATGTCGTCATTTGTACCCTCCCATGGCTACTGGCCCCTTTACTTCGAGTGTTACACGGTAGGGTACATGGTATTTAGACTGTGAGCACTACTTTGTCTGTGCCTTCTCGCCCCCTTCTCCCTCCTCCCCCCGCCCGCACTCCTGTTGTCCGTGCTTCCCCCCTCCCGTTGTCCGTGATGCAATGCAATAGGTCTCGTGTAAATGCAAGTCCTATTGCATTGCAAATGCTTGTTTATTCTTTTTTTGGCTTCCGGTGCAAGAAGGAGGTTTCTTCTTTTCCATCCCTGGAGAAACTTGAGTTTTTTTTTTCTGAAGAGCGAGAGGAGAAGTGAAAGCCTGGTCTGCAGCAGAGCTGCCTGCACCATGCTGGTACGTGCTGTGTGAGCCAATACGTGTCTGTTATCGATCCCTTTGCTCCTGTCAGTGCTGCGAGGGGTGGGGGCAGTTGTACCGTCTGAGCGCTTTTAAGAAAGTTGGGTGCGATACCACCACCTCATGTGACCCCCAGCGTGTTTGTGTTGTAAGCACCCTATGAGGGATCCTCTTACCTTAACATTTCTAACATGTATTTTCAAGTTGTGCTTCCCCTCTGTAGGGACACCACATTCCCTCCAGAACTCTTCCATAACTTAATATTTCAGTTTTTTAAAAGTGTGCTTCCCTCCTTAAGGGATCACCGCACTGTTTTCTGAACCTATTACTTTAACATTTCTGTGTTTTCAACCTGTTTTTTCACTCCTGTAGGGACCCCACATTCCCTTTAAAAATCTTCCTTAACTTAACATTTCAGTTTTTTAAAAACTATGCTTCCCTCCGAAAGGGACCTCCACACTATTTTCTGAACCCCTTACCTTAACATTTCTGCCTTTTCAACTTGTGCTTCCTTCCTGTATGGACCCCACATTCCCTTCATAACTCTCCCTTAACTGAACATTGCTTCCCTCCCTAAGGGACCACCACACTCTCTTCTGAACTCTGACCTGAACATTTATGTGTTTTCAACCTGTGCTTCTCTGCTGTAACTACCCCACATTCCATTCAGATCTCTGCCTTAACATTTCTGTTTTTCAAAAGTGTTCTTCCTTCCCCAGGGGACCACCACACTTGCTTCTCATTTCCTCTTAGGTTAACATTGCTGTATTTTAAGCATATGCTGCCATCCCCAAGAGAGCCCCACAACCCCTTATGAACCCGTTCTCCTACGTTAACATGTCCATGCTTTAAACCTGAGTTAATCTCATATGGAGACTCGACACTCCCTTCTAAACAACCCTTACATTTTAATATGTTAAAGGGGTGCCTTCATCCTAAGGGAGCTGCGCAGTCCTCTATGAACCACCCTCCCTCCTTCATGGTTTCTGTGGTTTTAAACCCTCCCTAATGAGCCCCAAACCCTCTTATGGCCTCTTTACCTTCACATTTCTGTTCTACGTCCAAGCTTCCCCAACACGAGCAGGGCCGGCTTTAGTCCTGGTGGCGCCTGGTGCGACAATCACTTTTGGCACCCCCCACACCCATGACCACCTCCTCAGATTCTCTCACTACCACCAGGCAAAAGTGCCCCACCTCTCTCCAATCATAAGATATTGCTAAACACAGCGCCCACCTGAGGTCGGCGTCCCCTCCACAGGTCAGCACCCAGTGCGGCTGCACCGGTTGCACTACCCTAAAGCCAGCCCTAAACACGAGTCCCACACACCATTCTGACTATCACCCAGCCTTAACCTTTGTGTTCTAAGGCTGTACTACTCAGCTCTGCCTAGTTTCCCAGATCCATGCAAGACTACCGTCTTCAGACCTTTTTTTAGGTCGAGCCTAGCGGCAGCGCGTATGCGCTTCTCGCTCTGCAAGGCATGCAGTAGTCGAGTATGCTGTGTAAGCCTCGCCTTCTCTCCGCCCATACTTTTCATTGGCTGGTGTCATTGTCCTTGGTAAATGCTGGCTTCCAATTAATTAGGAGGCTTGTTAGTCCCTCCTTGTTGCCGCCTTGTCGCCATTTGTTACCGCCCATGACGACTGGACCTTTTACTTGGCTCGTTACACGGTCGGCTTTATCTAGGGGCCAGCACTATTTTGTTTATGGGGACAATGGCGGATGCTATTTTATTTTATTTTTATCCTGACCGTGGCGCCCGTTTTAGGGACACCGCGCTCAGTTTATTTATTTATTTCTATTTAACTTTTATGTTGAGCGCAGCATCCACTTCTGGAACACCGCGCTCTGTTTATTATTTTCTTTTTTAACTTTCATAATGAGCGCGGTGCCCACTTCAGGGACACCGCGCTCGGTTTCTTGTTTTTTTTCTTAACTTTAAAACTGAGCGTGCGCCGCTTCATGGACATCGCGCTCAGTTTCTTTATTTATTATTTTTACTTTAGCACTGAGTGCGGCGCCCGCTTCAAGGACACCACGCTCAGTGTTAAAGTTAAAAGAAACCGAGCGCGTTGTCCTTGAAGCAGCGCCGCTCTCAGTTTTAAACTTAAACAAGCTTTAAACAAGCATTTGTATTGCAATAGGTCTCACATTTACGCGAGTTTAAGCTATTGGCATTGTAAATGACAATGCCTTTTATTTATGTTTTAAAAAACAAAAATAATAATTTACAATGCCAATAGCTTAAACTCAGATAAATGCAAGACCTATTGCATTGCAAATGCTTGTTTAAAGCTGCCTGTACTCCCTTTCTCTCTTGTTATGACCAGAACTTATGTATTCCCTCCACATAATCCACAAGCTGCCTTGACGGACTTGTGCCTCGAGCAAACGCACATCTGTATTCACCATAAAGTGTAATCAAATATGCAAATTCTCTATACTGAATATCGTTTTATTAATCAGGAAGACATGCAGGTAATATAGCCTTTGAGTTGTACATTTGACCACCAACCGTGCTTCAAATGTTTCTAGATTTTGTGCCCTCAAGGACACCCAGTCAGTCTAGTTATGGTTAATTTGATAAATGTAATGAAATCATTCGATACCCTGGGGACCTAATGGAATCAGGATGCTGTATTTATCATGGGGTCATTTTTCATGAATGAGCACAAAGTGCTCCGCGTCCATGGTTTATTATTTTTTAAGGAATGAACATATACCAGGTCATGGCTTTAAGTGGGCCGGGTCCTGCCAGTGCTCAGCACCAGCAGTTCCAAAAAGCAGGTGTTGAGAAGGGTCGCTATCAGGCTCTCCAATTTTGCCCTGAACCTCAGGGTAAAAAAAATAAAAATTCTAAAATCTGCAGCAGTACCACCCTTCACTACCTTTGAGGTAACTTCAAAGAGACGCGTTATAGTTCTTTCACAGTATCTTCATGTCAAAAGTGAAGCATTTTCAAAGTTATATACAACGAAGCCAGAGTTTTTGCTTATTTATCTTATGCAACTAACAACCATTAACAAAGCCAATAGTCCTGGCTTATTGTACATGTATTTGTTACTTGTTGCATTATATATCTGAATGCAATGACCGAAGCAGCAAAATGCCAGTTGGGCGGCACACCATGCTAAGCACAGATTTTTAGCTTATGTGTTCTTAAGTCACGCCCTTAATTACATAGGCCCCGCCCCTTTGAGAGACCTCTCAGTTTTTTTTTATCTCACTTAAAGCCCTGTAGCAGGTCATAATCTGAATCAGAAATCACTTTATTCGATCTTGTTAAAATAAAGATCATACAAGTAAAATGGAGATCATAACAGTACATTACAGCATGGATTACAATCTCATAAAATGTTGGTGAATACACTTAAAACCTATATGATACAACAGATCAGAGATTACATAAAAATCTTATGCATCAATAGAAAATAGTAGGAAGAGAATAACAATGTAACTCTTAATATGGGAGCTAAAATGTCACATGGGAATAGAACATGATGCAAATTGTAATTTCACAATTTAGTGCTGCAAGTGAAAGTTAGCAGCATTTCTGTCACACTTTTCCTAATATAATAAAGGGTACCCTTTAATATGCTCTCCAAGTGTGGTTATTCACACCCAAACAATCTATTGATGCAGGCCTCATTGCTTAGATGATATATAGTATATCTCATTAACGAGAGCAACCCTTCTACCCACTGGAACGTGGGTGCATAATTATTTTAGAGAAACAAATGTTCTCATTGGTGGCATTTAAATAGGAATATTTTGATATCAGCAGAAATTGTTGTCTGGGCCACTGGAATTATGCTGTGGGGGAGGGCCAAATCATGCAACAGGGTTGACTGAATCATGCGGCAAGAAATATTTTGTGATAGCATTACGTTATTATTTTGTCTTTTTTACACTTATTTTAACACTGTCTGGGTATTGGTTGCAACTCATTAGTACCAGTTTAATACCCAAATATAGAAACAGAAAGGTGACCAGTCTACCTTCACAAAGGGTCTTCCACTGTGTAGCAAAACATGTCGCTGCATTTTTAGTAACTTTTGAATCGTTTGAGCTAAAAAACTTTTTTTTGTTAAAATCTACAGATTATGCAGCAGATGATGGATTATGTGGAAAATATGTCAAATCTATAGTTCTGCGAAAAATGCTAAAACCACCCAATCTCATAATTTCCAGTGGCCCTGATTATTGTTCACAATTGGTGTTATAAATGCAATTGGAGCTTCTCGGAGTTTAGAAATTCATACTTTATTCAAGATACATTTGTAGCAATGATTATTATGAACATACAAAAGTGCTAAGTGCAGTGTCCCAAGAGAACAAAACAAAAACCACAGCATAAAAACTTACAGATGGTAATAAGATAAAAATGTGTGTTGTGTGTTTACAGCAAACAACTCTCAAATTTGTATCAGTCCATGGACAATCCATGCCAGTGCCTGTTTGCAAATAGAGGCTCAGACTGGCTTAAAGGGCAGTCTGGAAGTGCTTGAATGGCTGGTCTGACAGGTCAATGTGTGATCGTTTGTTGTGGCTGTTTGTGGGCCTGTTTTACTGTTTCTACTGTTGAATTCCCTGATATTAAAACAAACGTTGCCTGCGGCAAGCACAAATCAATGGAGTCTTCAATACTTTGACAAACAGTTACACAGCGTGTCTTTACAAGTTCAAAACTGCCTCAGTTTGCAAACGTAGGCCACTTTTTTAGCTATCTAATTCAGTAATGGTGGCCACTTTTATTTTGGTGCCTGGGCCTATTTTATTTCCTTTTTAGAACCCTAAATGGCAAACCACTCATGATGAGGTAAGCAGCGCAATGATCATCAGTGCCGGAGATGGAAAACGCTCCCATTGCAGGGAGCTGCATTCGCACAGAACGGGTGCATACACAAGGCAGCCATTTGAAATTGCATCCGTTCCTCATCATGAGTGATTCCATCAGTCATAAAATGACAATTGCCCAAAACCATTGCATGGGGTTCCCATATTAATTGAACTTTGATATTCACGGCTCCAGGCGTATTATCATGCCCCTCTGTGAGTATCAAATACATTCTTTGGCTTGGTGTGCACTCATTTGTAGGCATCCTCAAGCTATATAGGACCAGCTCTATCCTGATCTATATATATAGATGACCCTTTATTATATTTCTTTGAGTATTTTTTCCCCGGCCCTATGCCTTTTCTATATAAAAGTGAGGGGGGCCAACTTGTATAATATGCTATCCTGACCTCTATACAGCACACATGCAAAATGGGAAAAGTTTTAAAGCATAATTGTTGTACTGGAGGGGTCCCCTTCCAGTACAAAGTATATGCTTGTACGGAACACAAATTCCCTTGCAACATGGTGCAAGGGTGTTTGCATTGTCATATGGCAGCCTAAATCACGTCAGTGCAGGGAGAGAGCAAAACAGCACCTTATCTTAGTAGTTATGGTGTTCTGCTCCCTTCCTTTCATGCAACGCAGCCCAGCAACTTTGCTGGGCTACTTTGCATGAAAAGTTCATAAATCAGCCCACCTCATTTGCCAGGTATAAAAGCATTGCTCTGGCAGTCCCCAAGCTGTTTGCATAGACTAACCCACGAGAGCTAAAGAGATCTGATAGATTAAATTCGGATACAGTGTCAGGTTTGATCTTTGCACAGAGATTTCATTTCAAAAGACCAGAGGCTATCATTATGCATTCATCCTTTAATTGCCACTCCTGCAGCAGCTTTAAAGAACATACAAACAATAAAACTAGAATTTAGAACTAGAACACCATAGTCCATAAATAAACTCCTCATAGTACACTCTTCCTCTTTCAAATGCTGCTCCTGAAAAGGAAAGTACCATGAATGAATAGTTGAAGTATGAAGTCTGTTTTTTATTAACTAATTTAAATGTATATGCATGTTAAACTTTTCATTTATAGAACAATCATTTAAGTTTTGTTTATAAAATAGGTAAGTTGTGTATTCAGAACAGAAAAAATTGTAATTTTTAAACAGAATTGAAATGGGAGATCATTTTAGGGTTAGTGCTGTAGAATTTATTATGTAACTCTACAAGCGGTTTAATATTTGCCTGGCTTGCCTGTAGCGTTTCATTTGCAGTTAAACTGTATTGTTTTGTTAAATAGATAAGAAAATCCATTACCAGCAGCTAGGGGAGGTGATCATAAGCCGGGGCCTTGGCACGAGGCTCTAGTGGTGGAGCGGCACGGGCCGTATTGTTCATGGTGAGGCGTGGTTGCGCATTCATGCTTGACACGAGCACTGCATCGGGGCAGCGCGAGTCTTATGAGCAGTGAGGAGTTAAGTCCTGTATGCAGGGGATATTTGAGAGGAGCCCTTGCACCACTACTCATGAGACTAGGAGGCCATTTTGGGTTGGGTAAAAAAAGAGCAATTTAGCGCCAAAGCGCATTAGCGCTCTATGAAACTCCATTAATTAATGGAGATCATCAGAAAAAGCTTGTTGATTCAGAGAGATGTGTATTAAGGTTAGAAGGACAGTTTTCTGGAAAATATATAGGTTTTAGTGTTATATTAGTAAAGAATTATTAGTATAGATTAGTATCAGTATGTTTATAGTGTAGAGGGTTCAGGATCACAATGTGATTACAGAGACCATTTTTGTTTTTTTCCCCAAGGAAAAGTAGGCGGTCAATTAAGACATTATGTGAAGGCATGGGAAAAAATAAAATAGATACATGGGTACTAAAAACTGTACAAGATTAGTAAATAGAGTTTGTGGAACAATCACAACAGGTAAAGGAACAAAGGGAATTAAGTAACAGAAGAGCAAAAAGCAGTAGTGGATTCAGAGACAGAGTCCATGGTAGAGAAAGGTGCAATAACGCATATAGAGGAAAGTGCAAGGAATTTTGTGAGCACTCTCTTTTTAGAAAAGAAAAAGACAAAGGATGAAGGTCAGTAATAAATCTGAAGGAATTAAACAAGTATTTGGTGTCCAGACATTTAAGATGTTGTTTGAGAGACATGTTATTGAAAAACAATTGATTAGTGAAGTTATACCTGAAGGAAGCATATTTCACAATTCCTATGGAGAAGGGCAGTCAGAAGCTTTAACAGTTCAGATGGAGAAAATGAAACAGTTTTTTTCAGTTTCAATACCTACCTTTTACATTGTTTTCCACTCCATGGTGATTCATGAATGTGATGAGAGTAGTGATGGCTTATTTGAGAGAGAGAGAGGGGTATTCGATTAATATTATAGTTAGACAACATATTGATAATGTCCCAAGATTTGGAAGAATTGAAGAAAGAATTGATATTAGTGAAGAGCCTGTTGTAGGAATTGGGATTTTAGATAAACAAGGAGAAGTAGATATTATAACTTTTACAAAAGATGGAAATTTTAGGATTCCAGATAAATGCAATCGAGGTTGTGTGACAGCTATCAGAGAGAAAATTGAAAATGATAAGGAAAGAAATATTACATGTTTTGAGGAAGGACACATTGTCTTAAGGGATTTCGCTCCAATTGTAGGATTGTTATCACCTTCATTCCAGGCAATTTTCCCAGGTCCTTTGCATTATTGTGCATTACAGAGAATAAAAGGAGATGCTTTGAGAAAAGGTCTTTGGTATGGAGACAGAGTAACACTGAATCAGGAAGAGAGGGAGGAGTTCAATTGGTGGTTAGACAATATGGAAGCATGGAATGGTTGAGCCACTTTTGGATGTGTCCCAGACTTTGTTTTGGAAACAGACGGCAGCTTGAGAGGCTGAGGGACATGGTCAGGAGAACAACAAACAGATGGAATATGGACAGGATGAAGCACATACATTGTTTGGAGTTAACAGCAGGATTAGATGCGTTGTGAAGCTTCAGGAAGATTTTGAAAGATCAGACAGTGTTGATGAAGTTGGACAATGTGTCAGCTGTGGCCTATATCAATCGACTAGGAGCGAGCAGATCCTATGGTTTGTCAGAATAAGCGAAATAACTTTGACATTTTTGTATGGAGCACATAATAAAGGTGAAAGCACAGTTCTCTCCAGGGCAGTTGAATATGATAGCAGACTGGAATTCATGGAACACAAGGGATTACAGCGATTGGAAGCTAAACCAGTGGTATTTGAGGAATATAGAGCGAATTGAGGGACCTCTGGAAGTAGCTATTTTTGCAAGCAGATTCACATTCCAATTAGAGAAGTGTTTTACTTGGATACCAGACCCAAGGGCATCTGCAGAGGGCTCATTTCAGCAGATTTTGATGGGGATGAGAGCCTATGCCTTTTCTCCATTGCATTGATCAAGAGGGTTCTTTTGAAAGTGAGAACAGAGATATGTCATTTAGTGCTGGTGACTCCGTTTCTGGTGCCTCAAGTGTTGTTTGCATCAGTGATGGAACTGGTGTGCGCAAAGCCTTTTATGATTCCAGTAAATAAAGGTTTACAGAAGAATGGAGAAGGAGAAGAGCATCCTTAGTTGGAGGACAAGGTGTTGTACCTTCTTTTTATGAAAAATGTCAGGACATTTGAATATTTCAAGGGACTTTGAACATGGCTGTTGAACTGCTCAAGGAGTCTTGGGCACCAGCAACAAGAAGAAGATATAAGGAAATATGGAGACTATGAGCTTGTTGGTGCATGGAGAGGAGTTTGGATCCCGTGGAGGCTCCTACTGTAGAGATAGTTAATTTTCTGGTAGAACAATTTGAAAAAGGTTTGAATCACAGAACATCAAATTGGTATAGGTCAACAATTTCAGATGGACATGTTCAAGTGAATGGAAGATCAGTGGGAAGAAATACTATGGTATATAGAGTTTTAAAGTGTATGAGGTTGAGAAGACCTCCTAGAGCAAGATATGATGTTTTATGGGATGTGAATATGTTATTGTCTTTATTTGAGTCCTGGCCGGTGTTAGACCTGGCATCTTTTGGCGTGTTTTCCCTGTCTTTTTGCTTTCTGATCTCCTGGTTTTGACTCTGTTTTTGCTGGTTTAGTGACTCTGGCAATTTCTCACTGCTGTCCAGTGTTGAGGTGCAGGTGCTCCTATTGTAAATTGTATTATGGATTGGTATTCCCATGATTGGAATATTTGATTTACTGGTAAGTCTCTAGTAAAGTGCACTGAGTGTGCCAGGACCTGTAAATCAAATGCTGCTAGTGGGCCTGCAGCACTGATTGTGCCACCCACACGAGCAACCTTTTCAAGGGGTTCTCAGACCTGCCATTGCAGTGTCCGCACGCAGTTCTTACTGCCATGTCCACTTGGCAGGTGCATCCACATGCCAAGCCCTAACCTTCCCTTTTATTACATGTGAGTCACCCATAAGGTATGCCCAAGGTGCCCCTGTGGGAAGTGTGCAGTGTATGTGAAAAGTATGACATGTATGGTGTGTGTGACATGTCCTAATAGTGAAACACAGTGTATTTCATTTTTCTCTGTTGAAAGGCTCTCTGTCCCATAGAATAGAATGGGGAATACTCTGTAACATTTTACTAGCATATCTTCCCATTGGGACAATATAGAGAAATAGAGTTTAGTATGCCTGAACTCAGAATGCAGAAATACATCTTTTAGTAAAGATGATTTTTATGTTCTGTGTTTGAAAATACCACTTTTCAAAAGTAGGTATTTTCTTGCTTAGTCATCCTGTGTGCCTCTGCTGGGTTGTGGAGTGACAGGGGGCTGGGGATGTGCATTCTCTTCAGACAGCCGCTGGGTGGATCGAGGTGTGTCCTGCCTTTCCTGGATGACAACAGGTAATTAGTGCCTTACCTATTCTATTCTTCCACATCTCAAGACTTGAAAAAAATATAAAATGTGGATATTCCCGATGAGTAAGCCCAGAAAGTCACAACAAAGAATATGTGCTCTAAAACAGTGGTGTAACAAAGGCCCCCGCAGCTCCCGTAGTGCACCCCCCCCTGAGTTCCCGGGGGCCCCCTCAACACAGTCGACTGGCCTGAGAGCTCCTGAATGAGTGCTGGGGGGCCTCCATGTATTTGCGGGGGCCCCTTCATCTTTTGTTACACCCCTGCTCTAGAAGTAATGCAGCACATCTTCTTTAATAAAGACAATAGCATCACAAGACTGAACTCAGCTTGGAAGAAAAGCAGCAAGCATGTTGGTCACAAATGGCAATGACTTCCAATCTCCCACCTCCAAACCATAGTGGGAGATGCAGGTAGAAGGATCTACATACATATCAGGACAACATATCTCCTAAATGGAGGCCCCCAGGCTCAGTTCATGAAACAGTGATGAATGGATCCTCCCAGAACTAAACCAGGGATTGCAAAACCCTGGCAGTCATTGGCAACTGAGGTAACAGACTTGACCTGGCAACTCAGACGACAAGTGGAATCCTTAACCACCCTTTGGTAGCACCAATATTGACAACAGGTTAATGCCAAGCCTGTAATCAGCAGACTACATAAAAAGTATTTTTTCGCAGCTCTGGTCACATAAAGGAGGTGCCAAGCATCCTTCTAGTGAAGGAGAAGATGAATGAGAAACACATTTACCTAATATTAGTGAAAATAGAATACACCTAAGGTGTTAAGCCTGACCCTAAGCTTATCACCAAGTTCATAATATCTTGCTAAGGTGTGCAATTTTCTTTATGGGGCATTGACTTCCTGTTCTCCCTTCTACTGTGGAGTGAAAACTCAATGGTGCAATCCATCTTCTACTGTGTATCAAAGCCCACAGAGGCAATGGGCTAATTAATTCCATTAGGGCGGTGGTTTGATGTTGGCTTGGAAATCCTTCTTAACGTCATGTGTGTTAAAGATGCAATGTAATTCTCTTTCTGATACTTTATCAATAGGGAGTAGGTATCTCTAGGTGCAGCTCAATTCATCACTATCCTCTGAAAAATTACCTTAGCTTAGTCAGCCATATGCTTGGTTTATTTCTTAGAAATGCCTATTGAGATGAGGAAGTCAGTCAACTTTCAGACCTCTGTATTTTGAAAGACAGATAAGGCCGGAAAAGAGTCTGTCACACAAAGAGCTGCACACATTGTAGTAGTGGTGTAGCACAGGTCCCCACAGCCCCTGCACTAAGGGGGTTCCCGACCCTTGAGGATGTCCCAAAGGCCTATAAATATCTGTGAGATATGAGAATCTCTGGGGCTCCTAACAACATTCTGCAAGGGGCCCAATCATTTTGAGCTATACCACTACCTTGCAATGGAGATAGAGGACAAATTGGCAGATGTTGATTATGGCATGGTTTGAGGTGTGGCTGGATTAACTCTGGCATTGGATTTATTGACAGTCAAAGGCACATTTTATTTGTTTTATTTAGAGCCCATTACCACTGTGCTTTATCACTGAATGCCACTGTACCTTTTTCGAGATGGACTGTTAATATAAGAGCAGAACCAAGGATGATTTGCATTAAGGTGTTTCCTGTCTGTAGTGGTCAGTTAATTATGGAATGCTGTGACTTGGTTATTTACCGTTAATCTTCATTACTCTGAGCCCAGATCTTCCTGTCACAGTCCTTACAGTATGAGCAGTCTTACTGCATGAAAGAAAGCTTTTGCCTAGTCCTCTGAAAAAAATTCCCCCAAGATGGCTGCTTAATACGCAAAATGTAGAAAAGGACGAACTAGGACTGACTGCATCCTGCTATTACAAGCGTAAGTTTAAAAACACTGAAACCATCAAGCACCTTAAAGAGACGTGGACTCGGAGTTATGAAGATTACCTATAAGTAACCAAGTCATTACTTCCTCGTCATTTGCTTGACCCAGTCCTAATAGCATGAGCCAAAGCCCAAACTTGAGGCGATTGATCAGACCTCCCTCAGATTTATAACCAAAGGAGAGCCAGATATGAAAATTAGATGTGACACCCATGAAACGTTAATGAAATGAAACATGAAAATAAATTAACTAGCCATTAACAGCTGCCAAAGCATGAGTACCAATTTCTGTAGATGCCTAACCTAGCCTGACTGAAGTGTCTAATGAGAAATAAGAGTGTGAGGAGAAACCTGGGTGATTACACAATAAATGTCCTTTAAAGAGGCTCTTTTAAGCATTCCCCAAAAGGAGGACATACCTCTTGTGGATCTATCCTGGATGGAAGAAGGAGGATTGGAATGGGATGAATCATATACCACTTCAATTGCTAGCTTAATCCATATTGAGAGGTTGGAGCAAGTAGGACAAACACATCTCCCCCGAAGTGCATAGGATACGAAGAGGGAGTAAACTTTCCTGAATGGTTTTATCCTCTCAAGATAGATCCAAATGGCCTTATGAACATCAAGGGTATGGAGATGTTCTTCTAAGAACAAAGGGTAGGGGAAAAAGACTTGCAGAACAATGTCTTACTCACAGTGGAACTTAGAAGGACATTTTGGGAAGATAAAGGGGACTAGGCATGAGGAGAACCTCATATTGACATTGCCTAAGAAAGGGTGGGGAAGCTAGTAAAGCCCCACTCTCCACAATTCTTTGCCCTGAGTATATGATGACCAAAAAAAACCTAGGCTAAAAGAATTTCTGGTCTGTTGTCTTCAAAGGTATGAAAGGCGGATACATTAAAGCCTTCCGCACCAAGGGAAGATTTCAAGCTGAAACGGGACAATGAATTATAGGCTGGTGAAGGAAAAATATGTCTGAGGAGGCAGGAAGCCCAATAGGACACTGAAGAAACAAAAGCAATCCTGAAGGCCTGTATTGCAGACCACTGTGCTCTAATAATTGACACCGCCAATCCTAGCTTAAAGCCATCACTAAAAAATCCAGGGATCTGATATGTTCACATGAGTGTGGGAAGAAACCCCTATCTTTGCCCCATGATTTATAGTTTTTCCAATGACAGTTGTGCGATCTTAAGGTAGATGGTTTTCCAACCAATTGCATATTTTCAGCTAACTCATATGAACAACCTTGAGCCAAGAGGGTTATCTTCTCAAGTGCCAGACCCCCCATATTGTGGCACTTATGAGGACTGGACTCGGAAGAGGGGAGCTCAGAGTAGAAAGAAATATTGGGAACTGCCATTGAGGATAAACCTCTGTACACAGTAGAAGGGAGAACCAAGTTCCCCATGGCTATTCTGGGACTACTAGCAGGACCTCTGCTCTTTTTCTGCAGGTTCTTAGTCAGTACCCTGTAAATTAGAGGAAAGGGAGGAAATGCGTAGAGGAAACCCTTTGGCCAAGGGATTCCTAGAGTATCTGTTGCCCATGCTCGCCTTGATAGAATCAAGCTGCAAAATTGAAGAAGGAGAGAATTCTGTTCTGATGCACAGAGGCACAGCCAAGTTTGACTGAACCTGTTAACAATCTCCTCGAAAAGAAGAGGTGAGAGACAGAGAGTCACTGAAGACAGTAGTGTCCTGTTCAGGGAGTCAGCAGGCCCATTCCCACTCCCCAGATAGTCCGCCTTGAGAGAATGGAGATTGTTCTACACCCACAGACAAATCTCATTGGAGAGGAGGAAAAGAAGAAGTTGCATTCCCCCACAGTTGTTGATGTAAGCTCAGGCAACCATGTTGTCCATATGAATTCAAACTGAGCAGTTTAGAAGGAAGAAAGAAAACCGTAGAAGAGCTCTCTGCACAGCAGACAACTCCCTCCAATTGGAAGAACAACTCCTTTCCAGCTTTAACCACCTGCCCTGAACCCTTGAGGAATCCAACACTGCTCCCCACCAGATCCTGCTGTCATCTGTTGCACATCAAATGATCACAGAAGGAGACAGAAGGAGACTCCAGAAGTGATTCTTTGGATTTAGCTATCACTGCAGGACTTGGGAGGTTTTTGAGGTCACAGGAATTGAGGCCTCAAAGTCCTTAGACTTCTGGTCCCAATGACACAGAATGTGGTTGAGGCTATCTCCCACTGACTTCTCAACCAAAGTCTTGTCGGCACATGAGGCCATGACAAGAGACTTGAAATATAAGAAGTTAGGTTGTTCCTTCTGTCCTCTGGAAAAAACACTTCCACAGTGTCTGTGCAGAAGGTGAGATCTGATAAACTGAAGAGATTGAGAAGGATGAAGATTGTACTTCTTGTAATTCAGCAGACATCCATATTTCAGAAGGAGAGAATAGACTTGCTAAACATGATGCTGCGCTTGAAGAACACAAGAAACATCTACTAGTCAATCATTGAGTTAAGGGTACACTTGATTTCCACTGGGATGTAGTATACCCAACAACGGAGCCAAGAGCTTGATAAAAACCTTTGGAGCTAAAGAGAGACCAAATAGAATTACTTGGAATTGATAGTGGATCTTCCCCACTGCAAGCAGAAATACTTTTGGTGATCCTTGTGGATGGGTGTTAGGCCTTTCAGCATTACAGTGGTTTTTCCACAAATATTTTGCCTCTCTTCCTCCATTTTTCTGGACCTATTTTTGTTGGCCTTAGGACTCTGGGCACTTTACCACTGTTAACCCGTGCTAAAGTGCATTTGCTCACTCCTTAAAACATGGTAATATTGGCCTATCCCCAATTGGCATATTTAGTTTACTTATAAGTCCCTAGTAAAGTGCACTGCATGTGACCAGGGCCTGTAAATTAACTGCTGCTCGTGGCCTGCAGCACTGATTAAGCCTACCATTTAAGTAGCCCTTTATACATGTCTGAGGCCTGTCATTGCAAAGCCTGTGTGTGCAATTCAAACAGCTATGCTATGCTAAAGGATTTCTAAAGCGCATCGCAACGTGAAGGCATACCAGCATTAGTTACAAGAGGCTGCATTGCTGAGGACAAAGAAAGCGCCCAAGGAGTCTGCCATTTCAACCTGGCAAAATAAGCCTTTCGCCATGCCCAAACGGTCCCTTTTTATGCATATACGTCACCCATAGGGTAGACCCTGGGCAGCCCAGAGGGCAGGGTGCTGTGTTTAAACGTTAGGACATGTACTCTTAACTTTTATATGTCCTTGTAGTGAAAAACTCCTGAATTTGTTTTTCACTACTGCAAGAACTATCTCTCCCATAGGATAACATTGGAGTTACCTTATTACATGTTATAATATATATCTCCAAATAGAAAGAGATAACCCCTTCAAGTTTGGTGTCTTTGGAATCACAATTTAAAATCATAACTTATGGCGAAGTCAGACTTTAAATTGCAATTCTGAAAATGCCACTGTTAGAAAGTTCTTAATTCTCCTATTGGATAATTTCCCATTTGGGCAGTTTCTGATAATCCGAAGGAACCGCTCCAGAAAAGAGGATTGTTTCTTGCACGCAGGGATTATACGAGACAAATTGAAAGATTGAGCGTACCCACATAACCTACTCAAACATTCAATGAAACGAGTGTGGTTCACACCACAAGAGGAATTATAGGTCAAAAAGCAGTAGAATCCTTTGTCAAGATTGGCCTGTGTTAGCACCTTTTGCTCCCAAACCAACAATTCAAATAAAATAATCCACAGCAATTGGCATTTAATTAGAAATTACAAATGTGGGCATGATTTCCCTATTTTCGCTCTGAAGAAAAATGCCAGCATAGGCATAGTAAAGAAACTTGCAAACAGCCATCTAAAAAAGCGGATCTAATGTCACAATGGAATCTAAACCTGTCCAAGGCCATCATAAATGCGGGAATTGCATTGTATGCAGCCAAACAATTGAAGGTACTTCATTCACCTACAGACAGATGTTGGAAAAAAAAATGAATTTTCGAACTGCAAGACCAAAATGTGGTCTATGCCGTGATTTGTCCTTGCGATAAAATCTACATTGGAAAAACCAATCAAGAAATTAAACAACGTATAGTACAACACAAATCACGTATCAAGACTAAAACACTATCTGCCCCAATGGTTAACCATTTCTGTGAATTTAAACATTCTGAAAAGGACTTCCAGTGGACAGTACTAAGCGTTATTCAACCACATCCCAGAGGAGGTGATTTGGAAGCTCAGTTGATTAAAAAAGAGGCATATTTAATTCTAAAATTCATTACAGTGAGCCATGGCCTGAATGAACTGTCTGAGATAAACCAACTATAACACTTGCTCACTCATATTTAATGTCATAATCTCTGTTCAGTTTTTTCAAAATGAACTACATGGACCACAATTCAAGGCGTCCCTGATTTCCACCCGACTACTTTGGCCTGACTCAAATACAGAACAGAAAGAGAGCGAAGCCACTAACGCTTTGAGGAAGATGGTGGAGGCACCGGTGATTCATGCATACTAGCGTTTCATGTAAGAGTTACTGCACTGCTGGATTTATGAGTGCAAGTTAAATATGCCCTTTCCCGAACGGGTTACGAATAGTTGTTTGGCATTTAATACCACAGAATAGTTTTCCGTTAGTCACTAACATTCTTTCCAACAATTGTGCATGTTTTCAGCTCATTCTAAGCCACCATTCTAACTTTCTTGTAAAGAAAATACGGCACGCAGTCTCGCACCGTAACTGGTGTATCTAAATATAGAATCATGAGTGTTGACTTTGCTATGAATGCAGCTGTCAGTTCATACATTTAGCCTCCACTTTCAATTGTTTTCCGTAGGTATGGATTCAAAAACCTATCTGCAACACCCCATGGGGTCTATTTTTATAAGCCTTTGAAATTCACGTATAACAAACATGCGAAGAAGTTTGCCCCCTGCTTCCTTTTCCGAAAACACAAGGTAATCATTATTGCAGCGCAGCTTGATTGTAGCTTTGTTTGAGAGGGCACACACATTTTAGCTAACATAGTGTTTTTCATACTTTTCCTAGATACTCATAAGCATTCACCAGCCCAGAGCCCTGAAGGGAACCCTCAGTCACTTGTGGTTCGAAATGCGTTGGTGCAAACCATCTGGGATTTCATTGACTCTTTCACTTATATGGATTATGAAAAGAAATTGTATGAACAATCACTTATCCATATTAGATGACACTTGAACCCTGATGGTAGTACCGAAAGGGCTTGGCTCCTCTTGAGCAGCCATGAATTAACCCCTTTGGCAGCGACATTTTTGGACTGGCTCAAAAATAATGTATTTTCTCTTGTGTGTTTATAAATGCATCACTTAATGCTGTCTATGCTTTTTTTCAAGACACAATATTTATTCGTATGTACCAATGTCATTATGATTCGTATGTATTAATGTCATTAATGTTTTGTTCGATAGCAATGCCATTGGGCCTGATTTTTAGGTTTTGTTAATGCTGCACAATAGATTTATGTTTGAGTTTTGTTAACGTAGCACAAGTCATTCATGTAAATGAAGAGTGTTTATCCTTTTCATGTTCAGATAAGAATGTAATAATCATAACTAAAGAAATGTGAAATGAAAACACTGGTCAAGTTTATTATATATCTTGTCCTTTAGTAAAAGTATGTAATTCAATCAGCCACCTTTTTGATAGTTTGTTTACTGTTAGAAAGTTGGCATTTTCTTGCCTTAGTCATTTGGTGCCTGTAGCCTGTCCCTTATCACATGAGTGGGTATAGTTGGCAGTTCAGCTTTGTGTATTCCTCCTAGACGACACACAATGGGGAGATTAGGTGTGACCAGACAGGCCATCAATGGCAAGATGGGAAGAAGGAGCTGGGCACATCCCCACTTACACTTAAATAGGCCGTGTCCTGCCTCCACACAAAGTGCCGAACTACCCTGCACTGCCACTTCAGCCAGCTTGGAGGAAGGGCAGGGGAGGCAGGAAATTCAGTGCACTTCAAAGCCAGCGTGTAGAAGCTTCTACAACATTCCAGAACCAGGGCACCAATGTATAAAAGAGGCAACTCAAACGCCACCGCTTCAATACACTATTGGACATATGGATAATTTGCCAGGAAAAAGGACTGCTGTGCTGCTACAAGGACTGCCACTCTCCTGGACTGCTGCTCTGAAAGGAGCTCCTGCTTTGGTTTGCTGACCTGTTGCCTGCTGCCCTTTTGCCTGGGGAAGAAGAACTGGACCTGCAACTCCACCTTGAACCCAGGAACCCAGAGTGACTCAAAGGGCTAGTCTGCTAGACTCAGGAGCATAAAAGGCTCCCAAACAGCTCCTGCACCCATCTTCAGCGAGTTCCTGACCCCCCCAAGAATTGCCCCTCAGGTCCTGTACACTTGGTGTGGCTCTTGAGCTCTTAAATTCAAGCTTTTGGACTGTTTGAGACCACAAACTGGCCCGTTCACATCAAAACCGCACTGCTTCCACCAAAAATCAGAGCAAATGAATGCAAGCCTGTCTCTTCACACAGCAGCATCTCAGCCTGCATGAGACTGCCAACGCAAAGCTCCACCTCATCTGTCTGAGACGCCTGACCTGGTCTTCGTGCCATGCTGACTGCCGTCCGTAACGCCCTCCATGCTCACTCTCTAATGTGAATGAGACTCTTGGCAAAAAACCTGAGAAGGTAAACCTTCAGCAGGACTAATATGAGAGTGCATCTGACCCACGGTCCATCATGGTTGGCCTGAACATTTGACTTAGGCCTTGTCCAATGCGACCAAATAGCTGCATTGGCGCTTTATGCTTTTAGGCACTAAATTGCAGTGTATCCTTTAAAAATCCATAACTCCAGTTCTACTCATTGGATTCTTGTTGTTGTGGTCTTGTTTTATTTATTAGATGTTGTTCTAATTTCCTAACCTGGTGTGGGATCTTTTTGTGTGATGTATTCACTGTTTTATGGTTTGAAGTGTTGCACAAATACTTTACACATTGCCTCTGAGTTAAGCCTGCAATACTCTGTTTCAAGCTACTATGGGGTTGAGAACAGGTTAACTTGGGGTTTGCTTGTGCCTTACCCTGACTTGGATTGCGGTTGCTGCTTGACCAGGGCTCACATTCCAGTCAACCAATAGCTCAATTTTTAACAATGGGGATGTAAAGATATGCATACAACATATCTAATGATGCCAGATCAATCAATCAATCAATCAGCATTTTTATGGTGCAGCACTGTCACACTTGGGGGTATCTGGGCACTGTGGAGTGACGTCTCAGTTGAAAAGCCAGGAGGCGATGTAGGAAAAGGAGGGCCCCCACTGAGACTGTGATGGATACAGGGATGTGCGCATGGGCGAGTGAGTAGGAGTGCAGGTGTCTTGTGGGTAGGTGGTAATTCTGTTGATGGTTGATGTAGGCCGGTCCTTGATCGTGTAGAGCTTTGTAGGTTTGCAAGAGGATCTTCAACTGGCATCTCTTCTGAATGGGGAGCCAGTGGAGTTTTCTGAGGTGGGGGTGATGTGGGTCCATTTGGGAAGGTTCAGGATGAGTCTTGCTGCAGTGTCCTGTAAGGTCTTGAGTCGTTTGAGGAGCTGGGTCGAGATGCCGGCATAGAGAGCATTGCCATAGTTGAGGTGGCTGGTGATGAGGACCTGAGTGATGGTCTTTCTTGTGTTGGCTGGGATCCATTGGAAGATTCAGTGAAGCGCGCGAAGGGTGTAGAAGCAGGAGGATGCGACTGCCTTGACTTGTCGTTTCATGGTCAGTTCACTGTCGAGGATGATGCCTAGGTTGCATGCATGGTCTTTAGGTATGGGTGTTGGTCTGAGTTCTGCTGGCCACCATCTGTGGTCCCGTATGGAAGTGTTCTTCCTGAAGATCAGTACTTCCGTCTTGTTGGAGTTGAGTTTAAGGCAGTTGTCTTTCATCCATTTGGTTACAATGGCCATGGCGTCACAGAAGTTGGTTCTGGCAGTGGAGGAGTCTTCGTTGAGCGAGAGGATAAGTTGAGTGCCATCAGTATATGAAATTATGCTGAGGCTGTGGGATCTGACAATGTCTGCGAGGAGGGTCATGTAGGTAATGAACCGGTTGGGCTGAGGGATGATCCTTGGGGTATGCCCCATATGATGTCCTTGGGTTTGGAGGTGAAGGGAGGCAGCCGGATGTTCTGTGTGTGTCCAGTAAGGAAGGAGGCAATCCACTTGAGGGCGTTTTGCTGTATGCAGATATTGTAGAGTCTGTTGACAAGGATGTGATGGGAAACAATGTCAAAGAACGCAGAGAGGTCGAGGAGGATCAGGGCCACAGTCCCTCTGCGGACAAGGAGGGTTCTGATGTCGCCTGAGGCATTGATAAGTGCGGTCTCGGTGCTGTGGTTGGCACAGAATTCTGATTGAGAGGCATTAAGTAAGTGGTTTTGTTCCAGTTATTCGGTGAGCTGTTGGTTGATGGCCTTTTCGTGTACTTTGGCCAGGTACGGGAGCATGAAGATCAGTCGATAATTTCTGAGTTTGCTGGGGTCGGCAGAGGGTTTCTTTGGGAGGGGTCTGACCTCTGCGTGTTTCCATCTGACCAGGAATACTGCTGTGGAGATGAAGGTATTGATGATGCTGGTTAATTCCATGCTGATTGGGTCAGTTCCGAGGTTGAAAAGGCGGTGTGGGCAGGAGTCGGTGGATGGATCTCATGATGACTGGTCTGGTCTGAGTGGTGAGCGGAGACCAGACAGTTTACCGGCTTGATCAGGGGTATGATGCTTTGAACTGTCACCATTTTGTAAGGCACATGAGGAAAGTGCTGCTTTATTCCCTTCAAATCTAGTATTGTTGGGAAGTCTCCTCATTATTTCTGTACAAACTACAACATCGACTAATATCCCTTCTGGAGTTTGCCAGGAGTCTGAATCCTATTGAGGAGTGCTGAGCTGGATTCCTTGCAAGAATAGTTGGGTGAAAACAAAGATGTAGGAGGGTGTAAAAAGTCTATCAGATATGCTTCTAAGACATTCTGCCTGACCCAGGTGTTTGACACTTTCAATTTCCATTTCTGCTGGAAGAATAACAAACATCCCCCAACTGGCATGCATGAATAGTCATGCTTTTGGTGGAGCAGGAGTGGAAGAGAATTGAAGCTGGAGCTGGGATGTGTCGGTGAAAGGGGCCACCTCAGCCTCAACTCCTCCCATGAAAGGGTTGGTTGTTCACTTTTGAAGATTCAGTACCAAAAACCTTCAATAGTCAAAGCTTCTGCCCTTGAAAATGGATCAATGAGTGTCATCAGTTTTGTATGCTCAATGGACATTTTGACAACGTCCTCCAATTCTGCACCAAAAATCTTCAATGCAGCAAAATGTAGCTTCAACAGGACCAATTTTTGTGTACAGTCTGCTTTCCAAGAATGAAGCCAAATATGAAGATGGGTTGCAATAGCCAAATTAGATTAAAAACTCAGTTGTTGATCCATCATGGATAGCAAAGAAGATGTATCAAGACCCTCATCCATCAGCTCCGCTAGGGCATGAAAATCCTTTAGGAGTGATTGAACTGTATAAGTGACATAAGTATCCACCCGAACCAAAAGCTTGGCCACAGAATAGGCTCTCTTTATCACACACTTTCTTATCTGTCTGGTCCGAGGAAAGTGCATGCTCCAACACCACTGTGCCCTGCAATGATAGACCAGGAATTAATGTTTCCATCTTTACGGTAAGAGGGAACTCCTCTGAAATCTCCTCCAAAGGGTTACATTTACATAGGAATCTAAGAAAAGTCACTTTATCTAACTACTTCTAGTCATGGGAATGCACTTACCAACCATGGAGAGGAAAATATTCTAAATCAACCCGATGGTACTGGTTAAAAAATTCTCTTCATCACCCCCAGAATTTGGGAGAAGAAATTTAAAATTGTCCCTTAAATGCTGGAAAAGTTGCGTGAGTTCTGCACCCTGCACGAAACATCTTTTTTTTTCTTCATTGAACTCATCCACAGGACCAGTATTGTGTCTAGCCTTGGTATATTAGGTGAAGGAGATACTTTTTCACGGGCTCTAAATGCAGCCTTCACTGCAGCATTGATCATTTTCTGTAGTACTACCATGAAGAGATAATCCACAGAAGGACCATCTTCCTCCATATGGTCTAGTAACATCTTGTCCTTGGCGTTCTCCATGATGCCAAACACTGCTTGTTTGGTTGCTGTTACTAAGCAACAAAATATTTGAAACAGGCAAACTCACTATAAGTAAATAAGAGTACTCTGCGCTCAAAATACAAACAGTGAGAGTGAAATAATGATTTTAATAAACATAATGACTTTGAGTGAAACAGTAGAAAAACAATAAAAGATTAACAAAACTTATCTCAAACACTGGGCTGATATTAGTGCATGTCAACAGAAAGAAATAACAGGATGTGGTCACTCCTAGTTCCTCCTTTTCTGCATTATGTGTATTGAGCAGCCATCTTGGGGAACCTTTTTCATAGGGCAAGGTAATAGCTTTCTGTCCTACAAGAACATTTGTCATGATGTTAGTACTGGGATAGGAAGACAAATGAGGAGGTAATTCGGCATAGTTATAACCGGTGTCTGTGATTAATTCAAGCATTCATGTTATGCTTTTATTACCATACTTTACCATGCCACTGTCTTCCCTCAGGACCGACGTATCTCTCTCACATTCTCCCTCCCATTTTTATTTCAAAGTTGATTTACAACTTTTTTAAAGGCATAAGGCAGTTATAAGTCTATCCAGGGGATGCTTTAGCACTGGTGGGGCACAGTGTGACAATCTTTGTTGGTGCCCCCCCCAAAAAAACCTCCTTCTCCACAGGAGCACCCCGTACAGGTAAGAGCGGTGGGGCAGGGTGGGGAGGGAGTTGACAGATGGCGATGAGGAAAAATTAAATTAAAAAGAGAAAACCACACATCGGTGATGCGGCGAGCACAAGGTAAGTGGTTTTCTTTTTTGAAAATGTAATCGTCGTCATCTGTTGACTCCCTCCCCACCCCACCCACTGCCCCACCGCTCTTACCTGCATGGGCCGCACTGGCTACTCCATGAATTCCCTCAATACCACGCTCCAACAGTGCCCTTAATGTCTCCATAGCCCCACTCTAACATGCATTTCATTTGTTTTATAGCGTTACTCATACCAGTGTAGGGTGTCGGTGCACTTTACATCACACACACATTATATAGAGTTGAGGAATCATGCATGTCTAAATCTGATGTGTGGGAATTAATGTAAAATTAAACTGAGAAACTACATTGGATGAAACCAAATCATAGAAACCGATCTTATGGAAAGACAATTTCATGAAAATACAAAAAAATTGAAAATTAAAGGAAACATTTTAAAGGAACGATAATTTTAAGGAAAAATCCAAAATTACATTAAACTTGAGGGGAGTTTAGGACTACTGTGATGTTTTTGGATTCAGAGATGGGTAATGTTTATGGTGAGAAGGGGTTTTAGGGGTCAGGAATGATTGGAATTCGGGCATAAAAAGGGGTTTTCAGGGGTCAGAGATGGGTGGAGTTTAGTGGTGGTGAGGGGTTTTTAGGGTTCACGGATGAGTGGTGTTGAGGTCTATGAGGTGTTTTTAGTTTCAGGGATAGGTGGAATGTAAGGGTTTTGGGGTTCATGGATGGGTAGAGTTTAGGACTGGTGAGGGTTTTTAGGATTCACTTATGAGTGGCGGCTGGGGTAGTGAAGCGTTCTTCCCTAGTAATGGGGCGATGCCCTCACTTTGTGCCAAAGTGTACGGAAGGTCAGATATATATAGGGAGAAAAGTAGAGGAGCCAATAAACAACCTTGTTTTAAACCATTTGCAGCAAGGATAGTTTGGGAGAGACCTATTTCCCCTCCCATTAAAACTCTACACCAAGTGTCTGTATAAAGTGCACAAACTAGCTCCAAGAGGATGGCCGGCATACCCAGGTCCGACAGTTTTCTCCACAGCAAAAGCCAATCTACTTTATCGAATGCTGTGGAGAAGTCTATAAAGGCTGTGTACACTCTTCCTCCTCTAACTAACATATTTTTCGTTTATTACCTGTAGTGCGGTTAGATTATCAATAGTTCCATGTTTTGTCCTAAACCCGGTTTGTTCAAATGGTAAAATGTTTTCCACATCCACCCAATCATTAATTTGAGTCAAGAGGCATTTAGCAAAAACTTTACCCACTGCGTCAAGAAGGGCAATTTGACGATAATTGTGTGGGGCATCTCGATCTCCTTTCTTAAACAGGGGGACTAATATACTTCCCTTCCAAGAGAGGGGAACCATTTTATTTGCGTAGCAATAATTAAACACCGGATAAAGGATTTTACTCCACAGTGAACTACTTTGTTTTAAAACTGTGATTGGTAATTCATCGGGACCCATCGCTCCAGAGGATCGCATCCTCTTGATCGCCATTTCAATTTCTTTTTCAGATGGCGATCCATACGATGAGGAGTCTTCCTTTAATGCAGTGTAGTTAATTGCCTTTGCATTATCTGCATATAAGTCCCGAATGAAGCCAACCCATTTATGTTCCGCAATTGCAACGGGGAGTGGTCGAGATCTGGCACCACATCCTTCTCCAATAAGAGACCAAAACGTTCTTACTTGGCCTTTATACACTGCTTCTCTCAGTTTAATCCAGATGTTATCTTCCCTCTCTTTTCTTAACTTAACCCTTACCCTAGTCCTCCTCCTTTTTAATAGTAATATTCTATGATATCTTTCCAAGGAGTAATTCAAGTACTGTTCTCTAATTAGTTTATTTATTTCAAGATTAAAAGGCTGGAGGGATCTTGGGATTACTTTAGTACTTTTTCTTTGATTCGACCTCTTCGCAATTTCTATCGCTTTGATCATAAATGCATTAAAACTGGCAATTTCTTTTCCATTCCAACTAGACAAATTCTCTACAGTGGCCTCTAAAACACTGTCCAGGCCCCAGATGGCTTTGTTATCCCAGTGACATCTCCCTGTTTTCTTAGCGAAACTAACAGATTCACTGTTTAGTGCCCAAGGATCAGTCGAAAATAAATTTAAATTTACGGTAAGAGTTAGTACTTTATGGTCACTATAGGGAGAGTTACAGACCTTTAAATCTTTCAATAAGAAGAAGGAGATACTTCCCACTACCACATAGTCTAAAATAGATTCTCCACTATAAGATTTACAAGTAAAGGTAGCCGGTATATCCGAAGGCAATCTTCCATTTACTATAATGCCATCAACCTTCGTTAATTCATCAATAAGCATTTTCCCTCTCTTATTTGTTCTAATATTTTGTGGAAAGAGCGCTTGTGGGATCTGCAGAGATTCTTCTTTTTCTTTATTTCGAAATGTTTCCAAAGTAGAGTTAGAGATTTTACAATTCAGATCCCCTACCAGGACCACTGGCGTAGCAAGGGGGGGGCGGAGGGGGCGGTATGCCCCGGGCGGCACGAGATTTCGGGGCGGCAGGTAAATTTACTTCCAGCACCCCCCCCCCCGCTCTTAGGCGGTCGGCGGCAAAAGGCAGAGTGCCTAGCTACGCCACTGACCAGGACTATATGAGGGGGAAGTACTACATCATTAACTTTTTTAATGTAGGAAAAAAACGTCTTTAAGAGTACATCGTGAGAGGCATCTGGTGGAATATAAGCATTTATCAGCATCAGCGGTAGAGATTTTACATTACCAGGATTATACAATGTTATTGCTAGAAAAAGATTACTAGGATCTTTATAGTAATCATAATTCCATTTTATCTTATTAGACAATAAGCAGGCAACCCCTCCCTTTGCATGTCCTCTCCTGGACGGGGTTGCTTTGCAATCTAAAATAAAATAATCCTTACATAGCAATTCCTCTGTACACCAGGTCTCCTGAAGACAAATCACGTTTGCGTCTAATGCACATAAATATTGTAACTTCTCCCTAGTATTCTTTATTCCTGCAGCATTCCAAGATATTATTTTTAATTCATTGCTAAAAGGATGACTGTTGTAGATATTTATTATTTGATCTACTCGATAGAACACCAGGTAACCAGTTCCATTTTGGGCTCTCTTCGTTGGAATTCCATTTAAAGGAAGAGGAGGTGCAATCTTTGAGTTTCACTTGTCTACCATTTTTTGTAATACAGATTTGTAATCCCTCTGTTTCATACGAACAGTCTCTACTGTCCAGAAGTAAGTGAGTTGACAAAGACCTATTGTCGAGGGCTCTATTTCGGGGTTTCTCAAAGAATGGAATAACATCGATCCCCCTACTTTGTAGGCCTTCTGACCATTGTAATATAAGGTTTGCTATAATTTTGGAATTGAACCTTACCCTCGACTTATAGCCAACTTCTGTTTTTAAGATGGAGACTAAACTTATATCACTACTTTGTATAAGTTTCAAAGTTTCAATCTCTAGGAGACATTTAAGAAGCGAAGTCCTATTTAATATTAAATCTGTATCAAACAGAGGAATAGAATCTAACTGGAGTGTGTCCATACTTTCCCAGATGCATTCAACATCAGTTATCTCTGGTTTACCTCTCATTTTTACAATGTCAGAGAAGGGGACAGCCAAGGGATTAAGTACTGATGGAAGAGGATCAACAGGCCTTGACTGCTCCACTATTATAGGTAATGGAGACCCCTCTGTTACAATATTATTAGAGTCTTTTATGGGATATGCAATATTCATGGGGGAGGCATCATAGGCCATCATTGACTCTATTATTAGCTCTTTATTCTCAGGGTTCACCAGATCAACTTCATGTATCTGCTTCATATCTTGTGATGTATTTTGCGGAGTCTGGGAGAAAGTTTCCTTGCTAGCTGAGGCCTCAAAGTTTTCTTTAAAACGAATTCTCCTTTGCTTCTTTTTTGACAATCTTCGTATTGATTTCATCTTTTTCCCTCTATTCTTTTCCTTTTTCCCATTTCTCCCATTTTTTTCCAAGTGTGAGGCTCCTACGTACATTTTCTTTCTCATCACTTAACTGGGTTTTAAAAATAGAGAATACTTCCTTGTCTATTCTTTTCACTGATCCCACCGAGCCTTTTACTTCTTGAGCTAAATCATAGATAACCTGTATGGGTTCGGGTAAAGGATCAGAGGTCCTCTCTAACGTCACCACTTTATTCATTTGCTTATCTATTTGGGAATTGCCATCATGGGCAGTAAGGATTGGGTGACTACTAACATTTTCAAGTATATTCTCTGGAACCTCTTCTACCTTTACTTCCGCTTCTACATGTTTAATAACTAATTTTGAAGTAACCTCCCTCTCCTGATTACTCTTTAACAATACCTTTAATATTTGAGTTACAGTTTCCAACACACAGTCAGAACCTCCTACAAATTTTTCCAATAGCGTTAGAATAGAAGATAATAGATGTTCTAAGGATACTAGTGAATCCGAGACTATTATATCCTTCCTTATAATTTGACTGGGTTGGGTATCACTGATATTTAAATCAGGGGTCAGAGAGGGGTGTGAAAGCAAGAGAGATTGATTTGATTTATTGGATGGGGTACTACTAAATAATTTTAGTCCTATAGGAACTGTTATAGCTGGAGTATTTACTAGCTCTATAATCTTGCTAGTATCATGAGAAATATACCTCCTGCAGAGCTCTAAATCTAAATCGGGGAGAGTAATATCTTTATTTTGGGCATCCTCTACTGTATAGGGACCAGAGGTCTCTTCTATAATACCGTGAGGTATGTGGGGTATTCTGTGTGTAATTACCTCTGATGTTTTAAGAGATGGTAAGATAGGTCCAAAAGATACATGGAGGACTGGAGAACACGCCAGATCCCCAGGGCACCGTACTGGATGCCTCTGGGATTCTGGAGAATCTCCCCCTCCATGCTTACTACCAGCAGTATGTAATTCTACGACCTCAACCATATCAGGGCCAATGTTAACAGTATTTACCATTTCACCATCATTCTCATTCCCAATCACATTTTCCCACCCATTCCCAATAGTTGCAATGTTAGATCCAGCTTGAAGATTTTTTTCTTTTCCCCTTTCCCATAGACTGAATAGTTGACTTTTTCCTTTCGACAACATGCCAGGAACTTCCTTATTACGTAAGGGATTTGATTTAGTTTTTGCACAGGTCCTACCCACAAGCAATCGTCCTGACCTAAGTTTTTTTGCCGTCATTTTATCTAAGGCCTGTACAAAAAGTGTACTGCCTAATCTTATCTATTATATTAATTATATATTATATATTATTGTAAGCTTATTCATATATACTCTTATAGATTTGCCACAGACTTAGTTACGGTCCCTTAAATTTTTAGCCCAGAACAGAAATCGCTCTCTCTACTACGCTTGGAGCTGAAACCGTCCTTTCTTTGCTTTTTTGTTTAACAATAAGGGAGCCAAGGGTAAGAGGACAGAGATATCAAATAAATCAAAGGACAAGGGACAAAAGATAAGGCGTTACACCATTGGTAACCATAACATAACTTGGGGAACCACACAGATGACACAAGTAACGATAGAAATAAGTAATTTCACGGAGAAAATACCAGAGTCATCAAGTCACCAAACTATACGACAGAGAGACAGGGGGACAAAAGACAAAGGAAAAAGGGACTGCAGTAGTCTGCATGCAAACAGTACTAGCTACTATTGATCACTGCCCACTAGTGCTATTGACTTTTTCTGTACACAAATTACACAAATTTCAAGGAGACAGGAAGGCAGATCACGGGCAGCTCATGAAGACCCAACAAACCCCCCCCCCAAAAAAAAAGGAGCAAAGGCCGGCAGAAACCAGTGGAGACCACGAACCGGCACCACAACTCAAGGTCCTTTGCCGCTGTTGCCGCTGTCTCTGCTGCCACTGCTGCTGCAGAGAACAGCAACCGCTGGCTCACAGTGGCTCACAGACCGCCTTTGTCTCTGCAACCTTTCTCCTTCTCTCTTTATATTCTTTTTTCTTTTCTTTCTTTTCTTCCTTCTCCTTTCCCTGTAAGAAACAGGGCTAACCCCAACTGCAGTGTTCTTGGCTGCTGCTACTACAGCTGCGGCAATAATGTTCTCAGTGTTCCTGGCTGCGGTAGTGGTGTACTGCTCCCCAGCTCCCTGATCCCGCTCCTCGCTGCTGCTTCTCGCACTGGCGAAAAGAAAAGCGCGGAATGGCTCTCACAACCACAGGGCACAAACACAACAACAAACCGTGACACAGCAATCCAACAATCCAGAAATGTCAACGGTCTCGTGCTTGCCCTTCAGCTCCAGCTGCTGTCTACAGATTACTAAACCCGGGATGTAATGCCTCTCCAGGCCTCCCGTATGCGTGGACTGTACCAGGGAGCCTCAGGGAGCCTCAGGATCCTCAGTGCTGCTTCCTCTCGCTGCTGCTGCTGCTTAATGCCGCGCTAATGGCGGCGGCGTAATTTCCTTCCTGCTCCTGCTCCCGCCGCCGCTTCTACCTGCCTGCCAGCCGAAACCAGCCGCTGTTGCTACAGTCCGCAGGCCCCCAGAAGAAACAAAGTCGCTGACGGGGGAGCCCCAGGTCCTTGGCACTCGCTTCCTCTCACAGCGGCAGCACAGCGGCAGCGGCAGCTACAGCTGCAGCCGCTTGGCTTGACTGCCTGGCTTTACTGCCTCGCTCGACTACCAGGCTCTCGATACTCTCGATACTCGGCACTCGTTTCCCGTGCAGTGCTACTGACTCCATACACACAAATCGCCCCACTGATCTTCTTTCCTCGTTTAATGCTTAATGGATGGCTGGTGTTTAAGGGCAGTGAGGTTTTTTCAGGGTTCAGGTATGGGTGGAGTTTGGGTGTGCTGAGGTGTCTTAAGGGGATGGGATATGTGGGGCTATAGGTGGAGATAGAGTTTTTTAGGCTTCAGGAATGAGTTGGTTTAGGTGCGCTGAAGGGTTTCAGGGAGCAGGGATTGATGGTGTCTAGGGGTTGTGAGGGGTCAGCAATGGATGGTCTTTACAGGTGGCGATAGGTCAGCAAATTAAATCATCCGAAGTAATTATCTGACAATGTAAAAGATATAAATATGAAATAATGCTCCGTGAAGTAAAGCACTGAAATAAATATCTCAGACAAAACTGTTTCTGAAAGGAAGACCTGCCGCCATTGTATTTGCACTTAAAAAATAGGCATTCAACAGCCAATTTCAACCAAAAAGACATTCCTTGAATTGGTTTCTACGAAAAGATAAGTTGCCATTCGTTCTGAAAATTTCCATTAAACAGTTTAGAAGAAGTGATTTCTCAGTAATGGTATTGCATGAAATAGTTTTTCTATGAAATCACATACAACCTTGTAAATTAGTCTATAGGAAATGTTACGTAAGACGATGAGGATCACAAGATGTGGGAGTCATGTGTCGCCAATACTGGTAGGCAGTATATTTTAAGAGTGTTTGGTCTGGAGAAGCACAAACTCAGCATTTAAAATGCACCACACTGGTTGGCTTTACTAACAAGAATGTATTTACACCCAAATTAACTCTCTGGCAACATTAGGATAATGAAAGACTGGGGAAAAAACATAACGTTCTATACCATGCAATTTGCATGCAGCTCTTTGATGACAGATCATGGCTCACTATACTCCTTACAAACTTCAAGTAACAAAAGGATCTCTGTGACAAAAGCAGTAACCTATTGAGAGCTTCATATAAAATGCAGTTCTGTAATCAGCATGGTAAATGTTCTTTGCAGCAGGCATATTATACCTCTGCACTACTTTGTCATCAGTGGAAACTGCCACTAGACAAAACTCCGATCTCTCTCCAGCAGGAACATTAATCACAAGAGTTACCTTGACATTTTTATTCTTTCACTGAAAACTGCTGGACACACAAGGAACTCTGCAGCAGGTGCTTTTTAAACCTCTGTTATTTCTAAACACAGCGCCCAGGAGGTCAGCGCCAGGTGCTGCTGCAGTGGTCGCATTGCCATAGAGCTGGCCTGCCCCTGAGTCTGTCTTAGGCCAAACAAAATCCTTCGTAAATCAAGTTTTATGGTCACACTATTTTTCTTCAAACCTTGTGTAAAGAAGATGTTTAGATAATGATCTCCTCGCAAATAGCTTCCAAAGTATTTAACTGCAGGTTCGTTTTGCAGTACCACATGAACTAGAATATGGAAGCCATCTGGAATAATTTGAGTTCTCTTTTGTGGTAGTTTAGTCAAACATATTTCCAGAGAAGTATAGTAGCAGGCATGCAGTTAGTCTAGAGCTTATCTACACACAGACCAGAAAATACCCCTGAGAAGGGAGTTTGAAACACTGAATTAAACAAAAATATAAATCACGTTGTAGATATTGCCAACACTTTAGGAAAACACATTCTTGCGTGAATATGCATCTTCTGCATAATTATAGGAAAATCCAAAATCTTGTGCTTGCAGATTGTATTTTTCTGGCACCATAATTTAACAATCGTATTCTTTATATGTCTAGTGAGTGTAACGTTTATAATCAGCTGAAACACAACCCATGCTTCAATTAGATAAAAAATACATAAGCCCCATAAATGTATTTAAAAATTATCAGGAAAATAACATTTTGTTTCACAAAGTTTAAAGATGTAATGAACAACACATGAACATAGCAGAACGGTTTGATCTGTTCTTACTTCACTGAACAAGGATAGAAGAAGCAGAACAACAGAACCGTACATGGACCCCTTGTTTTATCAACACGAAGCAGGAGAGTCATTTGGAGTTTTATAAGGCCGTTTTTTATTATGAAAACTTTCAACCATATTCACCAGTTCAGTATTTCTTTTTATTTGTGAACGTGATGCAAATAATCCATTAAATCAGTTACCTGCTGTATTCTTTCTCTACCTTTTCATAACACGTACTTTTGGTGACATCACAAGAGAATGCAGAATTTTCCAACTCTACTGAAATATTTTGCACATACATAACATTTAGAAACAAATCGATATTTTCTAAGATGGAGAAAAATCATACAAGATCCTACAATATCCACTTAATACCTAATGGTACTAGTCTTAATGTAAGAAATTGGTTTATTGGTTGACGGGATGGAAGCCCCACTAAGGCAACAACCACAATCCTTGTCAAGGTAAACCACAAAAGTCACAAAATTAACCTGTACTTAACCATCTGGTAGCTTGGCATAAAGCAGTCAGGTTTAACTTAGAGGCAATTGTAAAATATTTATGCATCACACACAAACAGAAATAAAGGGAAAACACAACACAGGAAAAAAAATCTAAAACCAATTCTGACAAATAGAGTAAGGGCCAGATGTACGACCCTTGTAAATTGCGCCTCGCAATTTGCGCTCGATTGCGAGGCGCAATTTACAATGTACTACAGTGTCAGAGACACTGATTGCGATTCCCAATGGGGTCGCAAAATGCGAGGCTCATGAATATTAATGGGCCTCTCGCAATTTGCGACCCCATTGGGAATGGCTGGCCTTCCAGGGATGGTGGCCTGCTGGGCTCAGCAGACCACCATGTCTGGGACTGCTTTTCAATAAAGCAGGTGTTTTTTTTTTAAATGCAGCCCGTTTTCTTTAAAGGAAAACGGGATGCATATAAAAAAAGAAATGAAATGTTTTCGTTTAATTTTTTAAGGGCAGGCAGTGGTCCCTGGGACCACTGCCTGCCCCTAAAAAATATTTTCCCCTGCATTTGCAAAGGGGAAGGGGTCCCCTGGGGACCCCTTCCCTTTTGCAAGTGCATTACCACCCTCTTGAGGGTGGTAATTTGTGAATGTGCGACTCGCTATTTAGGAATTGCACATGGCCCTGTGACATTTTGCATGCACAAACGGGTCGCAAACCCGTTTGCTCATGCAAAATAGGGTCGTATATCTGGCCCTAAAACTTTAATAAATAAAATAACAGAATGACAACAATCCTGTCAGAAGAACTGGGGATATTGGATTAATTGAAAAAGAATAATAATAGAGCAATAAGCACAAAGCGTCAGCTGTGGTTATCTGGTCGTGACAGACCTTGACAATGTCACAGGTTTTGGCTGACCCCGATGGAGCACGGGCCTGATGAAGGGGCCAGGTCAGTCTTGCTGAAAGTTGTATCTTTTCTGAATAATTTCTTCCTCCTTGTCTTCTGCCCTCAGGATTCATTTGCTAGCGCCAGGACACCCTTGGGTAACCGCTGCGCTTTATAAAAGTTATTAACATAACATAACTTATGTCCTTGGTGCGAGTCTTCACGTTGCTCAGCGTCAGTTCCACTGCACTGAGATGCAAAATCCTCCGTTGAGTTGCATCTCGCTGTGCAGGTTCTGGTCCGGAGTTGCAAGGTCTGCAATGCGAGGTCCTGTGTCGAGTTGCGTCACACTCAGTCGATTCCAATCCGGGGGTGTGAATGCTGCAATTCAAGTCCTGTTTTGAGTTGCATTACGCTGCATCAGTTCCGATGAGGTCGCCGATCATGAGCTGTGATGGGCGGTGATTCGAGGTTCTGCGTCGAGCTGAGTCACACTGCAGCAGATCTGATGGAACTCACAATTAGGCAGGTTGGAGTATACTCTGCTGCCAGCCAAGGTTCCAGGAACTGGGGGCACCTGCTGAGGATCAGGACTCCCTCCAGGCAGAGGCCAAAAGCAGGGCTCAGGCAGGTCTAGTTGCAGGTCCAGGCAGCTCCAGTGCAGCAGGTCAGCTGCCCCCTTTGTGTTACTGTCTAGAAGCAATACACAAACCCCTACAGCAGAGCCATTCACAGTCATGTGACCCAGGACTCTGGCAGGAGGCACAAATGGTTAAGACAAGAAAATTCCAAATTTCTAAAGTGGCATTTTCATAATTCGGACTTAAAATCTGAATTTACCACTAAAGAGGATTTCAAATGGCAAGTCACATGAATATGAACAGCATACCTCTATCTGCTCCCAATCCAAAATTATCACTTAGCAAATTTAATAAGTTAACCCAGTATTAGCCAACAGGAGAAATGGGCCTTACAACAGTGCAAACTGATTTCAGGAGTGTTTCATTTAACAGGATAATAAAAACTTAAGTGCATTTGTCCCACTTTTTAAATACAATGCACCCTGCCCTGTGAGCCTTTAGAGCCTCTCTTAAGGGTGACTTATAAGTATTAAAAAAGAAGATTTATCCCTGTGAAAAGGTTTAATTTGCCAGTTTGAAATGGCAGTTTAAAGCTGCACTAAACAGTGAAGTGGCAAGCCTGTGGCATGTTTTTAAAGGCTTCTTTAGTAGGTGACGCCATAAGTACTGCAGGCTCATGAGTAGCATTTAATTTACAGGCCCAGGGTACATGTAGTACCATTTATTAGGAACTTACAAGTAAGTTACATGTGTCAATTAGGTGTAGGCAAAATTAACATGCTTGAAGGGGTGAGGACAAGCACTTTAGCACTGATTAGCAGTTGTAAGGGGCACAGAGTCCTAAAGCCGAAAACAACAAATTCAGCAAAATAGGGGGAGTGAAGGGAAACAGATTGGGGTAATACCACGCGAATGATGTCAGGTATAACATTTAGTAGTAGCAGAAGTTGTAGTACATTTTATTACTTCTTGTTGTAAATCTGTCACATACAGAATGGAGAAGGCCATAGAAATGCACACTGTCTCAGGTTTTTACATGAAGTGCATTCAAATTACAAAATTACAATTTTAAAATGGATAAAGCATTGGAAAGTAAAACTTCCTGTGAGGCAATGTCTATGGGTGGAACAGAAATGATAGTTCCAATAGGCTGATTTTAAATCCTGTACTGATATATCTGTAACAGTCTCAGGTTTAATGTACATGTTGCTCATGCAAATCTTGTAAAGTCAGGTACTCACGTGCCTGAGCCAATGTGTAATGCCTTGTTTGTCTAGAGCCAATAGCTCTTAAAGGCAATTCCTATAGGTTTCAGTCTCTAGGGTGCAGTGGTGGCTCCTCCGCTATGGCGGAGGAGCGTCGCCCCACTGCTTTCAAGCAGAGCGAGAAGAGGAAACATAAAATGATAATAACTTTCAGTTAATATCATTTTATTATACAAGAAAAAAGGGTGTACTATTGGGATTCACGCACTTTTTCTAGAACCCAAATTGGTGTTGGTACGTCCCTCACCAATGGCTACACCCAAAGGCCATTAGGGAGAAATCACGTAATAGTTTGTTGGAGGTTCGTACCCTCTTAGTCATCCAAGGATTCATATGTAAATAATGTTTCAAATACTAATTCGTTGGACAATAAGTCATCTTTTTATTGTCATGTGTAAGCAACTTTAGATAAAAAAAGAAAGCAAAGAAAAACAGCCGACACGTGTTTCGCCCAAAGGCCAATCGGCCGGGGGCTTTTTCAAGGCAAAATATCCAGTCTCGTCAGAAGCACGAGGCTGATATAGCGAAGACAAAAAATCACGTCTCCTGGTGAAGTTAGTCTCTGCGGTCCGATGAAGACTAACTTCACCAGGAGACGTGATTGGCCTTTGGGCGAAACACGTGTCGGCTGTTTTTCTTTGCTTTCTTTTTTTTTATCTAAAGTTGCTTACACATGACAATAAAAAGATGACTTAAGTATTTGAAACCTTATTTACATATGAATCCTTGGATGACTAAGAGGGTACGAACCTCCAACAAACTATTACGTAATATCATTTTATGTTTGTGCTGCTTTGCGGGTTGGTGGGGCTGCACTGCTCTCGGAGCAGGGCAGGGGAGGAGTGGTTTGCCTACTCCTAAGTGCGCAATGACTGTTTGGTCGGCACTCTCGGGCAGCCCAAACCAGTCATGCCCAGGCCCCCATTCCCTGGTTGAGCATCAAACCAGGATGCTCAAAACCAATCACAATGTTGCATTGCAGCTTTGTGATTGATCAGGGGAGCCTGGGTGCCTACCAATCACAATGCTGCATTGCAGTGCTGTGATTGGTCAGTGGGGCCTGGCTGTGCTTCTTGTTCCTTGAGGAGAGCAGGAGCAGACGCGGGACCTGGTGGGAAGGTAAGTTAATTATTATTATTTTTTTTTGTTATGTGCATCCTCACACGACCCCCGCGATACCATCCCACCCCCGCCCCGCCACCCGCGAGCAATGCCGGCCGCTACTGCTGGGGTGTGCCAAATTCTAAGCCAATATAATAGAAGTTTTAAAATTGCCAACTGAGAGACGCATTTGAGATTCATGTCCCAATACAATGGGATCAGGGGAGTACTTGTTGGTAATGCTGCTAGTGATCTAACAAATGTATTCTCTGCGGTTTTCAAGGCACTACATCTATTGCCTCCCCATATTTCTGCACCATAAAGAGCAGCACTCTGTACCTGTAATCTATAAGCTTCAAGAGCTGGTGAACTGCCCTGCATGTTGTTCTGGAATGTTGGCGCAATATAGCTTTAGATCAATGTATAATTGTAGAGGAAAGTTAAATACTTCTAATATAAGAGGGCAAAACAGAATGCCTGATCAATTGTAATTATTTTGGCATGAAAACCGCCTGGAGGGGGTTGAGTATACTATTGTCCTCCATCCAATCCATCAAGCTGATCAGTACTTGGCTAGCAAATACCTTTTGCAAATTATCAATCAGACTGATTGGACAATAGTTAGCAGGGTTGCTGTAATCTCCCTTGATATGAATGGGTATATTCTCGGCTCCCCTCCAGGTGTCAGGGATCGGTGCCCTAGAAATAAGGAGTGAGTTAGAATGTAAATTAAAATATGGAACCCAGAAGTGGTCGGGGCCTGGTGCCTTTTTCCTTTTTCAGATGCTCCAGAGTGGTTAGCATCTCTGTAAGCGGAAAAGCTACAGGTTTGGGATGAATGCTACAACCAGAGAGGTGGTTATTGGGTTCTGGCTTAGATGGTTCCTCTAAGCCTGGCAAACCAGGATCTAAGTATTTCATGGTGAAATATTCAATCCATGTACTAGAGTGCAGGTGAAAATATAAGGATGCAATAGCCTGTTTGCTCCTATTTGCTATGAGGTGCCAAAAGGTCTTCTCATTCCTATACTGAATTGCCTTTACAAGGATCTGTCAATTCTTATCATTCCAAGAGCCTCTCGAATTTTCCATTATTGCTCTGTAGTGCAACCTGCGTTGCCTTACAGCAGGCTTATCCTGGGATATATATATATATTTTTTTTTTTTTATATATATATCAAAGAAAGCAGCACAATGATTAAAATTGAAACACTCATGCCATGATTTTACTCACCTGTGACCAAGGCTAATTCTAAAGCCGAAACGCATAAGGAAAGATTGTGCTGCCTGCTTCGAATAAAAGCCAGCATGTTCCTTGAGTTGGGCTTCGAGTACTTTTGTAGTGCTGCTTTCTTTGGTGTTTAATCACAGGCTGCTGCAGGCCTGTTGTGAAGCCGCCCTGCAGGGACGGGAGCTCCTTTCACTTGGAGATTTTTTTGTGTGACTGATAATGGGGAGCATGTCCCGCTCACTTTCCAGAGCCCTTCATTACCACTAAGGATTTCATGGCATTCGGAGGTGAGAAAGGGAGAGGAGGAGAATTGCCTATTCCTGCTACCTCGGAATAACTGCATTACAAAGAACTAATCTTGGCAGCAGAAAGTAAGACTGGCATTTCTTTATTGTAAACGTACATGACTGTTATTTTTAACCAATGCACTGGGTCACTTTACATGTACTAAACTAAATGGACATGGATGGTGCATTATGGGAATTGAAGGATTACCTATGGTCATGTGCTCACTATGATTAAAATTGAAACACTCATGCCATGATTTTACTCACCTGTGACCAGGGCAATTTTTAAAGCCGAAACGTGTAAGGAAAGATTGTGCTGCCTGCTTCGAATAAATGCCAGCATGTTCCTTGAGTTGAGCTTCGAGGACTTTTGTAGTGCTGCTTTCTTTGGTGTTTAATCACAGGCTGCTGCAGGCCTGTTGTGAAGCCGCCCTGCAGGGACGGGAGCTCCTTTCACTTGGAGATTTTTTTGTGTGACAGATAATGGGGAGCATGTCCCGCTCACTTTCCAGAGCCCTTCATTACCACTAAGGATTTCATGGCATTCGGAGGTGAGAAAGGGAGAGGAGGAGAATTGTCTCTTACTGCGAGCTCGGACTAACTGTACATTACAAAGAACTAATTTTGGCAGCAGAAAGTAAGACTGGAATTTCTTTATTGTAAACGTACGTGACTGTTTTTTTTAACCAATGCACTGGGTCACTTTACATGTACTAAACTAAACGGACATTGATGATGCATTATGGGAATTGAAGGATTACCTATGGTCACGTGCTCACTATGATTAAAATTGAAACACTCATGCCATGATTTTACTCACCGGTGACCAAGGCTATTTCTAAAGCCGGAACTACTTCGAATAAATGCCAGCATGTTCCTTGAGTTGGGCTTCGAGTACTTTTGTAGTGCTGCTTTCTTTGGTGTTTAACCACAGGCTGCTCCAGGCCTGTTGCGAAGCCGCCCTGCAGGGACGGGGGCTCCTTTCACTTGGAGATTTTTGTGTGTGAGATATATATATATATATAATTTTCTTTTAATAGTCCTCATTCACCTTAGGTTAAACCTCTGAGATATCCCTCTGTATGCGCCCTTTCTTTGGAAGATCACTCATACCTAAGGCTTAAAATCCCATTTTCCTCTTCTTAGTCTTCTGCCATGGCCATCAAGACCAATTAGTGAAGCTCAGAGAAAGAAGTAGAGGCAGAAAAATGGCGTAATCATTGGACCGTCCCCTAATACATGTTGTTTTGAGATACGTCTACCTGTCTAACTCTAACCATTTCATAACTGGAGTCCAAAATTATTTTCTATTTCTCGCTACTGCCCTATCTAACTTGATAATATATCTGATGGATCTTACCAAGTCTAACACCATAGGGGAGAGATTACTAATCCATTTTATACAAATCTACCTCCGAGCTAGAAGGATTAAATAGAAAATAATTTTTTTTGTTGTCCTTACTCAAACTTTCATCTTGTGTTACCAACCCAAACATTATAAGAGATAAGCTTACCTGAATTGTCATCTCAAGGATACTTGTCATACACCTACTCACATCAGCCCAAAACGTTTGGATCCCTGGACACTCCAAAAACATGTGAACAATGTCAGCTTTCTCTAAGCCACATTTTGCGCATCTCAGCACTCTTCCATTTCCCAACTTCGATAGCTTTAATGGGGTCCAGCATACCCTATCAGAGCAAAAGAGGTGATTTCTCTTTAAATTGTCTGATTGGACTGTATTGTAAGGCATGTTAAAAGATACTTGCCATAAATCATCTAGCTGCATCTCCAGCAAGCAACTTTTCCACAGCTCATCTGGCAGTCCAAAAGCACTATCCGATAAATCCACCAAAAACCAATACCATTTGAAGACTTCCTTCGTTCTTGAATGACCCCTGGTTCCAGCTAATCTCTAAATCATTTAAAAAAAAGTCCTACAATTATTACATGGCAATATCAAATTTGTAGATTAAGGGTACCGATCCAAGGGTTTATGCATTCCTACATTCTTCCAAAGAAGTACCAAGGGATTATGGCCACTTTCCTCTCATAGCATATCTTCTACATTTGTCAGAGCTTTAGATCAATGATAAAATAGTGTAGTGTGCTCATGTATGAACCCTTTTGAAGGTGTATGCCCTCCCCAAATCTGATTTTGACCTTCCATTACAAGCCCTCAAAACAAAACTAATTGTTAAAGCTATAAGTTGTAGAGCAGCAGCAGAGTAGTTTGGTAAAGTTTTGGCTGGTAGATTAGGTATTTTCATTGCTTCATCATCCTCTCTCATAGGGAGATTGGTGCAGTCAAGGGGATCAAACGTTGTTTTGATTCCCCACCTATTACTTCTGACAAGAAATCTATATGTTGTTCCGCAAGTGTTTCCAGGAGAGAAAGAATTTGAGTTCTTTTCTTCTGGGGACGGAACGGTTGTGTACATTGAATGATGTAATTCTCTTCCCGAACTCTGGCTCCATGACCAGTTCTAGTACATTGTGGAAGTCGATTTTAAGTCACCTTATACAAGAGGTATGATATTCTTTACCCCAGTGATTAATCCTCCAGAAGGCTCGCCTGATACAAATGGTACTGCTGCACTGTAAAAAGCAGTATATCCAAAAAAGGGTACTGGTGATAGCGACCATGTCTCCTGCAAGAGAATTATGTCATTTTGATTTACGAAAAGTTCCCACTCAGGGTTGGCAATCTTATATCCAACACCCATGATATTCCAGATCTGAAGCCTCAAAGGAGGCCTATTGGGTAGGGCAATGCAGTTACTACTGTACAAACAATCGCATTTGTGGATTTTCACTGCAGTGATCACCTGGGGGATCATTCATAGCCCACACTAAAGCTTTTGTTCGATCCACCTTGATAACCACAGGGGGAGGGCAGAGAGGGGCAATTTTGTTATAAAGACCTCCAGAACTGCCTGTTAAATCAATGTTCTGGGTTCCGGTGAGTTAGTCTATATCAGATAGACATGACTCCTTCTATTACTTGTTACTATAGGTTGTATTGTCTACTTGAAATGGAGTTGAAAATGGGGAATTCAGTTTGAAACGTATGTTTAATTTTAAACTGGTAAAGCTTAAGGCAGCATTATGGCGGTCCAAATTAATCAGACTATCCACTATGATGGTGTCCAAGAAGTGAACCTTTATTGCATTGTGAGATGTGGAACGGGAGGTTAATCTTGCTACTTCATTGATATAAGACTGTATCAAAGAATAGCAGTGGCACAAGGAACGTATCCAGTGCATAACTTCTTTTTTTAACGATTCCCTGTTACTTGTCTTTCCTGGTAGAAACTTGGATACCATTTTTAAATACGCTGTCCATCCATTAATAATCCCACTCCTATCCATAAGATCCTTAGAAACGTCTAAAGATTGGGAATAAGATTTGGGGTTCACACTAGCTCCCTTAGGTCCAACCATGCTTTTCGTGTTAATAAGTTAAATATATGTTTCTATCCCTGCTGCAGTTCTCCTGATGGCAGTAACTTCTGGGCCTTGATTGGTTTAGTCGTTGTTGTTATTACCAGCTGGTGTTGTATTTGGTGGCTCTAACTTTTGTAGTGATTCGGCTGACTTTCCTGTCAAATTAATAGTGGGGATGTTACTAGAATGCCTCGGACTACATGTTTCTAGACAGATCTCAAAGCAATTTGTCAAGGCTGATATTAGATTCCTAATATTACTTAAGTAATTCCTTAACATGCTAATTGTTTACATTAGCATTAATCGCCCGAAGCCCCAATAAAAATATTAGCTGTGGGTGGGGAGAACCATACTTCTAGAGACTGGGTTGCCCTTTTGGCAGTATTACTAATATCTGAGAAGGCGAATATCTATTTTAGCAGATGATATTTGGTACAATCATTATCTCTGAGCTAAGTGGGACGTCAACAGAACAGGAACCCTGTTTTGTGCCATCTTTGTCTACTGAAGCATGTCCTGGTTTAACTGTTGATTCCATCAAGCTAGATGTATTGTTCCTAGAGGTTTATCTTTTGGATTAAATAAGGAATGAGTTTTTTGCTGGTACTTCTCCGTTTGCCCAACCACAGTATTCCCCTCGGTTAGGATACAGGGGCGGCTCCTTCATGTGGGCGGAGGAGCGTCGCTCCACTGTTTTCTCGCAGTGCGAGAAGCAGAAACATAAAATGGTATAAATACCATTGTATGATTCTGCTTCTTGCACTGCGAGAAAGCAGAAGAAGGGTTTGGTTGGGGGCAGGCGGGTGGGTGGGTTGGGGAGGAGTGGCTAGCCCAATGTTGTGGGCGCTGACTGTTTGGTTGGCCCCAGGGCTGACCTAACCAGTCATGCACACCCTCCCGTTTTCTCCATGTAAGCTGCATGCAGCCTGCATGGAGAAAATGGCCTCCCCATAGACGCCTGTGCAGTCGGCATCCCAGCCAATCACAACGCTGCCATTGCAGCATTGTAATTGGCTTAGGGGAGGGAAGGGAGGATGCCAGCAGCTGCTTCCTGCGAGGACAGGAGGACGCGACGCGGGACCATACCGCCGAAGGTAAGTTAAAAAAAAATATATTTTAAATTAACCCCCGCGCGCGACACCCCCCCCACTCCCCCACCCCCGAGTCATGCCGGCCACGACTTTTAGGAGAGTTTCATCTTCCTATATTAGTGAGTCTTTAACAGGCAGTGTGCATTTAGAAGCCGCATGCTTACGGATTTTGGTGAGTTTTTGTTAAACCATTGTTCCCTGTGTTGTTTTACATTTACCCATTGTTTCTTAACACAGATGATTAGCTATTACTAATGACCCTTTGGTGATAATAATAATTTATGGCTACAGTTCATTACATGGCTCAGCAACAGTTACTGAAGTAAAATATCAAATCCTTCTGGTATCTGAAAGTTTAAGCATTAAAAACATTCAAGTTCAAATACTATGACTGCTTGATCATGAGCAAAGGAGGTCAATGAGTTCGGGTGTAGCAATATATAACTGGAGAGCTTGTCAGCAGAGTTTGCGTCTTGCACAGCTTCTGGTTATCACTCGAAGATTATCGCTCAAGGGCTGATATAAAACATTACAAACATGCAGGTTCAAATACTGTGATTACTTTGTCCTGAGCAGAAGCAGTCAAGTAGTCCTGCACAGCTTCTGATTATCACTTGGAGATTATCATTCAAGGGCCAATTTAAAACATTAAAAACATTAAAAACATTCAGTTTTACATGCTGTGATTACGGTGTCCTAAGCAGAAGCAGTCAAGTGGGTTCAAATATGGTAACGTGTAACTGGAGGGCTTATCAGCAGAGTTCAAGTCTGCACAGCATCTAAGTTATCACTGGGGGATTTTTGCTGGAGGGCCAGTTCAGAACCCTGGAGCGTGTCCACATTCAGGTGCACCGGTTTCTACCATCACAGAGTGTTATTCACCTGTGCAGATTAGCAATTAAAAACAATATGAATCTTTGCTCATAGAACTCAAACCTCACTAACTTTTTTTTTTTTTTTTTTTGTACCGAGTTTTATATAGCGCACACTTGATCCGAAGGTATCAGGTATCAGAGCGCTTTACAGGAGCACCAATTGTGTTACATGAGGACACATTAATTTTTGTTAGGCACGGGGAGATTAAGTGATTTGCTCAGGATCACAGGTTGTTGCGCGTCCTTGCCGAGACTTGAACCCAGTTCCCCAGATTTGAGGTCGACCGCCCTAGCCGTTAGGCAAACTCCTCTCCCCAACCTCATATTAATTGAATACTTAGACTAATTCGAACAGAAGTGAAGAGACGTTAGTGTGTTCAAAAGACAGAACCAAAGGGGTGGCCTAGCCCAGCCTCTTCCAGGCTGTGATGGGTGTGGCCTGCATGCATCCCAAGCATATGTAGCGCAACAGCATTGGAGCCCCTCCACCTTGCTGCCTGTTGCACCATGGGACAGGTAGTCCTCTGTTGAGCCATGATCTTTGTCCCACGCCGCAAGGAGTCGAAAGCGCCTATGTTGTGTGACAGCATTGGGGCACCAGCTCCTTGCTGCCAGTTGCACCCTGGGACAGGTAGTCCCTCTGTTGAGCCATGATCTGTTTTCTGCACCGTGAGGAGTTTCAAGTGCTTATGTAGCACAACAGCATTGGGACACCTGCTCCTCCCTGCTGCCTGTTGCACCCTTCGGCAAGTAGCCCCTCTGTTGAGCCATGATCTGTGTCCTGTGCCATGAAAAGTTGAAAGTGCTTGTGTATTGCAACAACATTGAGACACCTCCTACTCCTCCTTGCTGCCTGTGGCACCATGGGAAAGGTAGTCCCTCAGAGGAGCTATGATCTTGTCCCATGCCCGAGGAGTTGAAAGCGCATATATGGTGCAACAGCGTTGGGGCATCTTCTCATCCTTCCTGTTGCCTGTCGCACCCTGGGACAGATTGTCCCTCTATTGAGTCATGATCTGAGTCATTCCTGCACAAGAACTATAATTTGAGGCTATTTCCTCTGTGTATGTGTGCTGCAGAATGCCTCAGGGAGGCACAGGATTATGGCATAGATCCATGTCTAAAAGTCTTTGTAAATATGTATTTGTGTCCAGACCCATGGGTGGATGCACCCGAATGCCCTAGCACCAGCTATGGGCCGCCTCCTTGATGCCAAGTAACTCAAGGGAGCACATGCTGCATTGCATTACTTTGGGTTACAAAGCTGTATAAATCATGATTTACATTGAATTGCAAATTCCACCAGAAGTCTTTGCATGAGTTCTCTGTTAAAAAGGTAATATAAACGTTGCACAAAGTTTTTGTAAATTTGCGTCATAATATACAGGCTACAGGTAAATGGATAGCATATCAATTAAGGGGTAGGCGGGTAGTGCACCTGTTCATGGGTGGATGCTCTGTTGTTGTCAGTGCTGCTCAAGAACAAAGATGTACAAGTGGCATACAGGCCTAGTGCGAAGCAGGTAGGACACAGGTTCGGGTTTTGAGAGGATAGCACAAATGCATGGAGATGGGCATATAGCACATGGACTCAGTGCTAGGCTGTTAGCACATGGCTCAGGGTTTACCAGGCTGTAGAATGTTTGAGCCAGAGTTGAGCTTCTAGGCTAATGGGCACAGTAAGGCTTTTTATCTGAGGTTGGGGGAGGTTAGAAATTCAGTGCAAAAAAAGACGCAAGTAGCTTCTCTGTTGCTTCAACATATGCTTTTCCTACCATCTTAAGGACCTAACCTTGCAACACAATAACATGCTCAGGTTTAATCCAGCCAAAGTCATTGACTATGGTGACTTTAAAGCCGTGGAGTTCAGTTTTATAAGACGGAGGAGACATGCTTCCCTGAGAGAAACATAACTAAGTCAAAGGTCTGGGGAGAGGCAGTGAATTTTATATCTCTTCGCCTCTCTTTAGGTGCCTCGATGTTTGTTTGAACTCATCAAGAAATGGCAGGGTTGGGCAGGACTAGGCAAATTTATTCTCTTAAATTGTCTGGAGCATTCTTGATACTTTGCCCAGACCATTTTGGTCAACTATTCCTATGTGTTACTGTATTGGCTTCAACAGTTTTTCATCCTTCTCCTCTGACAATGGAGTAGGACACCAAGTCGCCTCTCTAGTAAAAGAAACATGTCTTGACCAATTAGGACTAGAGGGCTATTAGTCAAGCTAATTAATAGAAAAGATCATCTATACAAAAAATGACTTTTTTCTGTGGAGACACTGGGCATCAAACAGTGCCTGCTCAATGCTGACTCAAGGCTTGCACACATTGATAAAGTCACGAGCAGGCAGGTATGGACAGGCCAATTAGAGAAGCCACAGAAGAGGAAAGTGGAGCCTCTTGATGCAATACTTCACTTGAACCAGAATGGCATCCTCATTTTCTACTTCCCTTCTTCAAAAAAGGATATTGCACACCTAGTTAAGTGATGAAAAGCTTGGGTCTGGGCTTGGTCATCGCCCTTGTCTTCTAATTGATCCCTTTTATATAAGGTTGAAGGATATCCAATAGTGTTCTGAACACAAGAGTAATGGATGCAGGTCCTGTGCAGGGGTGAGCCAATGTTTTTCAATACTGCCCAGAGTCACTAATGGGTGTAGCCTTCCATGAGCAAAATTGCAAAGACCTATTGATGTTCATTGCTGCCTGGAGAGAGTTATTTTGTTGCTGTTTGTGACCATGAATGTTTATTGTTGTTTGAGGCTAAAGACCATGCACAGTGTTTAAATGGATGTGTAGGCTGGGCACAGGGCAAGGCCAAAATCTGTTACGTGCTCCAGTTCCCTTCTGAGCATGGCATTTAGCCCTGTGAAGTGGACTCTATTACCATGGGACTCCTTGCAATGTATTATCATGACCTGTACATAGTCACAACTGCTTATGGCTGAGGACAATCTAGTGGACACCTCATCTCCTATGCATAGAAATGAGCCAAAAATGATTTCATCATCAAATTCATCAACAAAAAAATCTTCAGCATCAACAAGAAAATGGCCATACCAGACATAAAAAATATTCGAGCATGGGATCTGCCCGCATTGTGGTATCCCCTTGAGATTTTTTATGACCCCAGTGTCAAAATCTGTGACCTCATCCCCCACTTTCGTGAACCACACCCTGCAACTACACCCCACACTTTTCAGGCATCTCTCAAATAGGTTGCTACCAGACAAGTATCAATCATAACTTCATAAATCAAAGCATTTGTCATGGAGGACAAAGCCTACGAAATTAATCCCCCTTGGAACCAACATTTAAATTGTGAAAACTGCATCATCACTTGAAAATGTCCATTGTTCATTTTATTTTAAAGATATTTGTAAATAATCATTTATGGTTTCTGAAACAAAGGGGACATCGCAAGTCACACATCTTCTCAATAATTTCTGCAATACAATATGCACAGTCTAGCTTTGGTCTCTTTTCCTCACATTGCTCTGAAACATGATTGTAAACCCTGAATGAAATGTTTTTGCTTGACATTTTTATCTGACTAGTCGCCACATTCTCCTGGATGTTGCTGTGTTTATACTGATCACGAAAAATATTTACTGAATAAAAGAAAAAAAGCAATTTGCGGAATTCATGATTTAATCTCAGATATCTGCATTGCACTATATATTTCTTTGCCATATTGGCAATAAGACAGATCTCAGCCACATGCAAATTACCAATTACCATGTTAGTGATCCAAAAGGAATAGGGACAGTTTAGGTCAAACTCAAAGTAATGCAACACAAGATAACGCACTGCCTTGCATTACTTTGCATCAGGGACGCTCCAGTGAATATCATTGCACTCTGTTGGTGTCAGGATTGCCACAATGTTTTTCAGAATCTCTACATTGAGGTGTCAGGGACACATTTGAGGTAGGTAATTTCAAAGAGATCTGGTGACAGGTTGGAAACAGCCAACAACACGGCTATTACCACGCATGCCATTACAACGCACCCGTTACAATGCAAGTGCCATTACCATGCATAACCTTTACCAAGCAGGATTTTACACCACCTTCACTGAAAAAAACTGAGGTTTCAGGGACGTTATAGTTAGGAATTAGCATTTAAAAAACTTTTCAAATTCAATGAAAAAAACATAGGTTTCAGGGACGTATAGTTAGAAATTAGCATTTAAAAAACCTTAGGCTGACATTTCACTCATACAAAGCCAGAGAAATGTGGCCGTTATAGTTAACTATAACTCACGCCAACGCAATGCACTGCTGATGACGTCACATATTACATCACTCATGACATGGTCAGTGACATCACAGATGACATCACTAATGACATCTCAAATGACATCACTGATGTCATCATCCAGAGACTGGGTGATTTTTAAAAGATTAAGAATGTTAATTATAGGTATGCAAAGGTGTATTGAAGAATGAGTGGGTGTATGAGTGTCTGAATGGATGATTTAGTGGGTGCGTGACTGACTGTTTAAGTGAGAGATTATACGTGTCTTAGTGAATGCGTGGGTGAAAGACTAATCTGTGTGAATGTCTGTATCAGTCTGTCAGTTGGTGTGTAAGTGGCTGCATGTGTTGGTGAGTAGCTACATGAGTGTCTATACGGGTTAATGATTGGTTGTCTCATTACCTGTAGGGGTGCCTGAGTGTCTGTGTGGGTGGGTGGGGGGGTGACTCCCTCCATGGATGTGTGAGTGAGTGATTCAGTGGGTGTATGGGTTCATGAGTGCATCTGCGAGGGGCTGAATGGGTGAGTGAGTGTGCTTATGGCTCTGTTGGTGAGTGAATGGATGTCTCAGTGGTATATGTATGAGTAACTACATATGTGAAAGGCAGTATATGTGAATGTTGGAGTATATAAGTGACTATATGTGAGAGTGAATGATTGTGAGAGTGGCTGTTTGGATGAGTGTGTGCTTATGTCAGTGATTGTATAAGAGAGTAAGTATGTGTTAGTATCTGTATGAATAAGTGAGGTGGTATGTGTATAACTGTATTGGTGAGTAAATGGCAGTGTTATTAAGTCTTTGGGTGACTGACTAGGTGTGTGAGTATCTCTGTGGGTGAGTGGCAGTATGTGAGTGTCTGTATGCATGTATGAGTGCATATATCAGAAGCTGTATTGATGAGGGACTGCGTGTATGAGTGACTGTATCGGCGAATGAGTGGATGTGTGTAGACCTATGAATCAGTGAGTGGGTATGTACTAACTGGTATTGGTGTGTCTATGGTTTCGAGAATGGTAGTCTGTATTTTAGAGTGGGTGTATGTAAGGTTATATTAGGGTGTGAGGAGGAGAATCAGATATCAAGTGGATGATGTCATCAGTGATGTCATCAGTGATGTCACTGACCATGTCATGAGTGATGTAATATGTGACGTCATCAGCAGTGCATTGTGGGGGCAAAAGTTATAGTTAGTTCAACTAACTATAACAGCCGAATTTCTCTGGTTTTGTACGAGTGAAATGTCAGCCTAACTATAACGTCTCTGAAACCTGTGTTTTTTTTGTGAATTTCTACTTTTTTTAAATGCTAATTTCTACCTATAACGTCCCTGAAACCTATGTTTTTTTCAGTGAATTTCAAAGGTTTTTTAAATGCTAATTTCTAAATATGCCTACATAGGTAGGACATGTGCAGAAAGAGGAAGAAAGGTGCAGAAAGAAGCAAGAGAAGTGCAGAAAGAGGCAACAGAAGTCCAGAAAGAGGAAGAAAAGTATAGAAAGAAGCAAGAGAAGTGCAGAAAGAACCAACAGAGGTGCGGAAAGAGGCCTACTTTGACTGTACCTTACAACCGACTCATACAACGTAGCCTAATCACTAATCCTTCTCCCAAGATGTCTTAAACCTCACTTTTCTCTTGAAGGTTCACTATTAATCAACTGCTCAGAATGTTAGGCCTACCTACCAAATATGAAACAGCAATCTTAAGCATATCACTGTTGTAAGTCTGACCACGTTTGTGAAGGTGGGCATGCATGTCTCTGCTTTTACCGAGTGACATGTTACATAAAAATAAACATAGAAATACTTGAATACCTGTGTTTCAAACAGCATACTCTGTAAATATGTGTACAAAAAGGTATATGTATTTCTTTCTGCTCATAATACAGGGCACATGGGTATTCAACAGAATATTTGAGGGGCTCTATAACACCTATATACATAAGACATGTCTGCCTGTGCAACTGAATGACAGAGCAGCACTGAGAACATTTAACCGCCTATAGTAGAAGTTACCCACTTTTTAAGCTACCATCTTCAGATGCAAAACACATGTGAGAATACATATACAAGTAGACATATACCTCAGTCACAAGAGCACGCAGACCTTTAAACTTGACAGCTTGCACTTCCCATTTGAGTACAGAAAGAGGCAATAGAAGTACAGAAAGAACCAAGAGATGTGCAGAAAGAAACAAAAGAAGTTAAGAAAGAAGGAACAGAGGTGCAGAAAGAGGCAACAGGGGTGCAGAAAGAGGGAAGAGGGGTGGAGAAAGAGGCAAGGGGCTGCAGAAAGAAACAAAAGAAGTGCAGAAAGAAGGAAGAGAGGTGCAGAAAGAGGCAAAATGGGTGCAGAAAGAGTGAAGAGGGGTGCAGAAAGAGGTAAAAGGGGAGCAAAAAGAAGCAAGAGAGGTTCAGAAAGAAACAAAATAAGTACAGAAAGAAAGAACAGGTGCAGGAAGAGGCAAGAGGGGTGCAGACAGAAGGAAGAGGGGTGCAGAAAGAGGCACTAGGGGTGCAGACAGAAGCAAGAGAGGTGCAGAAATAAGCAAGAGAAGTGCAGAAAGAAGCAACAGAGGTGCAGAAAGACAGATAAGGGGCGAGAAAGAGGAAAGCGAAGTGCAGAAAGAAGCAACAGAGATGAAAAAAGGGGGAAGAGGGGTGGAGAAAGAGGCAAGAGGGGTGCAAAAAGAAACAAAAGAAGTGCAGAAAGAAGCAACAGAGGGGCAGAAAGAGGCAAGAGGAGTGCAGAAAGAGGGAAGAGGGATGCAGAAAGAGGTACGAGGTATGCAGAAAGAAGCAAGAGAGGTGCAGAAAGAAGCAAGAGAAGTGCAGAAAGAAGCAACAGAGATGCAGAAAGGGGGAAGTGGGGTGGAGAAAGAGGCAAGAGGGATACAGAAAGAAGCAAGAGAGTTGCAGAAAGAAACAAAAGAAGTGCAGAAAGAAGAAACAGAGGTGCAAAAAGAGGCAAGAGGGGAGCAGAAAGAGGGAAGAGGGTTGCAGAAAGAAGGGACAGAGGTGCAGAAAGAAGCAAGAGAAGTGCAGAAAGAAGCAACAGAGGTGCAGAAAGAGGGATGAGGGGTGGAGAAAGAGGCAAGAGAAGTGCAGAAAGAAGCAACAGAGATGCAAAAATGGGGAACAGGGGTGGAGAACGTGGCAAGAGGGGTGCAGAAAGAAGCAAGAGAAGTACAGAAAGAAACAACAGAGATGCAGAAAGGAACAAGTGGGGTAGAGAAAGAGGCAAGAGGGATACAGAAAGAAGGAAGAGAGTTGCAGAAAGAAACAAAAGAAGTGCAGAAAGAAGAAACAGAGGTGCAGAAAGAGGCAAGAGGGGAGCAGCAAGACGGAAGAGGGGTGCAGAACTATGCACAAGGGTTGTAGAAAGAAGGGACAGAGGTGTAGAAAGAAGCAAGAGAATTGCAGAAAGAAGCAAAAGAGGTGCAGAAAGAGGGATGAGGGGTAGAGAAAGAGGCAAGAGAAGTACAGAAAGAAGCAACTGAGATGCAAAAAGGGGAAGAGGGATGGAGAAAGTGGCAAGAGGGGTGAAGAAAAAACAAGAGAGGTGCAGAAAGAAACAAAAGAAGAGCAGAAAGAAGGAACAGAGGTGCAGAAAGAGGCAAGAGGGGTGCAGAAAGAGGGAAGAGGGGTGCAGAAAAAAGCATGAGTGGTGCAGAAAGAAGGAAGAGGGGTACAGAAAGAAGCAAGAGTAGTGCAGAAAGAAGCAACAGAGGTGCAGATAGAGGCAAGAGGGGTGCAAAAAGAGGGAAGAGGGATGCAGAATGAGGCAAAAGGGGTGCAGAAAGAAGCAAGAGATGTGCAGAAAGAAACAAAAGAAGTGCAGAAAGAAGGAACAGAGGTGCAGAAAGAGGCCACAGGGGTAAAGAAAGAGGAAAGAGGGTGGAGAAAGAGGCAAGGGGATGCAGAAAGAAGCAAGAGAGCTACAGAAAGAAACAAAAGAAGTGCAGAAAGAAGGAACAGAGGTGCAGAAAGAGGCAAAAGGGGTACAGAAGGAGGCAAAAGGGGTGCAGAAAGAAGGAACAGAGGTGTAGAAAGAGGCAAGAGGAGTGCAGAAAGAGGGAATGGGGTGCAGAAAGAGGAACGAGGGGTGCAGAAAGAAGCAAGAGAGGTACAGAAAGAAGCAAGAGAAGTGCATAAAGAAGCAACAGAGATGCAGAAAGGTGGAAGTGGGGTGGAGAAAGAGGCAAGAGGGATACAGAAAGAAACAAGAGAGGTGCAGAAAGAAGGAACATAGGTGCAGAAAGAGGCAAGAGGGGTGCAGAAAGAGGGAAGAGTGGTGTGAAAGAGGGATGAGGGGTGCAGAAAGAAGCAAGAGGGGTGCAGAAAGAAGCAAGAGAGTTGCAGAAAGAAACAAAAGAAGTACAGAAAGAAGGAACAGAGGTGCAGAAAGAGGCAAGAGGGTTGCAGAAAGAGGGAAGAGGGGTGCAGAAAGAGGAACAAGTGTTGCAGAAAGAAGGGACAGAGGTGCAGAAAGAAGCAAGAGAAGTGCAGAAAACGCAACAGAGTGCAGAAAGAGGGATGAGGGGTGGAGAAAGAGGCAAGAGAAGCGCAGAAAGAAGTAACAGATATGCAAAAATGGTAAACAGGGGTGGAGAAAGTGGCATGAGGGGTGCAGAAAGAAGCAAGAGAGGTGCAAAAAAAACAAAAGAGGAGCAGAAAGAAGGAACAGAGGTGCAGAAAGAGGCAAGAGGGGTGCAGAAAGAAGCATGAGTGGTGCAGAAAGAAGCAAAGAGGTGCAGAAAGAGGCAAAAGGGGTACAAAAAGAGGGCAGAGGGGTGCAGAAAGAGGCATGAGGGGTGCAGAAAGAAGCAAGAGATGGGCAGACAGAAACAAAAGAAGTGCAGAAAGAAGGAACGGAGGTGCAGAAAGAGGCAAGAGGGGAGCAGAAAGACAGAAGAGGGGTGCAGAAATATGCACAAGGGTTGCAGAAAGAAGGGACAGAGGTGCAGAAAGAAGCACGAGAAGTACAGAAAGAAGCAACAGAGATGCAAAAAGGGGGAACAGGGGTGGAGAAAGTGGCAAGAGCGGTGCGGAAAGAAGCAAGAGCGGTGCAGAAAGAAACATGATGCAGAAAGGAAGATGTGGGGTGGAGAAAGAGGCAAGAGGGATACAGAAAGAAGGAAGAGAGTTGCAGAAAGAAACAAAAGAAGTGTAGAAAGAAGGAACAGAGGTGCAGAAAGAGGCAAGAGGGGAGCAGAAAGACGGAAGAGGGGTGCAGAAATATGCACACGGGTTGCAGAAAGAAGGGACAGAGGTGCAGAAAGAAGCAAGAGAATTGCAGAAAGAAGCAACAGAGGTGCAGAAAGAGGGATGAGGGGTGGAGAAAGAGGCAAGAGAAGTACAGAAAGAAGCAACAGAGATGCAGAAAGGGGGAAATGGGGTGGAGAAAGAGGCAAGAGGGATACAGAAAGAAACAAGAGAGGTGCAGAAAGAAATAAGAAGTGCAGAAAGAAGTAACAGAGGTACAGAAAGAGACAAGAGGGGTGCAGAAAGAGGGAAGAGTGGTGTGAAAGAGGGATGAGGGGTGCAGAAGGAAGCAAGAGGGGTGCAGAAAGAAGCAAGAGAGTTGCAGAAAGAAGCAAAAGAAGTACAGAAAGAAGGAACAGAGGTGCAGAAAGAGGGAAGAGGGTTGCAGAAAGAGGGAAGAGGGGTGCAGAAAGAGGCACAAGGGTTGCAGAAAGAAGGGACAGAGGTGCAGAAAGAAGCAAGAGAAGTGCAGAAAAAGCAACAGAGTGCAGAAAGAGGGTTGAGGGGTGGAGAAAGAGGCAAGAGAAGCACAGAAAGAGGCAACAGATATGCAAAAGGGGGGAACAGGGGTGGAGAAAGTGGCATGAGGGGTGCAGAAAGAAGCAAGAGAGGTGCAAAAAAAACAAAAGAGGAGCAGAAAGAAGGAACATAGGTGCAGAAAGTAGCAAGAGGGGTGCAGAAAGAGAGAAGAGTGGTGCAGAAAGAAACATGAGTGGTGCAGAAAGAAGCAAAGAGGTGCAGAAAGAAACAACAGAGATGCAGAAAGGAAGAAGTGGGGTGGAGAAAGAGGCAAGAGGGATACAGAAAGAAGGAAGAGAGTTGCAGAAAGAAACAAAAGAAGTGCAGAAAGAAGGAACAGAGGTGCAGAAAGAGGCAAGAGGGGAGCAGAAAGACGGAAGAGGGGTGTAGAAATATGCACACGGGTTGCAGAAAGAAGGGACAGAGGTGCAGAAAGAAGCAAGAGAATTGCAGAAAGAAGCAACAGAGGTGCAGGAAGAGGGATGAGGGGTGGAGAAATAGACAAAAGAAGTACAGAAAGAAGCAACAGAGATGCAAACAGGGGGAAGAGGGGTGGAGAAAGTGACAAGAGGGATGCAGAAAGAAGCAAGAGAGGTGCAGAAAGAAACAAAAGAAGTTAAGAAAGAAGGAACAGAGGTGCAGAAAGAGGCAACAGGAGTGCAGAAAGAGGGAAGAGGGGTGGAGAAAAAGGCAAGGGGCTGCAGAAAGAAACAAAAGAAGTGCAGAAAGAAGGAACAGAGGTGCAGAAAGACGCAAGAGGGCTGCAGAAAGAGGGAAGAGGGGTGCAGAAAGAGGTAAAAGGGGTGCAAAAAGAAGCAAGAGAGGTTCAGAAAGAAACAAAAGAAGTGCAGAAGGAAGGAACAGAGGTGCAGAAAGAGGGAAGAGGGGTACACAAAGAGGAAAGAGGGGTGTGAAAGAGGCACGAGCGCTGCAGATAGAAGCAAGAGGAGTGCAGAAAGAAGCAACAGAGGTGCAGAAAGAGGCAAGAGGGGTGCAAAAAGAGGGAAGAGGGGTGCAGAAAGAGGCACGTGGGGTACAGAAAGAAGCAAGAGATGTGTAGAAAAAAAACAAAGAAGTGCAGGAAGAAAGAATAGATGTGCAGAAAGTGGCAACAGGAGTGCAGAAAGAGGGTGGATGGGTGGAGAAAGAGGCACGAGGGGTGCAGAAAGAAGCAAGAGACGTGCAGAAAGAAACAAAAGAAGTGCAGAAAGAAGGAACAAAGGTGCAGAAAGGGGCAACAGGGGTGCAGAAATAGGGAAGAGGGGTGGAGAAAGAGGCGAGGGGGTACAGAAAGAAGCATGAGAGCTGCAGAAAGAAACAAAAAAAGTTCAGAAAGAAGGAACAGAGGTGCAGAAAGAGGCAAGAGGGGTGTAGAAAGAGGCAAGAGGGGTGCAGAAAGAAGCATCAGAGATGCAGAAAAGGGGAAGAGGGGTACAGAAAGAGGCACGCGGGGTGCAGAATAAGCAAGAGAGGTGCAGAAAGAAACAAAAGAAGTGCAGAAAGAAGGAATAGAGGTGCAGAAAGAGGCAAGAGAAGTGCAGAAAGAGAGGAAGGGTGCAGAAAGAGGCACAAGGGGTGCAGAAAAAAGCAAGAGAGGTGCAGAAAGACGCAAGATAAGTGCAGAAAGAAGCAACAGAGATGCAGAAAGAGGGAAGAGGGGTGGAGAGAGAGGCAAGAGAAGTGCAGAAAGAAGCAACAGACATGCAGAAAGGGGGAAGAAGGGTGGAGAAAGAGGCAAGAGTGGTGCAGAAAGAAGCAAGAGAGTTGCAGAAAGAAACAAAAGAAGTGCAGAAAGAAGGAACAGAGGTGCAGAAAGAGGCAAGAGAGGGGCAGAAAGAGGCAAGAGGGGTGCACAAAGAAGCAAGCGAGCTGCATAAAGAGGCAACAAAGGTGCAGAAAGAGGTAAAAGAGGTGCAGAAAGTAGAATAGATGTGCAGAAAGAGGCAAGAGAAGTGCAGAAAAACTAACTTCCATCTGTCTGCGGACTGACACTAGTAACTATACCACTTACTAGTGTAGTTCATAGAGAACTGTCCACTTACTGGAAAAACTAGCAGCATGTTTCCTGATAGCTGAAGGAACAGGTCATGTTTGCTTTGAATCACATGTTTTAGCATGAGTATGGGACCCCTACTAAGTGGAGGTTCTGGGGGAAAGAACCCTGGCCACCCTCCCCAAGTGGCAGTCCTGGATTTGTGGGCAGAACAGGTACACCTCTTCATTATGCAGCAGCTTTGTTCAGGCATCCTTTGCTAGACAGTTACTTTCTTCTTCAACGCTCCAGACCATCTTTCAACTCTACACTTTTACTGCCTGGACATTCAAACTTGTTTCTATTTGCCTAGGTGACCCCCTTATAAAGCAGGACACTGGGCTGCCCTTAGAAGAACAGTGGCGTTTTAGTCCTCATAGATCCCTCATTCCTTAGTACTGTAGTTTTAATTTGGTACTTACTTCAAGCACATACAGAGTTGTTTTCAATGTAATTGCCACTGTAATAATGAAAAACGCTGGGCATTGCAGGAAAGATACATAAACTGGAGTTAAGTTTCATTTATTTATTTATTTATTATTTATAGAGTTTAATATAGTGCGAACTTGACCCATTTGGGTATCAGAGCGCTGTGCATCGGGGAAAATACAGGAGAACATACTTGAGTAATATATCAGTGGGGGAATAGAAATAGAAAGGAACTAAAAAAGCATGGAAACATTTCTGCAATACAATATGCACAGTCACTAAAGTCTGGGAAGGATGTGTCTTCATTGGGGAGGAATCTGTTCATTAGTTGAAATGTTGGTTCTCATTTGAAGATGACAGTTGAGGGATTGGGTCTGGTCTCAGGAGAAAGCGAGTTGCAAATTTTAGGGGACATTCAGGAAAAATAACGCTTCTAGGTTTTCTTTTTGTTGAATTTGTAGGGCTTCAGTAGAAGGGATTCTTAAAGATCTGTTCTTGCCTGCTAGAATGAGTTTCTTGGCCAGGTCGGTTGTAGTGTTGTGGTTAAGGGCTTTATGAGTCATATAAGAAGTTTTTAGATGAATCTTTGCTTCATGAGGTAGCCAGTTCAGCGCTTTAATGTCTGGGGTGATGAGATTGTTTTTTTTTGTGCCTGTGATGAGTCGAGTCGCCTCATTGAAGGTTGCCTTCAGTGGTGCCAGTTTTTATTTGGATAGTCCCACAAGGCTAGCACTAGAATAATCTAGTTTGGAAATCACTATTGCTTGAACTGCTGTCTTCAAATCTGCAGTTGGAAGAAAAGGTTTTATTGTCTTTAGTGCGGGCACTTGGCGCTCCTGATGGCGGCGCTCTTGTGATCATGCATAGAGAGATAATTGTCCAAGATTATTCCTAGAGATTTGGTTAAGGTTATGATGTGTGGGGCACAGTTCAGGACTGTTAGGTGTGAGAGTCATACTTTGATGTTAGGAGTGCGGTTGGGTGGTGAGATTAACAGAGAAATTCATTTTTGAGAGCATTAATTTATAAGGGGATTAGGAGTTAGCCAGTGACGAGCTTTTGTAAGGGTGTTTTTGGGGATGCTGATGTCTTCTGGAGAGGTGATTTTCATATAAAAATGAATGAGTATCATCTGTATACATGTGGTATGAGATGTTAGAGAGTTTGAGGATTTCAGTCAGGGGATCCATGAGTAGGTTGAACAGGGTGGGGGAGAGCGAAGAGCCTTGGGCAACACAGATTGTGACTGGCGCTTGGATGGATAGAGTGTGGTTGATCATAACGCTTTGAGGTCTGTTCTATGTGAATGAAGAGAACCATTTTAATACAGTGCCAGAGATACCCATCCTGTGTTCTAGGATGTTTAGAAAGTCAAATGGAATCAAACACAGCTGACAGGTCAAGCAGGATTCATTGTGGTAGAGACGTCTCAGGGCATCATCAACAATGTGGACCATGCCAGTTTTGGTGCTGTGTCCCAGTCTGAAACCAGATTTGTATTGGTCAAGGAGTTGGAATTGCTTGATGTGATTGTGTAGTTGTTGATGTACGCATTTTTCCAGGAGCTTGGCCAGAGTTGGGATACTAGAGACTGGGCGGTAGTTGCTAGGATCTTTCTGGTCGGATTGGTTTTGAGGCATAGGGGCTTCATGGCATTTTGGGGATCATTGTCGATTAGGTTTGTTTTCTTGATAAAGAAGGAGGCAAATGCATTGCTGCTGGGTGGAGTTGACTTTTTGGAAGAGAGGGGATTGCATTTCCTATTTATTTGATTTCTGATCATTTGGAAAAAAAATTGTTGGGACAGTTTCTGGTCTTGTGGAGTTGTTGTCTGAAGAAAAATGCTTTGAAACTTCTGATAAGCCTGTTATACATTTTCCTTCTTTGTCTTAGTAGATTGAGGTTGATCGTAGAGGGTGAAAGTCTCCATGACGTTTCTGCTGATCTCAGTGAGCAACGTTCTTCATTGAGGCTGGAATTGAACCATGGGTTGGATTTTTTGATCTGGACTCTTTTCAATTGTTTGGGAGCAAGGGCATCCATGATGTCGGACATTGAGTTGATATAGTGATCAGTGAGGTCTTGCATGTCTGAGATGTTAGTATATGAAGATCGGATGTTGTTGTTGACAGCAGACAACGTGAGAGATTTGATATTTCTGGTGTCTATTACCCAGCGTTTGGCTTTCACTGGTTGCCCTTTGGAGATAACTGTCCTTTCTGCTATGAAGAACATGATGCAGTGGGGGGACTGTTCAGTTGTATGGTCATATAGATTCAATTTGGATGGTATTCTCCTTTGCTATTATTAAGTGTAATGTGGCTCCTTTGTTATGTGTCGGCCGGTGTTTTATGCTTAAGCCAAATTTAGGTCATGAAGAAGGATTTGAAGCTATTCACCAAATGGCCATTTGGATCGTTCCAAAACATCAGCAAGAAAAATCTGACTGTTATGTGATCCGTTGTTGGAGGAGATGACCTCCATCATTTGTTTGATGAATGTGTGATTGTCTCAAGGAGGGTGGTAGATTATGTGCAGCGTACATAATGTGTTGTCTGTAGTTGAGCTATTGATCCCAAGGTATTCGCAGGGGGACAGTGATTGAGTCTGAGTTTGTTTTATTGAGAGATTGAGCCGATGGACACATGCAATGCCATCTCCAGGATGGCCAGAACAGTCCAAGCGAATGATGTCATGGCTGGTAGAGACTAGCATGTCCAATATGGTGGATGAGGCTTGAGTAAGCCATGTTTCAGTGAATAGTAGGAGGTCCAGGTCTAGACTAAGGATGAGGTCAGCAATATCAGCATCATGCCGACCAGCAGTTAAGTAAAGTGCATTTTTGGTTAGTTTTAGTTAAAGTTTCAGGTGAATGAGATATGGGGACTAGTCTGAGGTTAGAGTTATTAATTGACCCAAAGTTGTGATGAGGAACCCTGTGTGGGTACATGATAATTGTCTGGGTTTATTCCACATGCACCGTATGCTTAATAGATACTTGGTTCTAAGTGGCGAGAAGGGAGAGGATATCACGATTCGATTTGTGAATAGTCACTCTGTTGGGTCTAGAGGTGAGGTTTCTATTCATTGCACCTCCATTTAGGTGGACTGAACCTGGTGTTTACAATGGATACACCTGATAGGGTTGTAGACTGTCGGCTGTTTTGAGTTCAGTTCTGTTTTATATGGTACAAAACCTTATGCTCCAACTTGGAAGTAATATGAAGTAGGTCTGTATGTCAGCCCTCATGAGGTGTAATTCTATTTTTAGGTCATTAAGCGTTGATTTGAGAGTGGAGGTATTGTCAAGTTGATTAGTGGGATATGTGTGAGGGGATTTGGAGGTGAGGGGGCATACTAGAGGTTTCGGTCAGCGCCGGAACATGGGGATGGGTTTTTGGTCAGTGACCGTGTAGTGCTGTATGGTTTCGGGGTTAGGTGGGAGGAGGGTTTGGAGATTGGAAGAAGTGTGGTGAATCCTGTTTAAATCTTGTCTGGGGAGAGCACTGTTATGGAGGGGATATTTCATATCTGAGGAGGAGGGGAATTCGTGAATAGTAGAGATTGTGAGCTTCATCACGATGTTAGATACTAGATCAGGAGTGGTGTTGTTACTGTCATTCATAAGATCAGAGGAGAGAGTCAGTTTGCTTTTAGGTTGGGGAGGGGAGTTACTAGAGATTTGGTGGTTTGTGGGGAAGTCGGCATTCTTAGATGAGGAGGTATTCTTCTGTACTGTGGTGATAAGAGGACCTGGATTAGGGTCTACCCTCTCGAGAGGAGCAGGAGTATTTTGGGAAGAAATTATGCCATGAGTGGGAGAGTTGGTAGATGGCAGAGGAGAATGGTGAGGTGGGGTAGAGGAAGAAGTAGATGGAGGGTGGTGATCATTCTGACCGGCAGTAGATGGTAGCAGCAATAATGGATGGGGATAAGTCTTTGAATATATTATCTTAAATGTGGGAGAAGAGCTCCAGATTTCAATTGTAGGATTGAATGAGTACAGTGCTGTTTTTGTAAACTGTGATCGTGGTTTCAGCATTGTGCGTACATGAGAGGGTGTTAGTAAGTTTGATGCCATGGTGGAGGTGACATTAAGTACGGAGGGTAAGGCTATTCTCCATTGAGTGCGACGGTTGGTAAAAAACATTAGATCGTTGATTATCGAACCCTTATTGCCGCAGAAGCAGGATTCTAGGAAGAGGGTTTCAGTGTTCCATTTGTTAATTATATGAATTATATTAATTCATGGTTTCAGATTGTGGACAGCTTTTCAGAAAACATCTCAGCAGGAGCAATGTTGATGTTCATGGCCAGTACTCCAGCCTGGTAATTTTCACTGGGGGAAGCCTCACACAGAGTATTCAAAACACATAGGATATTACAATAATGTTATTGTGTAATTTAAAATTGAGCAATATGAATGGGCAAAAACACATTTAATGTTCATATTCTTGATCATACTTACACCAACCCATTAGTGTACAATGCTCCATTACACCTCAGTTATGTTACAGCCGTAGAAATGTCAACACATTAATATATACATACAATGAGACTCCTTGCTAATTATGGCCTTTGAACGCTTCTCAATTATTAATAAGACTGCCATAACCAAGCAACTTGTGAAATCCAAGTTATGTTTGGACAAAATCCTGCATAGAGACAACAATCATTTAGGTTGTTGACAACATCCTCCAGCTCACTGACAAAAGCAGCTGTACCTCTCTTTGTTCCTTGACCTCTCAGCAGTGGTCACAGTGTTCTATGAATGAATAGTTTTTAATAAAAAGGACCTACAGTTGTTTGCCTCCCTGAGTCAGAGATAGTAAGCCACTAGAGCATGCAGTATCCCCGTGAACTACACTGTAGTCGAAAGCTCCATCCTGCCTGTGGTCATCTTGATTTTCCCAAATTGTGAAGTAATGAATTGTGAGAAGGTCTGTTGAGTACACTCCTACTTGGGCTGAAGGAGAATTAAATAGGTTAAGTGTCTCCCATAGAGAGTTAGAGTTAGGTGGAAAAAGCCACAAAAGGGAAAAACGTTCTTAAGCAACCTTGTAATTCTTGATTGAAGATGAAGATATTGCTAGAGAACTCAGCCAGGAAGCAAACTCTCCTGGATATCTGATATCACAAAGGGGAAAGGAGCCATGCTCAGTCAGGATAAGATTCCAGAAATAATGTCATCGAACCTGCCTGAAGCAAAAATCATGGACAAAACTAGTAGCAAAGGACAAATATCATAACCAAAAATCAGGGAAAAAAATATAACATGATTCATCTTCTTCGCATAAAACCTTGTTTTTATATTGTTTAAACAGGAACTAACATCAAAGGAAAAGACTCTAAAACTTCTTAGACTGAGAGATTTAGACATTCTTTAATGAACAAATTACCATCTTGGAAAGGGGCATTTGTTACATTTGTTTATTCCTCTTCGCAGGAGCCATTGACATTAGTTCAACTATGAAAAACAAGCCAAGTTTGGCATCCTGCATGCCGTTCTGAATTCTTGACTCCAGGTGACCCGCTGAAAAACCTGTCAGTCACCGCAAGCATTAAAGGGCAATGACCTCGGAGGCTTGGACACTCTATAGGGGCTTGAGTGCAGTGCCTGGCAAGCATATGGCCTGGCAAAACATATTCTCATTCTGAATGCAGATGGCTTTAAGTGGACTCCTGTACTGTACTCTGACCAGATCCTAGTACAAATGTAACACACAATGTTCTTCACCAGCAAGAACCTAGGAAGACACCAATAAAAGGATGATGCTTAGCACTTCTTAAACACCAGTATCACTGCCTCTCCACAATCCTAGGCTGGACGTTAAAGGTCTAGTAGAGAGCAACTCCCTGAAAATTAGCTTTGTATGTTTGCCATTGAAAGGATTGAAGCGCAAAGTAAATGCTGAACTCTATAATTAAACTCAAAAGAATCACTACACAACACTGAGACAGTGTTAAGCCCTTTAAATTTGACATCAGCAGCTACTTCTTCTTCAAAACACACAAATGTCCCTTCTTGTGACAAAATAGTTTTTTATATTTCTGAAAAATGAAAAATAAATAGTTTTCAACATTATTTAATGAATTTTGTTTACCAATTAAAATAATGAACAAATATTACAATGATGTGTAAAATATATATTAATGAAGTATGCTTTAAAGACATATTTTTAAAAAGCCAACATATTTACAATGTATTCAATAAATGAAATATTACAATGTCAACAGTAATATTACAATGTTGTGAAGGCATTCCTCCCCAAAGACTTTCCTTCCTTCTAAACAGCTCCTCTGTCAGCATTCCTATGCCACCTTGATTGAGGAACACCCTGCTCATCAGTAACCTGCACTCCAACCTTATTTGCATCCATTATGCAACCCTGTTACTCGTTAAAGAACTGATAACATTTGAATGTTTCAACCTCTCAATATTGCACTTCCATTGGCTCCCGAGTAGAACCTGCATCTTATCAGCTCCATCCCCTTCAATGCTTTAGACATATATGCCACTGTTTGTTGGAAGAAAGGTCAATATTTTGGTTGTCTTTAACAATACCTGCAGCAGGGTAATCACAAGGAACAATGCCAAAAATTGCAAGAATAAAATGACCAACAGCAAGATTTTTCTCGCTACACACCAACATTCCGAAACTTCATTACAACAGGAATGCAGACATTTTACCCCCTCATCTACTTCCATAATATTTGTCACAATCCCCTCTTTACTAAACACCTTTTTTTTTTATCTAGTCAGACCTTCTACATCCATGTCTATATCCACACACCTGCATCCATACATAAATATCTACTCAGCTGCAAAAACTGCAGATATACATTTACCTGCTGGCCTAAACACAAGGCTGAGTAACATAATATATGAATCTACAATGACTAGACAAAATAAAGATCTTATATTAAAGCTGAATAAAAAGGATGGAGAGCCTGATAATACCAGTCAAGGGGACACTGTTAAAAGAACATAATTGTAGCACTTCTATAATAGAATATCAGCCATAAAAATATTGGAATACAAAAGGACAAAAATATTGACATAAAAATATAGAAAAATATACATTATTGACCACAAAATTATAGAAACTAAAAATATTGACAACATATGGAGCTAATTATGATGTTGGTGGGATCGGCACCAACGCCACGTCTGTGTTGGACCCACCGTCATCTGCCCCCGTGGTCCGTCCGCCGCATTACGAAGCGTTGGGGAAAGGCATTCAGCGGAGGGACCGTCCGCAGCATTGCCGACGGGCTCAAGGAGCCCGTTGGTGCATCGGAAAGACAGTATAATCCCTTAATGCTGACAGTCCAGCCGTCAGGATTATGATGTAGGTTTTTGATAGCCATTCCACGTCGGCCTTTCCGGCATAAAAAGGCTGTCGGAAAGTGACATTAGAGGCCCCTAGCAGGGCCCCCTTTCCCCCTGGCCCTCCGCTATGGGGCCTGGGAGCACCTTTGGTGCCCCCCTAAACATTCCTGCACCATGTGGCAGGAACCTCACAGTGTTTCAAACATCCATTTCACTATGGCAGCTTGTGCTGCATGCCTTTTCTGTCATAATGAAGTAGATGTTTCTGGCCACCCTATGGGCGGTCGCATCCACATTGGGATGTCGGACCGCCGACCTATGGTCGGGCGGTTCCAGACTGATCGGCCGACATTGTAATCAGAGCCAACGTGCAGTAAATGAAGTGCTCCATAAACAATGATATTAAAAATATTGTGAATTAAAATATTCATAGAATAAATTCCAAATATTCAACAATATTGTACCTAAATATTAAACAAATAAAATTCAAAGGAAACAGTTAGCCCATAGGAACAATTTCCTAGTTAAAAAAGAGTTTCATTATCGAAAAAACAAAACGCGCAACAAATTGCTGCTCTTTAAGCCAAGAGTGCATGAATCTCTCCGACTAAAAATCAACTGAGTTGAATAGGAAAACATCAAAACACCTCAAAGGTAAGTACACCTAAATTAATATACTCATTAAAATGAGACCAAGACTGAAGCAGTTAATAGCAAATATTAAGTAGAAAGAAAATGACTGAAAGTATCTGCAACAAAAAAGGGACTAACATCATGTACGTATAAAAACTATATGTAAAGTGGAATTTACCAAAATTACATTTACCATTTTACATATACATTTTTACATATACATATATGTTTTTACATATATGTTTACCAAAATTATAAGTCGAATTTACTAAATCCTTTTTTTCATTTTTAATACATAAAAGGAAAACCAGCAAAGAACTAATTATAATTTAACTTTAAATTAAAATACGTAAGTAAAAATAGGTTTCATTTTCTATCAGAAAGCATAAAATAAGCAGATAGAAAAAAAGAAACATTACAAAAAGAAATCTATCAAAAAAGAAAAGACAAAATATAAGTTTATAATGTATAATGCTGAAAATAAATGTAATAATATTAAAAAATATAATTTGTTAATTGATACAAAATAGCATAATTTGTCAATGCTATTACATTCTAAAAATCCCGAAATGTCTGAATCTGCTTTCTATGTATATCCCAAAATGGAAAGTCACATTTAAGTTACATGGGCTACACCAATAGATAACAAAGTGGCCTTAATGAGAAAAGACATACTAAATACAACAAAACAATTGTCCTCTAAATATTACTGAGGTGCTAATAAGATACGAAAAAGAAGATTTAAGAGAAGCCAGTAAGTTCCTCTGCACCAGCAATAACTATATTAAAAGATACTGTACTACAAGCTCCTGAGGAAGCAATTAGGGAATTGCCATCAATAGCTAACCTTAAAAGACTGATCAGTAGAACAAGAAGAATAGCAAGGCAATCCACAAACGCCCAAGAATGTTCCAGGATATAGACTCCTCAGGAACCTAAAAGCAGCTTATATTAACCAACATTTTTTTTAATACAAAGTGATAAACACATTTTAAAAAAAATCTACTATTAACAAACTACTAACTCAACCAAAGTGCAAACTGAATGATAGATGAGACTTTTAAATTATGTCCCCTACCAATCACATCAATTTATGCCATTCACAGACAATATTGCAACACTAAGGTTTGAATAACATATGTCCTACTTCCTAATAAACAAGCTGCAACATATCATGAACTGCTAACTTTAGTAAAAAAAAATAGTGATAGATTGGGTGCAAGCCACAATAAACCTAATTCTTAAAATAATCCAACACATTTCCCTACAAGGATGGTGTTGGAAATGGGGGTCTCTAGTTGGCATTGGCTGGCGCCACTGTCCAAATAGGGACCCTTCTCCCCAAGTCAGGGCAAGTGGGCTTCCCTCTTTGACAACCCCTGCTCAACCCTGTGGTAACGTAGCACGAGCAGCTAGGCCTATCTCAGAGGCAGCGTGTGAAGCATTTATGACCATGCACAATAAGGCAGTAACGACACCACAAAAGGACACAACTCAAGTAGGTATAGAAAAAATAGTATCTAAGGTTTGGTACGAGACTCTAAGAAGCGTTTTAACCAGTCATCAGGCATGTAAATCATTAGGGACTTAAAAAGGCAATACGTGTTCACCAGAACGTGGCACTGACTGAGTTCAAGGCCTGGGTCTACGCGGACGGGGACCCAGCACGTAGCTTCTCGAAGAAGCGGAGACGGTGACAGGCGGACTCCCAGCGACCACAGTTCTCGATGGCAGTGGTCCACAAAGTGCACTCGCAACGATTCGGGCACTCCGGGACAGGCGGGCCCTCAGCGGCAGCAGCACGCGGCTGCGGCGGCCCGGGCTGGTGGAGGCAATGACTCTTGTCGTGCAGCTTCGTGGTGGGCTCGCGGCGGCAGCAGCGCTCCCCTAGCTGTGGCGGCCCACGGGACGATTCACGATGGTGCAAGGTTGACAAAGACGTGGGCACTCAGCGGCAGCATCTCTCTCTTAGCTGTGGCAGCCCACAGGACAAATCCCAACGATGCAAAGTTAGCAAGGGTGCGAGCACTCATCGGCGGCAGCTCTCTCTTAGCTGCGGCAGCTCACAGGTCAAATCACGAGGATGCAAAGTCAGCCAGGGTGCGAGCACTCAGCGGCGGCAGCTCTCTCTTAGCTGCGGCGGCTCACAGGCCAAATCACGATGATGCACAGTTAGCAAGGGTGCGAGCACTCCGCGCCAGCAACTCTCTCTTAGCTGCGGCGGCTCCCAGGACAAATCACAAGGATGCACAGTTAGCAAGGGTGCGAGCACTCCGCGGCAGCAACTCTCTCTTAGCTGCGGCGGCTCACAGGACAAATCACGAGGATGCAAAGTTAGCAAGGGTGCAAGCACTCAGCGGCGGCAGCTCTCTCTTAGCTGCGGCGGCTCACAGGTCAAATCACGATGATGCACAGTTAGCAAGGGTGCGAGCACTCCGCGGCAGCAACTCTCTCTTAGCTGCGGTGGCTCACAGGACAAATCACGGTGATGCCAAGTTAGCAACAGAGCGAGCACTCATCGGCGGCAGCCCTCTCTTGGCTGCGGCGGCCCACAGGACAAATCTCGGTGATGCAACGTTAGCAACGGTGCGAGCACTCAGTGGCGGCAGCTCCCTCTTAGCTGCGGCAGCTCAAAGGACAATCCACGATGTTGCACAATTAAGACGAGTGCGGGCATCCAGCGGCGGCAGCTCTCTTAGCTGCGGCGGCCCACAAAGTTGCAGCAAAGGGTCTGAGGATTCAAAATCAGGCGGGCACTCAGCGGCGGCAGCTCTCTCTTAGCTGCAGCGGCCCACACAGTTTCAGCGCAGGTTCTGCAGATTAAAATTTAAGGCGGGCACTCAGCGGCGGCAGCTCTCTCTTATCTGCGGCGGCCCACACACAGAGTTCACAAAGGTTACCAGTCCGCGTTCCTCACAGTAGAACTAGAGGTTCCGGATTACTCGACGGAGGCCTCACCTGCAAGTAGAATTCCTAGCGAAGGAATTCGGGCGGCTGATGGGGTGAAGTCTAATGTCCCTGAGACTTCAGCAGGAGGCGCTCTCAATTCAGGCCCTTGGGTAGTTTCTTCAGCAAGCTTGGTGAAAGTTTCAAAGTCCTTTCCTCTGTCTGCTCGGACAGAGTTTCGTCTTGACATCCAGAAGGAACACACTTGAAACAGGATTCAGCGCAGCGTTTTATACCTAAAAAGTCTTCGTTCTCTGCAGTCACAAATCACTGCATCCAGTCAGAACCAGTTCGGTGGGGTCGGGGAGCACTTGGTTTACGAGGCGACATCCTGCCCTTTGGGAATCTGGGGGTCTGCTATCAGACGCCCAATGGGAGTTGGAGCCATCATTCACCTTGCCAGGCACGGCCCTGCTCGGATCAAAGAGTCACCCCTCCCCATACTCTAAATGCCGATCTCTCTCTCCAGCCAGGTCTAAACCCAGCTGGCCCTGCAGCACCAAAACCAGACGGCCAATACACACGCTAGCAAAAGCCTACAGGAAAGCTTCAGACCAGAAAATACCTCGTTTCTAGTAGAGGCATTTTCAAACACGGGCTACGCTAATAATCCCTACTAAAAGATGCATCTCCATGTTCTGAGCTTAAACATATCAAATTCGACGTTCCTATCAGGTTCCTGGGGGCAGGGAGGATTAAGGCATGCAATACTCAGCCTGCACATTCTGGCCTATGAGAACGGGTGGCCTCGCAATAGTAAACAGTGAAATGGAGGGTAACTCGCTATTAGAACATGCTACACAGACATACTTTCAAAGCTGCTTCGGTGGGTAGCGCAAATCAGCGCTGCCGGCCCACCAGCAGTGTTTGGTCTACCAGCCCTGGGCACACGCAGTGCACTGATACTAGGGACTGACAGGTAAACCAAACGAGCCAATTATGATTATTCCAATTCATACAGTTATCTTTAAACAGGGAGCATTCACGCTGTGTCACTGATTGGCAGTGGCACAGCGCCCAGAGCATCTAAATCCAGCCAACATAAAAGGACAGAAGAGAAAAGAGGAAGGGAGACCTGCGCCAATGATGCCAGGTCTAACAGATGGTATTACCATTTTAAGCAAGAATTATTGAGGCAAATTGAAAGGTTAAGAAATTATTTTACTTACAGAGGTAACAAAACACTAGTTTTTACTCATAGAAACACCCTTCTATCAAACATATGAACAAAAATTATTACCACTAATTTGTTATCTCAAATACATTTCGGATGGACTACTGCACCATTCAGGATACAGGTACCAATCCACTTTTTAAATAACATGGTGGAATGTGTACAATACTAAACTTTCACTAGAAGCTAAAATGAACTGTGTGGTGGAATGGTGACAACAGTTGGAAGGAGCTACCAAACTTCTATCAATTTAAAGGGATCCTAAACAAAGAACAAAGGTTCCAGAAGCTAAGAGTAACCCAACCCCTAACAAAACTACTCCTAACTAAAACATCCAAATAATCAAAACCAATGCAATAAATGCAACCAAAAAAAGTGTTGTTATTCCACAACAATCAAGGACTACTTTACCTTGAATTAATAGCACACTCACTTCTAAAAAATAAACAGTCCCTTTAAAAATATATTTACTACAGTAATAAACACTGCTAATCCCAATTCACAATATCTAACATCGAAAACATATTTTTATCAAGTGGAAGAAAATAACATATTATTAAAATTCTGGAATAAATAAGAAAAATAATGAAAGAGAATAAACAATCATGATATTTTTAAAAATAATTCACAGTATAAATGCATTGTATAATAATATGATTCCACATTAAACTACAACTTCAACGACAAGACCCTGACCCCGAAACCACATCCTCCTCCAGAAACACCAGCCAGCCCACCACAGCCCTGTGGCACGCAATGGAGGTACCTGGTGGGCTAGTTGGCCCCCAGGGTCCCTCAGGATTCAAGGGGAATTAATTCCCCAACTTAAAACGCGCCACAGGGCGTGTTTGCACACATGTCACCTGAGGCCCCGCCCCCTCCCTTTACCACTGTGCAAACGCGCCCTGTGGCGTGATTTAAGTTGGGGTATTAGGTCACCTTGAATCCTGAGGGTCCCTGGGGCCCAACTAGCCCACCAGGTACTTACAGTAAGTGCCACAGGCCTGTGTTGCAGAGAGGTGGTCAGAGGCCACGCCCCTTTTTACGCCCCATCTTAAAACGCACCACAGGGTGTGTTTGCACACATGTCACCTCAGGCCCCGCCCCCTCCCTTCACCACTGTGCAAACGCGCCCCCATCCCCCAGGGTCTGCCCCCATTTTTTAAAAATAAAATTTGGAAGGGGGCCGCGTGGCCTCCCTCCCGAGGCCTTAATCGGCCCCGGGGACCCCATCCCCCAGGGCATGGCCTTTTTTTTGTTGTTTTAAATGTTTTGGAGGGGGGATGCGTTGCCCCCCTCCTCAGGCCACTTATGGCCCCGGGGACCCCATCCCCCGGGGCTGGCCTTTGTTTTTTATTTAAATTTTGGGGAAGGGGGCCGCGTGGCCCCCCTCCCGGTCCACTTGTAGCCCCGGGGACCCCATCCCCCGGGGCTGGCCCTCTCCGTTGGGGACCGTGGGGGGGTCCCCAATCCCCCCACGGTCCTGCCGGCTCCCCGCGTCCTGCGGGAGCCGGCATTGCTTTTCCACACGGGAAACTGCTTAGATGCAGCTCCCCGTGTGGAAAAGCAATTTGATTTGAATTTTGGAAGAGAGAGCAGGTTTCCTACTCTCTCTTCCAAAATTCAAAGCAAGTTTGCTATGACAGGATGGGAGCCGCGAGGCTCCCGCCCTGTCATAGCAAACAGCAGTGTCCCGGGTGTGGGCACCCCGGGACACTGCAGGAGCCGGCCCTGGGGGGTGGTGGTTTCCAGGGCCATCACAGGCTCCAGGATGGGGGGCTGCGCGGCCCCCCTCCCAACATGTGCAAAGCCCCGGGGAGGTGGTGGTCCCCAGGGCTCGGGGGTCCGAAACGGACCCCCACTTTAAAATTCTTAGAGCCTCGGGGAGGTGGCGGTCCCCGGGGCATGTGGGGGGCTCGAGCCCCCCACACAGGTAATTTAATTTTTTTTAAAAGAAGCCCTGGGGGGTGGCGGTCCCCGGGGCTTGGGGGGGGCCTTAGAGGCCCCCATACCATTTTTTAATAAACCCCCGCATGCCCCCGGGACTTGGCCCACCCGGGGGCCAAATAACAACGAAGCGCGGGAGACCGCGCTTCATTTTTTTTTCTTTCACGGCGGGTTCCGCGCATCCTAAGCACATCCCACTGATTTTTTGGGCCGTGGGGGTCCTTGTGGGACCCCCTGAGCAGGCCTAGGGGGTCAGGGTGTTTCTACCCTGCCCCCTTTTTGCATTTTGCGCACTTGTTTTACTGATTTCTTGTGCCTCGGCACAAGATGGCTGCCAACACTTCCTGGTTTGGAGTGTTGACAGCCAATTAGCATACAGCTCGTGATCGGGAGGGTGCGCGGATCCTCCGCGGCCATAGATATATATGTGTTTTTTACTTTTGATTTTCTCAGCAACTACTGAACGGATTTACACCATTTAACAAAAAGGGTTCTTTCTGAACCAAGAACTACCTCTTTGCCAAATTTGGTGTAATTCCGTTCAGCAGTTCGAGCTGTAGCCGTGTCTAAAGTTTCCTGTGGAAAATTGCATGGGGAAAACACGTTTTGGGACCCCCTTTTTCTCGGCCCCGCTTGCCGAATCACCCCGAAACTTTCAGGATAGGAGCGGACCGGAGCGCCCCACGAGTTTTGAAAATTTCGCGAAGATTCGTCAACCGGCGCCAAAGTTATTTCAAATAGAATGTTGTGAATTCCCTATGGAAAATAGGTCCTAACTATAACTATCTACTGGCGACCGCCAGTAGATAATATATATATATATATATATATATATATATATATATATATATAAGATAAGTGAAGAATGTTTGATTCACAGTATTTATCAATACACTAAAATGTGCAATCAATGAAATGTGTGAATTACAAATGGTACAAAAGTTACAACTGAAAATTTAACAAATATAATTGTACTAAAATATGTTGAGAAATTGATAAAATAGTTCAGAATATTTCTCAAAAATAAAAAAAATAATTGTCTTCAATATTATATTACATATTTTGTTTAGTATTTTAAATACTTTAAATAATAATATAAAAAAGAAACAGAGTAACATGTTTAGTAGTGAAGCATGCATTAAAGTAACATAAAAAAGTGAACTTTTTCACAAAGTTTTAAATAAAAGAAACAATTTTAACAATAATGTTGCAATATTGCACTGTTGAGAATTAACTTTGAGTATCCCACAAAATGTAATGACATATTGAAAACTGTTGCACTCAGAAGGGGTCAGATTTACTAATCCTACTCCAATTTTAGCAACATAATGGACACTGTTGTACACAAAAGAGGTCATATTTACTATTGTCCCTCCAAACATATCCACACTAAGGAAAGTGTTAGTCTCTATAGTGGTGAAAATAACTATTCCCACTCCAAACTTACGCACACTGGGGAAAGTGCTGGACTCTAATGGGGTCAGATTTACTTTTCCCACACCAAACTCAGGGGCAGATTCACTAAGGACTTGTGCTGTCCTTATATGCCGCAAGTCAACGCAAGCCCTTAACTGGAGTGTATTAAGTCATGAAAAGCCACAAAACATTCGTACATACCAATACGATTCTGTATTTGGAAGAGACGCCTTAAACACTGCACTTCCAAATACCAAATTGCAAAACCCAAATTGCAAAACCCAAAGTTACCAAATCACAATTTGAGCTTTGTAGATTCCAAAAAGCATTTTTCCGGTTTCAAACAGGATGATTCGGCAGTTGCCATTTGTGACTGGAAAAATGCTTAGTGCATATGGCCCTTTATTATTCACTCACTACTACGCATTAATTTGCAAATATGTACCTGATGTAGTGTGGGAATATGTATGGTAACAGCTTCCTAACAAATCAGACCCCTATTGAGCCTTGAAACCTAAAACCAGAATAACTTCTGCTTATACTAGCAACAATATAATGGTGTATAGTTATCAAAAGCTCAGGCCATTTAGCTTTCTCATGGGGTTACAAAATTATTAAAGCATTTTCATTACCTTCATTAAGACATGAATTCTTACATTGTTGTCAAACCTGATATCCTTGGTGTGGTCTTCCCCCAAGCTTTTTGCCTTCACTCCTCCTGTTTACTGAACTTGTTTTAATTGGCATTAGGGCTCTGTGCACTTTTCCACTGCTAACCAGTACTAATGCCCCTGCTCTCTCTCCTTAAAACATGGTAAAATTGGCCTGCACACAAAGGAACCTGACACTAGTTTTTGTCATCCCAAACTTCTTGGAGCCTTGGCAGGGAAGGGAAATAACTTTCTAGAACCAGATGTAGATGTAGCAAGGATGTCATTCCAACTTTAAAGGCTGGTACCAGGTATAAAAATTGGACCCTCAGAAAAACTCTTCAGTATACTCCTGGACTTGTGGGAGACTTCAGAAGGCCTGTCTGGACCCCCAGAAGACGGCCCTGTGGCCTGTCTTGTTCTCCAGAGGACTACCCTGCTGCTATCAGAGGACTGCCCTGCTGCTTGAGGCCTGCCTTGCTCTCCAAAGGACTGCCCTGCTGCTAGAGGTCTGTCTTAGTGCTTGATCCCAAAGCTACCAGAATGACTCCAAAAACAATTGTGTGAGAAATTTAGGGAGATCACAAACTCCATAGACCTTGAACCCTGCACCTGGCCTCTGCTGGAGTGAGTCCCAACCCCCCAAATGGTGCACCATACGTCCTGGACCCTTGAAAGTGGTGTTAGAAGTGCTGCTCTTGCCTAACCCAAAAAAGTCTAAACTTAGAAACAATTTTCACTGAAAAGTGCCAGAAGAACCAAATGCATCACCGCCCTGTCTGACTCTGCAGTAGCTCCCACTACATCCTTGCCCGCAGCAGCAAATCCTGTTTAGCGTACCTCAGAGCGGTGGTATCTGGCCTCGCAAAGCCCTCTATGGCTTTCTGCTTCATCCTGCAGGAGGTTTTCGACTTTCCAAAAGTTATCTAAGTCTGAAGGTAAAAATCTTCCTAAACTCCATGACAACAGGCTTCCCATCAATGTTGATGACCTCCTTGACCCAGAAACCCAGCTTCTCCTGCTCAGAGCTTTTATCCGCCAATGTCAGAGGCTTCCCCATGACTTTGTGTAATGGCTCTCCGTTGGCGCCTCTACGGACACAGACTCATGTGTTGCCCCGCTGCACTTTACCTTCTTCTGGCCTTTTCTTCAGGAAAATATTTAAGTCCAAAGGTAAGCCGAGACCTATCCCAATCTACCTTGTGCATTTGAGACCTGCTCCATCGCGGTGGACCTTAACTTTTGACTTTGCCTCAGTCTCATGCAACCAGATACCTGCAGTTGATGCTTTTATCTTTTAAGGACTAGATTTCACTAAAACTTTACAAATTCATAACTCCATTTTCACTGATTGGATTTCATTTATTTTGGTGCCATTTTATTTATTATATTTCTTTAAATGAGTGTGAAATTCTTTCTTGTATTGTATTTTCACTTTTTTACTGTTTGTGAGCTGCATAAATACTCTAGACATTGCCTATAAGTTGAGCCTGATTTGTTTTGGTTCAAGCTACCAGAGGGTTAAGCACGGGTTAATTTTGTGACTTTTGTGGTTCACCCTGACACGGATTGTGGTTGTTGAATGAGAATGGTTTCCTTCCACCCCCCTCAATCAGTAACCCAATTTCTTATAGCTACATTGTTACGTTTAATAAGTGCTAACGTTAGATTAGGAACAGCTAGAAGTATCATGTTTAGACTCAAATAAATTGTAATTTAAAATCCTTTTTATTGTTAAAGTTGGATTTTAAGTCTCAATTCTGAAAATGCCACTTTTAGAAAATTCGGGTTTGTCAAAACAAATTTGCATATGGCTGGGTCCAAACTGGGGTGGTGTGGTGAACAACATAACAATGGATTAAACCCAAATCTGTGACTGGCGGTGAATGTATGATTTGTTCAGCATTCCATCTATCATTTGTTCTCTTTACTTTTGCTGCCCTAAGTGGGAAGGATATGCCCAGACATGGGTCTTGCGCTCACTGTGTCACTGGATTCAGCTAGCCAGGGAGGACCTGGCCTGGCAGCTTGGGCTGGACTGTTCCCATGGGGAGCAGGGCCAAGACTGCTTTGCACATGGCTGGGTCCAAACTGGGGTGATGTGGGTATCAAAAAATGATGGATTAAACCCAGAACTGTGACTGGTGTGAATGATTAATTTGTTTGGCATGCCGTCCATCATTTTCTCTCTTAGCTTTTGTCACCCTGAGGGGGAAGGGTAGGCCCAGACTTGGGTCTCATGTTTACTGTGCCACTGGATTCAAACTAGCCTGGCTGATGAGGGGTGATACCCCGAAACCGGTCCCAGGATGCTTGTTTCCGGTCCAGCGAGGACCTGGCCTGGCAGTTTTTGCTGGACTGTTCCCATGGGGAGCAGGGTCATGAATGATTTGCATATGGCTGGGTCCAAGCTGGGGTGGTGTGGTGACCAAAAAAAACAGATTTGTGACTAGGGGTGAATTTTGTTCATCATTCCATCCATCATATATTCTCTTTACTTTTAGAAAGTTGGCATTTACTCGCCACAGTTTTTCGGTGCCTACTGTCAGTTTCCTGGGTCATATACCTGTAAATTGCTCTGCTGTTGGGGTTTGTGTATTCCTGCCAGGCAGTGAGACAAAGGGGACTTGGTGTAGGCAGGCCATTGTGCCAGGATTGCTTGGGTTATTTTAATTATCAACATTTTCTCTAAATTTAATTGGTTTGGGAATTTTCTTGCGAGGTGTTTTCACTTTATTACTGTTTGTATGCTACATAAATACTTTACACAGTGCTTGTAGGTTAAGCCTGACTGATTTTGTACAAAACTACCTGAGAATTAAGCACAGACTAATTTAGTGAATTTTAGGGTTCACCCTGACAATGATGGTGGTTGTCGCAGAACCAATCACCCAAATTCTTACAGTTGTTATCTTGGTCTTGTCAATAAAGCACTTCAAACTAAATTATTTGTGTGCATGAGTCTATCTTCTACGTTTAACCTGCTGCAGTGTAATCTTAAGACCCGCAACAGGGGTTCCCACAAATCCCAAGTCTATGTGCAAAGACCCAAGCACCGGGAGTGCTCGGAAACCTGACAAACTTCTCCTGGGGTCATCAATGCAATCCCCTGGGAGAAGTAAGGACAGTCTATTGAAGGCACCCTTTTGAGTCTGCTGTACTACTGGGACCCCTCAAAATGCCTCCTAAAATCATTGATGGTGATTCCACGAAAGTAATTAAAAAAAAAAATCCCCAATTCCCCAGGGAATTTTTAATTGCTACTTGTGCTGAGGCACACATATTTGATTCATGGCCTTGTGGTAAAACAAATGCTTTCTTTTTAAAACATTTGGCCTTGCTAAGTGTCTTTTCTTTTTTTTAATTTGGGTGCCTGGCACCCTGGCCATGCTAAAGTTGCGAAGTTCCATGGGGGAAGCCCTACAACCCCAAATTCCCTGCTGGTTCCCTCGCACCAGTTTCACTTCTCCAGGCCTGGCTTGGAAAGTCCCTGAAGAAGACTCCCCTTCCATTTGGAAGGAACAGTTTATTTGAAGCGCCTGTGCTTAGTGTTGGGTGCCTCCTCTTCTCCTTCTCACACACAGGCATGGGAGAAGGAGCACCCCACACATTTCTTGTTCTTGGATCTACAGGGTGATTTGGCCCTAGGGAGGCCAACATCTGCTGAGGACGGTGGTACTTGTTTGTTCTTGATTGTCCTTAGTACAGGTACCCAGGTACTGGGAGTCTTCAGCGAGAAATGCCTTAATGGGGAGGGGAACCCACATGTGCCCCTCCATATTCCTCTTTGCTTGCACTGAAACTCAGGATACTTGGTCTTCCCTCAAGGTATCTTGAAAGCTTGGTGGTGGTATGCTGCTTGCGCCCTCCCCATACTAGGGGTCTGGTCTTCTGTTGGGGTTTTCTTGGGTGCCCTGTTTGGCTGATTTAATGATTTAGGAGTAATTCCGCTCCTAGTGGCCAGCTCTACCCACCAGTCCTCCTAGCCACAAAATATGTATGTTCCTTTGGGGAGCAGGTTTTCTCTGCACTTTAGCTCCCTACTCAGTACATGTCCTCTGTCTGGTGCCCAGTATTCTCCTCAACCTAAGGTCCCCTTAAGTGGCAGCCCACAGCCACCATGACAGAATGTCTTTCATGCCTGCACACTTCAGGTCCCATAGACTCTGTGGCTACTTTAAGGGCACTCGAATGATAGCAGAAGTGAGGGTTCAGCCCTCTTATGAGGATTGTGCCTCTGCAGGCCCAGTCCTCAAATGTTTCCAAGGAAACTTCTCCAACAAGGTCTCCCAGCAGGGTCCCTTAGAGGTTGTTCTTCAACGGGTGTAAGGGGACATGCATCATTGAATCTGGAGAGGTGAGCCCACAAACTCCCATCTCGGCTAAGTCTATGGTGTTCCAGCACCCCTGACCGAGGTTCAATCTTTTTCAGGGCACCGCAAAATTCATCTTCTCTCTCCAGCACTTTTACTTGTGCAGAGGATTTTTAAGTGGGGTTGAAAGTTCGAAAAGGTAGGCACCTCTGTCCAATCCTAGGATGATAACCATCACTCCACCCATGCCCCAAACCTTCTGCACAGCATGTGCAACAAGGCAACTTGAAGTGGTCTGTCGAAAGGTCTCTCTGAGAGTCTAAAGCCACGTTCCTATATGACACAGATGCCTGGCCCCTACCCTCCAAGACTTCAAAGAGAGGATCTCCTATGGTTGGCTCAAGAGGTATCCCTGCACTCCTTTGTGTTACTTGTGATGAGTCCCCCCAGGCCTACAAAGAGCGAGACTCAGTTATTGAGACTCACTTACAGCAAAAGTTAAAAAGCACACAGTCCAGAAGCAAATATTCCAGGGGGCCAAATGGGCCGGAACCCATTTCCTTATTCTAAAAGGGACAAATGTATTATTGCCATTCCAGGCTTAGCCACATAAGGTAAACTATTGGACTCTAATGAGGTCAGATTCACTATTTCCACTCCAAGTGTATCCATATTGGGGGAAAGTGCTGGTTTGTGAAAATATATACATACTAAATCTAACTACCTGAGTTAGGGCCCAAACTCCACAGTTGCCCACTTTGCAAATATAAGATCAGTTTTGAGTGGAAAAATGTTATGCATCCATGTTGCGTTTTGGTCCATTTCCAATCACGGCCTCTAGGGCTACCCACACAAGTGAGGTACCATTTTTTATTGGAAGGCTTAGAGAAATGCTTGGTGGAAAGACGTTTGTGGCTTTCTGCATATTCCAAAACTTTCCATCACAGAAATGTGAGGAAAATTTGCTTTTTTAGTCAAAGTTTGAGGTTTGCAAGGGATTATGGGTAAAACAACCTCGTGAGAGCCACACAAGCCACCACACCCTGGATTTCCCTTGGTGTCTAGTTTTAATAAATGCACACATTTGCTAGGTTTCCCCATGGCCCAAATTCCACATCTACCCACTTTGCAAAAAACAAGTCAGTTTTCAGTGGAAAAATGTGATGTCTCCAAGTTGGTGTTGGGCCTTTTCCTGTCACAGGCACTAGGCCTACCCACACAAGTGAGGTACCATTTTTATTAAAAGACATATGGAAGCATAGAATAGTAGGATATTTGTTATTACCAATTGGATTTTGCTGGATTTGTGCCTTCCAAATGTAAGCCAGTGTGAAAGAAAGAACACATTTTTAAAAATACCCTATGTTGGAAATGGCCCTTTTTGCAGGGTTATCCCCAAACTTTTTGCTTCTTCCTCCTATTTTTTCCTGACCTGTTGTTGTTAGTTTAAGGACTCTGGGCACTTTACCACTGCTAATCAGTACCTAAAGTGCATATGCTCTCTGTGAAATTTGTATCATGGATTGGTGTTTCCATGACTGGCATATTTGATTTACTGGTAAGCCCCTAGTAAAGTGCACTGAGTGTGCCCAGGGCCTGTAACTCAAATGCTACTAGTGGGCTTGCAGCACTGGTCGTGCCACCCACACAAGCAGCCCTTCAAAGGTAACTCAGGCCTGCCACTACAGGGTCTGCACGCAGTTTGTAACTGAAATGTCGACTTGGCAAGTGCACCCACTTGCCAGGCCCTACCCTTCCCTTTTCTTACATATTAGTCACCCCTAAGGTAGGCCCAAGGTACCCCTCTGGGCAGGGTGCAGTGTATGTGAAAGAAAAGGTGGGACATGCCCTGATATGTGTGGCATGTGATGATAGTAAAATGCTGCCAATTTAGTTTTTCACTAATGAACGGCTATCTGGCCCATAGGAAAGCATGGGAGTTCATTTATAACATCTTATAAATATAACTTCCCATTGGGACAAGATACGAAAATAAAGTTTAGTATGCCTGTACTCAGAATCTAAAGATGCATCTTTTAGTAAATGTGATTTTTACATTCTGTGTTTGAAAATACCACCTTTAGAAAGCAGGCATTTTCTTGTTTAGCCATCCTGTGTGCCTCTGCTACGATGTGGATTGACTGCCTGGCTTTAGAGTGACAGGGACTGGGGATGTGCAGTGGCTCCAGAGAGTCTGATGGGTCAGGGCTGGGCTGAATAGACCTGGACTGCATTTAGAGTAGTGGGAGTAGATTTCCTTGCACCTGCATGGGCCTGGTCTGCCTTCCACAATGCTATCTCCACCCCCTGCCAGGAAGCTGGGCCAGAGAGGACAGAACCGGTTTGGACTAAGCACAGATACTCTCTGCCTGAGAGGACAAAGGAATTTGGGGGTATAAATATTGGGGCCCAGACCCCAGAACTTTAGAACTCTTTTGGAACCAAGAAGACTAGCAAGAAGAAGAGCTGGAGAATCTGTGAGGAGAGACTACCACTTTGTTGTGTGCTTTGCTGTGTTGGCCTGCAGTGGCTGCTTCCGTCTTTAGCAGTGAAAGGACTGGAGTGAACTTTCTGCAACTTTCTTTTTGTGAGTTTCTCCAAGGGCTTGAGGTAGAGCTTGCCCCCTGTTCAAGAAGTCTCAGGAACAGCAAAGACTTCAAGTTCTTCTGTCATCAGCACTGGGGACTGTGTGTTTTGTGCTGCAACAGAAGAAAAAGCAACCCGACGCCGTCTACGACGCCGCTGCCGACTCCGTGTCCTGAAGTCACCCCAGAGGGCACTGATGCACGCTGCACCGCAACCCTGGTCTCACTGTCAATGCCACCTGACGCCGCCGCCGAGCCTCTGCTTGCACTGCGATCTGTGGGCACCGCACTGCGCACCGCCTCGCTTCACACCGTCGCCTTGGCATCCCAGATGCCGCCGTTCCACGTCAACATCGACGCCACTGCCTGCACCGTGGTTCGAGGGCACCGATTGTAAGATACACGGTACACCGTCTTCATCCCGCACAGCAGCCTTGGCCTACCGATGCCGGCGCCATCGACTCCAGTTCGTCAGCCAACGACATTGCTTCAGCAACGACGACGCCGCTGCTTGCACTGTGACCTGCCAGCACGCGACGAGCACCGCATCACTTCGCACCTCTGCCCTGGTCCCACCGACACCGGTGGACGACCATCACCGAGCTGCTGCCTGCACCGTGACCTGAGGGCACCGCACCCGCACTGCTGCACTTCACACTGCAGCACCGATGCCCGCCGACACTGGCACTCCTGACTTCAACTGCGAGGAGTTTGATCTGCAACGCGTGTGACTTCAAGGGCCCAAGACTCCTGCACCGACCTCCGGAACCAATGTCTGCAGATGCCAGCCCTTCGGGGCTCATCGAGAGGTCGCTGACGCCCTACATTTCTAAAGGTACTGTTTTGCGGGTCTTCCCGACACCGTAGCTGGCCCGCGGTCAGCCAGAACTGTTCGGATTTGTTGTTCACGATGCCGTGATAGCCCCAGACGGAGCTATCGACTTCAAGGAACTATATTTCAAGTCTATTTTGATTTCTGAAGATTTCTGAGAACTGTATGGTGGACTTTTATCGTTTTTGGTCTTGTTTTGGATATATAAAAATATTGGATATTTTTCTAAACTGGTGTGCTGTCCTTTTGTAGTGTCTTCACTGTGTTACTGTTGGTTATGTGCAAATGCTTTACACTGCCTCTGAGATACTTCTGACTGCTCGTACCAAGCTGCCAAGGTGGTGAGCAGGGGTTATCTTAGCAGTGTAACTCCCTTATCCTGACTAGGAAGAAGGGTTCCTACTTGGACAAAGGTGCAAACCCTTCTCAACTAGAGACCCCCATTTCTAACACCCTACAAATCATATGCTCGTATGATTACCCCCAAATTTAGAGATGTACAAATAACTACTGCTACTAAACTCCATATCTGGTGCCCATTTCAGAATTCCATATTTTACCTTGATACCTATTTTTCACACTACATATTTCACCATATGACTTGTCTATACTTGGTATGCAATGAAAAAAACATTGTGCAGTGCAGTTCAGCTGTTGGCTCTGGGTACCTTGGGTTCTTGGAGAACCCACAAACCCTATGTATCCCCGCAACTAAAAGGGTCTAGCAAACGTAATGGTACATTTTTGGGGGGAAATCGTCCATCATGATAAAAAGTTACATATGAAAACATTATCACAAATGGCTGTATTTTCCTATTCGTTTTCAATATTTCTTTAATTCAACAGTTAGCTTATTTCGGAAAGCCTTGAGGGATCCTATATGAATTTGGAAATTTTTCTTCTTTTCAGAAATATATAGCTTTCCTGGATCACCCATGGGTTTCCCACTGATTTCCACCACAAACGGGAAGTAGGTTGAAAGCACAAAAAAACTGAAAAATGAACTATCTCTTTGAAAAATGTCAAAACTGTGGTAAGAAATAATTTTTGGGGATTCAGCTTTGCATGTTCCTAAAAGCTGGGAAGATGGTGACTTCATCACAGTAAACTATTTGATGATGCCATTTTTATGAAAAAAACAGCCACTTTTATCCAGAGCATTTTTCTATTTTTGTTTCACTGAAAATGTTGCTATATTTTGACTATTTTCTTGGTCCGCTCCAGGGGAATCTACATACTGTAGGTACCTTTAGAATCCCCAGGATATTGGAAAAAATGGAAAGAAAATTGGAGTGAATACCTTATGTGTACTAAACGTTATGGAGGCATAAGCATGCCCTACCCCAAACAGCCACAAAAGGAGTCAGCACTGGGGGAGGGGTTGGTGGGGAGGTTTGGGGGTCCAGCAGTTAAGGAGTAAATGAAATTATAATAGCAAGTAAACAAAAACCTTACTTAAAACATTATAAGTTAATATATTTACTCTTAAATCAAAACAATCAACCAAAGAATCAAAATAAACATTTAAAATGTACATAAACAATTACAATTAAGCTAATAAAATATATTATTGAAGTATAATTTTATCAAATGTAATATTTATGTTTATACATAACATATTAATGTAAGAAAAATATTTAACTAATTGTCTTTATAATTTAATACATTAATTTTGAAAAGGAAAATAAAATAAACCTTACCCACCATACCAACACAACAAACTTTTAAAAAACAGCAAATTAAAAATAAACATCAATTTCTCCTAAAAAGATACATTACTAAATCACAAATTAGTATGGGAAAAATAAAAAATAAAAATATTGCAAATTATAAATATTTTAACATATTCATTGGTTAATACAATTAGACATTTAACATTGTTTTTAGAAAAACACATATTTTCCACTCTACCCTCCTATAAACCAAGCAAAAAATCAATAAACATACAGGAAAATATAATAAAACAACATATATATTTAAATATTACTACAATTGCTTTGAAAATATAGAAATATTTTCACACTATATAGAAAAATGTTTAAAAAAATTATACTTTAATAAGAAAAAAAAACATTGTATACAACAATAATAAAGTAATTGATTTAGTATACCTAAATAGCTTCAATTGTCATCAATGTTACCTGCTAAAAAAAGAAAACAATATTCTTACTTGTGATATTAAATCCCATGACATTCTCGACATCACAATAATATTTTCACATTTTTATTGCCCAACGATATTGTTGAGTCAAAATTAAATAGAAAAACCTCGAGAGCTTCTCCTAGGTAGTAAAAGGTTGTTAGGGTAATACAACCATAGCAAATCTGGGGACGAAAATGGGGCCAGAAAAAAGAAAAAACACTACATGTAAAAGATAAGAGCAAAAATTTGATGAATGAGATGAATATCTCTGTTTTCTTTTGATATAATTTCGATAAATGGAATAATCTGACGAGTGATACCATCATATGCATTTCCAAAAGAACTTAATTAGGAGATTAAACTCATCTAAGGTGGATGGAAGGAGTAAATAGGATCTGTAGCCAGGAAGGGAAAATGAATGGAATAGCTTTTAACTGGAAATGAACTTAAAGTTAACGCTTCATTTTCACTATTGTTGGTGCAGATAATCTCTAAAAATGTAGTGGAGCGGTTATAAAGTCCCATTATCCATTTTGATATATCTTAGAGAGTCAGTCTAATGAAATTAGAGGCAGTGACAATGTAAAAGGAAGTTTTAATTTGATGATTTAAAAAAAAAAAAACTCGTAATGCTTTATATAGGAATTATAAATAATAAAGCATTGATCGTTTTCTGATCAATACGAATTTGGCAGGAAATATGCATAATATATTGTGTAAAACTAGAACATTGTCACACCAGGCAGTAATAGAATTAGTGTCCAGAGAAAAAACATGCAAATGAATATGCGCAGAGGGAATTTAGACAGCATCCTCCCCTTCAATACTAGTCTACAGAAAGCACTGTGGAGTTTCATGAATATATTTTGTGGTATGATAGTAAATCTGCTACATTACCAAATTTAGGGGCATATTCTCAAGAACGTGTGCTAACCACCGCAAGTTTAGCTTAACGCAACTTTGCATATCGCAGTCTATACCGGGAAAACAACGCCGTGTTAACGTAGTATTCCCAACCTGGCGGCACCATGCGATAGTCCCACGATAACGCGTCAAATGACCACGTTAAAATTAACGCGACGCCGCAAAAATGCGAAAGACGAACGCGAATAAAGTTGCGATGAGCCCAAACCTGATACAAAAATCAGCGATAACCAGCGACAGGCCTGCAATCCCCACGCGTCATGCGGGAAAATGCACTATAAAAGCTGAACAAGAAAAACACACCATAAACAAAATAAACTGCGTAGCAACATGGATGCACCCGGAACGAGTGCCCAGGTCAACGCGAACCCCACAAGCCCCACAGACCACCAGCAAGGAACCTCTGGGTCTGGGAAGGCCAAGGAGAAGAGGAAGACGGGGTACAGTCCGCATGACAACCTGATCATCGTCACGGAGGTGACAGAGCACTTACAACAACTGTCCATCACCTCCACCGTGTTATTGGCAACACAGACGGAAAAATAGCATTCCATCGTGAATGCAGCCGGAGTGTCGAGGAGGCCAAGATGCGCTGGCACGATGTGAAAAGCCAAACCAAGCAGAAACCCGCTGGCAACAGGAAGGCAGCAACGGCGAATGGAGGTGGGAGTCCTGCGCCACAGAAGGAGCTGGAGCAAATGGTGGCCACAGTCATCAGTGTGGAGACGGTGCAAGGAGTCGGGAGTCCGGACACTGCTCGACATGACCTGACACAACATCAACAGGGTAAGTAACGAACAGGGACTGTGGGGACGGGCACAATGGCACACATGCACAACAACGTGTAGCACACCGCACACCCACAATGACCCTGGGTCATGTCCCTGATCCCCGTGGCACACAGCAGCACACATACAAACATCAAGTAGGCTCCCGTCCACCATGTGCCCAAAGGGGTCCCACCCCACACATCACCAATTCCACAACACACACATGCACCCGTGCGAAACACAGAAAAGATGCATATGTGAGAGCCACACTGACAATGCAAGTGACACCACATGACGAGCAGCATGGCTGGAGAACAATCACCATGACATTGTGCACGCCACGAGGCTGAGGTGGCTGAGTGTGGACCACATCCGGAAAGGAGCAGGTCACATTCTGACACATCCACGTGCACAAACAACCACTGACGTCAACAATACATCTGCAGACAAACAATGCACAAGAGTACAAAAACCGACCAAGAGCACAAATGACCTAAGTCGCCAACATCACAGCACCTTAAAAGCACAAAAGCCAAAGGCACACCGCCTCCAAGGGATAAGGGGCAGCAAAATCACAGCTGCAGGTGCGACTCTCACACAATGCAGCACACACACATAGCAATGACAGCACATCCACATGGACGACAATGTGGTACACAGTGCAACACTTACACTGCAGAACAGAGGACACAACTGGGTCCGCCTGTGCGTCGAAAATGGCCAATCACATCTGACATAGCAGGAAACTGTGAGCTGCAAATGTACATGTACAACCTCACCTAGGTCATGAAGTCCAAATGTCCACTGTCCCGCATCAAATAGTCAGCCCCTCCCAAACAGTCACAATGTACATTGTCATGCAGTCTGTATGTAAACTTGAACAATGCGTCAACATACATGCCAACACAATGTCAACAAGCATCTCCCCTTCACATTGCAGAGGGACAAACAACACCTCCAGCAGAGCAGACCAGACAACTCTACAGTGATGCTGAAGAGGACCTCCACACTTCCGACACCGACGCCCTACAACAGTCCATGGACATCTTAGGCAATCGACCTCCAGGAGCAGGGCAGCACCGCTGCATCGAGGATACCCCACCCCCTGCACAGACAACACAGCTGGACGCACCCACCACCCCGGCTGGCTCCCAGCAGCCCACCCAAGCACACATCGCATTCCAAGGCCAGGTGTCAGACTGCCAGAAGGGGGTGGCTGAACATGTGCGGGTGGGGTACTACCTCATGGAGGCCAAACTAGATCACATACGTGGGTGTCTAAGTCCCATCAGGGACCACCTACACTCCCCAACGGAGACCCACACTGCGACAGAGACACATGCCTTTGCACATTTCCAGAACTGAACCACACCCAGAGCCACTGGATAATCATCCACACCCCCACGCTGGCCTGGCATACACCGGGCCAGCCCACTCCGCACACGCTTACAGGGGGTACATCACAAGCTACATTTCCACGTTCTTCCCCACTGGCTGGGGTGACATGGTTGCATCCACTGTCCACTACACTCCAAACACCAGCAGTGCATGTAGACATGGATATGTCTGTGATCTGCATACTGCAGTCTGTCCAGCACATCTCCACCACACTTGGCATTGTGTACATTCTCATTCATGGGTCACTTGCCTCCTTCGCACATGCCTGGTTCCCACCTCTCATGTACATGGCTAACCAAGGTTGCCACAGTAAGTTGTGCTGGCGTGTCTGGTGGGTGGGCATGTTGTTTGGCATGTTGTATGTGATTTTCTGACGTGTGCAGTGCCAGAGTTGTGAGTTGCATGATTGTGGAGTTGAGGTGTGTGGGGTGTTCATTTGGTACTTGCCAACGAGCAGTGCATTCCCATAGGTGCCATCATGGAAGCGCTGGTTGATGTTGGACTGTGGGAAGATGAAGGGATCATGCACACTGCCTGGGTAGTTGGCTACGACATTGGTGAAGAGTCCCCTGTGGTCCACTATTGCCTACACATTGATGGAATGCGTGTGCTTTCTGTTGTGGTAATTGTGTGCAGTGTCGGCAGGGGGCACAAGTAGGACATGTGTGCAGTCGATTGCCCCCAACACGTGCGGGAATCCAGCTATGGCGTATAGTCCTTGCTTGGTCTCCAGCTGTTCCTGCACATTGTGGGGGACGTATAGGTACTGGGGCACCTAGCTGATGATGGCATCCAGGACTGGTGTGAGGAAATTGGATGGGGCTGGCTGTGAGACTCCTCCGACTCTGGCGGTTGTTTGTTGGGAGGTACCAGAGGCCAACAGGTGCAGCACAGCCAGCAGCTTTGTCTGCGGAGGGATGTTGGTTGTCCGCTGTGTTGGCACCGTCAGCCTGTGGGCAATGATGTTCAGGATGCGGAGGATGGTTGTCCTTTTGAGCCTGTAGTGGGCATTGACATTGTCTGGTGTTAGGTCTGTGAGGCTGGTGCATTTCCTGAAGGTCCGCTGTCTTTGTCTGCGCTGCCTCTGTGGTGGTCCGGGAGTAGGGGTGGAGGGGTCCGGGGGGGTGGCGTTCCTGGGGGTGGTGGCGGTGGGTGTTGTTGCCCTCTTGGGGCTCCGGGATGCATGGTGGGTGGCTCCATGGCATCTGTTGTTCTTCATGTGTGGCTCTGGGCTGGGCTCCCTTTGATGGTGCAGGTTGTCGTCTGACTTTACACCAGGTCAGAGCAGGTGTTAATTTCCTGCTGCTAACGCGCCTTATCGCCTGTTTTGTGGTCTTGTCGCCGATGTGGCTGGTCGTTGAGAATGTTGAGGTGTGGTGTTGTCACGGACTTTTGCTCAGGAACGCCTACTCTGCATCTCATTAGCGATAGTTGCCGGGGTCATCTGTGGCGATGTTTTTTGCGGATGCTTTCGCAAGTAAACTGGTGGTATCGGCTGTTAGCACCAGCTTGTGAATGGGGCGATAAATTTATCGCGACTTTGGCTGCGATAAAGTGCCGATAACTCGGCGATAGATCCTTGAGAATATGCCCCTTAGAGTGTTCTAAAATGTGGGTAAGGGAAAAAATAATTCAACACACTTAGGTAAATTCACAAAGGTATTTATTACTATGTGAACTAGTACTCCTGTAGGACTCCTCCACATACCAATAATGTCTTTGGTCACTCGGCTCATAGTATGGAACGTAGAAGACTTTGAAAAATGGTTTTACATGGGTGTATGAGTGTTAATTGAAATAAGAAGCTGCCAAAACTTTAAACATTAATTAAGGGTTAGCTTAAAGAATATGGGGCCAATCCAATCCACGAAAGCATTTATGAATATAAGGTAGTGCTAGAGATGAATACACACCACAGGGTGGCTGCTAACGACTCTCCTCCTAGAGGACCAGGGTCTTGTCTCTGAGGACAGTAAGACTGGAGTGGGAATAATAGTGGCCACTCAGCAGAGACTAGGCATCTCGGAAGAGCTCATTAAAAGTTAGCATCTCCTATTTTCCTTTCGAAGAAGAATTCCAAAATAGGCATTTCACACCCTGAAACCATTAATGCTTAAAGCCACTGCATACCTTCTGTCCGTGCTCACTGCAGGAGTGATCTCCAGCACTGGCAAAGGGAATGTAAACTCATCTTCATATGGGAGCCATAAGAAGAAAGGCCAAGGATTTTGCTGGTGGAAGAATGCTAGGGCCATTGGGTGAGGGATTCTGGAAAAGTGAGCAGTAAACTGAGAGAGGAAGTGATGTAAAAGGATGATTGGTTTTGGTGGAAAAGTTGCCAGGATTGGATGTGGAAGTTATACAATTTCTGCCTAGTGCACCGGATAAGACATGCACATCACCATAACTTCCTCAGAACATTCCTTGACCTGGGCAAAACATCTGAAGAATGAATACTCATTTGACCACTAGAAGAAAGAACACCCAAGGACTCCTGCTGGAATCCTGCTGGAATTCAGGGATTGGAGCTGCTCTCTGTGTGTCAAATGGGAGATACAGTATGTATGCCACTAGGTATGTTTCCATGACTTGTAATTAGGGTTGCATCCTCAGCCAATTTTTACCAGCATGGCCATTGTTTTTCTATGGAGGCCAGCAAAACAATGTAACAACCCTACTTGTAATCTAGAGCATATCTAGGGTGAGATTGCAGGGTCATACTACATTGATGAAGGGACGGTGGTCTCATTGTATAATATAAATTTAAGTATTCACTTGTATGTGCTTGGGAAATAGTTTGCTGTGAAACATACCTGGCTTTGTGACATGCATGTGGTGTTGCCACACGTCATGCTTGTGTCTCTGCCACGCGTAGGGAAGGTTTTATTGCTGGTGTTTGCACTAATACACACACGGGCATGGAGCTGTAAGAAATAAACATGTCGACATTGGTGATTCTTGGTTTGCTCTTGCAGTTGGCATTAGCCTAACACATCTTCTGCAAATGGGCTTGATGACATTAATAGGGAGCATGTGATTTACATTCAGGGGGCGGTATGTAGCTTTTACATGTCCTGGATTTGATGGAACAGACAGGCTGTGCTGCTATTTTGGACGCATTGGTCAGAGGGAAAACCTGTTGGTGTAATTTAGACATGCAACAAGGCACTATCTTTGCCAACTTCGTATTGGCATATGAGTCTTTCCTGCATGTCCTCTCATCCTCTCACTTTTTCTTGATGTCTCTGAGTTTCTGACTGTATATGTACATTTGCCCCAGTGCATTGACTCGGTTGGTGACATCCAGCCATGTGGTAACCTTTTTGACTCCTCTGAGGCAGTGAGGAGATCGGCCATATAGATCCCTGTAGTGGTCATCTACAAATTTGACAAAGTTGACAATGAATGTCTTCTTCTCAGTGAAGTTCTGGCTTGGTGATATCACATAGCAGAAGAAAAAGAGGGCAGAGTCCAAGGAGGGACCTATATTAATATGCTCTAACTAGCAGTTTTTGCCTCCTTGGTATGATTGTGCTCAGATGTTATTATCTTCTATGTGACATTAGGATTTCTATGAAGTGTAGATTTTCTAGTGGTGCTACTAGTGATCCGTTGTTCTTTTGAAATGTACATGACCTGCCTTCCTTACTTACCCTGATGTTATTGGGTGGGGATACCTACACCTACTACTAACTGTATTTTTCATGATTTTGTATGTGCATTCAAGTAGAGAAATAGGTACAATAGGGGGCATGCTTCTATGTGTGCATAGTTCTCTGCTAGGAGATTTACCTTTCGTTAACTCGCACCATTGTTATCACCTATAGCACGAGGCAACATTTGCCACAATATCACATGATTGGTCTCTAACATATTCTTCCTTGAAAACACAATGAAATTGGAGGAAAAGGGTAATGAAAAGTATCATATAAAGGAGGGAAAACCTCAGAGCAAATTCATGGAATATATTATGACATACCGCCTCAGTAGCGGAACATTTCCCCAATTTACAGATGTATTCAGAAGTTAGTGGCATCGGACACGGTTGAAAATTAATCAAATATAATCAAACATGATGAATGAACATCGCCTGCAGATTTTCCTCTGCAAGAATATAGTGGTAAGTGTAGCATCCTCCCTAGACCAGTAGCATGCAAATGACTATGCCACACATGGAGCTCTGTAGTGCACGTCTTTATCCTTCAGAGTGTAACCATTAACTGATTCGCAATATGTCACCAACTTTATTTAACCACACCTACACACACCCCAATACTGATGTCATTCCTACGGAGTCCTTCAGGGACCAGAAGGGTCCCGCTATACAAATATATACAAGACACTTCACCCCCTTTGTTAAATAAAAAAAACAAATTTCACATATATACAATCATAGCTTAACAATGAGTCAATGTGTCATTGAGGTACTTCAATTAGCCTTCTAGATCTCATTGTGTGAGGTTGTGGAGGTTAAGGAGAGGAGCCTGCACCGGGGCAGGTGATACAGAGACAGGTGTATGAGTTAGACTCTTCAGATTCTCGGGTGTACAGAACTTTGTTCTGGCAACCGAAGCCAATAAATATTTAGGCAGAAGCTTGAAGTGCGACGAGTCTCTGGTAGTGAACTTTCCAGGACGTTGATCAGTCACCATATGTCCCTTGCTCATCACAGCCTGCAGTGGGTCTGCATTGAATGTATTGTCAGATTTGCGCTTTCCCTTTTGCTTGACCAAGATTGTGTCTCCCTCTTTGAAGACTGTGTCCCGAGTACCTCAACTTTCATCAGCATAGGTTTTTATCTTGGATTTGGTCAAAGAATCTGTTTCACGTATCTTGCCAGCATCGGTCGGCCTACGTCTGAGTCCATTGTGACAGTTTTGTTCCCATGGATCTCCCGAACATCAAAATGGCAGCGCTTTTACTCATTGTGGAGTGGGGCGTGGGGAGTAGACCTGTACACAAGAATTCCAAAAACAGAGCAGATCGGATATCACTTCCTTCCAGCACAGCGCGCTGAACCACTCTCTTAGGGTGCTCATGAAACGTTCAACAACCCCTTTCACATGGGGACAGAGAGGTGTGCTTTTCTGATGCTTGATTATCATGCTTGCAAGAAAATCTCTAAATTCTGGACTGTTGAAAGGTGGGCCATTGTCAGACTTAGGAATGAATTTAATACCCCATGTTGCAAAAACATCATTCAATACCCCAATGACTTTATCATGTGTAGTTGACAACATGTCTTCCACTAGGGTAAATCTTGAGTATTCATCAATTACTACCATGGGATGATGGTGATTATTGAGGGGTCCAAAGAAGTCAATAGCAATCTACTCCCAAGCGTATTTCAGAAGATCGGACATGGTTAATGGGTGCTGCGTTGTTTCGGGAGACAGACAGTTTTACAAGTGACAGGCCTTTGATTCTCTTTTGACTCTTACATCAAGGTGAGGAAACCATACTTGGGCCTGGAGAGCTCTTTTAGTTGCTACAATGCCACAATGACAATCATGAGCCAGTTCAATAAATTGTTGTCTGAGGCTCTCAGGAATGACAATCCTCGTACCTTGTAGTATAATGCCTTCTTGAGTAACAAAAAGTTCTTCTCTGACATTTTTGAACTTTTGATATTCAAAGTCATCCATTAGAGGTCGAGTATGTTTCCTCCAAGATTGTTTTGAAATAATGGCTCACAGGGAGGGAGGGGGGCTTACTAGGTCCAGCATACAGGCCCCAAGAAGACTGATAAAAAGAAGAAGTATGCTGTTCCTAAGGGTGTTGAAGAATGGAGAAAGAAGGAAGTGACAGGCCACCTCAGTAATAGCTGGTTTACTCATGGTGCAAGACAGGACAATGTCGGGAATACTTGTCCAGGGATAGCTCCTATAAGGAGCAAGGGCAGTCACACACCCCAAGGGGTGTCATGCTTCATCATAGGGCAGCTCCTCGTTGGGCTCGCGCTGCAATGCCCAACTGGCCCGCAGGGGGGCTCTTTCCCGTAGGTCTTCTCGGTTTGCACAACAACAGCTAGATGGGCTGCTGTTGTGCATTCTCGGGCGCCCATTTTGTTTGTTTTTGTCTGTGGCCTGCTGATGTTCTTGTTTGGCTGCCACTTCGTCCCCCTACCGTAGGATATGAAGACCGTGCCCCCTACCCTGGGCTCGATGCACTGCAGGTCACGGAAATAGAAAAGGGGCCTGCCCCCACTTCTAACCTACGGCGGACATCTTGGAATGGGCATGCTTTCTACCTATATTCCCACACTCACCTAGGATGGCATCTTGAGGTGGGTCACTCATTCTTTCTATATTCCTTCACCTGGCCCTGCTGTATTTACCCCAATACCACATATTATACGGTGGTTATCTCTTAGGCTGTTCAGGAACAGCTTGCCTGGTCTGACTCACACCGCGCCTGACCCTAAGATGGCTGCCACTGATCCCATCTCGTGAAAGTGGAAGCCTTGTGGCTAAATCAATCGTCCCCCACAAGGTCCTGGGCCATCGATCCTCTGGGAAAGGAGCAACAAGGTGCGACTGGGAGGTCTCTGTTGTTCTCTGGATGCTCTTTTTAATGATGTAGATGTAGCAGGATTTCTCTTATAGATTTGGTTTATTTGCTCCCATACGTTGTTCTATGTTTATTGAATGCACTAGCAATGGATTCAACTGTAATGTAACTGTATCTGATGTAACGCTGTAACACGTCTTAATCCTCATGTAAAGCGCTCTAATACCTCCGGGCCTAGCCTGGACTTCCTCGTCTCCTCGCCATGTCTCCTACCCCCTCCCCCAGCTCGTCCCTCCTTCATTCTTTGCTTGCCTCCCCTATTCCTTTCCTCTCTCCCCTGAATCTCTTTCCCCCTTCCTGCTTTGTTTATCCTTGTGCCTATGCTCTGCTCAATCTCCCTCCCCGTCGCCCTTTTTACGTTATCCCCTTACTCTCTACACGCCATGAACCAACGGATGCAACTCGTAATTGACGTACCTTCTGTAACAATGGGTTACTTCTAACCTATGTAACCCTACCAGCCTGACTCCCTTAAATGGCCCCCTTAAGTATGCCCTTGTCCAAAGCACTCCTAGTCCCCTTGTTGGGGATGGATCCAGCATTTTTGCCCTGGAGTCTCAGAGACCCTTCTGAGAGAGTCCACAGTGACAAGGGAGTCTCACATTGTAAAGGACTGGTGATTGATCCCCTTACCTCTGGGAACTGTCTCCTACCCGCCGGAAGTCGGACACTGTGTTCATGCTGGGTTTTCTACCCCCCTCCCCATACTCTTCCCTCCTTCATTCTTCTAAGTGTGCCCGTGACCAAAGCACTCCTCTCCCCTTGTTGGGGAGGGATCCAGTATCTATGCCCTGGAGTCTCAGCGACCCCGCTGAGAGAGTCCACCGCGACAAGGGAATCACACAAAATGGAAGACTGGGAATGACCGCTTTACCGCAGTGAGCCGTCTCCCACCCAGCCGGACATCGGACACAGTTACTTCCTCGTCTCCTCGCTGTGTCTCCAACCCCCTCCCCCTCCTCTTCCCTCCTTTCATTCGTGGCTTGCCTCCCCTTTTCGTTTCCTCTCTCCCCTGAATCTCTCTCCCCCTTCCTACTTTGTTTTTCCTTGTGCCTATTCTCCGCTTAATCTCCCTCCCGTCGCCCTTTTTACATTACCCCCTTACCCTTCTACATGCCATGAACCAACGGATTTAACTTGTAATTGATGTACCTTCGGATGTAACTTGAAATTGATGTACCTTCTGTAACAATGTGTAACGTGTAACCTATGTAACTCTCCTCATGTAAAGCGCTCTGATACCTCCGGGTTTAGCCAGCGCTATATAAAACTCAAATAAATAAAAAAATATATATATATATATTTGAGGGTGCCTTTATGTGGTGAGTAGATGTGGGATAGTGTATGTGAAGTGTAAATAGCTCCTGGATTCTCCAAAAACTTTTATTCGAGGAGTACCTGGGCCATGAATAAAAACAGACTAAAGAGTTGTGGACTGAGAAGGGAAAATGAAACCAGTATCAGTCCTAGTGAGTTGTGCAGGGGGTCAACATGTTTCTTGCCTCAATCAGTCCAGTAGGATCTAGGAAATTCTTCAGGACCTGTATATCCTCATCTACTCTAAGGGGGCAGCAAGTGGTATTTTACCAGTGGGAGCTATGCGTCACGTTCCCTTTAAGTGTGGATTCGACAGTAATCCTAAAAGTGTGAAAAGGTGAAAAAAGTGCATGAGGTATAAATATACCTTTTGGAAAGTTGTACAGCTAGAGGAAAAGGGTAAAAAACGAAAGGTTAATTCAGGGTAGGGAATGGCCATGTTCACACTGGAGAGAGAGGCCTTGGGATCATAGGGAAGGAAGAGAATAGGTACATTAGCACCTAGGGAGAGAGAGTGGATACAACAAGCAAGTCGCAACCTGAGGAGAGACAGGAGAACAATTCAATCATAGTATAGAGAAAATTTGTTCCTAAAAAGGTTGGATGGTACACAGGACTGTGTGATTATATCATCCACATACGCCATCCACACGTGCTTCATTTTGGACGTTGTGGTGTAGTTATGTGGCTAATACGGCGCAATGTCACCTAATAGTATTGATGGAAAAATGCAGAGTTGAATATTAAAACAACTTGGCAACACACACATAGTTACGTGAAAACATATATATATACCCCACATGCATCATCACTGTGAGGTAGTGGCCAAGCCACATGGTGATGATGTAGTCTCGGGATAAACTTATTTTCATATAGTGGTGGACCATGTACCATGGTTCTCTATTCTGGCATGTGTCTCATGCAGCCTCCCCCACCTATGTACTCACCTAAAAAAGGGGATAGTATTTCCCCAGCAGAGACGTGTCGGGGGACTTGCTAAATGTTGCGAGAAGGACCAACCTGAAAAGTGCGAGCGTATACAGTTACCACACTGTAGTTCAGGGGGGTAGTTGGAGTGGGGGCCCCAATTGAGCCCTGTCACAGTTAAGGATGTGGTGGTTATTCTAGGGGGCACCCCACTCAAGTGCGCCTGATGTGGCTGAGCGCTAGTTGCTCTCTCATGCCGCTATAGAGGAGCGCCTATTCTCAGAGAGAGTGGTATGGCTGAGCCTGGGTAGCTCGCACGTGCTAGTTACGAGCACCGTGTTCAATTTGTAATGGTATCGGGGCAGGCGGGGTGCGGCTACATATGCGCGCAGTTAGTGAGTCAGTGAACCCAGCATGGATGTTAAACTTGCCCTTCACAATGTTCGTGGGGCGCTTAAAAGGCTTAAGGCAGCTGGGACCCATCCGGTGAATGGAGGGCCACATGGGAGCTGGGTGTTGCGAAGCACTGTGGCTCAAAGAATATGGGCAGCTGCACTGTCAAGTATTGCGGCGTGCAGCCAAGGCTAACTGCTGCCTCGGCTGCTGAAGTTCAGACGGCGGTCAAGGCAGCTGCGACCCATCCTGTGGGTCGAGGGCTGCGGGTGAGCTGGGGTTAAGGTGAGCGCTGCGGCTATGAGAAAGTAAGACCGGGCAGCTACACTGGCAAGTATCGCAACGTGCAGCCGGGGCCCAAGGTGAGGTTAGCAGGGGGGTGACAGCATGCAGAGCACTGTTGGAGGGTACTCACTATAGTCCTCGTGGTTCCGGATTGGAGAAATACTCGCGGCCATCCGTCCCTGGATGCCGTAGGTGGGATGCTGGGAGGGTTTTTGAACGGAAACCGGGTTGGCGGCCATTTTGATCGGGGAACAAAAGTAGCGGCCATCTTGGAATGGAGTAGCCCAGAAGATCCGCGGGCTGGCCCTGATGGAACCATAAATAGGGGGAGGCGGCCTTCTATGACTGGGGTGCTTGTAGAGGTGCGGGGGCCACTAGAAAATGTGGCGTCTACGGGAGTAGAAAGGCGGGGGCCGTGTTGGTGGTGGTATCACAATAGGGGTCCACAAAAGGTTTCCAATTATTAAACGGAGTGTCTATGGGAAATGCTCAATGCTGTCATGGCAACAGGCTACAAAATTTAGATACTGTGGTGGAAGGTCTACCACCACCAACACAGCCCCCGCCTTTCTACTCCGATAGATGCCACATTTTCTAGCGGCCCGAGCACCTCTCCATGCACCCCAGTCATAGAAGGCCGCCTTCCCCTGTTTATGGTTCCCTCAGGGCCGGCCCGCCAATCTTCTGGGCTACTCCATTCCAAGATGGCTGCTACTTTTGTTCCCCGATCAAAATGGCCGGTAACCCGGTTTCCCTTCAAAAACCCTCCCAGCATCCCACCTGCGGCATCCAGGGACGGACGGCCACGGGTAGGTCTCAATCTGGAACCGCGAGGACTATAGTAAGTACCCTCCAACAGTGCTCAGCATGCTGTCACAGCCCCGCTAACCCCACCTTGGGCCCTAGCCGCATTTTGCGATACTTGCCAGTGCAGCCGCCCGGTCGTATTTTCTCATAGCCACTGCGCTCACCTTGTTCCAGCTCCCCCGCGGCCCTCGACCCACAGGATGGGTCGCAGCTGCCTCGACCACACTCCAAACTTCGGCGGTCGAGGCAGCTGTGAGCCCCGGCTGCACACTGCGATACTTGACAGTGCAGCTGCCCATATTCTTTGAGCCACAGTGCTTCGTAACACCCAGCTCCCATGTGGCCCTCCATTCACTGGATGGGTCCCAGCTGCCTTAACCGTCCCACGAACATTGTGAAGGGGAGGTTTAACATCCATGCTGGGTTCACTGACTCACTAACTGCGCACATGTGTAGCCTCACCCTGCCTGCCCCGATACCATTACAAATTGAACACGGTGCTCGTAACTAGCACGTGCGAGCTACCCAGGCTCAGCCATACCGCTCAGCCCTCCACAGGGCTTGGTCGCCCCACTCACTGCTGCCGCTCCTGCCTGCCTTGCTGCCTCCTGCCTGGAGATTCCTTCGCTCGCTGCCCGCTGCTCCTGGGACTTTCCCGCTGCCTGCTGCTCCTGGGACTTTCCCGCTGCTCCTGGGACTTTCCCGCTGCCCGCTGCTCCTGGGACTTCCCGCCACTGCCTCCCTGCGGCCCCGCCCCCCCGTGATTCCATTCGCCGCCCCGCTCCCGCCACCCAGCTGCTCCTCCCTCCAGGCTCCTTACTTATGACGCCCCCTGAGCGACCGCGTAGCGGCCGCGCGCAGCGGGAGCACCGACGGAGCGCCGAAGGTGCGCCAAAGGTAAGCCCGTCTGCGCCCGTCCGCGCCTGGCCCGCGCCCAGCGCCAGGACCCCTGGATCCCACCGATGCAACACTACTCGACGGACCTACGACGCCGCCACCCTCACCGCACTCAATGCCGGCCGGAACCCTGCCTGCTACCGAGCCTCACCGAGACGCACCCACGGACCCTTCACCTGCCAAGCCTGCCGATTCACCTGCCCCCGGACGTGCACCACCTCCGCCAAGTCGAGCACCAGCAGCAACCACCTGAAATGCATCCTGTTGAACACCCGCTCCGTCCACAGGCACGCCGTGGAACTCTGGGACCTGCTCGACGCAACAGCACCGGACGTCGCCTTCCTCACCGAAACCTGGATGAACGCCTCCTCAGCGCCCGACATCGCCATAGCCATCCCGGACGGATACAAGATCACCCGGAAGGACCGCGTCAACCAGACGGGAGGAGGCATCGCCATCGTACACAAGAACACCATCCGCATCTCGACTAACTCCGACGAGACCTTCACCGCCGCCGAACACCTACACTTCCAGATACACACTGACCCCAAGACCACCCTCCGAGGCACCCTCATCTACAGACCCCCGGGACCACGCACACTATTCAGCGAAGACATCGCAGACTTCATCAGCCTGCACGCCATGCCCTCCGCCGACTACATCCTCCTAGGGGACCTCAACTTCCACCTGGAGAACAACAACGACAGAAACACCACCGCCCTGCTGGACAACCTCGCCAACCTCGGACTCAAGCAACTGGTGAACACGCCCACCCACTACGCCGGCCACACGCTTGACCCCGTCTTCTCTTCCAGCAAGCACATCTCCTTCAGCCACGCCACCGGACTCCACTGGACCGACCACAGCTGCGTCCACTTCAGCTTCAGAAAGACTGCGACCCACCACCACCTGCAACAGGCTCCCCGCCGGAGCTGGAGCAAGATCACCGCCGAGCAGCTCACCGCCTCCCTCAGCCAGAACACACCCACCAACACAACGGACCCAAACGAAGCAGCCAGCAACCTCGCCAAGTGGCTGACCGCCTGCGCCGACGACCTCGCACCACTAAAAACCCTCCCAGCAGACCCGGAAGCAAGGAAACCCCTTGGTTCACCAACGAACTCAAGGAATCCAAGAAGAACTGCCGCACACTCGAGAAAGCCTGGCGACTCGACCAGACCACAGACAACAGGACCGCCCTCAAGCACGCCACCCGCAAACACCACCAGCTGATCCGTGCCACCAAGAAGTCGGCACTCAAAGAACGACTGGACAACAACGCCCACGACAGCAAGGAACTTTTCAGCATCGTCAAAGAGTTCTCCAACCCCAGCGCCGGAAACAACGACATCACCCCCTCGCAAGACCTCTGCAACTCACTCGCCGCGTTCTTCCACCGCAAGATCACCGACATACATAACAGCTTCGACGCACAGACCACGCACCCTACCGCCGAACCAACGCCCGCCACCACCACCCTCTGCAACTGGACCCCGATCAGCACCGAAGACACCACCCGCACGATGAACTCCATCCACTCCGGATCACCAACCGACCCCTGCCCACACCACGTCTTCAACAAAGCCGACGCCACCATCGCACCCCATCTCCGGGACATCATCAACTCCTCCTTCCACACCGCCACCTTCCCGGAGAGCTGGAAGCACGCCGAGCTTACCGCCCTCCTGAAGAAACCAACGGCGGACCCCACCGACCTCAAGAACTACCGTCCCATCTCGCTCCTTCCGTTTCCGGCCAAAGTCATCGAGAAGACCGTCAACAGACAGCTTGCCGCCTTCCTCGAGACGAATGGATCCCTCGACCCCTCGCAGTCCGGGTTTCGGGCCAACCACAGCACCGAGACCGCCCTTATCGCAGCCACCGACGACATCAGAACCCTAACCGACAACGGGGAAACAGCAGCCCTCATCCTCTTGGACCTCTCCGCGGCGTTCGACACCATCTGCCACCGCACCCTAGTGAAGCGCCTCAGCAACATCGGAATCCGAGAGAAAGCACTGGAATGGATCATCTCGTTCCTCGCCGGAAGAACCCAGAGAGTCCGCCTCCCCCGTTCAGATCCGAGGCCACCGAAGTCATCTGCGGCGTTCCACAAGGATCTTCACTCAGTCCAACCCTCTTCAACGTCTACATGAGCCCCCTCGCAGCCATCGCACGCCAACACAACCTCAACATCATCTCCTACGCCGACGACACCCAGCTGATCCTCTCCCTCACCAACGACCCCACCACCGCCAGAGCCAACCTACACGACGGGATGAGAGACGTCGCCGACTGGATGAGGAACAGCCACCTTAAACTGAACTCAGACAAGACGGAAGTCCTCATCCTGGGCTCATCACCCTCCGCCTGGGACGACTCTTGGTGGCCCCCGGCCCTGGGCATCGCGCCCAAGCCAACGGACCACGCACGCAACCTGGGCTTCATCCTGGACTCCTCCCTGTCGATGACCAGACAAGTCAACGCCGTCTCATCTTCGTGCTTCAACACCCTGCGCATGCTCCGCAAGATCTTCAGATGGATCCCCACTGAAACCAGGAAGACCGTCACCCAGGCACTCGTCACCAGCCGACTGGACTATGGGAACACCCTCTACGCCGGAACCACAGCCAAACTTCAAAAAGACTCCAGCGCATCCAGAACGCCTCCGCACGACTCATCCTGGACATCCCCCGACACAGCCACATCACCGGACACCTGAAAGACCTGCACTGGCTCCCCGTCAGCAAGAGAATCACGTTCAGACTCCTCACCCACGCACACAAGGCCCTCCACGACCTGGGCCCCAAGTACCTCAACGACCGCATGACCTTCTACACGCCCACCCGCCAGCTACGATCAACCAGCCACGCCCTCGCCACCGTACCACGCATCCGCAGAGCCACCGCCGGAGGAAGATCCTTCTCCTACCTGGCAGCCAAGACCTGGAACTCCCTCCCCACTCACCTTCGGCGAACCCAGGACCATCTCTCCTTCAGGAAGCAGCTCAAGACCTGGCTGTTCGAGCAGTAACTTACCCCCTCCCCCAGCGCCTTGAGACCCTCCTGGGTGAGTAGCGCGCTCTATAAATGCCGTGATTGATTGATTGATTGATACCGCGCTCTCTGAGAATAGGTGCTCCTCTATAGCGGCATGAGAGAGCAGCTAGCGCTCAGCCACATCAGGCGCATTTGAGTGGGGTGCCCCCTAGAATAACCACCACATAATTAACTGTGACAGGGCTCACCGGGGCCCCCACACCAACTACCCCCCTGAACTGCAGTGTGGTAACTGTTTACGCTCGCACTTTTCAGGTTGGTCCTTCTCACAACATTTAGCGAGTCCCCCGACCCATCTCTGCTGGGGAAATACTATCCCCTTTTTTAGGTGAGTACATAGGAGGGGGAGGCTGCATGAGACACATGCCAGAATAGAGAACCATGGTACATGGTCCACCACTATATGAAAATAAGTCTATCCCGCGACTTCAGCATCACCATGTGGCTCGACTGCTACCTCACAATGATGATGCATGTGGGGCATATATATGTTTTCACGTAACTATGTGTGTGTTGCCAAGATGTTTTAATATTCAACTCTGCCTTTTTCCATCACTACTATTAGGTGACATTGCACCGTATTAGCCACATAACTACACCACAACGTCCACAATGAAGCATGTGTGGATGGCGTATGTGGATGATATAATCACACAGTCCTGTGTACCATCCAACCTTTTTTACAAACAAATTTTCTCTATACTTCGATTGAATTGTTCTCCTGTCTCTCCACAGGTTGCGACTTGTTTGCTGTATCCACTCTCTCTCCCTAGGTGCTAACGTACCTATTCTCTTCCTCCCCTATGATCCCATGGCCTCTCTCTCCAGTGTGAACATGGCCATTCCCTACCCTGAATTAACCTTTCTTTTCTTACCCTTTTCCTCTAGGTGCACAACTTTCCAGAAGGCATATTTATACCTCATGCCCTTTTTTCACCTTTTCACACTTTTAGTATTACTGTTGAATCCAGACTTAAAGGGGATGTGACGCATAGCTCCCACTGGTAAAATACCACTTGCCGCCCCCTTAGAGTAGATGAGGATATACAGGTCCTGAAGAATTGCCTAGATCCTACCGAACTGATTGAGGCAAGAAACATGTTGACCCCCTGCACAACTCACTAGGACTGATACAGGTTTAATTTTCCCTTCTCAGTCCACGACTCTTTAGTCTGTTTTTATTCCTGGTCCAGGTACTCCTCGATTAAAAGTTTTTGGAGAATCCAAGAGCTTTTTATACTTCACATACACTGTCCCACTTTTACTCACCACATAAAGGCACCCTCACATAATACCATCTAGCTTCACGACGGCAAACTGACAAGACCACTGGCAAAGAGCCCCCCTGCGGGGCCCGTTGGGCATTGCTGCGCTGGCCCAACAAGGAGCTCCCCTATGATGAAGCATGACACCCCTCTGGGTGTGTGAGGGCCCTTGCTCCTCATAGGAGCTATCCCTGGACGAGTATTCCCGACCTTGTCCTGTCTTGCACCTTGAGGAAACCAGCCATTACTGACGTGGCCTGTCACTTCCTTCTTTCTCCATTCTTCAACACCCTTAGGAACAGCATACTACTTTTTTTAATCTGTTTTGAAATAATGCCATTGAGAATAATCATATCTCAATCTGTGTTTTTCGCAGTCAAAATTTGTTCTACTGATAGAGCGGCAGGCGTGCTGGATTTGACTATGAAGTTCACATTGCTCTCAGCCACTTTATACACTGTATCATGATACGGCAAAGGCATTCGTGAGAAGTAGTCAGTGAAATGTTGATCTTTCCCAGGCCAATAAACAACAGTGTAATCATACACTTGCAGTTTCAACACCCCACCTCTCAATTCAAGGGGGCATCTTGGCTTTTGGATTCCGAAAATGGTCAGCAATGCCTGGTGGTGATTGACAATGGTGAACTTTCTGTATAGAGACATATGGAAGTGTTCACAAGCCCACACCACAGCTAGGCTTTCTTTTTCAGGTTAGGAATAAGCACGTTCAGTTTGTGACAGACTCCTACTGGCATAGGACACAATTTGTCTCTGTCTTTTCTCGACCATGGTGCTGAGCCAGGATTGCATCCAACCCTACAGGGCATGCATCGACCATAATCTTAGTATGCAATTTTGGATCAAAATAGGTCATTTCAGTAGCGTTCTTAATTGCATGTTTAATTGTCTTGAAGCTGTAATCACATTCACACGACCACCTGAACACAACATTCCATTTCGTCAAGTCTCCCAATGGTTCACTGACCAAGGTAAAATAAAGAATGTACCTGGAACATTAACTGGCCATGCCAAGGAAGGACCGCATCATGGTCACATCTTATGGGAGACTAGTGGATGTCAAAGCTTGTACTTTACTCTGGTGTTATTCCCCCTTCAGAGAAAACATGTCCAAAGAATTTGAGCTTTGTTTTGTGAAACTCACACTTTTCTGCATTCAATATGAGACCTGCATCAGCAAATAAACAGCAGACTTGTGTCAGGGCTTGGTCATGTTCCTTTCGAGTTGCCCCAAACACCAGTATATCATCACTGTAATTAAAGGCATGTGTGACAACCTGGATTATGAGGTGAATTACATCCTGAAAGTGTTTTGCAGATGACGATTCCCCAAAGCTTAATCGTTTATATCTGAACAAACCAACATGGGTCAAAAAGGTTATAATGTACTTGCAATTTTCTGTAAGTTCCAGTTGATGATACCCTTTGTTCAGATCACGGCGGGAAAAGACTTTGGCACCATCCAGCTGTGTAATCATATCTGCAATGTGTGGACCTGGATGTCGAGCTCGTTTGATTGCCTACTTGGCCTGGCGCATATCAACACATATGCACACGGCACCTCCACTCTCCTTCTTTGGCACTACTACTATGGGTGAGCTACATGGCGTCGGATCAGTAGAGGGTTTAATTATGTCATGGTTTAACAGCATTACAAGCTCTTTTTCAACAGCATGCAGCAAGTGAAAAGCAATTCGACAACGTTGTTGAGTAACAGGTCAAATGTCCTCATTTATGTGAAGCTACACCTTCATGGTTTTAAGTTTTTTTAGTCCATGAAATAAGGATAGGTACTGACTTACTATGTCCGCATGTGCATGTATGTTGTTGTTGATAGAAATCAGACCCATTTCTGCAGCAGTGTTAAAACTGAGTAAACATGCACTTGAGAAAATGCCTTGAAGAACATGTATTGGGGCTTGTAACTTCTTCTTATGCCGCATGTTTGCTGCAAACGATCCATGACTTTGTAATGGCATGGAAGCAGCCCACGTGTATACCTTTGTCTTTGAAGGCATACGACGTGGCACCGGAGACAGTTCATGATACTTTTCTGCCAGCATGATGTTTATCAATGCACCACTGACAATGATAAAGGGTATAGGACAACCATTCACTTTGAGTGTGATCTTAGGCGCTGTCCACAGAAGTTTGGTTGTGCCACCTGGCGACCGCTCTTGGAGTTGGGCTTTTCTCTGCGTGAGGCCAAACCTGCATGTGCACGTAATTTACTAGTGGACACCATCATTGCACAGCTTTTCTCTTCGCTGTCACTCAACACTTATATCGAAGAGTCTCTGGACTCTTATATTTATGGATTTATGGATATTTATGACTTATATGACGATGGCCTTCATTCAGTTTTCACTTGATGACACAGTTTGGCCTTGTGGGCATGGCTAGAGTGCTTCCAAAACTTTCTGTCATCCATTTTCTCTTCTCCACATGACGTAGTTGGTTTCTCTTTTGCCCTGCAAATCATTGAAGTGGTTTTCTTTCCTGCAGCCCTTGCATATTTGTCCAATGGTGGGACATTTACCTTCGTGCGAAAAGGAGAATCCGCAACGGAAACACAATTTCTTTTTCTTCTGAGACATCACTTTATGACCTTCAACCTTGTGTCTCTGCTTACTTTTCATGTTCACTGTTGTCGATCAGCACTTTGCTCTGCTCTCGCAGCCATGAGCATTCTCTCCAGACTGAGCGTCTGGTGCAGCATAAATCATATGAATGACTCAGAAAGGCACCCATCGATTATTCAGAGATTTATGGCTTATTCATCATTGAATTAATTGAATTTGCAAAGTTTGATGAGAGTCTCCAGTCTTTCAGAAAATTCATCCATCATTTCCTTAGCTTGCTATCTAGCTTGGTTGAAGATGTACCTTTCATAATCGACATTCAACATTGGATTGAACTTGACCTCGAGAGCTGCTTTAATCTGCTGGTAAGAGATTTCATCAGCTTGTGGTATTTTCTTTATTGCTTCTTTCACTCCATCACCTGCAAGGTTCTTTAAGTATTTGATGATCTTCTTGTCATCTATTTCTTCTAGCGCTTCGATGAAATCAATGAACTTCTCAATACAGACAGTCCATCTGGTGCCAATATTAAAATGTTGGCTATGTCTAATGGAAGCAGTGGTTTTGAGGAAGGCGGCAGCATCATAATGACACGTGGAACGTCCTGCTGTCGATGAGCAGGGCTTGTTCAGGTGCTGTCTGTTGCTTGCTATGACATGCTCCATTCATACCATCTCTAGGACCCAGCCGCATGCTTGCACCAGTGTCGCGGCTGCGATGATCTCATATGGCCCCTTTTTCATCTTTTTCAGTATGTGTCGGGTTTATATCTTACATACTTTCATCGCCGCTCTTAACCTTGTGCATCGCACCTGGCCTTCACTGCCTTTAGCTTTTCTCGGCACCTGTGTGCTTCTACTTTTGGCATGCTTTGGCACCTAGCTCTCACCACGTTCTGTGTTCTTCGTTATGTATGCTTGAAAGTTCAATGTTGTGTGATGGCGCAGTACCTCTTCTTTCGGCTTTACTAGCAGGTTCTGGGCCGACTGTGACTGAATTTCCTGTAGAACCTTCACCTTCTTTGGAAATCTTGCACTGACTGGAGTGGAGTTTTGACTCCACATACGCCAACCATCGATCATCACTTCGACTAAGGGACACCTGGTACGCACGACCAGTTTGCTGGATCTCAGCAAACTCTCTGAGAGAGCACTCATGGATATTTGGGTTACAGATCCCCTGACTTGTCACCAGTTGTAGCGTTCTCCCCAGCCCAGTAGCATGCAAATGACTATGCCACACACGGAGCTCAGTAGTGCACGTCTTTATTCTCCAGAGTGCAGCGTTAACTGATTCGCAATATGTCACCAACTTTATTTAACCACACCTTGAAGCAGGGTCTAGTTATTACCATATAGTGTCCCAGGCCCATTCTGTCCACATCTGAAGCATAAGAGTCTCAATTGTCCCTGCCAACCCACAGACACGGTTGTGTTAAAATTGCCCACACTGCATTGAGTACATCTTTCTGAACATCAAGATGTAGCAATAACAGGATGTATCTGTCATTTAGAAGAACACAATTGGCCAAGAGTAAGGAGTGGGGGCCAACTGGGCCAACTGGGACTTTCCACAGCTTTAGAAATTACAAGCGACCTCAAACCTTTTGTATTCTTCTGCTTTCTTAAAAGGTTTCCGAGAAGTGACGCAAATAATTTTCGATAAATGTTCAATTTCATTATGATTTACGGTCAAACATCAAGTGACCTCTTGGTAAACTTTTGTAATGTAGTGTCACTTCTGTTTTCCTAATATTTCCGAGAAGTGACCAAAGTGCGTCATGTTCTGCGATCAAAGCACCTGCTAATGTCGTGATTCTGTGGTCAATAGTTCCCCATTAAAAGAGTATAAATGCTCTGCTCTTCAGTCCATTCGACGGACTACCTCGCACAAATGAACCCTTGGGTCATGACGTGTGTGTGTGCCCCCTCAGCCATCTTCTCTAGCATCTTCTCTAGCATCTTTGGCTGAGGCTATAGTGCTTATTATATTTTGAAATTGTCTCTTTCTCTCTCCTCTGCATTGCCGTGATTTTTAAACTTACAAAATTGCATGATTTACTTTTTCATCTAGGAAGGTGTCTCTGAAACTTGTTATCTTCTAAATTACACAATGCTATTTTTGATTGACAATGTGCCTTTGACATTCATTGTTCATTCATTGTTCAAACTTGTTCTTCGAATAAAGTGCCACTCTGACTCAGTTCCTGCATTTCACACATGTGTCTTATTATTATAGATAGCACATTTATAGGGTGAAAAGATCACCCTGCAACAGCTGGCGACCACGAACACGGCCGTGCAGACTTTCTAGGATGTGAGGAATTGGGACGCGCCAGACACTGCCATCGGTGCCTCTTCCTGACTAACATCAGCACATGCCCAGGTAAGTCAAAGAATTTTGTTTTTCTCTTTGCCTTGCTCCGGTGTAGGTGTTTGGCTGTGGTGGGGCGAGCACTGACAGGTACAGTTCTGCTAAAAGTCACTGTTCCTTGCAGACTATTGTCTTGCCACGAAACAGAAACCCTTTTTAATTTGACACTTGTGTGTGTAGGCACTGACCCAGGCATTCTTGTTCCGTTTTATACATTTCACAGTTGTGGTTTGTGAGCTTCTTTTGTAAGTTTTGGAGATAGCGGAGGGTGCGTCTGGCAGCTCTCCGGAAATAGCATAGTTCAGGGTGCAAGACCCTGGAGAGAGCACAGTTCAGGGTGAAAGACCCTGGAATATTGAAAATGTCTTTATATTGTGACAGGTGAAGGAGAGTGCATCTGACAGCTCTCAGGTTCAGCTTATGCAGGTTCTGCGAAACTAACTAATGTTAATATGACATCGTCAGTATATGTTTTGACTGGCAAGGGAATTTATAGTGCTAAGAAAAGTATTACAAATGTCCAGCTTAAGTGATCGTCAGCAGTGGCTGGCAAGGGAGTTTCTTTAGTGCTAAACAGCATTACAAATAATCAGCTTCTGAATGAAAAAGTTAACGGCTGATAGAGAAGAATAAATAAGCTTTGAAAAATTATCGCATTACATGAGAAAGTGGTTTTAAAACTGCGTAGCTAAGGTAAGGGGAAGTATGTCTCTTTCAAAGTAAGCTTCCTTTTGTGGCTTCCAGTTCTCCCCGGTTGCAAAAAACAAGCAAACAAAGAAAAGGCTTTTTTTTAGCATTTCTTATCTCGAACGAATACATTTTTCTCTTTAGGCAAAAGTGCGCGATTTTGCCTTTTAATTAATTGTAAACAAATAGTCGACTTTTTTAATAGATGTTGCATATTTACATGACCAGCTCGTGGTTATTCTGTATCCATATCTCCTATTGATTCTGTTGTGGTTTCTTCAAAAGACCGGTGCCTTTTGCATCGATTGAAAACTATGTTCCTTTATTTAGCGAGAAAAATAACTAGGTGTACAAATGTATTTGTTGTATGCATGTTGATTGTCTCTGTGTTCCCCATTAATACTCCTGTTACATGAGCACACCCTGCCACACCCTGCCCCCTGCCCAAGTCGTATTAGTACTAGTATTTAAACAGTGCATTGTCACATTTAGTTTCCAAATAGCTGCCTTCACAACACTTAATTACGACTTTTGAGAACAATTTTCAATAGGCTCCCCTATTTTAACTCATTACACCGTGAATAAAGTGCATTCAGTTCCTTGACCATCACACCTCACCTTTCCTGCGTGCTTGGCCCCATAGTAATGGATCCTCCCACTTGACTATTCAGTCAAGTGGCAGATAGAGGGGGAGGAGGGATTTTAGAGGCATTTATTGACCACAACACACAGCCAACTTTTTACGTTTCTGGTCAATATTACGCCCTAGCCTTGGCCCCAACTTCAAATGATAGGCCAGCCATTAGTTCCCTTCCAATACAAGATGACCTTCTCCTTCCATCCCCTCCCCCAATGAACAATGACATAATAAATTCAGGTCAAACACTGCAGTGTCTTACTGGCCCCTGCTCAATGATAGAAGCTGTAGTTCCAGGGCTGCCAGGTCAAATAGACGCACAATTCACACTGAAGCTTACACTAGCACAAAATACTGCAGCACCCAGCAACTAAGCCCCAAATAATTTACTCCTACCTGCGTCGAATTCAACAACAGCCCAAGCAGTAAAGAGTGCCACCCCTCCAGGCAGTAGCAGTAGCCTGAATGCAAGCACCGATCTAGGAAGTACTGCTACAGAGCACACACAGTTAGCTAATAGAAACGGGATTTTTGAAATTGTGGCTCATGTACAATGAAGTTAGTGACACAAGGCTAAGAGAAACGTAATATCGGAGCAGATGGTGATCATTAGACAGAAGAAATGAATTAGCAAAAAAAGACTGTTCTTCTCTCCCGATTTCATGTGCACAGAACAAGGGAGACAAGAGGGGAGACAAATTGATGGAATGGAATGCACACTAACTACATCCAATTTTTGTCTTGGATCAAAATATAGGTCCAATAGATTATTCTAGGCCCTTATACGGCATATTACACAACATGCATGACACATAACGCACCTCAGTTGGGTCTGTGGGGGCCTGTGTTTGACTTCATGGTCACAGGTTCAAATGCTACTGGGTCTACTCAGCCCTTCATCATTCTGAGGTGGATACAATGAGTACCATTGAGTTGGGGAACAATAAAGATCTGCTATTTAGCGCCAAAATACCATTCTGAGTGAATGTGCGCTTTACAAAAAACACATGTTATGTTAAAATAGGCTCTATTTAGCATAACGAACAATTGAACACAACATGTTTTTAGATGCTACGAGGTGTTGAAGGGTTAACAGATTTTTTTTTTGCTTGGGATGCCGTTATATTAACGCTCCTGGCTGGCCACAGATTCTGGGCATTGAGCCAGGCCAGAAAGACATAATGCAATAGATTTCCTGTGGTTACAAACGAACAGGAAATTAAACAAAATATATATATAAATATATATATATATGTATTCAGTTAGCACAACACAAAGAGCTGTGTAAGTGTGTAAATGAATTAAAAGTATTGAAAAAATATAGTTTTAGTGTATAAGTTTCCTGACCCGTACAACAGATTATGTCAAGTGCGTTGAGAAAAAAAAATGTAATTATTGTTTCAAGGAATAGTTTTAAAGAATGAATTGGGAGAGACTGATTCTCTTCCCTACCATGACAGACATGCCACGGTGAACAAGACAAATAAAATGCCTAGGATCACACAATTTGGTAAAGGGGGGCAGGCGAGATTAAATACAGGGTTTCAGGTTTCACGTTATGCAGTTTAGTGACAGGGTATGAATATATCTATATATATATATATATATATATATATTCACTGAAAAAACCATAGGTTTCAGACACGTTATAGTTAGAAATTAGCATTTAAAAAACCTTTGAAATTCACTGAAAAAACCATAGATTTCAGGCACGTTATAGTTAGAAATTAGCATTTAAAAAACCTTAGAAATTCACTGAAAAAACCATAAGGTTTTAGGGACAGTTATAGTTAGTTGGACATTGCACTCGTACAAAACCCGTGAAATTCCCCCGTTATAGTTAGTTCAGGTAACTATAACTCGCGCCCGCAATGCACTGCTGATGACGTCACATATTACATCACTCATGACATGGTCAGTGACATCACTGATGACATCACTGATGACATCTCAAATGACATCACTGATGACATCACTGATGACATCATCCAGTGACTGTGTGTTTCTGTAAAGTTTAAATATGTTTAATATATATAGGGAAAGGCGTATTGAAGAATGAGTGGGTGTAGAAGCGCCTGAATGGATGATTTAGTAGGTGCGTGACTGAGTCTATAAGTGAGTGATTAAACGTATCTTACTGGATGCATGGGTGAGTGACTAAACTGTGTGAATGTCTGTATCCGTCTGTCTATTGTTGTGTAAGCAACTGCATGGGTTTCTGACTAGCTAAATGAGTGTCTATATGGGTTATGGATTGGTTCTCTGAGTATCTGTATGGGTGCCTCAGTGTTTGTGTGGGTGGGGTGTGTGTGACTCTGTGCATAGATGTGTGAGTGGGTGATTCACTGGGTGCATGGTTTCAAGAGTGCGTCTGTGATGGACTGTATGGGTGGGTGAGTGTGTGTATGGGTGTGTTAGTGATTGAATGTATATCTCAGTGGTACATGTGTGAGTAACTACATATGTGAAAGGCAGTATATATGTGTGTTGGAGTATATAAATGGCTATAAGTGAGAGTGTGTGATTGTGAGAGTGGCTATATGGATGAGTGTGTGCTTGCATTAGTGATTGCATAGGAGCGTAAGAATGTGCTAGTATTTTTATGAGTAAGTGAGCTGGTGTGTATAACTGTATAGGTGAGTAAATTGGAGTGTGATTAATTATTTGCATGACTGACTAGGTGTGTGAGTACCTCTATGGATGAGTTGCGTTGTGTGAGTGTTTATATAGGTGTATGAGTGCATATGATAGTCCTGTACTGAGTGACTGTAAGTATGAGTGACTGTACGGGTGAGTGAGTAGATGTGTGTGTATAGACCTAAGAATCAGTGAGTGGGTATGTACTTATTGGTATTGGAGTGTGTATGGTTTTGAGAATGGCAGTCTGTAATTTAGAGTGGGTGTATCAAAACTTATATTAGGGTGTGAGAAGATGCATTAAATTCTCACATGGATGATGTCATCAGTGATGTCATCAGTGATGTCATTTGAGATGTCATCAGTGATGTCATCAGTGATGTCACTGACCATGTCATGAGTGATGTAATATGTGACGTCATCAGCAGTGCATTGCGGGGCGCGAGTTATAGTTACCTGAACTAACTATAACGGGGGAATTTCACGGGTTTTGTACGAGTGCAATGTCCAACTAACTATAACTGTCCCTAAAACCTTATGGTTTTTTCAGTGAATTTCTAAGGTTTTTTAAATGCTAATTTCTAACTATAACGTGCCTGAAATCTATGGTTTTTTCAGTGAATTTCAAAGGTTTTTTAAATGCTAATTTCTAACTATAACGTGTCTGAAACCTATGGTTTTTTCAGTGAATTTCAAAGGTTTTTTAAATGCTAATTCCTAACTATAACATGTCTGAAACCTACGGTTTTTTCAGTGAATTTCAAAGGTTTTGTAAATGACAATTTTTAAATGTATTAATTGTTATATTTATTTTTTTCATACTGATTTACTACATTTTTAGAAACAATTTTTTTTTACATATTTTATTTTTTAAATTACATTGTAATTACATTATACATTACAAAAAATACTTTCTCAGAATGAATTACTTTAGTTTAAATACTTTGCACATAGGCAATAGACTTTTAAGTACAGTAGTTACAGTTGTTGCAATGGGCAACACATTTTCAAACACAAAGCAACATTCAGCTCAATGTGAATTTCTAGTTAAATGCAATTAGTTACTTTATGGATTACTTTTCTAACCACAGGACTGGATCCTAGATTAAGTCCTGGGACATCTCCTGTAAACAGTTGAGTAAAAGCGTTTTGGTTACAGTAGTGATTTTTAAGGAATATTATTGTATTTTAAAAGTTGACAGAAACTTTTTCTCATAGAATCACCAATGTTATCCTATGGAAGGAAATTCACTTAGCAGGTAAAAACTGTTATCGTTACTTTTTCTTACTCAGTGTTGGATCCTGGATCCAGCACTGGTGCATCTCCTGTAAACAGTTGAAAGAATGCGTTTAAGTCATACAGGCGATTTTTAAGGAATATTTGTAGTTTGTGAAAATCGACACTTTGAAACTTTTCTGCTGAAAACCAGACAATGGATTCCTATGGAAGAAAATATAAGTTACTGGTAAGTACGGTTAAAATTACTTTTCAGGGTCAGTGCTGGGCTAAAAGATGCAGCACTGAGGTCTCTCCTGATAACAGGTGAGTAAATTGGAATTCGTATTTCGGCTGATTTTAGAGGAATATTTTAAAGTTCCAAAACTCCACACTTAGAAGAATTTACAAGTGAAACCAGTCAATGTTAGCCTATGGAAGGAAATTCAAGTTACTGGTAAGCAATGTTCCCTCTAATTTTTTTCTTCAGTGTGCGGCAGTGTAAGGTCTCTGTGCACTGCAGCCACTGCTATGTGCGCCAGGAAACTGACTATGTGAGCACAGCGACAAACATCAGTGGCAAATACCACTTCTAACGTTTGTTAAAAAATGCGAAAAGAAGGTGCATTTCCACATAAACAGCATCCCAGAGGCATGCTTCATCGTAGAGTCCTGGATGAGGACTCAATGATGAAGCATACCATTGGGAGACCCAGTGGGTGAGAGTCCTTTTAAATAAATAGGGACACCCCTCTTATATGGCAAGGCAGTGAGACAACCCATGTACTACCAAGTGAGCTCTCTATCCTATGTTGTTGATTATTGAATTGGAAGTGATTAGAACCCACTGATAAAAACTTCTAGTTATCCCTTTTCCTGTTCTGGTAGATCACAGAAACTACCTAGTAGTTCTCATTCAAATAGAGAGACCTTGTTTTATTGGCTTCACACCATTGCTGTCTGTGGTATGTAGAGAGGCTAACGTTTGGAGTTGGATTTAGTCTGGACACCTTTAGGACCCACTGACAGGCATTGTGAGAAACTGGCACTGAATTCTGCCTCAACTCCAGAGCTCTCAATCAGTTCCCATCATTAAAACGCGCCCACAGTATCTATCCAAGACACCTGAATGTGACTCAGTTCATAGTATGCACTGTACAAGAGTCATATGTTGCACAAAAAACTACATATTTACATGATCTGGAAAGTGCAAATAATCTTAAAATGCATAATGAAATAAAACATAGTGCATCCATGTTCCTCAGTGTATTTTGTTTCAAATGGACTGGTAATGGGGTGACAGAAGCCATGCAGCAGCCCCCAAATCACAGTTGTTCCTATGGCAACAGAAGAGCACAGTGCAGTGTGCTCAAGAAAATAAAGTGCTTGGAGCTATTGACCCAAAACGTTCGGGTGATTCTCAGTTAAAAATTACACACTTTCACCACTTGCATGCTTGTGCCTTAGTAAACTTGTAAGGTAGTTTAGACGACTAACATACCCACTGTGGAGATCTGCAGCTTGCAGATCACATGCATGAAGAATGATACTCTTTTAAAATGCAAAACAGTTGGACAGCATTTTTGTAAACGTCTCCTTTCCTCATGCTGTAGAATCCTGAACATTACTTGGACAACAGTATAAATAATATGGGACCTGGGTATTTTAACACTTGATGAAAGTTTGTGTGTTGTGTATTTCCAAAAGACATGCATTTAAATTAGTATGTAGTGTAGAGTGTTTTTAAAGCATATACACTAAAATCTACTGTTACTGCTACTTTCATAAAGCAAACTGCATTTGTAAATTAAACGAATGGATAACTTTTGGATAGAAGTTTTACAATGTAAGCACTTAACACATTTGCTCTTTAGTAAGGCTTGGAAGTCAGTAAGTATAATTGTGGCCAAGGAGGTGTGCATGCGCCAAGAAGAGGTAGGTGAAAGGTCCTCCCCCCTCCCTCAGGCAGTGCAATTATGGTTTTCTACTGCCATGATGTGAATTTTAATGCCCTTGCTGCTACAAAAATAGACATAATAACAGAAACCTGGTATTGCTCCCCCTATCAGTACACACTTTAGACATCAAATATTTGCAGAAAGCACTTTAAAACATATGCTAGAGCTTCGCTGGACTAATATGTGAGCAAAAGCACAAACGTTATGCTACAAATTAACAAAGGTTGTTTTAAATGAAGTTCCATTCCAGCAGCTGTCTTAAACATGAACAAATGCCTGGTATGTTTCTTCTGAAAAGGCAATGGAGAGGAGACAGTCTAATCGTGTGGGGCCTGTGCAGTGATGAGCAGTGATGAGCAAAGAGGGAGCAGGCTGATCTTTATCTCTTGTTATCACCAACTTTAGTGGAACAACAGAAGCCCTCGCTGCAGGAGCAGCTGGTGTCCGCTCATAAATAACATGCCCCAAAACAGATGATACAAAAAAGATATTGTCTCCAAGTCGTGTATTATTTCTGCATGCATATTTTTTTAAATGCCGCACAATGCAGAGTATTTAATGGCCTGTAAAAATACTGGAGCCTTGTGTAATGCTTCTAGACGGCGCTGCTGCCCATGTGTGCTGAGGAGCCTCGCTCCTGTTCCTGAAATGAACGCAGCAAGTGGCATTTGCAAGAGTCACTTGCTGCGCAACTTGAGACCTTCTGCCAACAAGCAAATTCATTTTTTCGCGCCGCTGCTTTTAAAACACGAGCTACGCAAAAACGGAAATTTGCTTTTTCATGGTCTCTCACATGACGTCTTAGCGTGCTTTAGACTAGAGACTGCGCGCTTCAGAAAACATAGGTGCGCGGGTGCGCGGGTGCGCACGCGCGCACCCTACAGGGAACAATGCTGGTAAGTACGGTTAAAATTACTTTTCAGGACCAGTACTGGGCTGAAAGATACAGCACTGAGGTCTCTCCTGATAACAGGTGAGTAAATCGGAATTCGTATTTCGGCTGATTTTAGAGGAATATTTGTATGTTTCAAAAATCAACACTTAGAAACTTTTTCAGCAAAAAGCAGGCAATGATATCCTATGGAAGGAAATTCAAGTTACTGGTAAGTACGGTTAAAATTACTTTTGAGGATCAGTACTGGGCTGAAAGATGCAGCACTGAGGTCTCTCCTGATACCAGGTGAGTAAATCGGAATTCGTATTTCGGCTGATTTTAGAGGAATATATTAAAGTTCCAAAACTCCACACTTAGAAGAATTTCCAAGTGAAACCAGTCAATGTTAGCCTATGGAAGGAAATTCAAGTTACTGGTAAGTACGGTTAAAATTACTTTTCAGGACCAGTACTGGGCTGAAAGATACAGCACTGAGGTCTCTCCTGATAACAGGTGAGTAAATCGGAATTCGTATTTCGGCTGATTTTAGAGGAATATTTGTATGTTTCAAAAATCAACACTTAGAAACTTTTTCAGCAAAAAGCAGGCAATGATATCCTATGGAAGGAAATTCAAGTTACTGGTAAGTACGGTTAAAATTACTTTTCAGGATTAGTACTGGGCTGAAAGATGCAGCACTGAGGTCTCTCCTGATAACAGGTGAGTAAATCAGAATTCGTAGTTCGGCAGATTTTAGAGGAATATTTGCACAATGGTGAAGGGAGGGGGCGGGGCCTGAGGTGACATCTGTGCAAACGCGCCCCGTGGCGCGTTTTAAGTTGGGGGATTAAGTCCCCTTGAATCATGAGGGTCCCTAGGGGCCAACTAGCCCACCAGGAACCTCCAGTATGCGCCAGGGGCTGCGTTGCAGAGACGTGTAGAGAGGCCACACCCCTTTTACACCTCTCTGCAACACAGCTCTGTGGCGCTTTCTGGATGTACCTGTTGGGCTAGTTGGCCCCCAGGGACCCTCAGGATTGAAGGGGATTTAATTCCCCATCTTAAAACACGCCACGGGGCCTGTTTGCACACATGTCACCTCAGGCCCCGCCCCTCCCTTCACCACTGTGCAAACGCACCCCGTGGCGCGTTTTAAGTCGGGGGATTAACTCCCTTGAATCCTGAGGGTCCCTGGGGTGCAACTAGCCCACCAGCTACCTCCATTAAGCGCCACAGAGCTGCGTTGCAGAGAGGTGTAAAAGGGGCGTGGCCTCTGTACACCTCTCTGCAAGGCAGCCCCCTGGCGCATACTGGAGGTTCCTGGTGGGCTAGTTGGCCCCCAGGGACCCCCAGTATTCAAGGGGAATTACTTCCCTTCTTAAAACGCGCCAGGGGGCGCGTTTGCAGAGTACTGCAGGGAGGGGGGCGGGGCCTCCAGCACGATGCCGTTTTTTTTTTTTTTTATGGGAGGGGGGCTGCGTGGCCCCCTTTCCCTCGGCCACTTTTGGCCCAGGGGACCCCATCCCCCGGGGCCTGAGCAATTTTTTTTGTTTTATTTAAAAAAAAAAAAAAAAAAAACGGGAAGGGGGCCGCGTGGCCCCCTTTCCCTGGGCCTCTATTGGCCCCGGGGACCCCATCCCCCGGGGCATGCCCTCTTTTTAAATAAAAATATGGAGGGGGCTGCGTGGCCCCCTCCTCAGGCCATTTAAGGCCCCGGGGACCCCATCCCTCGGGGCCGGCCTTGCCCTTATTTTTTTTATTTTTTTTTATTTGGGGAGGGGGCTGCGTGGCCCCCTCCTGGGCCACTTATGGCCCCGGGGACCCCATCCCCCGGGGCCTGGCCTCTGGTTGGGGACTGTGGGGGGGTCCCCAAACCCCCCACAGTCCCGCCGGCTCCCCGTGTCCTACGCTAACATGCTGCTCCCCATGTGGAAAAGCAATTGGTTTGCATTTTGAAAGAGAGAGCAGGTTTCCTGCTCTCTCTTTCAAAATGCAAACCAAGTTTGCTATGACAGGGTGGGAGCCGCGAGGCTCCCGTCCTGTCATAGCAGAACAGCAGTGTCCCGGGGTAGGCACCCCGGGACACTGCAGGAGCCGGCCCTGGGGGTGGCGGTCCCCAGGGCCATCAAGGGCTCCAGGAGGGGCCGCGCGGCCCCTCTCCCTACATTTTGAAAGCCCCGGGGAGGTGGTGGTCCCTGGGGCTTGGGGGTCCAAAACGGACCCCCATTTTCACTTTTCTTAGTGCCCCGGGGAGGTGGTGGTCCCCGGGCGTGTGGGGGCCGGGGCCCCCACACAGGTTTTTAATTTTTTTAAAAAAAGCCCCGGGAGGTGGCGGTCCTCGGGGCTGCGGGAGGGCTCAGAGCTCTCCCGCACCATTTATGATAAAGCCCCGGGGGTGGTGGTCCCCGGGCTTGGAGGGCCCTTAGAGGCCCCCATACATAAAATAAACCCCCCCAGCATGCCCCGTGACTTGGCCCACCCGGGGGCAAATTTACATCGAGCGCGGAGAACGACGCTTCGATTTTTTTTTTTTCGGCAGGATTCGCGCACCCTGAGCGCATCCTGCCGATTTAAAAAAAAAAATGCTTTTTGCCCAGGGGGTCCTTGTGGGACCCCTGAGCAGGCCTAGGGGTTAGGGTGTTTCTACCCTGCCCCCTTTGTGCGTTTTGCGCACTTGTTTCTTCTGGGTTTTTTCTAATCGGCAGGATCCGCGCACCCTGAGCGCATCCTGCCGATTTAAAAAAATGCTTTTTCTGCCCAGGGGGTCCTTGTGGGACCCCTGAGCAGACCTAGGGGGTCAGGGTGTTTCTACCCTGCCCCCTTCTTGCGCTTTGCGCACTTTTCTGTCCCTCGGTTCTACCGAGGACAAAATGGCTGCCAACACTTCCTGAATCGGAATGTTGACAGCCAGCTGACAGCCAATTAGCATGCAGCTCGTGATCGGGAGGGTACGCGGACCCTACTCGGCCATAGATATATATGTGACTTTACTTGTGAATTTCTCAGGAACTACTGAACGGATTTACACCATTTAAGCAAAAGGCACCAGTCTGAACCAAGGGCTACCTCTTTGCCAAATTTGGTGTAATTCCGTTCAGCAGTTCGGGCTGTAGCTGCGACTAAAGGTTCCTATGGAAAAATGAATGGGGAAAACGCGTTTTGGGACCCCCTTTTTCTCGGCCCCGCTTGACGTATCACCCCGAGACTTTCAGGGTAGGAGCGGAGCGGAGCGCCTCAACAAGTTGGAAACTCTCGCGAAGATTCGTCAACCGGCGCCAACGTTATTTCAAATAGAATGTTGTGGATTTCCTATGGATAATAGGTCCTAACTATAACTATCTACTGGCGACCGCCAGTAGATAATATATATATATATATATATATATATATATATATATATATATATATATATATATCGCTCCCCTATGCCCACTGAACTAAAGAAACACTACTGACGACCACCTCTTTGCCTGGCATCAATTAAAAGAATTGTTCTGGGTTTGGTGTGGGCTTGGTTCGTGAATAAAAAAATTGAGCCTAATGGTGCAGCACATCAGGGCTTTTGCTCACAGACTTCCCTCATTTTAAGTATATGAATCAGACCTCTCTAGAATTCGGTTTTAGGGTCCACTTTGGTACAGAGACCAGAGATCCGTAGGAATAGATTGCCACAGATAGCCGCCACACCGACTTCCCCCACACACGCCCCAGTACTAGGAAATGCGAGGAATAAATAAGAAGTGCTAATATAAAGTGTATTTCAATGTAGAAGGATAATATGCATGGAGTAGCGATGCTCAGTATTGTAATATTGTCAGAATAAAATGTGTGTAAATTTAAAAATGTCTTTTAAACTGCAGTTGCAGACTTTAGAGGTGGTTGCATATATTTTGCAGTTCGACCACTATGAGTTTTTATTTCCCAATTGTGTTACTGGGATGGAGACTATTAAATGTTCCTATCTCCTGGGAACATTTATAGTACAATGTTTTGGTTCTTCTTTCGCTTTCGGAGTTAATTGATGTTTCGAGGTTTTGCAACATTATTATTTTTGGGTTCTTTCCTACGTCCCTAAGAAGTGTACTAGGTTTCCTGTTTTCGGATGTTTGCATACATATGCTCAATATTCATGTTTCCACCACTTCATGTCTGGTTAGAAAAAAAAGAGGGGAGTACAACTAGATCCCCTAGATTGTATCTATAGGCAGGCTGTAACAGGAAAACATGTCATACCACAGGTTCTACTACAAGTTTCCCACACATTTGGATCAAAGATGGACTACGTGTCCACTGTGATATTAAAGCAGCAACAAATTTCAGCGATGCCTGACGGACTGCTTAAGAATAAAATAAGCAAGATAAGGGCCACAATTGAGGGAAGGAAAGGAAAAATAAATAAATAATTAAGAAAAAACAAAAATAGTTTATTGCCTATGAATTGCCCTGTTTTCACTTAGACATATTCCAAGTTCTGATCACCACTTAACGCCCCATCAGCTTGTCATTGAACAATTAATAAATGTATCAGTACCAGCAACTAGACCTAAAAGTGAGAATGAAAGTTCTTCTGAAATTATGATAAATGAAATGTAAGAGTATTTGTATGAGTTAACACGCGCTGCGAAGTTTCTTTCTACTCAGGTATCAAAGCGGAAGGAGAAGGGCCCCATCAATCTTGAGCTCCGACATATCGGTCCTGGAACACAGATTTTTGTCCAGAAAAATGTCAGACGGTGATCCAAAATTTGAAGGACATTTTAAAGTCATAGACTCTTCAGCAACAGCTGTCCGCATTGCAAAGAGGAAAGGATTAACGGTACAGGCTTCAGGGTCGACCCTGCACCCCCTCAACACTGAACGACGAACTAGAGGAGGGTAACTTGTTCCCATTGACTGTCCCAGAAGAAGAAGACGATGATCGTTTCGTGGTCTATGGACTCAGCCGCCGCCACACAGAAGTGTCCTATGCGAAGTTATGTATTTGTATTATAATATTTTACATTATTGTCGGAGTGGCACTAGGACTGTTTAATTGGTTTGCTGTTATTTCTCATTGTATTGATAGAAAGGCTTGTATTCCTCAAAATGTTAAAGTTGCCAATACCACTGTGCACCCCATGTCACCTCCCAATATACCTGCTAGCACATGTACTGGAAATGATCCCCGTAGTAATGCAAAAGGTTCAACATCCTCTGCCAGTACCGTCAGCACACCAAATACTTATGCGCACCCTGTGTCCTCATCCCCTTCCCATGTTGGAAGTAATAATGCAATAATGTAAATACTGCCCAAGCAGTTAGACAGCATGCTGCTCATGACTCCCTTCACAACAACATGTACAGTGAAGATGGCCACAATAGGGAGACAGGAAAATAATGAATTCTGTTATGTGGCTCATACATTCCCCACACAGTAGGCGCAGATAGACTGATTTTCCTAGGGAAATACTACCACACACTCTAGAATATCTCCTACACCTGTTCCTCTACATAATACAGGGGCAAGTTCAGATTATTGAGGCCAACTTCTCTGAAGTGTTGGTAAATCGAACAGTATGGGACCACGCCCCAATGATGCATGAGGTTATCACTGACAATTCCAGAATAGAAGGGAAGGTAACTAAGATATTTTAGATAGGAGTTCCTGATATCGACCTTAGTGTAGCTTTTGGTAGGAACAATGGGTTTATGATAACAGGTTCACTATCAGACTGTAATAGCTCTTTGCCCCACACCCTACATTGCCAATGCCAAAATAGAACTGCTTTATGCTTATTTGCACAAATTTACGTCCATGACAAATGGAGTGCCCCAGGTTACTTGAGGTATAGAGCAGCGTCCTTAGGGCCACAAAGGGTAGACTAATATTATAAAGATGGGATAGACTGGATGTCTACTTGGGGTGGGGAGAAAATGTCCAAAATTATAAAAAGATTACAAATTAAAGTCACCTTTTCTCTGTTTTCTAGGAAATGGCACGGCACCTGTTGGGAGCAACTCTGGATGCAACAGCACCATCTATAATTTGGACATGCAATATGGCACCTCCAGCCTAATGGACTTCTACTGGGCCTGCGGAGAACGTCTCTATCTCCAACAGCCTTCTCGATAGAGCAGCCTGTGCTCACTAGAACAATGCACAAAGTCTCCCTGATCATTCCAGCAGCCAATATCTCCCACATCCATGCCCATCTCTGCTCTGTTACCTTGCTCCACCGACATCGGCGGCATGCTGAGTCCTTTGGGTGGACAGCCTTCAAAGACATATGTTCCAGATGACGGCGAATGCACACTGGCTTCGAAACACCAAGAGGAGGGTATGCCTTCGGATAGGGAGTCTGTGCTGCACATTGCCAACGATGAAGAAAATGGCTCCATCACCAAGGCCATCAAGGACTTGAACAACATAGAAAAGAAAATGATTGCTGGAGGAGGTGCCATAGCAGACAGAGCTACTGATTGGTTGAACTTTGCCTGGATACCTTCATGGCTGTCTGCCATTCAAAAAATGTTTTGTTACTGTTTTTTCGGTGTGCTGTTGCTCCTCTGTTGTACCGTGCAGTTTTTCTGTCATTTTGCTAAAAATACTGATAGTAAAATAGTAGGTATGTATTATGTAGGAACAGGGAACATTCATACAGACTATATATATAGGAAAAAGGATAGAACAGGGAATGGGGTTAACTTAGCACTTATAGAAGTAGTAGAAGTCACAACAATAGGACTACACTAAATGCAGCCTGCTACCATTACCCAGTGCCAGGTCAATAGCCCCCAACTCACCACTAGTAGATACCAACTGAGATAGGATTTGAATATAGATCCACCATCACCTACACAGACACCATATACATCCCTCATTGACATACCTAAAGGAGAGTATATAGAGTTAAGGAAGACGCAGGAGAGCCAATGTTCCAAATGGGCCAATGTTCCAATGTGAACGACACCCCTGGGATACACCAACTAAAAGGAGAGCCTGCAAGGTATGCTGTAAGAATTTTGTTCAAGAATGAACAAGAGGAGGGGATGAAGCAGGGTCTAGATTTTACCATGTAGTGCCCCAGGCCCATTCTGTTCACATCTGAAGCATAAGAGTCTCAATTGTCCCTGCCAGCCCACAGACAGGGTTGTGTTAAAATTGTCCACAATGCATTGAGTACATCATTCTGAACATCAAGATGTAGCAATAACAGGATGTGTCTGTCATTTAGAAGAACACAATTGGCCAAGAGTAAGGAGTGGGGGCCAACTGGGCCAACTGGGACTTTCCACAGCTTTAGAAATTACAAGCGACCTCAAACCTTTTGTATTCTTCTGCTTTCTTAAAACGTTTCCGAGAAGTGCCGCAAATCATTTTCGATAATTGTTCAATTTCATTATGATTTACGGTAAAACATCAAGTGACCTTTTGGTAAACTTTTGTAATGTAGTGTCACTTCTGTTTTCCTAATATTTCTGAGAAGTGACCAAAGTCCGTCATGTTCTGCGGTCAAATCACCTGCTAATGTCGTGATTCTGTGGTCAATAGTTCCTCATTAAAAGAGTATAAATGATCTGCTCTTCAGTCCATTCGACGAACTGGACTACCTCGCACAAATGAACCCTTGGGTCATGACGTGTGTGCCCCCTCAGCCATCTTCTCTAGCATCTTTGGCTGAGGCTATAGTGCTTATTATATTTTGAAATTGTCTCTTTCTCTCTCCTCTGCATTGCCGTGATTTTTAAACTTACAAAATTGCATGATTTACTTTTTCATCTAGGAAGGTGTCTCTGAAACTTTTTATCTTCTAGATTACACGATGCTATTTTTGATTAACAATGTGCCTTTGACATTCATTGTTCAAACTTGTTCTTCGAATAAAGTGCCACTCTGACTCAGTTCCTGCATTCCACACATGTGTCTTATTATTATAGATAGCACATTTATAGGGTGAAAAGATCACCCTGCAACAACCTAGACACACCCCAACGCTTACGTCATTCCTACAGAGTCCTTCCTAGACCAGAAGGGTCCAGCTTTACATATATATATATATATATATATATACAAGACACTACAGTAAGGTATCCTAAATTCGCTGATTTCAAGATACTTCCAGGCAGGAATTTTAAATCTGGTTTTCTGCCCTTGAAACTTCAAATCAAGTTGAATTTTGAGCAAAGACAAAGCTTGACAATTTACAACGTACGGAAACAGAGCTGGTACGTTCAACAGGTTTCCTTATAATTATCCAAAATAGGGATAAAATCAATGGGGTTTATAGTTGTGTCATTGTGTAAATGGATTTTGAGGTCACCTTGGCATATCTGCAAAGCAGGTATTAGTTAAAGTGAATGACACGAGATTTAATGCTGTGAAGGTGGATGTCACTAAAACAGTGATCAGTCTGCATAGAGCATGAAGCAATGCTGCCCTTCTTAGAGAGGCAATACAATCAGAAACAAACATGTTTAGATAGAGAAATCTTAGACCTAGGTCAATCTCAGCCTCAAAGAGATAAACATTTTATGCCCTTCGCAGTCTTCTTTGGAGCAACAATGCCCATGAAAGTTAAGCTCAGAAACTTGGGAGCCCTCTGAGATAATGACTGAGGTTAATACTGCTGCAGGTAGTAGAATGATGCTCCCACACAAACAAAACAGCCAAAACAACATGTGTTTGCTTTATCCTCTCTAGTAAACTACATATGGTAGCTGATACACTAACAAGCACGTTCTCTTGCTACAGCAACACCATCTAAATAAATAGTGTCTAAAACAATAAGTACAGAACTCTGCTGGATGACTCAACGTCAATCAAAGAAAATATCATTCAGTCACCTCTGAGGGCCCACTGACTCCTCCAGTCACTTCTGAAGGCTCACGGCTGCTACAGCAGTCCAGAATCACCTTTCAGTGGAACCTCCTGTTCCAATGCTCATTGGGTTCAGCGCCACCACATTCCACGGCAAGATGAAACACCGCCGTCCACACGTATTTGGTGGGCACTGTCCCATCCAGAGTACTAGTGATACGACACCCAGGAGGAATACAGGGACCATGCGAGACAGACCCAAAGTAATGACTTTTGTTCTACTCTCTATGCCCATTGTAACTCCTTAAGGCATCGCCCCTCCCATTTGTGACCATGGCGTCTGCACAACATTATTATGAGATTGACAGAAAGCCTGTCGTTATAACTAAGAGAAGAATAAAGAAAGCAGTGTGACTGTAAAGTTTAGAACGGCTGCACTGTGAGGTAATATAAAGTAACGTAGTGCTGTTATTAGTGCAAGAAGTGATGATCACTGTAAAAATGAGCTGCTTCCCTACATCACTGAAACCAGAAGGATTTTCTGCTCTAGCACCAAGAAGCTTTAATGGGCCAGTCTGCAAAAATATTAACACAAATATACATTGCTTAACGCTGTTTGAAGAAGTCTAATGTTTAATTTCTCGTAATTCTCTCTCACAATATTCTATTCTGGCAAACTATTTCAGTGCAACTTAGCCTTCATTTTCTCAAAATCATTACAATCAAATTTGCATAGGAATATTTATGTATTTGTTGACATAATTTCAGCCTCTCAGTTAGAATTTTTCTAAATTTCTTATTTTCAATAAGCCGCTAAGTGGTAAGCGATTTCAACAATAAACGGATTTAATGTACCCACACAGCAAGCTTCGGCCTGTTTTCATTGTTCTGTCACAAACATGGTACATCATTTTCTGCACGGTTGTATGGAATCATGACCTTAAAAAGAAATGCCCATTCATCATTGGAATACGCCACACAGTAGGCTACTAATGTAGTCATTTCCAACAATAGCTATCTTGGCATGGGGTGTTACTTTCAATATTACAGTGTTCTTACTGCTCTTGTGTGTTTCTGAACATTTCATACAAATAAATGGGCTGCATTGTAACGTCTGGAATGCAGTTGTTCGCTGTCTGCTGAATGGAAAAGCAGTTTGTAAAGTAAGTAAACCAATGAGACAAACCATGGACTGGGTGGCCTAATGCCTTGTGCTTTGGATCATCTTTTATCGTCTGAGTGAGAAAGATTTAGGGCCAGATTTATCAAGGGCTTGTGTTGCCTTAACGTCATGCAAGGTGACGCAATGGCAATGCAAGCCCTTCAGTGAGATTTACTATGCCTCGCAGATCCATCTTGCGTGGCTCTGCATGGCATAGTAAATATGAAGTAATGCAGGGCAGCACAAGTCGCTGCCTTGCGTTACTCTGCGATGGGAATGCAAAGCATGGGTCTTCCCACTTTGGTGCAAGGGTGCCTGCATTGGTGGTTGGCAGCCACAAGTGGGCCAACACAGAGGGAGAGCAGGAATGTGCCATATCTTAGTAGATATGACTCATTTCTGCCCTCTCTATTTGATACAGAGCAGCAAATGGTGTCTTGCTGCGTTGTGCTAAATGTTAGTAAATCTGCCCCTTAGTTTTACCATGAATTTTGGGATTTGAAGAAGACATTACAGTCCGACATTGGTGGTGGAAAAACATGTGTTAAATTTTGAATCATGCTGAATTTGATGCTGAAAACACAGCTCTGTCATGCCATTCCTCCTATTCCCAGTGAAATACTGTATCCTTTCAAACCCACTACTAATCAGGGCAATTAGTCGAGAACATGTTTCTTCATCACATATATATTAAGGTAAGCTCCATTAAACTAATCTTTGCAATCCTAATGGCCAGAGAGGCCAACTTTGGATCCAGGGAAACCAGATTCGAGTCCTGGTGTCGGTTCAACAGCCTGTGATTCTTGGCAAATCACTTGTGCTCAGAAGACAAAAAATAATGCAATGCAGCACAGCAGCTAAATCTGCTGCACTACATTTTGTGAATGGGAGAAAGAGCCATATCTACTAAGATATTGTGATGTTCTGCTTTCTCCCCTTGCTAGCCTACTTTTTGCTACCATACGTCAACGCAGACCCTCTTGTGCCACAGTGCAAGGGTGTCGGAATTGTGGTAAGCATAATTTTCATACAGGAAGGTGTGCCTTGCTGTACAAAATGTATGCTTTAAGATATTTCCCACTTTCTATATGTGCTGTAGAATGCAGCAGACATGCAAAGTGTGATAAACAAGGAGAAATGAAAACTTTTCTCCTCATTATGCCTGCCTCAAGGAGGCACAGGATTTTGGAGCAAAAATCCCTGCCTACAAATATTTGTAGATAGGGATTTGCATCAAAACCTATGAGTGGTTGCCTGGGAATGCCCATGCAACACCCATGGAATTCCCCCTTGGCCCAAAGTAACGCAAAGCAGCAGATTTCACAGTTTTGCATTACTTTTTGGTTACAATTCAATGAAAATCACGATTCGCATTAGATTGTAAATACCACCTCTATAGTTTGTTTCTGGTTTGCAATAAAAACATAGCACAAACCCGACCCAAAGGCCCATACTTATCAATATGTCACGCAACTCAATGCAGCACGCCACCTTGCTGCATTGCGCCGCGTGAAAGGGAGATGGAAGGAATGCACCATATTTAACATTATATAGCACATTCCTGCTCTTTGCCTGCGCTGATGCACAAGCTCCTGCCTAGCACCAATGCAGGCACACTTGCACCAAGTGGTACCTTCCTGTACAAAAACAATTCTCAGAGTCATTTTTCTCTTTCTGAGTGTGCTGTAGAATGCAACATACTTAGGAAGAGGAAACAACGAGGAGAAATAAAGATATTTCTCCTTGTTGCATCTCTGGTGTGGAGGCGTAAAATTCCCAGGTCTACCACTGTTGGTAAATCAGGGAATGTGTCAGAATACATGAGTGGATGCGTGGGAACAACCACGCTCCTCCCATTGCACGCCTCCCTGCTGCAGAGTAACGCAAGGCAGTGATTTGCACTGCCTTGGGCTACTATGGACTTATCAAGCAGGGCGGCTTGATAAATCTCATTTAGGTTTTGCATCACCCCTGCGTCCCCTCGTGTGGCACAAGGGCGATGCAAAAATTTGGTAAATATGGGTCAAAGTGTGGCAAATTGGGCTATGATCTCCCCTTGCCTAAAAAAATGACCTTGTTTAATGTAATATGGTCCTCATTTAACTTGATCTAATGCCCTTGAAGCAAGGTTGCGTTATGTAAAAGCTGCAAAAAAACATTATATTGGGTTTTATTAACAAATAAGCATTGGCTTCATAAAATGCCCTCTCCCTAAGGTGTTCTAAAAATAAATGCTGACTGCCATTGATCTCCACGTGCCTAAAAAAGGCTGGCTTTGGTAATGTAATCTGGTCCTCATGTAAAGTGCTCCAATGCCCTTGGAGCACGTTTGCGTTATATAAAAGCTGTAAAAAAATATATTGGGTATTAATAACACATGAGCATTGGTTTCATATACAGTAAGCCAAACAGCACAATATCCCATTGGATAAAATACTGTACCTGTAATATGTACCCATGTATTTCTGCATGTCACGCCCTCTCTTTAAGGTGTTGTAAAAAATAAATGCTGACTGCCAGGGCCAGCGTTTGAGAATTAAAGTGATATCAATAAACTACATGGGTCTCTCTGATAATAATTTGGACAGTGACGTTTCCTGCATTCCAATGTTCCTGAGGAAAAGTAGTGACATGAAACATTTCTGAAGGTTAGTAATGCAAGAGCGATTTGTCAACAGTGCCACAGCATCAGCAAGTTTTATATTAAAAAAATGACATGATGATCAATAGCGCTTACATCAAGCGCAAACATATTGCGCATCTAAACAAAAAATGTATGACACATTGTTTTTATCATTGAAGTTTATTTATGACAGCTCTGAAATAACCCATAGACACCACGGGCTCGAAGGAGAACAGCTCGACTGCCACTTTTCTAATAAAAGCCCCTTATTAAATCTGTTTTGGTCGCTATCCCAGATTTGCATTTTTCATCAAATAGTACAGCAAGTAGAGCATCGGCAGAAACACAGCAAAAACAGGTAATAGCAAAAGAACTGGGCAACCAATCTGTGACGTTATTTTACCATTGACTTTTTCACTCTGATGCCCTTCCCCCTCTGCTCTGTATAATGTGATTTTGTATCACAGTTTTCTATTTTTCTTTCCCGGGATACCTAGGAACGAAAGTCTCTTCGCAGGTCTTCAATCACCTTGCCAAAGACAGATAAAGGCTACACTTCAAGGGCACCTGGTTAATTTCAATCCTGACGTTTTGGGATTCCCCACCACCCATGTGCAGAACCTTTTTTTGAAATTTGGGGCAGGTTGTGCTTAAGACTTTATAACTTTTGTTTCCGAAAGAAATACCCAGGTCAAATAAGCATCCCTTGCTTTCCTTATGTGAGCAATTTTAAAGGTCCCAAGGGTTTGTTAGTTTCCCTCGAAGGGCCTGAGGAAATATCCAAAATGTGGTACAATGTTGTGCTGTGCCAAAATCCACCTCTTCCCAGCTTTCAGAAACAAGAAGTGTGAAAAAATCATTTGATCATCTGTTATTTCAAGTGGTCAGTAGTTCCTATTGTTGTGGTTCACACCTATTTGCAAACAGTGGGAGAAAGAGGTTTAAAACACATGGGGGGAACGCAGAAGACTATACGTTTGGACACAACTGGACACAATTCTGAATTCTATCAAGGGTCATGTGGGTACATCGCTCAAGGTGTTCCCATATAATCTAGTTGTTGAAATAGCAAATTGATGAGAGTAAGAAGTAAACAGAGAAATAGGTGGGACATTTTTCACTTGTAAGTTTTTTTCTATGAAAGCTAATCTAAAAAAATATATATATCATTACATCTGTGTCAGGTACTGTCCGGGACTATGTCGGGAACACAGTCAGGGACTTGAGCAAGGACTGGGGACTGGGTAGAAAACGTACAGTGCACAGAAAGAGTAGTACAGCGCTGCCCAGGATCACACAAAGAGTCAGAGGAGAAAAAGGGATCCAAAGGGGAAACCTGTACAAGATGGCTAAGACTCAGAAAGCACGGGCACTCACAAGGCAATTTAGCATTCAGACTAACTACACCCAGGACGGACGTGCAAGACATATATATAATACAACATTAACAATAAAGGGAATGTGGGGTAAAGCACTCAGGAGCTTCACACGGTAAGACTGAAGCTCAGTAAGTTCCTCACCCACAATTGCTGTTACAGATACTGACTGAAAATACCCACATATAGGATATGTATGCAAAGGCAGGGTCTGTGGAGCTTATACCTATGGTGATGTTCTGACAGTAACTCAAAGACAATTCTCACAGTGAACAAGAAACACCACCTAGGTAGTAAGCTGTGCCCACGGATCCTGGCGATCAAACAGGAACACGCAAGGCAGTAACAGCAAAGGGGTAGAACTAAACACAAGCACAATAGACAAGGAGCTAGCAAGGAGGAGTGCTTAACAGGAAAGGAAGGAAATCACAGGGCACACTTGCCAGAAAGCAGGTAACAAACATACAAGGTAACAGAAGCAAGACAGCGGGAATAGAAAGACAGCAAACTAGAACTGGAACCAAGGAAATGGGAAGAAAGGCAGGGACTGGAAAAGGATATACAGAAGGGGAGGCTACAAGGGTATACTAGAATAGTGCAGGTTCAGGAATCAAGAAGACAAAGTAGCATAGAAGGCACTACTGGGGCAGGAACAAGAATCGAGCAAAAGCTCAGGAGTCAAAGTAGCACTGCAGGTAGTGCTAGTTCAGGAGAAGGGAAACTGCTGCAGGTCAGGAACAAGGAATAAACAAGGAATGCTAAGGCTCAGGAGTCAAGGTAGCACTGCAGGCAGTACTGGTTCAAGGAAACAGGAAATAGCTACAGCTCAGGAAACAAGGAGTCAAGAGAGCACTGCAAGCAGTGCAAATCAGGAACAAGAAATAGCTGAAGTCCAGGAACAGGAACAAAGAATAACTATAGCTCAGGAACTCAGGAAACAAGGTAGCACTGCAGGCAGTACTAATTCAGGCACAAGGAATAGCTATAGTTCAGGAACTCAGGAAACAAGGTAGCACTGCAGGCAGTGCTAATTCAGGCACAAGGAATAGCTATAGCTCAGGAATCAAGGAACAAGGATTAACTACAGCTCAGGGATCAAGGAATATCAAAAGCTCAGGAAACAAGGATCAGTCTCACCGGAAAACAGCTACAATGACCAACCCTAGGCTGAAGGGAGCTGGGGCTTAAAAGAGCTCACAGTATTCATGCGCATCAGGTGTGATGAGGCTAGCCGCAGCCAGCCACAGGTGAGCTGAATTCCTCCACCCATCCTTGGCCTGCAGGGGTGGAGACAAAGCAGTGAGCAGGGGATTATAGGTAATGGAGTTTCCAGCATGAGCAGACTGGCTTCCAGAAAACCCGGCATGGATTGGGAACAGATGTCAATTCCTAAATGATGTCCAAATGCCTGGAAGTCAGGATATGCATACAGGGGAGTGTCTGGAAGCATATTAGAATACGGGAAAGCCCCATAATTTGGCCCCCTGGTGGTGGGAACGAGAGCACAGGGAGTGAATCGTGACAATCTGTCAGACTCTTTGGTTAAGTGGGAATATACTGTTCTTTGGCTGCCCAAACACCTGCGATAGCCAGAGCTATCAATAGAGCTGTAATTAAACAATGATTTTTTCATCGTGCATGTAACATACATCACTTCATAAGGACATATCAAATCATTGAAAAATGGATATGGTGGAAAGAAATGATTTTTGAAATGTGCCAAGGAATCTAAGTTTAGGAATAGGGCTTATCCGAACCATCCTGAATACAGAATTAACTAATTAATATAGGTGATTCTGAGGGTGTTTTTTTCAAAATGAGTTTTGGTCCATACTGAAATGACAACTGGAAGTCAAAAATATATAGAACCTCACCTGATAATTAAAAATGGTCTATGATCCTCCCTTTCTCATCTTATTCTTCTCTGATATAAATGGTACCCCACATTTGTGGGTGGGACTATCATACGGGCATAAAAAAGGCCTAGAAGGAGCCTTTTGAAAAGAGAAAATTAAGTTTCTAGAGATGTACTTTTGTGGTGGTGGTTGCTTGCTATATCTGGGCCTGGGGTCTTGCTGCCGCTCCATCCCCCCCCCCAAAAAAAACTAAAAGCCAACATATGGGACATTCCAGGGTGGCATAAATTGTGTGTATCACACTGTGTATTCTTAACCAGAATCCCATGCTCATGTCAAACATTGGATGACATTACTGAATTTTCTCACATTTATGTGAAGGTAAGTTACAGAATCTGTTGGGAATGACAATAGTGTTTCCACCCAGCATTCACACACGTGTGCCCATAAATATACTGCTCCACTTGTGTGGATGGGCCTATCACTCAGCACAGGAAAGGCTGAGGATTTACCCATGTAAACTTCACTATTTTAGTATTTTATACTTACATTGATTTTTTTTTAGATATAGGTAGCTTTTGTATTTTGAACTTGAGTCGGGCAGCATCCAGGGAGATCTATCAACCCTAGACCATGCTGAAAAATAGACAGTAAAGAAAGTTCAGGGTTGTGTCTCTTGCACTGATCACACTATATTTCTAATGCAGAATGCCTTACAAATGTCAAACTTTGTGTGAACTCGTAGAAATTCTGTAAGGGGATCTTCTGGAGTCTATAGGGAATAACAAAAGTCCTACCACCAAGCCTTTCCACACATCTTTCAATAAAAATTGTATAATTTCGGATTTGGGTAGCTGCCTTATTTGTGCCCATGGGTTGGCTGAAACCCAGGTAAACTTCAGTGAACCTGGCCCAAGGGCATTAGAGCACATTACATAAGCACCATTTTGCATTGCACATTTTTTAAGGCATGGAGAGATTGTTATTTGCCCAGAAGCACTGGTTGTCAATTTGATGGCGTGTCGCAGCCCTGGTTCCCCAGTTTTAAGGTCTGCAGTTCTGGTCATTAGTCCTCATCTCTTCCAGGCAATAAACTTGGGATGTTTCTTAAAACTACACACCTACCCGAATACCACATGTTGAGGCTTGCATGGACTCCAGCATGTTTTCTTACCCATAATGCTCAGCAAGCGTCAAAACTATGCCATTAAAGTCCCAATTTCCTCTCTGATTCTAAGGGAGATAACTGAGGAACTGTATCAGGGGAGCTGGCACCCAGATACTCAGAGGAATCTAGGGCGGTGAGTCGTGCATGAATCCCAGCAACCATCAAAACTCTTCCAAGAAAAACCTAATTTAATTTCCATTTCCACAGAGTAAAAGTTATATTATTTGGGACACAGGTCAGCTGACATAGAATCCCACTGAAACCAGAACATTTTTATAAAGCTAGTTACCTAAAAATCCTGGATGGTGTGTTTTTCATCGACCCTTGCATGTTTTCTTACTCTAAGAGTCCTGCAAATGTCAAAGATAGGGTGAAAAAAATATCCTTATATTTATGTGACATAAACCTCAGAAACTTTCAGCAAATAGCAAACCTCCTACCCAGGAAACCCTACCATGCACTGAGTTGGTTGGGTCCCTGGGTAGGACTTGGGGTTAAAATACTTCATCCAAACCTTATGTGAAGTCAACATTGACTGCAGCATGGGTGTGGTTTCAGACTTTTCCTCTCTTGTACAAAAGGCAAAACCTCACATGTCAGAAGTATGGGAAGGGTAAATGATATAATATTTCTCAAAGGCAGGCAGTTTTAGGCTCACAACATAGACACATAAATTCCAATAGGTGCTTAAACATCTGATTTCCCCGCTACTTAATGGAGCATTGTTCTCTCGTTTTGACTATGTTGGCAATAGTTTGGAATACTTCAACATCATAGACTCCAACTTATTGCTGAGAAACTTTATTTTGTGTTGTTGACTGGCATTTTATAGCACACAACTCCCTTTTGTGTGGAGTGATTACTGGTGGACGTCTTTGTGTTGTTGGGGAGGATTGTTATTGTAGTGTGACCTATTTTAGTAGATTTGGGTGTAGTGATTTTTGTATCACTCCTAATCATACCTATTATCTTCTATATGCAAATGAAATTCCTTTGTTTACACATATAAGCTGAGCTAAGCGCTGACTCTTCCTTCATGCCTTTATCTCACAATCAGTCTTGACTAAGATAATGCAAGTGTGGGCAGGAGAGCCCAGTGCAGCTTCAACAATATGTAAGAAAGCTAAAGGATGACCGAGGATGTCTATCAGTCCCATTCCTGACCAATTCTTAAGATACAGTGATCATAATTACATTTGAACATTGAGGGGCATATGTATGAGAGGCTTGCGCCTAAATTTGACACGACGACGGCGCAAGCAGTATTATATATCTACAAGCTGATGCATGTGGCCAAATATGTCAGTTTCAGAACTCCTGTGTCACAAAACAGCTGCTCCAAAACTGACTGCACCAAGCAGACAGTAAAATATGCAAGGTAGGTGTTCCCCCGTAAATGTAACATAAAACCAACACAGTGATAGTTATGGTTTTTTCAATGTGTAACCATTGACGGCAAGTGCTGCCCAAAGCCTGTAATGTCTTAAGATTCCTGCGCATCAGCAACCCAGGGGTAGGAAAGGCTGAAGTGGCTGTGGTACATAAAGACAAGCCGCACAAAGCAATTTGGAAAGCTCAGCTATGCCATGGAGGTGGTTACTCTGCAGCTGGGAGTCGCCAGGAGACCACCCCCCCACATAGGCAGCGCAGGAGAAGGGTGTGTGTTTTACAGCAGCAGATTACCCTCATTGACCTTAGGGAGGATGAGGTCTTCAGATTTTACACACACAGGAGGGACTCCATCATAGAATTGCTAAATAACATTGCGCCAAGACTCCAGCCACCAACTGCCAGGCCCCATAACATCCCTCCACAGGTCAAGCTGATGGCAGCCTCCACGTGCTGGAATCTGGTTCCTTTCAGATCACAACAGCCAGAGTTGCAGGAATATTGCAGCCATCATTTTATTCTTTGTTACCCTCTGTCCTGTATGCCATCATATGCCTCATACCCCAGTACCTCCTCTTCCCCATGACCCAATAACAGCAGCTGGAGGCCAAGCAAGGTTTCTATGCCATTGCAGGATTTCTCAATGTGCTAGGTGCCATGTTTTGCACACATGTGCAACTGGTTCCCTCTGCAGAAACATCACACCTTTACAGGAAATGGAAGAATACTTACTCAATCAACGTCCAGGCCATCGTGGACCATCTGGGGATGCTCAACAATGTGCTAGCATAATAACCGGGAAACGCGCATGATGCCTACATCTTCAGGCACGCGTTCAAAGGAGACAAAAACCACCCTACTCACACGGAACCAGGGTACATATTACATTACAAAAAACAATGGTACCTGTGGAATTGGCATGAGAATAAACTTTGTATTTATAATAATGATACAAATTAAGCACAATGGCAATAATCTAGGAGAAGGTGTACAGATTTTCCAAAAAGCACAATTGGAGCCCAGTAGGTAAAATACATTGTGATTTATATTAAGTTGAAAAAGTCCTAACAAGGGGGTTTAAAGACCGTGTTTAGTGTCCCAAGTGAAAGGTGAAACCTATAAACTAAAGTGACAAATAGTGACATAAATGAATGTTTCAAGAAGATCCAGAAAAGCAAAAGCGACCAACTAATCAATTTGCAGTAAACATTCACAGTCTCTTGTAACAATGACGGAGTCTGTGTACAAAAGTTTGCTTTGCAGTAGTGTCGACGACGTTTCGACCTCTTAAGAATTATGAGGTCTCATCAGGACCTATGATTTGTGGGACACCTGAAATCAAATGAGAAAAGGGGGGAGTGAATGACCTAAATGAAAAAATTATGGATGGTCGAATGAGTTTGGAGGGGATGCAACTATAGTACCTGGATTGATATGGGTGTATTGTCAGAAGGTAGTGCATACACCGAAAGGAAGTGTAAATGAGGGAAGTGGTACTTACATAGGGCCCAGCCAGGCGCTATAAAGAGGAGACATAAAGGTAGGATGGAATCATTAACAGGAAGAGCTGTGTGACAGAACACAGATATTGCAATTTGTTAAAATAGTTATATAGTATTATAGAGACAACTTACCCCTGTAAGTATAGGGGAGTCTGACAATATTGGTCGCGTGTATCCAAATTACATGTCTGTGTGGCACAAAGATGAACTGGGAAGTCCTATGCAGCAAAAACGTCTGGATGGATATACAAGGAGGCTATGTCAATATGTTGCAACAGTGGAGAACCACAGTAATTGCCCGTGCTTTCTAAGCATAGAAGGTGCTGTGAATAAAGGCTTACAGCATGTGAGAAGCGGTAATAAATACCGCGAAGTATCAGTGAGTACATGGCATTTAATGTCCGAATTATTAAGGGTGAGTTGCTGCTGCGTGGAGAACAGCATCAGTCTGTCTCCTTCGTCGATGAGAATACAAAGACTATGTGCAAGCAGGAAATTGCCGGTCGCGTATGGAGAAGGTACAGGGCCGTTTCTATCATTAGGCAAGACTAGGCGGCCACCTAGGGCGGCAAAAGGGGGAGGGCGGCAAAAAACATAAATATACCCCTTTTATTTGTGCTGTACTGCACGCCCCGGTCTCTCTCTCTCCCCCTCACAGGCCCGGCATTTCCAGTACGAGTGCGTGCTCTCCTAGAAGCACTGCAAACTGAGTGTGTGTGTGCCAGAAGTGAGCGTGCGGCTGTGGCCTGCGCAGATCCCGCACGCTTAGGGTGCTCCCAGTCAGTGTGCTGATACAATGTATAGTCAACATTCCAGTTCTGTGGCGCCGAGCAGCTTCGAGTTCAGGCAGCCTCACGTGACGTCATGGCCTTGCCACCGGGGAGAGCCCAAGTACTACAGCGCCGCAAGGGGGACGTGATGTCACATCCTGCTGCTGCCAGAGCGCGCCGCCGGGTCCAGAGTATGTTGCATTTTGTAAGTCGGTCCGCGGCACATAATTAATCAAGGTGCATGACTCTATTCTTTTGGGCTCCTCTTTAGAGCCCTGCATCTCTGTTAGAGTCAAAGGTGTAAACGCTTTACAAAACTGAGCTGCCCAGTGACGCCCACCCCCAGCTCAAGCGCTAAAGTGGGGGTTTGTGACGCCCCTGTTACAGGCCCTGGTCCTGCAGCAGCGAATGGTGATGGGAGACAGTCCCGCATGGGCGATGGAGGGCGCCCTGGTTCATGGGAGGGAAGATGGATCTGCAAGTTCCTAGTTTAGGGAGAGGACGGCGGAGAGCAGGGGCGAGAGGGAGAGCACGCGACCTTGTGACGGCGAGAGTCGACAAAACAAGGAGGTGGGGGAAGGGGGGCACTGGTGGGAGGGCAGAGGTGAGGGAGTGGTGCAAGAGGGAAACGGAGACAGGCAACGGGAAGGGCGTGGCACAGAGGAGAAAAGTGGAAGCTGTGGTGTGTGCACACTGTAAGATCGGGGGTGGGGAGGGGGCAGCTGTCCCAACCCCAGAGACTCGATGAATGTGGAAGCCGTGGTGGGTGCACACAAGATCAGTGAGTGTGGGTGGGAGGGGAGTGACAGCTGTCCAAACCTCAGAGACTCAATGAACATGGGAGCCGTGGTGTGTGCACACACCATCAGTGAGGGTGGGGGAGGGGGGCAGCTGTCCCAACCCAGAGACTCGATTAATGTGGGAGCCGTGGTGGGTGCACACACCATCAGTGAGTAGGGGGGAGGGGCAGCTGCCCAAACCACAGAGACCTGATGAATGTGGGAGCAGTGATGTGCACACACCATCAGTGAGGAGGGGGAGCTGTGATGTGTGCATTAACTGGCTTTTAAAGTGACAGCGAGTTTTAATTGAAGAGATGAGTAATGTAACTTTGCTTTCGATACGTCAATAAAATAATGCAGTGGGTGGGTTGCCTTTGTAACAGGACATAACACAGGATATCATTAGAATTGTGACTTTCATGTGGTTTACAGAACTGTCTAAACTCCAGAGAAGCGCCAAGGCCGGCAGCTGACTGGGACAGCGTCAGGGCGCTCTACGTGTTCCAGAATGTTCCTCTGCGTCAGGCGGGGGCATTTTACCAGTCGTATGCTTTCACTGTTCTCTGCTACTTGTATTTTGATATTTTAGTTATAAAGACTAAGCGACAGTTTCACAACTGCAAAAACACACAAAAATACCAGGACGGAAGAGCTAAGGGTGCACCTGCTTTCTTGTTCAAGTGACTGTGGTAAATAGTCACTCAAAGTGTCACTCGAGACACGTCAGCATCACAGATCGGTGCTGTGCAGATCTAGAAACACCACTTCTAGCGCCCAGACACCCTAACAGCGGTTCAGGAAGGCTGATTGTTATGTCCAGATGCTGGGCGCCCGGAGCCGAGGTACCCCAGCTGTGGGGCCACGTGGCCTGCCCCTCCTCCTCGCGTGCCGTGCCACCGCCGCATGACTGCGCTTTACACCAGTGTCCTCAGTCACCCTCCCCCAGCAGTGAATAACAACTCATGCGGTAAAGGGGTAACAGACTGGAAGCCCTTCCTGGTATTAAACTCTTAATTACTTTCCTTCCGAGGCCGCTAGGTGCTCGGCTGGTTCGCAGAGCACTACTGTTCGCACCTGACCGGCCGCCGGCGCTATTTACCTACATTTACTATGGCCGCGCTGCTCCCCCGCCATCGAAATATAATTTCCGAGCCCGGCCGCCGAGGGTGATTTTGCTGCAACCAGTGACGGGTCGTCACCGTCAGAGATGACAGTCACTGACCGGGTTGCAGTAGCCGCCAGGACTCACAGGGCAGATGGCCGGCGGCAGGCTTTAGCCTGGACCGCTTAAGGCGGATTCATTGCCACGGAGCTCGGGGCCAGTCGAACTCACAGTGAGTCGCCGACGTGCCAGTCACGCTGCCTGGGGCTTAGGCTGACAGATTCAAAAGAGAAGAAAAGTGAGTATAAACACCAGTCACTTCAAGTGTTTGCCAGTCACAGTATGTAATTAGAAAACAATCGAAATTAAATGTAATGGGTGCGCACGATCAGTCTGGAAGTTCCAACCAACAACGTTTACTGGGAAACTTAAGCCGCAAGCCATATTACAGACCCCATGACTCACTTGTCTCTGATCTTTGCCAGTCCCCTAAAGATACACCTTGCTCTGAATTGTAGCCCTATTCACCATAGGGCCTGTCTCCTTCCTACCACTAGAATGTCTTTTGATCAGAAGTTTGTCCAGTTTACAGGGTGGCAGCCTCATATGACGAAACAGGCGTTAGACAGCAGTTGCATGAGTTGTGAGACTTTCTTGATTCATGAGATGGGGTTATTGACTGAGGAGGTGATGGCGCTTTGAAGGATCACTGACAGAATATCGATGAGAAGAATATCGACCTACAAAAATATCGAGGTAAAAATATAGAATGCCAAAATATCGAATCCCTATCTACAAACAGGTAAGTACAAAAATATCGAATCCCAAATATAGTTGTAAAAAATATAGTTAGTCAAAATATCGAATTTTTAAAATATCTTAAAAGTAATGTAAAATTAATGAAATACTATATATAATTAACTAAAACATACTTAAAAATACTTAAATAACTTTAAAATTAATAAATAATTAATGTAAGTAAAAAAAAATAAACATTCATTTTTTAATACATATATATATTAACGTAATATTTATAAAAAATATTCAATATATTTAGCGTAGGATAGCGGGAGGGTAAAATTTACTATTACCACTCCAGTGAGTGCAACAGTAGGGAAAGCATTGGATAGCGCGAGGGTAAAAATTACTATTCCCACTCCAGTAAGTGCAACAGTAGGGAAAGCGTTGGATAGCGGGAGGGTAAAAATTACTATTCCCACTCCAGAGAGTGCAACAGTAGGGAAAGCGTTGGATACCGTAGGGGTATAAATTACTATTCCCACTCCAGAGAGTGCAACAGTAGGGAAAGAGTTGGATAGCGTAGGGGTAAAAATTACTATTCCCACTCCAGAGAGTGCAACAGTAGGGAAAATAATGATTTAATATTTTAATAAAAATAAAATAATTATCAATACCAATAAAAAATTAATTAAAATGACTTACCAATTACAAAATATTTAATAATTAATTCTAAATACCAATAAATATTATTTCTTAAAAATTAATTACCTATTAATTATTAATTAACAAAGAATTAATTTTCAATACCAAAAAATAATAAATAATAAAAAATACCAAGTAATAATTAATTGACAGTAAATTAATTATCAATACACCAAAATATTTTCAATAATTAATTAATTACAATTAAATTACTTCCCACCCCATTCCCCTATAAACCCACAACCCGCTACAAAGAATAAATTAATACAATTAACATAATTATCAATTAATAAATTAATAAAATTAATTACCAATTAATAAAAATTAATTACCAAATAAGAATTAATTAACAATAAATTAATAATCAATACCAATAAATAAAAATAAATACTTACTGAATTACAATTAAATTACTTCCCACCCTATTCCCCTATAAACCCACAACCCGCTCTGAATAATAAATTAATACAATTAATATAATTATCAATTAAAAAATTAATACAAATTAATTACCAATTAATAAAAATTAATTACCAATTAATAATAATTAATTACCAATTAATAATTAATTAACAATGAATTATTTATCAATACCAATAAATAAAATTAAATAATTACTTAATTACATTTAAATTACTTCCCACCCTATTCCCCTATAAACCCACAACCCGCTACAGAACTAAAACGCAAAATTAAATTAAATATAATTAATAATTCCTAAAAATTAATATTTAATTTACTATAATTAAATTACTTCCCACCCTATTCCCCTATAAACCCACAACCCGCTACAGAATTAAATTACGCAAAAATTAAATAACATAAAATTCATTACTTTAAAAAAATTAAAACATACATTACAAAAATAATACATACTTTTAACACATATACTAACACTTAAAACACTATAAAAAAAATCGATATTTTTAACAACTATATTATGACTGTCGTTATTTTGACAATCGATATTTCTTACCTGAATTTCGATATTCTTAACCACTATATTTTGGCAATTCGATATTCTGTCCATTCTATATTAAAAACTCGATATTTTGGCAATTCGATATTAAAAATTCGATATTATGTCTGTTTACCGCTTTGAAGAGGTAGTCTCATTAAATGGGTGTAATTTATAAAATGTATGTTTCCCTTGTCTTTATTGCTTCATTTTGCTCGCGAGAAAGTGTCACTCATAGTCGTTGAATGTCACTCATAATTACACTGAAATTATGTAAATGTCACACGTAAGCAATCTGAAACCTTGGCAGCTATGTGTCCGTACACCCTTGTACCACGTGCCCTATTTCACTTGTGCTCTGCCCACCGTTGCCAACTTTCTGCCTGCCCAGTAGGACAGGGCTGAGACTATGCATTATGTGTGACAATGCATTTCGGTGCGGTGATGCGGAGCACCACACTGAGATGCGTTAGTCTAACGCCTGATTGGTGATACTTGGCAGGACTGCGGACAAAGCCCGGGGACGTGAAGGTCTCATGAGAAAGGCTGTCACAGATGAAAATAGGCCACAGTGAAAGGAGGCAAGAGCGAAAGGAGGACACAAACTCAAGAGGCGCAGGTGTAATGCCAGGTGAAATGGGAGCGTGTGTGCAATAGGAAAGGTAAACGAGGGGACAGAGTTGAAGGACAGCCCGGCCAAAACAACCATTGCTAACGAGATCAGAACTGAAAGTTGCTAAGAAGGAAGAACGGACGGGGACTGGGAGGGCTTGAGGTGCCCCGTCTGGCAGGGTTACTATTGAGCGCTCCCAGCGGGCAGGGGCACAGCTGGAGGTGGGCATGTGTAGAATTAACTAACCCCCGATAGGGCGCAGTGCTGGAAGCTGACAGAGCTGGAAGAGGGCAGTGCTGAGAAGGGACAGAACTGTAAGGGAGCACAGCTGGGTGGAGTTGTGAGGTTTCCTGTCCACTCTCTGAAAGTAGAAGCTAAGCTCAGGAAATCACCATGTCCCATCACATCCTGCTGACTGAGTCCAATAAAAAGAGGGAGTAGTGGCTTTTAAAGGCGCCCTTCTGTTTCTCTAGTAGCCCTACTGTTCTCCCAACTCAAGCCCATGATAGCATAACTGAGTTAATACCCTCAGAACAGGGCAATAACACTTACATAGCCACAACAATTGACACAGATGACTTACTTTAATATGGATTTGACAGCCCAGACTAGCTAGAGAGGCACCAAAGCAGGCCTCTATTCCCCAACACCTGGATGACGGGGAGAGAGTGATGGTAGTAAAAGGGAGGGGGCGGCATTTTTCAATTCTCGCCTAGGGCGGCAAAACACCTAGAAACGGCCCTGAGAAGGTAGACAGTACTAGCGATCGACAGGGTCAATTAGCTAGACTGTACTCCGATCAGGAAAGCCGATCTAAGTGCTCGCATCTTGAATGAAATAAAGTTGGGTTGCGGCAATGTAAATCTTGCCGGTGGTGTATGGAAGAGCATTAAGGCAGTACAAGCAATGGAGGTTATCGATTCGCTAGGGTGTGCTGTGATAGAGATTGCCGATCTATGTGTACAAGGCTTAGGCTGGTTGACCTATTTGCTTGTATACTATGGCATAATTGTGGGATGTAGTGTCCAGGTCTCAATGCATGTGGGGCATAGCTGGGATAGAGGATATGGGGAGGGCCTAGATTCTAGGCCCTCCCCATATCTTATATCCCAGCTATTCACCCCCTTCAAACCAGAACACAGACACAGGCCCATTAGTCTGCCCTTAAATGGGGACTCCTTCCACCCACTGCAAATATCCTTGCCCCACATGCATTGAGACCTAGACACTACACCCCACAATTATGCCATAGTATACCAGCAAATAGGTCAACCAGCCTAAGCCTTGTACACATAGATCGGCAATCTCTATTACAGCAATCCTGCATGCAACACAGGCACTATTGCACCACGGTGCAATGTGCCTGTGTTTATGCTAAGCAGCCCATTGTATGCCACGGCAGGGACAGGAATGTGCTGTATGGTCAAGATATGGTGCACTACTGCCCTTTCCAAGTGATGTAGTGCATCATAGATAGGTGACTGCTGTGCTGCATTGTGCCACATCCCAGACATCTGGCCCTTGTGGCATGTGCACATAGTGGGAGCAACATTCTGTAATATGTAGCTAAGGTTTTCCCATATTGACATACCCTCAACAATCTATCAATGGCAGCAGCTACAGAACATCTGTGAGCAGTAATTTTTCATACCACTCTGTGTGAATGGACAGAACCACATCATCCGCACAGGTCAATCAATCACCACAAAACCATTAAGGTATGCCAGACAAGTCAATATGAGTACAACAGCTACACAATAGATAAGTGTGAGAGGAGTGTCGCCTCAATGGCTTACCTACTCTCAGTATCAGTCAAAGGTCCACAAAATCTATGGTATGATGACTAATACTGTGGAGTTGAGTACATGTGTCACACATGGCAATATACTTGTATGTTGACCAAAGTATCAGAAGCAACAATGGAAGAAGTAGTTTGAAAGACCATGTGTGGCATGCAATGTAAGTGTAGGCCCCAGACATCTGTAAATGTCAATATTGGGTAACAATGTGACACCAACAGTACAAACCACACATATGTATCAGCCACAGTGACAGTCTAGGTACACACATACACATAGGTATCAAGCCACTTTGACATATGTAACCACTGTGATAGATCACCAGTTTTGTGTTGTAAGTTGCCCAAATGAGAAACATGTGAATCCAGCAATAAGAAACTCACAAAGTCTAACACAAAGCTGTCAAACATGTCATACATCAGTCATGAACACAAAATACCAAACAACCTGGATAAGGCAGAACAGTGCACTCCAGGTGCCAATTTCAACATTTACTTGCCACAGTACTGATGACAGAATCAAGGCATAGAAGTACATAATCCCCTACAAGTTAGACTCATACACATACATGTGCTAAACCAAAGCATTGCATCCAGGTCTGGCGCAGACAGCCACTTGTAACAAAATCAGTGTCCTACATAAAAATGGCCCACATCGCAATACCTATGTGTCAATTCAAGTGCACCATGACAACCTGTCTGACAAAAAGCAATAGCTGAAGACTGACAACAAATTGTACAGCTATCCATGTTACATGTTAGAAATGCAACACATGTACGCACCAAAATCACATGATAAAGTAAGTGAACAATTTAAAGGCTGTGTCAATATCATTAAGGACAGCAACAACATCAGTGGTTTCACAGGGACATAGGTATGTGTGAGTATAAAACATGGTGGCACGGTAACAACCTACCTAGGGATGATCAAATGGCCAAAATCAATAATCTGTCACTTTGCTCATGCAGTGAGCGCATATAACTTAGAGTGGTCAAAAACCTCTCAAAATATCTATCACAGTAAGCTACTGCACACACATGAATGTCAGCATGTATAAATGTTCAAAGTATTAGGGCATGCACATCATTCGCTATTACACAGAGAACTGGAAGAGACCTGTGTAAACCAATGGCCAAATGTTTATGGCACAGATATCGTCATATGCTGTAGGAAATGTGTATGATTTATTCAGTACACAAAACACACATGGACAGGAATGTTGCTGTTACAATGAGCATAATCAGTGATAGTTGTTTAATATTCTACTTTCAGCTGACCATGGATCATGACCCAAATTGAACATCCCCAGACTGAGCAGGAATGACAGTACAACCAGGCACTGGTCAAGATCTGGAATATCATGGAACATATGTTTGGTGTGCTGAGGTCCCGGTTCCGATGCAGGACATGTGAGGGACAAGATTGCTATACTCGCCCCTATGGTGTGCTAGATTATCTTGGTATGTGCCATCCTCCAGAACATCTGTGTACGTACAAATGTCCCATGGGATGTGGACCATGAGGAGCAGGAACTAATGGAGGAGGAGGAGGAGTAGGATGAGGAAGAGGATGTAGGAGAGATCCAACACAAAATGGCTGGTAGGCAGTGATGCAAACGCATTGTGTAGAATTCTTTTTCTTATTATACTGTTGACTTGATAGACAAATTGTCCGAAAATAGCTGAAATGTGCAATGTTCAATTACATTTTTTAACTGATTCTTTCTGTTGGCTTTTATGTCACAGTTACTGTAAACATAAAATCACTCACATCTACTCAACTAGAAGTAGGCCTCAACATGTAACAATCATGTTGTCAGACCCGTGGAGCAACATGGGGCAATGGATCGCATTAATTAACCCATCTATATAGAAATGCAATGGGATGCAGTGTACTGCATGTAAGGGAGAGGCCAGGCGTGCCACATACCCACATCTAAATAGTACATTTCTGTGTACATGTTCTTGAGCAGAGTATTGCTGCACAGCTAGCAGTCTTGCTGTGTTCCGATGCAGCAAAGTGTGTTTTGTAAGGTACTCATCACCCAACATGTACATACCTGAGACAAACTATTCAGTGTAGTGTGTTTCACCAATGTGGTAGCATGCACATTGGCAGCACTTTGCAGCAGCAAATGTTGTCGCACATACCTTCACAGATCACGAGTGACAGATCTCATGGACAAAGGCCAAGTATGATGTGTACAAGATCAAATTGTGTTTGTACACAATGCATGCATGCAAGTCTGGGGATCCTCAAAACACTATGTATGTGAGTCAATTCCTGGCCACATTGTAATGTATACCACTTCAGGCCACAGTTGTCAAAAGACACATTTCACAGGCATTTCACAGCAATGTGATAAGGCTCAAAGTCATGTTAACACAATTGTTGTTTTTGCATTTAACACAACAATTAGAGCAGATGACTTTGCACCAGGGTCTGGAGTATAAGCACACAAGAAGTGCTGGATTAAGTCACAGAGAGGGAATGAAGGAAAAGTCTATAGTCTTTGAAGACGCTGATACTCGGTCCTGCTTAGCACTATAGGAGGATTAGTGTGCACTAACCTGATATCAAGTAGTTAGCCTAGTTCTTTCACTTGACTGAAGTTCAAAGAAGATCTCAAGGATTTGACTCAGAGAGTTTCAGGTGATCCTGAGTAGCTTTGCAGGAGGGAAAGATGAGGAAGATTTCAAGGGAGCTGGAGCCACGGGAACCACCGGTTCACTTGGGCTTGAAGGAGACTGGAGCGTTTCTTGGTTCCAGCAGGATTCTTCAGGTGAGTGGGAATGGTGAAGTTTGTTCCTCAGGGAGTGAGGTCAAGCCATGACTCGGGGTTGGGCATGGTTTATATACCCCTCTCGAAGGCTCAACGGATGTAGCTATATCACATGTGGCACATTAGTAACAGTGGGATCAAGGCTTGCCATTGGCTCACGGGATTCTGTGGCACGCTTGCAAATACTCAAGCGCAATGGAATCACAGGTTTTGGGGAACATCAGTCATGGTATCATAGTGTGCTATAAGTACAACATGAATCCTGCGCACTAGACCACTACGCAGGGGGCACAGGAAGGGGTTGTGACAACGAGGGTGCAGGAGGGGTTCGTGACAGCCTCCCCCACAAGGAATGACCTACAGGTCATGATTTGTCTGGGTAAGGGGCATAGAAAGAACGAACCAGGTGAGGGGTATGAACATTGCTGGCTGGTTCCCAAGACTGGTCTGCAGGACCATACCCTTTCCCAGCAATCAAGTAAAACAAGCATCCATTCTCACGCTTGGAATCAAGGATTCTCTGCACCTCGAATTTCAAATGACCATCCAGTATTATAGGTGAGGGAAGGGAAACAGGATGGGTCTGGGCACAATAGAGCTTCAATAGAGACACATGAAACACTGGCTGAATGAGTAGATCTTCTGGCAACTGTTATTTCACACCTGCTGGGTTAATGATTCATTCAATAGAAAAGGGACCCACATATCTAGGTTGTAGCTTACTTGGCCCCCGTAATTGCAGGAATTTAGTGGGCAGCCAAACTTGATCTCTAACCTTACAGTCTGACTGCTGTTGTCGATGTCTGTTAGCATTTTTTACCATACTCAACTTAGCCTGATATAAGTGTAATAACACCTGCTGTTGTGAATCAGCCAGATGTTTTATAAAGTCTCATATGATAGCTACATTTTCAGACTGCATTACAAAGTTTTCGGGCAACATACATGAATGCGTACTAGTTAAACAATAAAATGGAGAAATCCCAGTAGCTGAATGCTGTGAGTTATTGTACACAAATTTAGAAAGGGGTTAAAGGATTCCAAAACCCTTAAGAGTAAAGGTCAATAGATATTGCAGTGTCTGTTCCAAAGTCTGGTATACCCGCTCCGTCTGCCTATCAGTTTGTACGTGATTGAAAAATGGAGTCGACCATCAATGTCCAATGGTGTGCAAAGATTACGTCAAAATTGTAAAATGAATGGCAGGCCTCCATCAGAAATGATGACCACGGGGAGTTCATGCAACCGCATGATTTTTTTGAAAAAACAGTATTGCAAGGGTCTTGGAAGTGGGTATTCCTTTCAATGCAATAAAATGTGCCATCTTCAAAAAAAGATCTACTACCACCCAAATGGTTGTATATCCATTGGAGCCGAGGAAGTCAAGTAATAAAGTCCATGCTGAAGGTGTGCCAAGAATGTGCGGGCACTGGCAAGGTTCATAAATAGCCTGATGGGATGGAATGGGATGCATTGTTTTCAGAACATATTGGGCAGGTCTTAAAATAGTCATGCACACCCTTGGACAATATGGGCCCTCAAACTCATTGCTGACAGTTTGCTATGGTCCTATGGATTTCAGGATGACCTGCTAATGGAGTGTCATGACACCAGGTTAAGACTTAGTGCCTTAATTCTTTCATGTGGATATATAAGGTGGTACCATGGTAAGGAAGCTCATTGAGTACATGTTTATCCTCTCCAGTCACCCAAGAGTCAATTTTTTCTTGACTCATACTCTGCCTAACTCTATCCAAAAAGGACTTTGGGTTGCAGGGTCCTAAGATGTGCTTTCAGTTTACAATGTTCTGTGGTGTCTGTACCTGAGTGTCCTGATTTGTATAACCCCATCTAGATAGTGGATCATCCTTAATTTGTTGTGTGCTTGGCCGATAGGTGACAGCAACATTAAATTCACTGCAAAATAATAGCCATCCTACTTTTCTAGGGGTTAAAGCTTTTAATGACAATATACTGGGCCCCTAATAGGTAGTGTCGCCATTCTTGAAAGCATAATTTAATGGGCAATAACTCTTGTTTGGCAATTGTGTAATTCTGCTCTGCCTGCAATAATCTTTTCGTAAAAAGGGCAACTGGGTGCATGTGTCCTGTTATACTGTCCTGTTGTAATAACATGCCTTCCTCAGCTACCTGGGAGGCATCCACCTCCACATGGTAAGGCTGCGTAGATTCTGGATGTCTGAGTACTGGGGACATGGTGAATCTCTCCTTGAATAAGCAAAAGGCATCATCGGACTCCTGGGACCACTCAAAAGGTACCTTCTTTTTATCCAGCTTGGCAGAAAGATAGTGTTCTGTCTCAGGCTCCGAGTGAGCTTAATCATGATGGCATGGAAGTGTTGCGCCCGGAATGCAGTCTATGCGACAACCAAATTCACTATGAGGAGGTAGTTGTGTGATTTTTGATTGTCAAAGACATCTTGAAAGTCATGGGAATCTATTGGAAGCAGGGTCAAAGGGTCTAGTTTAGGGGCTAAACAAGTCAAGAGAAATGGAACGTTCTGAGCATTATTATAACAATGAGTTTGAAAGTAATGGGATCTCAAGGTGACAAAATGGAGGAACCAGTCAATGGCAGGATTCCTTAAATACTGCCAAAGGTAGGTGCGTCAATGAGATCAAAGGTGACGGTCTCAGTATGCCCTTTCTCACATACTAAGGATAGTGGAGTAATTTGGTATACAATTATCCCAGAATAGAGCTCGGAGCCATCCACGGTTTTAACCTGTGGGCTGTGTAAAGAATGGGCCAAGGCTAGATCTAAGAATTTTCCTGTGGCCCCATAATCTACAAACATGGGCAAAACCTGCCTCTGTTGGGGTGCAATAATAGGCGTGACTGGTATTGTTAAATGTTGTTGAACTTTATGTGAGGTATTAGCCAGGTAAATGGGGGTCGGTTCAAGATCTACACCCTACTGAGTGACCCCTATCTCAGCTAGGCACTCTAACCTTTTCTGCACTGTGTCAGAAGTCAAGGCGCCAGCCTTTAAAATTCCCTTTGGTGTGGCAGAGCATTCTCATGGAAGATGCCCTGCTTTACCACAATACAAACACAGGTTTCATTTCTTTCTATGTTCTTTTTCCTCGATGATCAGAGGACAGCAAAAGCCCCCAATCTGCATGGGTTTTGAATTGTCTTGATTTTTAGACTCTGTCTCTTTCCGCTCACACTGAATAACTAGCAGTCTGGGTTCCCCTGGGGGGCATTCCCCCTTCATTCATTTAACCTGTGGTCAAGCCTGACAACCAAGTCAAGGAACTTGAAACAATCTGATAGTAAATATGCAATGTGATCCAGGGAATCCTTTAAGTCACCCTCCATAAAAGAGGGACGTTCTTTTTTCCTCTGGCCACTGGATTTCCATGACTAGTTTACCAAAGGCAGTAAGGTAGGTAAGAAGATCTTTATTGCCCTGATGTAGGTTTAACAACTCATTGTCGATGGCTTGGACCAAAATGTTCTTAGCAAAGAGATGGTGCATCGTCTCTTTAAACCTTCCAAAATCATGAAAAACTGGGCCATTGTTTCAATGAGTGGAATAGCCCAATTAGTAGCTGTCCCCCACAATAGGATATGATAAAGGCAATCCTAGTTGTATTAGAGGGAAAGGTTCTGAATGTGCAAAGAAACTGCAACTGCAACTGACTCCAGAATGCTAAAGGCACAGGGGTTGGAGTTGTAATTGTGACATGAACAAGATTAGCATTTCCAGTAATGGAAGAGCTTGTTGGATTTCCAAAACTCCCAAAGTGTGAAGGTTACAGAACTAGAAGTGTACCCTAGGGAACCACCCCAGTCCCCAACTAAGATAACCATGGTGAGGAGCGAGAGTGACACCACATCAGTTCATCTTTAAACAACTGATTTTCCTGTCGCAAGGACTGATCTTCATGCTGTACATCCCCTAAAGTCCTTGCTAAATCTAAAACACTCGGTGTGTCCTTGGGCAGGGCCTTGGCCAGGTCCTGAAAGTGTATTGGGTCATCCATGTCGTCTGAGCAGTGGAAGCATGCAAGGTTTGGCCCTCTGTCATGCACTTACCTGGTCCCAGCCGATGCTGGACCTCCTATCCCTCTCAGAGCTGCACAAGACCAAGGGACTAAACCCCTTAGATCACACACAGCCCCCTGGGGGAAGGGGGTGTAGGATAAAATAAGAAAAGAGAGACTTGTGGTATGGGATCTGCTCAGCAGCCGTGCAACACTGCGTAACAGGATTTGTCACTTCTGAGACCTTCTGCGTTTGTGAGGTAGATGTGCACTGGACCAGAACTTCTGGTGTTGCAATGACGCAATATACTGGAAATAACAAGAGGAGGCAGTTACCATCAGTACTCGAAAAAGTCTCTATATACAGTGACCATGCATTGACTTCAGTGACATACACTTACAGGTTTCATCAGCAGCTCAGCATGAACAGCAGAATAACCAAAATCACAGATTGGAGTGTGTGCACTCCCAAGGATAAACTCGGAACACATGTTTGGGTACAAGGTTCATGAATATATCAAAGACTCTGAAGTGCGACTCTGAGTTAAGCGGGGTTTACATACCCTCTTGAAGGCTCATCGGATGTAGCTAGATCACGTGGGGCACATGGTTTTCTGGAAAGCTCTCGAACCCTTGTAGAAAATATGTGTTAGTGCACTCAATTTGACCTTACAGGAAGGGCAGGTGCAATTAGACGATCGTAACCAAGGCCTTAGTATCAGTGGGAGCAAAGCTTGCCATTGGCTCACAGGACACTGGGGGAAGCTTGCAGGGACTCAAGTGCAGTGGGATTATGGGTTCTGAGGGACACTTGCAAATACTCAAGCTCAAGGAATCAAGGGTTTTGGGAACATCAGTCATGGTCTCATAGCATGCCATAAAGTGCCACAGGGGTAATACAACTTAAGGCCTGCACTCTAGACCACTACGCACGGGGCACAGGAAAGGGTCATGACAGAGAGGGCATAGGAGGGGGTTATGACAACCTGAGTGTACCAGTGCATAGTAGAGGGGATCACAAATCTTGTATCATACCAATGGAGAAATGGCATTTGAGTGTGTGCCAATACATAGGCCTGTGTCAGAAAATGCTGTCTTCATAGACCAGGAGGCCCACACAAAGACTGGCCCTCACAGTAGATGTGCTGCTTCTGCCTTTGACAAGAGTATGATAGAAATCATGTGTGTTTGGCAGAATGATGTTAATTGATCATCAGTAGTGTGCATGGCCATGTGACCCAGGTTCACTGCAAAGAGGCCTAAAGGCTCACTCACCTATTCCAAAGGTCTGTTACTGTGTGTCACACACCCCTGCCCAACATCATGTTCTTAAAAATATGTGTGCATGATAACACCATTTTCAGAACACGTGTGCCCTTGGAAGATATACACAACCAAAAGGTTGCAATGTGGAACAGTTTGCACATGCTGAGAGTGTGTGTGCTGTAAGAGTTTGTTCACCTTCTGACGCTCAAGCACTGTCCAGGGAGTGTAGAACCAAACATTGTATGATGACTGAGTGTGTGTGCACTGCACGTCATGATGTTTGTTTCCCTCCAACACATATGGATCATGGTAGAGTTCCCCTAATGTCCTGATTGTAAACAGAGGGGCATAGAATGTGCATAGCCACACAGTGCAGCACAGATAGTCTCCCTACTGCACAGCTATGTGTGAAAGGTAATTGCAAGCAATGTGCTGTATCTAACTGAATATAAAACAATCATGCCTTTTCCCCTGTGCCAGTTAAGTTTCAGCTGCCTAGGGCCAACACAGGCAGCTGCACCATGGAGCAAGGATGCAACTATTGCATGCAGGAAAGTATGTGTGCATGAAGGGGCATCTTCCTGCTAACAAAAATATCCTTCAAGGAATATTTCACCATCTATGTGGGCTGCAGAACACAGCACACATAGAAAAATTAAGTAAGGAGGATAATTTAAGGTCTAAGTCATTGTAATGGCACTCCGGGAAGGTAGTACTTACTGGCACATTTTAAGATTTACCTGGTTTGGTATGTTTGGAAATGCACATATAACCATCAGATGTGAATTGGTGCCCCCATGCAACAGTCACGGAGCCTCTCTCTGGTGCACAGTAAGCTAGTGCAGTGATTTTCAATACATAGCATCACTCGTGATTATTGACCCTTCTCAGGGCTACACAAGCTGGCCTTGTTTGGCTCAAACAATATACAAATAGATTTACCATGCTGCATTGTGGAAGTGCCACACATATTGGTTCAGACATATAGCCCTGAGTGCAGAAGTGCCTTTACCACAACATTACATGATGGACCTTGCCTAGCTTTATGTGCAAATATATGGCTGCCTGACAATCACATGTGCCATATTGGAATTATGCCATATGTTTCTGAAATATCCAGTAAATCTGCCAGCTGGGTGGCACATACACTGTAGTATGTGTGAGCCAGCCTGTCTCTGTGCTTTCCTAAGTGTGTGTTGCATCCGTAACATCTTATTGTAGGATTCCCAACAGATTGAATGAATAAAGACAATTGGCAGAATAGGAAATAAAATAGCCTGGCACATGGGCCCCAGGAGCATTCTTTCCATTAACATATGACTGTGGGGGACGTTCCAGTGTGTATCCTGGTAATTGCTGTGACAACGTAAGCATTGGGAGAGGATGTGGCCTAACGGCTAGGGCGGTTGATCTCAAATCTGGGGAACCGGGTTCAAGTCTCGGCAATGAGGCTCAACATCCTGTGATTCTGGGAACATCACTTAATCTCCCCATGCCTAACAAAAATTAATGTGTCCTTGTGTAACACAACTGGTGCTCATGTAAAGTGCTCTGATACCTGATACCTTCAGGTCAAGTTTGCGCTATATAAAAAAACGTGATCAGAATGCACCTGATCCCTGCCTTGCTGTGCTGCCATGTTGCCTGTTTTCCCCTGGCTGGGTGAAGAGAATGCATATTCAGTTCTTGAACCCAGACTCACTCCACAATCCATGAGCCGGACCACCGGTTATGAAGTGAAAGGGGCATGAACTAATTACAGGCACCCAGATTCACCACCTGGACCCTGCCCTCTGTCATACAGACTTGTCAAGTGGTGCCAACCCAGTCCACAGCTTTGCTAAGTACCATGGAACACTAAGGGCCTCTTTAGCATGTTGGTCAGAAAGCATTCCGACCGACCCCTTGTTGGAAATCATTTCCGACCGACTCGGGTTCGGGGAGTTCGACCGGCCAATTATGATGGTTCTGAACACCGTTCAGTCGGACTCCCATTGACTTCAATGGGAGCCTGTGTTCTGACCGACAACACTGGCTCCCATTGAAGAAAGGGGTGGTTGCAGAAAACCTAGCACCCTGTGGTGGGCACCCCATGGTGCCTGCCACACTGTGCATGGTTTTACAGAGGGGTCCCATGACTACCCCCACGGGCCCCAACCGGAGGCCTCCAGGTGAAGGGGGGCCTGCTAAGTGTCTCCAAAGTCAGATTCCGACAGCCGTTCCGTGTCAGACAAACCAAGCCAGATAGGCTGTCCGAATCCGACATCGTAATACGTCGATCGGAAACGCAGTCCGTAGAGCTGTACGAGTCGGCTCCAATGACTTAATTTCTACAAATGTTGGTCGAAACCGAGTTGGAACGACCGAACGGTTTTCTTCTGTCATAATTCGTCGGTGGGAAATGTTTCCGAGTCGGTCGGAAACACTGGTTCCGACCTGGGTTAGGAAAATCCGAATGCCATTCGGAGCCTTACCGACCGACATCGTAATGAGTCCCTAGGTGTATAAACACATATATGACTTAATTGCAGCATCACCACAGCTACCTAAGTCCACGCAAAACTATTTCAAACCACAAAAGGAAGATAAACTTGAAAATGACTCAAGTCCATACAATAATTACTTGGTGCCCCTCACAACAAATTGTCATTAAAGATGTCACACCTAAGAAGGTATGATGTCACACATATAAAACTATGACCAATGAAATGTAACAAACTTTGAACATGTCTGCTATAAATCCAGGACCCATCGAAGTGAGTCCAAGCTGTGATTTCCTGAATTTCATAGTCCTCTACAGTAGATCCCACTCATGTTGCATGGAGCATTGCACCATTTGCACCAGTCGTAAAGCACGCATTGACGTCAGTGCATGTATAAAACTGCATAGGTGCTAATGCGGTGTGCATTCATCACACAATGGCAATTTCAGTACTGATGTGTCCGAAAAATGACGCATTTGTTGAAAACGGGTGAGATTCACCCAGGAAATGACACAATGGATGTAGCAGGCTACATACTAGGAGGTGTGAAGTTACTTTCACTTTCTCTCACTCTCTGTGCTTGGTGCTGGAGGTGTATTGAGAGTGTAAACCAAAGTGGTATGCAGTTCCTATTGAAAGTAGCAGGTCGTTGTATATGTTTGAAAGTACACACAATGGTGTTCAATCAAAGAACAGGAGGATGATTTCCTCCTTTCGGAAAAAGACCCTCACACACCCAGCCAGCTAGGTGTCTTGCTTCATCATCGGGTCTGCTCCTTATCGGGTCGGCACTGCAATACCCGATCGGCACCCGAGATGGGGTCTTCTTGGCGGAGATCTTTATTCCTTTACACCGTTGGGTGTAGTGCATGTGAGGGCCCTATATCAGTGTAGGTGTAGTGTGAAGGGGTGTGAAATAAAACAGGAAATAGTGGTCCACTCAAGACAATTTTAATGAAATGTGGCCACTAACCTGGTTAAAAATGAAAAAGCGCGCATAACCGCTCTAAGGTTGCGGAATTATACGCTTGTGATTCGGGTCAACATGTTTCTTGCCTGTTATCAATTTGATGGCAATTCCTCAGGACCTAAGTGAGATCTACCTACACTTTTTGGTGGTGGTCCGAACTACGTGGAGAAGAAGTCGTGACCACCCATACAGCACCCTAAAAAGTGGTACCTGTAGATCTACAACATAGCCTGCAACAAGAGATTCATAAAAGTTAGTTGGTCATAGTATAACGGTTTTTCATACATTGATGTTTGTGCACCAATTATCCTAAGGTGCACTAAACGCATGCTTCACACACAAGTGATTGTGATCATGCGTCAGAAATGAAACAGTTACATTAAAAAGCAGCAGCAGTGATAAAAAAAGTACCTTGAAAATCAGGCACAAAAGTGTAACTCACCCTATTTGGGTCACTATGCGCGGCATCGTGTACCGGCAGATGTAAACACTAAAGGTGTAGTGTCCTAGTGAATGGCAAAATTCAGAAGAGTTAAAATATGGACATACAGGCACAGTTTCCTGTAGACAGTTATCTGGTCAGTGGTTCAATCACAGCAATGATGGCCCCCAAGGTGAAGGTCATCACACAAAAGCTCCCACGCCTAGAAAAGGAACCTTGCGTATACCGATCCGCTGTAAGAACAGACACGCCCCAGGCACCTCCCTACAGCGCGAACCGATGGCTCCAAGGAGGCCAACCAGGGGCTGGTATCCGGTTATGCCACAGGCTAGCGCCGAGGTCGAAAACCCGAGGCACGTCCCCAAAACAACAGAAAAGTGCCCACAATGATTGATCACCGTTCGTAAAAGCGCCGTCAACCCACAAGGGTTGTTCGAGTCACATGTACCCGCTTACAATTACTCGATCGTATCTTTGTGGCCCACTGGACCCCAGCTGAAAACACGTGTAAGGCAGGGGGTCTCATGTACTCCTATTAAGCCCGCAGTAGGTTAGTGCTGCCTGTGCCGGACGTGAGCGGTTCCCTCCCATTTGTCGGTGCCCTGTATGAGTCGATTCCCCCTAGGCATATCCCATTCCCTTTCAATAATCACAAAGAGAAATCCAGTGGATAGACGGTCGTCCTACCCCTCACTATGCCGGCCCGGGTGGTGCTGAGTTCATACCGACCTGGTTAGTTATACCTCCGGTCGGCCATACACGAGGGGCGGGACTTCCGGTCTGAGCAATGGGAAAAGGCTGGAGTGCTGCCCGTGGTGTCGGGCGCCATATTGGAATTATCGCCTCTGTCGATACTGTAGGATAAATCGAGCAGGTCAGCCGTGACTATGGGCGCCATATTTGAATACTCACTAATTGTGGTGTTGATTAATTCAAAGCAGATAGGTGATATCAGAGCTAAGCTATTCCACGAATCGGGAATAACATTGTGGTGTAGATAGGAATTACTTATGTGTAACCAATATACAATTGTTGGTGATTATTTTCTGGGTCTTACTATATATGTTACCAAAAGGAATGGAATGTTGGTAGGATACGTATGTTAGTGTTAAAAAGATATCTACCACAATTCTTGCTCGTGAAAGTCATAGTAATGATCATTTTAGCACGAATAGGGATTACTTGAGGAATACTTAGGGCGCCATATTGGAACCTCGCTTATTTGTGGTGTTGATAAATTCAATGCAGTTTGGTGATAGCAGAGCTAAGCTATCCCACAAGTCTGGAATATCACTGTGGTACAGAAAATAGTTACTATTATGTAACCAATATGCAGTTCTTGGTAATTATTTACTGGGTATTACTAAGTATGTAACCAATAAGGGATGGGATGATAGTTGGATGCGTATGTTTAATATTAATGAGGTATCTACCACAATTTATGGATGTGAAAGTCATATTAATGATCATAGTTGTACAGATAGGAATTACTTGAGGAATACCCCAAATGGAGTGAATTAGGTCAGTAAACTCCAAGGTATATCCTCATTCAATCCTTCTTTATCAGTGACTAACCTCAAGACCCATCGTTGTTCGAGGCGGAACAGGGAATTTTTGGTCATCCCTGGATGGGCTTCAAGCACGCCCCAGTTGAAGGAGTCAGGAGAATGTTTCTGTTGTTCAAAATGTGTTGTCATTTTCGTATTGGTCTTATGGCATCTAAAGAGCCCAAGATCCCATACTTTTACATCTTGCCCAAAATCCATAAGGGGGTCACCCCGGTCCCCGGACGACCCATTGTGTCAGGGATCGGGTCCATTTTGGAACCCCTTTCACGTTTTTGTGACCATTTTTTGCAACCGATGGTGAGAGCTACTTCGTCCTTTATTAAGGACACCACAGATGTCCTTAGGTTACTTGAGGGGTCCAACATCCAGAAGAGGTAGACCTACTGATTACCCTGGATGTTGAGGCCCTCTATACTAACATCCCACAAAGGGCGACCCTGGAAGTTATTGAGGATGCACTAAGCCATGGCAACTGGACTTCTCCCACTCCAGTGGCCTTCATATTAGAGTGTGCCACCTTAGCCCTAACGGAAAATTTCTTTCTGTATAACACACAACTCTACCATCAAACGCAGGGCACCTCTATGGGCAGTACATTTGCGCCGAGTCTGGCATGTATGTACATGTCAGCATTTGAAGAAAGAGAGATCCATAGCTCCAGGAATCCATACAAGACTAATGTGCTGATGTGGAAGAGGTTCATTGATGATATTTTGATCCTATGGAAAGGAGAACGCACGAAATGCGAAGAATTCTGTGCCTGGATTAATACACTTAACCCTTTCCTGAAATTTACAAATACTATTTCTGAAACCGAGATCCCCTTTCTTGATCTACTGATTAAACTGGAGAATGATGTTATCACTACTACACTCTATCGCAAACCAACAGATAGAAATAGTTTATTGCTATTTAGTAGTCACCATCCCAGGGCCCTAAAACAGAATCTTCCTTTCGGGCAGTTCCTCCGCATTAGGAGGAACTGTAGTTCATTAAGAGATTACCAGAAAGAGTCCAACACCCTGACAAAAGATCTTTGTCGGAGAGAGTACCCTAGACACACGGTCACACTTGCTTGTAAAAGGGCTAAGAACAATAACCGAGATAGCCTACTAGAAAGCAAACCTAGAGAACCGGATAATGCCATCACTTGCGTGACTACCTATACCTCTGACTCCAACCGTATGAGAAACATCATCAAGAAACATTGGAGCATTCTTAATACAGGGACATTAACCCTACCTGTACCTAGGTTTGCATTCAAACGGACAAGCAATTTAAAGGACATGCTCACACACACAAGACCCAGAAATCTCCAGAGCAGAGTACAAAGAACATTATGGGATTTACCGCCTATAATGGGACATTACCCATGTGGGTCCTGCTCAGTGTGTCCTCTCACTAAAATCACGAAAGAACTGACTTTCCCTAATGGAGTCAAATGGAAGATGAACAAGCATACGAACTGCAATACTCCAAACTGCATCTATATATTGAGTTGTCCTTGTGGACTCCTATATATAGGAATGACAACGAGACCGGTGAAAGTCCGGATAATGGAACACAGAAGCAACTTTAGATGCCATAAGACCAATACGAAAATGACAACACATTTTGAACAACAGAAACATTCTCCTGACTCCTTCAACTGGGGTGTGCTTGAAGCCCATCCAGGGATGACCAAAAATTCCCTGTTCCGCCTCGAACAACGATGGGTCTTGAGGTTAGTCACTGACAAAGAAGGATTGAATGAGGATATACCTTGGAGTTTACTGACCTAATTCACTCCATTTGGGGTATTCCTCAAGTAATTCCTATCTGTGCAACTATGATCATTAATATGACTTTCACATCCATAAATTGTGGTAGATACCTCATTAATATTAAACATCCGCATCCAACTATCATCCCATCCCTTATTGGTTACATACTTAGTAATACCCAGTAAATAATTACCAAGAACTGCATATTGGTTACATAATAGTAACTATTTTCTGTACCACAGTGATATTCCAGACTTGTGGGATAGCTTAGCTCTGCTATCACCAAACTGCATTGAATTTATCAACACCACAAATAAGCGAGGTTCCAATATGGCGCCCTAAGTATTCCTCAAGTAATCCCTATCCGTGCTAAAATGATCATTACTATGACTTTCCACGAGCAAGAATTGTGGTAGATATCTTTTTAACACTAACATACGTATCCTACCAACATTCCATTCCTTTTGGTAACATATATAGTAAGACCCAGAAAATAATCACCAACAATTGTATATTGGTTACACATAAGTAATTCCTATCTACACCACAATGTTATTCCCGATTAGTGGAATAGCTTAGCTCTGCTATCACCTATCTGCTTTGAATTAATCAACACCACAATTAGTGAGTATTCAAATATGGCGCCCATAGTCACGGCTGACCTGCTCGATTTATCCTACAGTATCGACAGAGGCGATAATTCCAATATGGCGCCCGACACCACGGGCAGCACTCCAGCCTTTTCCCATTGCACAGACCGGAAGTCCCGCCCCTCGTGTATGGCCGACCGGAGGTATAACTAACCAGGTCGGTATGAACTCGGCACCACCCGGGCCGGCAGAGTGAGGGGTAGGACGACCGTCTATCCACTGGATTTCTCTTTGTGAGCATTGAAAGGGAATGGGATATGCCTAGGGGGAATCGACTCATACAGGGCATCGACAAATGGGAGGGAACCGCTCACGTCCGGCACAGGCAGCACTAACCTACTGCGGGCTTAATAGGAGTACATGAGACCCCCTGCCTTACACGTGTTTTCAGCTGGGGTCCAGTGAGCCATAAAGATACGATCGAGTAATTGTAAGCGGGTACATGTGACTCGAACAACCCTTGTGGGTTGACGGCGCTTTTACGAACGGTGATCAATCATTGTGGGCACTTTTCTGTTGTTTTGGGGACGTGCCTCGGGTTTTCAACCTCGGCGCTAGCCTGTGGCGTAACCGGATACCAGCCCCTGGTTGGCCTCCTTGGAGCCATCGGTTCGCGCTGTAGGGAGGTGCCTGGGGCGTGTCTGTTCTTACAGCGGATCGGTATACGCAAGGTTCCTTTTCTAGGCGTGGGAGCTTTTGTGTGATGACCTTCACCTTGGGGGCCATCATTGGTGTGATTGAACCACTGACCAGATAACTGTCTACAGGAAACTGTGCCTGTATGTCCATATTTTAACTCTTCTGAATTTTGCCATTCACTAGGACACTACACCTTTAGTGTTTACATCTGCCGGTACACGATGCCGCGCATAGTGACCCAAATAGCGTGAGTTACATTTTTGTGCCTGATTTTCAAGGTACTTTTTTATCACTGCTGGTGCTTTTTAATGTAACTGTTTCATTTCTGACGCATGATCACAATCACTTGTGTGTGAAGCATGCGTTTACTGCACTTTAGGATAATTGGTGCACAAACATCAATGTATGAAAAACCGTTATACTATGACCAACTAACTTTTATGAATCTCTCTTGTTGCAGGCTATGTTGTAGATCTACAGGTACCACTTTTTAGGGTGCTGTATGGGTGGTCACGACTTCTTCTCCACGTAGTTCGGACCACCACCAAAAAGTGTAGGTAGATCTCACTTAGGTCCTGAGGAATTGCCATCAAATTGATAACAGGCAAGAAACATGTTGACCCGAATCACAAGCGTATAATTCCGCAACCTTAGAGCGGTTATGCGCGCTTTTCATTTTTAACCAGGTTAGTGGCCACATTTCATTAAAATTGTCTTGAGTGGACCACTATTTCCTGTTTTATTTCACACCCCTTCACACTACACCTACACTGATATAGGGCCCTCACATGCACTACACCCAACGGCGTAAAGGAATAAAGATCTCCACCAAGAAGGCCCCATCTCGGGTGCCGATCGGGTATTGCAGCGCCGACCCGATAAGGAGCAGACCCGATGATGAAGCAAGACACCTAGCTGGCTGGGTGTGTGAGGGTCTTTTTCCGAAAGGAGGAAATCATCCTCCTGTTCTTTGATTGAACACCATTGTGTGTACTTTCAAACATATACAACGACCTGCTACTCTCAATAGGAACTGCATACCACTTTGGTTTACACTTAGTTACGGGCCTGTATGCTGGACCTAGATTAAAAAAGGCCCTAGGTTCCCCCCTTTTGGTAACGGTGTATTGAGAGTGTCTGTGCGATTGGTGATTTATTGGTCTTGTCAGTGTGTGTTCTGTCTCTGTCTTGTGTCTTTGTCATACCTTTTTGTCCTTTGTCATTGTTTTGTAAAGATATTTGTCTTTGTAATTTTGGGTGTTTGTCTTTTTGGGGTTTAATCTGTTAGGGGTAGTTATAGCTGTCGGGGGGTGTTATTTTGTTGTTAGTATGTTTGGAAGGGATAGGGACATGTCTGTGAGGGGCAAGAATTTTACAGAAGCACAGTTGGGTGGACTAATATGATTGATTGTCCATTACCTGCCCAGGATGGTTTCGGCTGGGGGTAGGGTGAGCCAGGGCTACCCAGCCAAGGATGAGAAAGATTGGTGGGAGGGTGTTTGCTGGTTGACACCACCTGCAGACTTTTAAGGTGGATCAGACCAGTGTCCAGAGCAAGTATTGATGGGCTGATGTGGTGGCACGGGAGGCCGATCTCATCAACCTCCTTATACTGGCCGACCTGCAGGTATGTATACATGTTCCTTCTGAATTTTGTGATGTAGCTATATCAGTAATGCCAAACATACACATGGACTGTACATTATTTTTGTAGTTGTTTTTTTCTTATTGCAAAGTGCAAGATGTATATCAAAAGGTATTCATATAAGTAACTGAAAAAAACAAAGGGAACTTTGTGTACCTCAGAGCGCCTACATTAAGCAAATGTTAAGGAAGCACAGTACAAATTGCTCCATTGCCATACCCTGGGACAAGGGGCTGTTCAATGGTTAGTGGGTGGTCATTCTAAATTAAAATTCATGGAATCACAAGCATTTCCATATGTAACATACATGAATGACCAGGGAAGGCTTCCAAATTGCCAGTGCACCCTCTGTTGAAGGCAAAGCGGGAGATCTATGTCCAAAATCAATATATGTGAAATCTTCCATGTATGCTGCACTGTACTGCACATGTACACAGATTAATATGCCTTATAAATATCTGCATGTGCAGAACTGTGTTTTTTCAGGGCAACCACAAAACATTATATGTAGGAAAGTAGGATCTGCTTCTTATGGTTACCCCCACTTTTTGCTTGATGTGATGCTGTTTTTGACTAATCAGAACCCCAGTCTATCTGCTTTCTCACTAAATTCTTGTGTTCAGTACTTAGGTACATCCCAGATTGGATACTGAGGTACCCTTGTCAGTCCCTAGTATATGGTACCCATGTACCCAGGGCATAGGTACCCCAGAGGTCTCCCATGGGCTGCAGCATGTATTATGCCACCCATGAGAGACCATTCAAAATGGAACTACAGGCCTGCCATTGCAGTCTGTGTAAGTTGGTGCATGCACCACTTACTAAAGATATAGGTTTAGTATATCTAAGGGTCACTGCACTTAAAACCTATAAGTCATCCCTATAGCAGGCCTTTACAATCCTGAGGTCAGGGTGCTTGGTTCTAAGTGAGAGGGCGCACCTGCATGAGCAGGACACCCCTGCAGCCTACGGAGTCCATTCTCCCGGGTTGTCAGTGAAGCAGCCATATACTATATAAAGGGGCACCGCGTAATCGCGCGATGACCATCTCGAAAACGGCTGCAACTAATCCTATCATGTTTGGTATCAAACATGTTGTAATCATACCCCCACACCATAAACGTTGTGGGAGGTATGATTCCAAGCACTGGGAGAGCCTTCCGTTAGGCTCTCAGTGTTCCTGGTACCAGCCTTCTAGTCCCGGACAGCACAAAAATGGTTGCTGCCGACCAGAGACACATATCTGCCCTCCTGCTGCTAAGCCAAGCTCTAGCAGGTGAAGGCAGAACAATAGGAATCCTGTCACAGGGAGTTGTGACCACCTCCCAGACAGGATTTAGTGAATTAGGGCTGGGTGGGTGAGCTGCCTGAAAGTCTGCATGAGGGGCACATTTGGGGTTCCTGTGCATAGTCCAGTTTAAACCAGTCCAGGGAGCCGTTGGCTCCTGCTCTGGCGCGAAACTGGACAAAGGACATGGGAGTAACCTCCCCCCCGGTCCGGGTCCCCTGAATCTTCCCAACCCTTTCCCTAGGGTACATAAGGGCCTACCTGGGTGTAGGTCCCTAGATTCGATGTGGGATAAGATTCAAAACTGAAACCACTGCACTTCTACCGTCTGGGCACTCTGGACTTTGCTGGACTTCGTTTGGGCCTGACTTCGTCTCCCTTCCAGTCTGCTGCATTTTCTGTGCCTGTGCATCATACAGGAACCTTCCAAGACCTTTGAAGCATCAAGGACAACCAAAGTTATTTCCCTTGGAGTGAAGGAGTCACTCCCCTGCACTCGCAGGCACCGCAACTAAGTCAACCGGGTTACAGATCCCGAGCTCCTCCAGACTCCGTGGGCTCTGCAACACAGATGGTAGTTTTCCTCAGCTCCCGAGGCCTGCTCTACCTTCTTGCCAAGTTTGAGGCCAGTAGTCTTTGTGGGGGTTGCAATACGCGAACCTCTGGGTACTGCGTCCCCTTTGAAGTTGCAAAGGCTTGTTGACATCTTTGCAAGAAGATCTTCGGCCTCCAAGTAGCCCCAATTCGAGCACCTCCAGTGACCAGAATCTTCAGCCACACCGCAACGTGAGCATCGTGACCTGCATCTTTTGGTGAGCTGCTTGAGGTCCTCTCGCGACTCCTGTGCCTCCGGCCTGTGGGTCCATTTGAGGGTCACCTTTGTTTTCCTTGGGCTCCCCTGATTGCTCGGGGCCTGCCCTGACTCCCCTGCTTGTGGTGAGTCTCCTGGACCTTGCTGGTACCAACCTTGCACCTTCTTGACTTCCTGCATGGGTTGCATTTGCCAAGGCTTGTTGGTGCTCCCGCCAGACACCGACCCCTCAGCACTTGACACCCTTTATGGTACAGCTCGTATCCGGGTCCTGGTCATCCTCAGCATCGCCTGGTCCTCGCAGCTGCAGAGTCAAGGTCACCGTCATCCTTCCTGAAGCACCCGACATTGGAGGGCATCCGTCTTCCAAGTCTCCTTGTAACTTCCGAGTGACATAGACTGTGTCCCCTCTGCTTTCAGGTACTCCTCTTCAACAATCTACATTTGGATTCCTCCAGGACACTTTCTCCTCTTCCAGCAGCGGTACTGTCCCGAAGTTCTTCATTGGGTTCGATGGCAGTTTCCGACGCCTCTTCACACCTATGCACCCAGCTTTCCTGGGATAGGTAACTTGGGGTCAACAATATCCACTGGTGGGGTGGCTCTCCAACCTTCTGTCTTCCACGGGGTTTCTTCACGGTCCACTGGAAAGGGTCCCTAATCTTTAAAATTCCAACTTTGACTTGCACATAGACATGTACGGAGCAGGCGGTCGTGTTCACACACTGCACACGCTCTCCGTTGGGTCCCTATCTACTTAAATTGGATGGTTCTGTGGGTCCACAGCAATTCTACGTCCTCTCGACATTATCCTGACTCGAGTCGTGGTTCTTATACCACTTTCTTAGTATATGGTTTGGTCCTCCCCTGGGGCCCACTGTGTATTAGTGCTATTTACTGTGATTTCTTTGCTTAAGTATTGTGTGCTTTGTGTCTATCTCCATGTAGGAGATACTGTAACGTACTAGATAGTGTTATATAATAAATACATATTTTTATAAATACTTTGTGTGGTTCTTTTTCATTTAGTCCATACTATAAGATTGCATTTTGGTAAAACAATCTGCTTTACACTCCTTGAAGACCAAGCCTGAAGGCTGCTCTCCACAGCTACCACTCGGATAGCTTTCTAAGGTTGTCTTAGACCTCCTAAATCACCATAAGGGTTGTCTGGACTGGTGCAATGTGCCCACTTACATTAGTGGACATCATATACCAGGCCAGCTTCTCACATTATACATGCTGACAAGGCATGCATCTTTTCACAAAGTTGGAAGGTACAAAGATTTAACACTAGTAAGCATTCTGTGCACCAGTGCCAGTAAACCTTTATATGGCTTTTATAATGTTACATGCAGTGTATACTTGTCCTTTTCTAGCATAACAGCACTTAGTAATTCTGAAGGTCAATGTTGTCACCCATGTCTAAGCTGTTGTGTAAATCTGAAATACTGGGATAGCATAGTTTGTAAGATATAAATGTAAGCATATGTTAAAGCACTATTTACAAATCAATGTCCAAAATCATGTCTTTTAGGTGGACATCTACCATTTACCCATGAAGAAATAGACTCCTTCCAGGACCCTTATGCTCCCGGTAAGTGTAATAAGTAAATGTATATAACATTTTTACATCTGTGTGTGATCTATGTAAAATGTAACATTGTGGTGTGTTGTTGGAGATAACAATCACCTACTATCAATGTGTGGTCAGTGTGTGAAACACAACAGAGCCTGCCCACAGATTAATTTGGAATAAAGAAGGAGGAATTCCATTGTGAATGTAGGGAGTATATAAGTAGGCCCCCAGGATCAAAGGAACTTTATATTTTTGTTAATGTTCGCACATCTATACTCATGTGGCTTTGAGCACAGTAACCATAATCTGGTGCAGAATCTGCATGTGTTCAGCAGCAACACATTAGCTAGTACAACAAATCGCACTTAGCTAAACAGTCTTGTTTCAAAGTATGTATCAGCGTAGTGAAATGTGTGTTGCTAAGCATGTCTGGGCAGGGTTCTGTTACGTTCGTCCAAAATTGTGTATGACACAGGTGCAAATTAGGAGCAATATTAATACACAGACACTGTTAGCAACCATGCACAGGTAGGTATGATGGAATCAGAGTCACACCGTTTGTGATTATGGCACATATGTTCCATCAACATGCAGCATACTTTGCTCAAACATGCTGAATACTTTTGAGCTCTCCAGCTATAACATTTCTGTGTGACTGACCATAAGGGTGGCCAAACATACCTGCTGTGCTACACCTACTTTGTTTGTAGACAACAAACCTGTTCCTGTAGCAGTATGACAAACTTAATGCAGAGTTGTGAAAAGATGCATGTCAGTGTCAGGAGGGTAGCCATCACAATCTAACCAATTTTGAATTAGATAGGTGTAATCCAGCCTCAGGGTTAATTGAGCCTCCCTCAGAGTCCTGGTGCAAGGGTGCCTGCATTAAATGCAACACACTTCTTGGTCAGAGAAGTGCTCCGTCATGCATACACACACTACTGATTTATGCATTGTCTATTTTATAATGTGTGCGGCTGCATGCAGCCTTGTGATGATGTGTGTACAGAAACAGATGTAAGTATGACTCACCATGGTTTTGGCTACAATTGTGAATGAGAAGCTACATGTCACATGACTGTACATTTGCCTGAGGGTACATGATTGTAGTGTACCCCAGTCATGTTTTTGCAGGAGATAAATGACTACCCCCTATCCATGTATTGGCTACCTGACACCGAGTAAGTGGTCAGTAATGTGTGCTGCCTTGTGTGAGTCCAGATGGGATATGCAACACAGAGACACACTACCTGGACTATGTCACCTTAACCACTTTCACTTATGTTGATGAGCAAGTCTCAGATCGACTTATGATGATGCAATCCCAAAACCCAACTGTCAAAATCTGGACCATGTGTCCATTTTAAAATCTTGAGTGTGAATCATTGTTCTGTATTATATGGTTGTAATCTCATTGTGACTAAATTTACATATTGTGCACCTAAACAGATGGCACCTGACTCTGTTTTCCTTGCTCAAGGCAGGGATGTTTATGTAGTGACAGTATATTGTGCATATATCTAGCTCTATATTCGGAGTTGGTGTGGTCAGGCACATATGATTGTGTTACAATGTTTGTCTATTTTTACACACATCATATACATGTACAGCTTGTGCTAAAAATGTTTTTCCATTACCTCCTTAGATAACATGGCAGCAGAAGATGCCAGGACCTTTGGCATGCGGCTAAACTGATATTGGCACATCACACATGTTGCAAAGGCCTAACGCAAAATGGAAGAAACTATATAAGTCTGCTATGGCTGAATGGGCCTGCAAATGTCCTTGCACCATGACACCTTATGCAGCAACATCTGCCACAACCCCAACCACAGCAGGAACAAGTCAGCAACAGGCGCCCCAACCTCAGGTACCAGCGAATACAGCTGCAGCCACCCAACCCACAACCCCACAGGCCCAGAGGGCCAGAAGATGCAGTGGCTCCTTCGTCAAGTACTGCATTTTGAGAGAATTGAAGAAAATGAACCTGAGGCTGGATGGCATTCAGAGAGGGCATTCCAGCCTGTGGCAACGAGTTAAGACAATGGAGGAGGCCCTTGTGTAGGTGTACCAACTCAATGAACTCTGTCATGGACAATGTAGTTGTTTGGTTACATTTATTGTTTAGTATTTTAATAGTTAGGCATAGCTAGATAGGGATTTGGATAGGTTTAGTGCAGGTAGGTTATAGCATTTAAATGTTTTTATAGGTAAGTGTTTTTATATAATTTTCAAAGTGTTTAAGGTTTTTAGTGGGTGGGGGTGTTGATGTTTACAGTTTGTCATAAAAAAATAAAAAATACAAGAAATATTAAAAAAAAGTACCAAAAAGTATATATTTGTTTAGGCTTACATGTGTAGTTAGTTTATGTTCAGGAGTAGTTGATGTTTGTATTGTGCCAATGTATGTGTGTTAAGGGGGGGTGGGGTTGATGTTTAACATGTTTTTGATGTTTATTGTTTAAGATAGGTTAGTATAAGTTAAGTTAGTGTAAGGTAGTGTTAAGGTTAGCTAGTGTAGGATACGTAGATGTAGGTAGTTAAGGATACGTTTAGATAGTATAAGATAGTCTTTAGGTTAGTTAGTGTAGGATAGTTAGTTGTGGTTTGTTTCAATAGATTTCTTAGTAGTAACACTTTTTATACTTTCACAACATTGTAATCATTGCATCTTTGAGAGTTTATAACATTGAGTATATTGAGTTGAGTGCATGATGTAGCTATTGCCCTGAAGACTTGAAAGGTATATGCTGGTTTGTGAGAGGCCTACGGTTCACAGTTAGTGTACCTCACATTTGATTAACTTAAGGACTATATCACATTGTTAATGCCTTGTGAGTTTGTCTTAGTGTGATTTGACACACAGCCCAACACAGATAGTCACCTATTGTAGCAATGTGTGTGAAAGAGATACAGCATGTATAATTTGGATGGTTTTGTCACTACACATTACAGATTCTGGGCTGTGTTGGGACCCACCCTGTTGCCTGCTACAAACTCACATACCCTTGCACCATTGTGCTAGTAGGTCATTGTTGTTAGCTGGTTACAAATCATGATTGTGGCCCCAACCTGCCTAGAGAACCTCAATCATCATTGACATTGAGTACTTGCTAAGTGTGGCACTTCATGCATGTGACTTTGTGCAACTACTTGCAAAGTTTGAAAACCATGTCTCCCATTTCCTCTTACCCTGGGGAGCCATTATTTGTTCCTGGGTCTGTGCTCCGGCTCCTAATCAGTGATGTGTGTGTATATTGTACAACTGATGTCATGTGTGGTTATACCAACAATAAATACATGTGAGGGCTATCAGGGGCAGAGGAACACCCATTACCCTACGCATCGAGGTGTACCTTAGGTTCTCATCAGTGTAAGCATTAAGGCTATCATATGTGCTTGGTCACGTTGTCCTGTTCACTGAGTGAGATATATGTGGATGTGTGAAACAGTGTTAGTGGCTCAAATGCTTCACAGGCCCCATTTTGAGTAGGTAGGCATTTGTGTGATTAGTAAGGCCTTTTCACTGGGTGCCAGTCAAGTAACTGAAGCTTATTGTCACACCATGATGTTCAACTGTTAGACAAGACATTCCACATAGTGCCATGACAGGGAATGTACATGATGTTTGGGCAAATACAACAAGAACCATGTGATAGTGACTTTAGCTTAATCTCCTTGAGATGGTACGAAGTGGGTTTTGCATATACATACCTACCATATTCTAGTAAGCCCTTTCTGGAACAGACATACAACATGCTCGTTCATAGTAGTGCATTTATTTACAAGTGTGTGCACAAGCATGAACATATTTGCACTTTTTGGGGCAACAGCACCAACACTGTTATTGACTGATGGATGTCCAGACAGAGTCCAATTGGGATACATTTCATGTGACATGTAGAGGTGGGGAGAATTCCAGCGAGGAGGTCCAAATTGCCATTAGGGAAGGCAGACCTCATCAACAGTCCACAAATGGATTAGATAAACAGGTATGCCTACAAAAAGGGACTGCACCAGGTGACAAAGCAGGTGGCATGGTGATGAGCAAAAGATTACTAAAAAACTGGCCAGGAGGCATGGAGAAATGTTACTGGGCAGTTCACTGTCAGAAAATGGTGAAGTCCACATCTGCCTCCTCTGATGGGTGATGTTTGTGTAGGAGATATCTGAGACACACATACATCGGGGGCAGAAGATGTGACGCCCCTGCGACCCTGTCCCCGGCAGCATTTTTCCATGTATCTTTCAGTGCAGGAATTAATTCTAAGAGTCATTAATTTTGTTAGAAATGTTTTATACTCTTTAATAACATGGACAACAGTTCTGTTATTCTTAGCTAATCTTCTTTTGGTTTCTTCTTTTTATTTACATCTTCCGGAGCTTACATACACCGCCACCTCAGCAAAAAAGATACAGCAGGTAAGGGAATATCCTAGGACAATTTATCACCCTTCTTGTGAGGTAAGTTACATTGTGAGTCATTATATAATTTCTCCTTCAAGTGATATTGAAAGGAGTGGTAAAAGATAATTCACAACAATAGGTGACTACTTTCAATCATACTAAGGTGGAGATAAACCACCTCTTCAAGCTATTAAATAATATGGAAATCAACCAAGAAACGGAATGCTAAGCAAACAAAGATTTTAAAAAAAGACAAATGGTTCACAGGAATAATGTCCTTCTTTCTCATAAACGTATTCCTTTCTTTTCAAACCTCCCTATTCTCTTTTGCTGTCTGTCTCTCCCCTTTAATCTCCCCTTCGATTTAGGAATCAATCCCACACCTAGCGCTGCCACGCTCCCAGGCTGGAATACTCTGCTGGTGTTCTCTCCGCGTCTCAGGCTGTTCTCCTTCCGGAAGTGATTCAGTGGTTTGCTGGAAAGCTTCCTCAACCCACCTCCATGGACGCTGGCCCCTTAGTTTCTCCCCTCAACTTCTCTGATACTTTTTTCCTGTCTTCCTCCCAGACCGCTGGAAAGTAGATGCCTTTGATTTTTCTCCTGGAATCACCTTCCGTGTACTCCGACTCCTCCTCTTGTATTTTTTCCTCATGCATGTCTATTGATGCTATTGTCCCCTTTTGGTCTGCCTGACTTTCTGTTTGCTCTTTCTCATTTAGCTTGTGCTGTAATATAAGAAGGGTGTAGCTGTTGTTGAGTTTAAGTTCGAGAATATAATTTGTAAAGTCCTCATTCCCCATTTTGCGACACTGTGCCAGCAAGGAACGCAGCACAGCAGTGAAAAGGGCCTGATGGCTTGTCAAGAAGGCAACAATGTCACTGTGGAAGGCACCTTCAATTGCTATATAGGAGTCCTGCTTGCACTCCATTGATTGCAAGATGGTACGTATGGTTCCCAGCAGGGTGGCAACCTCACTAGTGTCACATTTGCAGGGCTGTTGTTCTTGTCTCTGCCTCATGACACAAGCAATGTCAGCCAGGGGCTCATCCATGCTATGGAGCCAAGGATAGGTGACTTTAAGTGCCTCAGCTGTGTCCTTATAGGACTGAGTCACTGAGGGGCTCCTGATAGGGGGCCCGCTATGGTCTTCATCCCCGCCCACACCTCATCAACCAGCAGCTGCTGGACTCCTACCACTCACCATTGGAAGACAACTTGGGGGACCTCGGAGTCCACAGCTGAGCTTGGGCTGGTAGATGGGGCATGTCCTGTGGTAGGCGGTTCCTCTGGAGACCCAGTGACTCTGTCATCCCTTGCTGTGACCGGAGAAGGAGTTCCGATGGAGTCCAGGAATTGCAGGAAGGTGCTATCGTCAATGGGGGCAGGATGTCATTACCCACAGGTTGATCATCCAGGACAGGCTGCTGGTCAGGAGGTGTTGTTAGTCCCTCTGCAATGAAAATAAAATATGTTAAGGATGATCTATGATTGATGTTGACATAAAAAATTTGGCTGTAATACAGACTTTATTAACATTCACTTTTTGTTAAACATTGATATGAACAACATATGTTACTGAAAGAAAATGAGGCCAAGTTAAACTGTGGTTGCGTTTCTTATGGCAATATCTTTACATATTTCACATGACCGCTGTGTGACAAGTTTGCCTTTTCGTGTCATACTACACATTGCAATGCAGTTAAACGGCTTGCTGGCCTGCCCTGCCTGTGAGGGTAAGTGCAGGTAAGGGCCACATTTACCATGTTAATTAGCTTTCTTCTTCATGATGGTTATACTGATTAAAGATTCACTTATGGACACCCCTACTGTGCACATTGCACCAAGTCACCAGGGTGCCTGCATTCGCTCTAGCCACTATTTAGCCCACAGCTCCTGGGAAAGTGATGTGGGTCTGGTCATATATTCCATTTGATTTCTGCACTCTGCCTTTCATACAGTACAACACACCAGTCTTCCTTGTTGTGCTCTCTTGCATACACTTTTTACATTCATGGGCTCATATTTGACACAAATTTACACAGCAAGCAACCCTGCTACACTGCAGGAATGCGTGAGGGCATGTTCTTACCATGGTTCATGTATTTGTGGGTAATCATGTAATTTCATTACACACACAGTCATCTCCATAGTGCAGAACAGTAGGTACTGTGTACCATCTCTGAGGGGGATAGGTCCCGTCAAACCTGGAAAATTGCAACCACTGATGCTTACCACATTACGTTATTGCCAGAGTTGATTATCTGCAGAGTATCACACATCTCTTCACTTAGCCCCGCTCACTTGTACATGTACATGACTCCCCTGGCAATCCTCATTTAGACCCAGCATGTCTGCGGGCAGGGAAAGAGATTACACCTCTGTTTCCAGCAGGCAGGAGCATTTTGACAGCTCCTGCTTCCTGGAAGCAGAGTGTTTGCTTTTGCTTGGTGGGAGCTGTAAGTTCTCGCCAAGCAAAAACAAACAACTATGTCCCAGGGGTTCGCAATCTGGGACATAGAAGAGCCGGCCCTGGGGGTTGGTGGTCTCCAGGCCCATATATGGCTCCAGGAGGGGATCCCATGCAGGCCCCCTGCTTTGATCTGCACAGGTCGGCCCCGGGGATTTGATGGTCCCCAGGGCTGTATATGGTGCACGAGGGGGGCCGCAGGCACCCCTCCCTTTAAAAAAAATATATATAATTGGCCCTGGGCAGGTGGTGGTCCTTGTGGTTTGGGGCGTCCAAGCAGCCTCCTCTATGTAGTTTTGATATTGTAATCCCAGGGAGGTGGTGGTCCTCGGGTCCTGGGGTGGTCCACTCGCCCTCTGCTCACCCCCCGCATTTATATAAACAAAAGCCCTGGGGATGTGGTGGTCCCGTGTACCCCCTCTATTTTTTTAAGCTCAGCATGCCCCACGTTACCTGGTGGCTTTCTTTGAAAACAAGGTCAGGAGACTACGCTTTTTTATTTCCAATTTTTGCCACAAATTCATGAATATTTGTGATTTCGCTGCAAAAATGTAAAAAAATTCATTTTTTCCCTGTCGGGGTCCCTATGGGACTGCAGCACCGGAGCTAGAGGGTCAGAGTATTCCTACTCTGCCCCCTTTTCTTTTTTTTTTTGCATTTCTTTTGGGAATCGGCTGAAGCCGAGTCCCAAGATGGCTGCCAATACTTCCTGGTTGAAGTGCTGGCAGCCAATCAGAACTCTGCAAATCTCTGCACAAGCTCATCATTATTCACGAAGGCTTCGCGATTGTAGACATTCAAATATGAATTTATCTTAAATTAATCTCAAAAACTACAGACCAGATTTACACCAAATAGCAAAAAAGCACAGTCTGTGGACTAAAAGCTAGCTTTTTGCCAAATTATGTGAGATTCCATTCAGCAATTCGGGATGTAGGCGTGTCTAAAGTGTCTATGGTAATTATCATGTTAGAACATACTATTTTTACCCCCTTTTTCTCAGTCCCCGCTTGACGGATCGCTCCAAAACTTTCTATGCACAACAAGACTTGACACTTTTTTTTAGAAGATTTTGTGAAAATTTGGCATATGGTGCCAAAGTTATAGGCACGTCAAAAAATGGTTTTCTTATAGAAAGATGGTCCTAACTATAACTACCTACTCATGACTGCCAGTAGCCTCAGGTCACAATAACTTCAACCATAAAGTTATCCCTTATAGGGTGCAGCACTCCCAGGTGTAGAGTAGAAATGCCAGACTAGGGAAAGATTTGAAAAATTTTGGAAATTGTGGAGGAGTGCTGGATTTCTAACCCCGGCAGACATAGGATCATTGGTTTTTTTAAAACTCATAGGGGGAGCTGCTGCTCTTCTGAAGCTCTCCCCATGCTTTCATTCTGATGGTTCCCCTGCCATCCTGGGGCCACAATGAGCGGGAGAGCCACTGCTTTGTTTTTGTCATGCCACCTCACGCCACGGGGCTCCTCCCTTTTTTCTATTTTTGGGGTGCTAGTCCCACCTGGGCATCCTCATGCCTTCATTTGTTGGGGGCAGTCAAGGGAGCACACATCCTGCCGCCCTGCCGGTTCCCACATAGCACGCACCTTTGAGTGATGCAGCGGGAGCTGGATGCTTCTATCTCTCTGCCCACTCCTGTGGTATAGTCTTCTGTGGTGGCTACCCCGCTCCTCCCAGACATGGTGCTCCCTCCACCCTCCTTAGTGTGTGAGGCCAGGGATGGGGTCTAGGCCCTCCATTTTACATAAAAAGCCAAGAGAATGGGGTCATCGAGCCAGTAGACAGTCTGGGGAGGGGACTGCATGCATGCCCCTTCCCTGAGGAAAAATAATGGATGAATCCTGCTCTGAACGCTGGGCTTTGGCCCACTCCAGGGGAATTTCAAGAACTGTGGCAGAGCCCCACATGCTCAGCTGGTATAAAACAAAGTCAAATTTAGCAAATATTTAAGATGCCATAACTAATGCCCCATTGGGCTGATTTTGATGATCCAAGATCATTGTAATCCTGTTGGTGATCTCTAGCAACCTGGGGCAGTTGCAGCAGACCTCCCCACCTCCAAAGCGGTGTAATCATTAGAGAAATGGTTCTCCTGACTCCCTGCACCAGCCTTCCTCCTGGTCTCTGTCTCTGGAAGCAAAAGTCCAGGGTGTTCCCCCAACTGGTCCTCAAGGGGTAAAAGTGGCCAACCTCACTGACCGTTGAGGAGACCCATTGATACTGAAGTCAACTGGGCAGAGTCTAGACTCTATAGTCCTTGGTGGGCATCAGGGGGTTCTTTCTACTAGTTGTGTGTGACGGCCCCAGGGTCCACCAGTGAAGCGGAGAAAAATCACCAAGCAAGAGTTTGTTACAGAGAGCTGAAGGTTCCAGAAGCCAGGCACACCTGCCCAACTGTAGGGTGCCACGTCACACCTCCACCCCTGTCCCAAACCTCCTGCACAGCATGCTGGGACAGATCAAAATGGCATCATCCAGAGTCACTAGTCACATCTCCTCTGGGGACCTTAGCTCTGCCCCTCTCTGACATCACTGCCAGGGCCTTTCTGACTTAATTTTCAAAGGCAGACCCCTCCTGTGTTGGCTCCAGAAGTCTGGGTTCACTCCTTTGTTCAATGAGCAGGCCCATCCCTGGTACGGTGTAACAGCTGATTGATTGATGCAGATCCTTCTGCCCACCCCTTTCCTGAGTAAAGCACTGTTAATTGCTCCCTTTGTGTGGGGAGGCCTTTGTTCCTGCTGCTGGAGAGAAATGTAATTAAACTGCCACAGCAGGGTAACAAAGGGCCTGGGCTTGGATCCTGAACTGAACCAGAGAAATATGACAATTTCTGATGACCCATAAATTGTACAGATATTTTTTTTAGAACTTGTAGAATTAATTTTCCCACAAAGGTTACACCCCACTTTGATACCTCATTGGTATCTGTAGCCAAAGGGAAGCAAAACTGCAATCTAAAGCAATTTTCTCCTGACCTTGTTTTCAAAGAAAGCCACCAGGTAATGTGGGGCATGCTGAGCTTAAAAAAATAGAGGGGGTACACGGGACCACCACATCCCCAGGGCTTTTATTTATATAAATGCGGGGGTGAGCAGAGGGCGAGTGGACCACCCCAGGACCGAGGACCACCACCTCCCTGGGATTACAATTTCAAAACTACATAGAGGAGGCTGCTTGGACCCCCCAAACCACAAGGACCACCACCTGCCCAGGGCCAATTATATATTTTTTTTTTAAAGGGAGGGGTGCCTGCGGCCCCCCTCGTGTGCCTTATACAGCCCTGGGGACCATCAAATCCCCGGGGCTGACCTGTGCAGATCAAAGCAGGGGGCCTGCATAAAGTCTTGTCTACAATTGTATTCTGCTAGAGCATTAACCGCAGCAGACTTTGATGAGTAATGTCCAGTGCAGGGTGAATCAAAACACATTGGGGCAGATTTACAAGAAAGTGACGCATCTGAAGAGATGCGTCACTTTCCCTGCGCCACCCTGAGAAACCCTTGCGCCACCATGGATGCGCCGTATTTACAATACGGCGCACCATGGCGCAAGGATGGATGGATGCATCAGAAATTCTGAAAAAGTCACGCATTGCTGGAGTTGTGTCGCAAGAACAAAGCAACTCCACCAATGCATGGGGAGGCCTATCCTCATTGTGCTGCGTCACTCCTTATGTCTGCTCCAAGCTAGCGTAAGGTTTTGACGCAGTGGCGTCCTAGAAGTGGCGGAGTGAAATCTTGTAGATTTCACTGCGTCACTTCTAGGAGGCATTTTTCCATAGGAACGCCCACCCTGCATACATTATACCTGACGCAGGTATAATGTGACGCAGGGCTTTACAACGTGACACATCTCCCTAGATGCGTCACGTTGTAAATGGGCTGCATTTTTACGCCGCCGCTGAGTCACAAAAAGTGACGCAACAGCAGCGCGAAAATGACGCAAGGGCCTTATAAATCTGCCCCATTATCTGTCCATGACAGACACGAAGATTGGTTTTGAAAATGTGAGTGGAATATGTATAAGACTGGATGGTTAGCTTGTGCACTGTTCTCAGGAGCATTTCAAGATCTCAAAAATGTTTCAACTCTGTAAGTGAAGTGAAAGCCCAAAAACAGGAATGCAATATTGCACAATATTGCTGGCACATTATAGATAGCATAACAGATCATTCACAAATGACAAAGATAGAACACGTGTTTCTGTTGCTTCTAGGTCAGAAAGCGAAAAGAAAATACAGCTAGAACAATTGAAAAAGAAGAAACTAAGCAAAACCCTCTAGATCATGCAGAGCGCTCAATATACACCAAGTTAAAACTGACAATTTTCAAACTAAACTTTAGGATGCTCCGAGAATAAAACCTGAACGTGTGCTCCCATCATGCTGAGCAAGAAAACCTTTAGGAGGTACAGCATTCCCCTCCAGTGGTACCTTATTATCCGCCTGTCTCTCAGGGCCCTTGAGCCTAAACATCAGGGAGTTATTGAAACGATGTGATGTCAATGAAAGAGGAACCTCCGACAGAGATAAGTATGTGAGAAGCAGCGTTAGAAAGGGAAGCGTATTTCCATCACTTAAAAGGATTCTTCCTAAAGTGCTGCGATTCCCTAAGACATAACTTTTCTGCCTTGTATCTAATGGCTTCCCAAAAGGATATCTGTGAGGAATCAGTGATTTCGATGAATCCCTTTCTAGGATACGACCATCACATCCTTACCATTATAGAACTAGTACTGAGGAAAGATCTGACACATTGTCCACACTAGAGGTGTCAAAGTAATTTTATACTTTGGTCCCGGTTATTATTAGGTAGCAAATCCCATTTTTTTTTTTTTAGCAAACTGTTGTTTGTATTCAAAACAGGATTACAATTCAGGTGCAATTGTTTTTCAACCTCGAAGTTCTATCTCATGATTTCTACAAGAAATCACTTCCTGCAAATAGCAGGAGCATGAACCATATTTGTTTCACGCATTAGGGCCCTCATTTACAGGATTTTGGCATAGGGCAGGACAGCAAGAAACCTTGCTGCACTGTCCTACCCTAAAGTGAAAGGACAGGATTGCACCGTATTAATGGAATACAATTGATTCCTGTCCATTCTCACTGCGCTGGTGCCTTTTTGGCAGCCTAGCGGCAACATAGGCACCCTTTGCACTATGGTGCGAGGGTGACGATGTTGCTTGCAGGATTGTTTTTGTGCAGGAAGGGGCACCTTCCTGCACAAAATCAATCCTAGGAGACTTTTTCATCTTTCTGTTTGTGATGTAGAATGCAGCACACATAGAAAGAAGAAAAAGAAGGAGAAATATAAGATATTTCTCCTAGTTATGCCTCACCTCAGGAGGTGTAAGAATTTGGCACTTCTCCAGGTTTACATAGTTTTGTAAATCTGGGGCAGCGTCAAAATCCATGGGTGTTGTGTGGGAAAACCCACTGCGACGCCCATTGAATGCCTCCTGGTCACAGAGAAAGACGACGCAGTGATTTGTGTTGCATTGCCTTGCTCAAGATTCATGAGGCCTCTCAAAGCCAAGCAGTGTAGGTTTGCGTGGCTCCATAAATCCGATTCAGAGCCCTGGGTCACGCGTGTACCACTTTATATGGTGCAAAAGTGACTCAGGGCTCTCATAAATAAGCCCCTTCTTGTGCACCGATTAGCTTGCACAGCCCAGGCTTCTGCAAATTTATTTGCGTGCAATTTACACCTACTTTTTGTGGCCTACCAGTAGTCAGATTCTTGGAAGGTGAGCAATTTTGTATTTTCCTCTTATTGAATGTTTTTGTGCTTAACAATTAATTTTGCTCATGTCACTTTTTCTTTGTTTTGTTTGTACCTAAAAAACTCTGAGGTGCACTGCCACAATTTTCGAGCATGACTCAATTCTAAATGGGCATTACTGGAAAGGGAAGACCTTTTTATTTTAGGTGGTGCTTCTGCAGTCATCTTCCATGTGTGGAGTGTGGCAATATGCCCCTCATTACAGGTCACATGGAAAAAATGGTGGCTGCTATGTATTTCTAAAATATATAAAACGTGATGTATGGAATGCTCAAATTAATCTCAGCCACTGGCAATTATTCAGGCCACATCCCAGTCCATCATTATTTTGCACACCATGCCACTTCAGTTTGGACCCAGCTATATGCAAATCAGTCTTGACCATGCTTCAGTGGGAACAGTACAACCCAAACTCCCAAGCCAGGTCCTCCCTGAACCGGGGCACAAGCCCCATGACCGGTTTCACCCTTCTAATGGGCTCATCATAGCTTGGTTCCAGTGACACAGTGTGCACGGGACCCACATCTGGGTATACCCATCCCACTTACAGTGACATACAAAAGTGTACAAAAAGTGATGAATGGAATGCTTGAATTGGTCTCTGGGCCACATCCCAGTCCAATGTTAAAAAACACTGGATTGGGATGCATCTGCCAATCGATTGCCAGTGGCTAGATTAATTCAGGCCTTCCATCCATCACCTTGTTGTTTTTGCATTAGTTGCTCTAAGTGCGCTGGGTGTGCCCAGACATAGGTGCTTGGCTCACTGTGCAACTGGCACCAAGCTCTACCTGGCTGAAGAGATTTAAGTAGGGCAAAACCGTTGCTTTGTGTTCCGGTTCAAGGAAGACCTGGCCTGGCAGTTCAGGCTGGACTGTCCTCGTGAGAAGTAGGTGTAAGACTGATTTGCAAGTGGCTGGGTCCAAATTGAGGTGGCATGGTGGGCAAAAAAGGATGGATTGGGATATGGACTGAGCAATTGCCAGTAGCTGAGATTAATTCAAGGATTCAATCCATTACCTTGTTGTTTTTGCATTTGACACTGTGATTGCATCAGATATGCCCGGAAGTGGGCCCCGGGCTCACTGTGCCATTGGAACTAACCTATACCTTACTGAAGAACCCTAACTAGGGACACCCCAGTCCTAGGTTGCTTGTGTTCCAGTTCAGAGAGGACCTGGCCTAGGGTTCGGGCTGGACTGTTCCAATAAGGAGCATGGTCAAGACTGATTTCTATATGGCTGGGTCCATACTGAGGTGGCATGGTGAGCAACAAATGAAGGTTTGGGATGTGGCCCAAGCGATTGCCAGTGGCTGAGATTAATTCAAGAATTCCATCCATCACTGTGTTTTTTTGCATTGGAGGCCCTCAGTATTTCCCAGGTCCCTGGTCCCAGGATTTCTGTGCCAATGGAACCAACCTATACCTGGCTGAATAGCCTTAACTGGGGTGAAACCATTGCTAGGTTGATTTTCTTCCGGTTCAGGTAGAACATGGCCTGGCAGTTAGGGCCGGTTCCCATGAGGAGCAGGGTCAAGACTGATTTGCGTATGGCTAGGTCCCAACTGATGTGGCATGGTGGGCAAAAAAATGATGGACTGGGATGCAGCCCGAGTGATTGTCAGTGGCTGAGAATAGTTTAATCATTCCATCCATCATCTTGTTGTTTTTGCATTTGATGCCTTAAGTGCAACTGGTGTGCCAGATGTAGATCCCAGGCTCACTGAGCCACTGGATCCAAGATATACCCGTCTGAGGAGCCCTATTTAGACTGGAACCGGTCCTAGATTACTTATTTTCTGCTTCAGGGAGGACCTGGCTTAGTAGTTTGGGCTGGACTGTTCCCACGAGGAGCAGGGTCAAGACTAATTTGCATTGGGCTGGGTCCAAACTGAGGTGGCATGGTAGGCAAAACAATGATGGATTGGGATGCGGCCCGTGTGATTGCCAGTGGCTGATTAATTCAGGCATTCCATCCATCACCTCGTTGTTGTAATATTTGATGCCCTAAGTGCGTGGGAATACCCAGACATAGGTCCCAGGATCACAGTGCCAGTGCAACCAAGCTATACCTAGCTGAAACGTGCTAACTAGGGCAAAACCAGTACTTGGTTGCTTGTGTTCCCATTTCAGGAGAACCTGGCATGGCAGTATAGACTGGACTGTTCCCATGAGCAGCAAGGTCAAGACCGATTTGCATAAGGTTGTGTCCAAACTGAAGATGTATGGTGGGCAAAACAATGATGAATTGGGACATGGCCCCAAGCGATTGCCAGTGGCTAAGATTAATTCGAGCATTCAACCCATCACCTTGTGGTTTTTCCTTTATATCCCTAGCTTTCCCTTATGAGGAGGAATGTTTGTGGCCTGGGCCTGATTGACGCAAGTAGGGAAGAGAAAAGGCTTTCACTTTTTTACTGCTCTTTGCCCATTGAACAAATGGCTTTTTCACCAAGGCAGGTGTCACATTGATGTTGTGGTCTTGTAGTATCTATGGTTCATTAGTGCTTCTGATCCTCTGGATGGGAAAATTCATACCAGACCATTCATTATTAAACTGGCTTCTTCTTATAGCACAAAGCTCCTACAAGACTGCTTGAATATGATACAATGCATTGCAAATGGATTTCCCAAAATACCTAGCACAAAAACTTTCCTTATCTGGAAGAAGGAAATATTTAAAAGAAAAGCCTCTCTTTCTCTTGATGCTCCAAAATTCATGAAAAGTTCTATAATGAAGTGTGGCTTTTCAGAAAGTGCTCCAAAATCTGGAAATTCCCCACAAAAAATATATACCTGGCAGACTCCTTTTATGCTTCAAAATTAGCTTAAAAAGGCTGCTATTGGCTATTGGCTTACATAAATTCCCAATAGACTACATGTATGTTACTGTCCAAGCCATACAAACCTGATTTCCTCCTCTTGTATCTTTATCAGAATTGTCAATATAAGTTTTGTATCCGATATCTCTCAATCCAATAAATCAATCAATCAAATCAATAAACCAATTAAGGAATCATTATGGATATCACTGAAAAATGTTTACTCAAAACACAATGGGCTTATTACGATGTCCGACATCGCCACTGGTGTGAAACCGACCAACCTCTGGTCGGCGATTCCAAAACCGCAATTAGATGTGACTGCACATTGAGCATGCCACACAGTGCAGGGAAGTGAAGGGGGGCACCATAAGTGCCCCCCCAGGCCTCAACCCTAAGGCCAGGGGAGGAGGGGGCCCTGCTAGGGGCCCCAAAGTCATTCTCCGGCAGCCTTTCCATGTCAGAAAGGCCGACATGGAAAGACTGGTCGAAACTGACATCATAACCCCGATGGCAAAAATGTTGTCTGTTAGGGATTATATTTAGCTACTGATTCGCCGACAGGCTCAAGGAGCCTGTTGGAACCCAGTCAGTTAGACCGGCTGGTTTACACTCCAACCACTGACATTATAATTCTGCGGTCAGCGATGTAGGTCGGTAAGCCTCCGACGAGCAGTCAGAGGCTTACTGACCAACATCGTAATTAGGCCCTACATGGCAATCAATTAAAATATTATGCAACAGTTATATTCAGAATAAATAATCCACAATCTGATCTCGGAATGAGTTTCTTGAGATCACATCACAATTTCGTAGCACACAGAGGTTATATATTTATCCCTAACAGCAACTTCATTCATGTCCAACATCTCAAAATATATCTTCCAAGCTGTTGACTTACTCTTCCTTACCACAGCCGGCTAAAATTTCCCTTCTCTTTAACACTCCTTTCTGGATGTTTACATTTGTTCAAGTATTTTGTGATAGTCACCACAGGAAGTCAGCTGAGAGGAGATCCCTCTTCTAGCCCCATCAAAGATTATGTGGTTTGGGATAAAATGATGGCGCATTGTGGTGTGATAGGCCAGTCCAACTGGATGCTTATTTTCAGGGTTTTCTTGATCACCTCATAAAGTAGGAGCTGTGACAAGATATGGACGTTAAGCAGCACTGCAATTATTTCCAATTGAAATCTCTGAACAAATGTATTCTTCATGCTATGTTAGCAAATGTGCATCATGCCTTTATATAGTTCTGCATTTTATTCATGAGACCGGTAATGGTGATAAATAATTGCAATTGATATTTGCCTATCATGTATGTGTTTAATTAGGATGTGTTGAAAACTGTAAACCATGTTATCTTGTTGAACTTTCTTGATCACTATGACCCCTACACATTATTCATTGGAGAGGAAAGTTGTCTGGGTGAGATGTCCTATTTAAAATATGCAGTGTGCATGCCAGTGGGTGGAGGTATTTTTTAGGGGATTTTATGTGGTACAATGCACACATACAGGTAGTTGAGGTAAAAGCAAACTTTAGACTGAGTTTTAATCCTAAGTAACAGAAGAGACAGGATTAGTCACTTGGAGCATGAAATCAGTCTATATGGAGTCAAATAGAGCCCTAAATGTCTCAGAGGAAACGCAAACCCTGCATACCCTACATATAAATAAACATGTATCTTGTCTTTCACCACACCATTTCAGTATGTGACGACTTCCCAATCTCAATGTTCTTAATTTTCTACTATATTATAGTGATTGGTCACTCATATTCCCATCTACCCAAATTTGTAATAAATATCCCTTCCTCACCCTAACATACTGTATTTTATATTGTACTGCGCCCATTGAGTGATTGATTTTTCTTGTACCAGTGTGTGTTTAATTTTGTACTACCCCATTTTAGTGAATGGTGCCCCTTACACTTTTTCCATTTACTGATGTTCTTGTGATATACCCTCCAGTTGTTTGTATTGCATTATTGTGAATTATGAGGCAAGACACTTCCATTCTTTCTCGACCCTGCTCATAAATTGTAGGACATATCACACCCACCAATCCTAATCTGCACACAGAAATAGTCAGTACTCTAAGCCCACCTACACCATCAACTCATCATCTCACCCGTCAAATGCAGACTGTGCAAGAAACACAACTGGAAAGACCTATTGAGGAGTATGAATGTGACCACTCCTCTGAACACACCTCTTTCTTTGGCTCTCTTATCATAACTAAAAAAGAACTAACAAGGAGTGTGTGACACAAAATATCATAAATGAATGCTGTATGAGCACTCCTAACACCTCACCAATGTGAGATCACACTCCCCATAAGAAGAAAAATATGATGATTTAAGTACCATGGTATTTTCAACTTCAACCAATGGCAGACCTAAGTACTTATCGCTGCTCTCCCTGAGAAGTTTCAGAAGTTGACTCTAAATCATATCTTTTAAAAATAGACCCAGGCAGCACTTTAAGTTCTTCAAACAATCCTGAGCAACTCCTCCCTACTCATTGTGTCACAAAATACCTCTTTAGATGTTTTATTATTTATTGTTCACCGAACTCCAATAAGAGGTATGATAAGAGTTGATTTCATCTACTCATAGTTTCATAATTTACCACAGACAAAACTGGAATATGATAATACACAATCAACATGTACATCAAAGTATTCTTGCCTTCAAGGTTGAAAATTGATATATTGCAACCAATTAATCAAATATTTACTTGGAAAAACAAGATTATGATTAGAAAATGAACTCATTCACCTTGGTCTACTATCTTTTAACACAACTTGGAGATGTTGTTCTAGAAACCTTATTTATCGTGTTTCCGTACTGCAATTTTAAGCAAAATTCTTTAATGTTGACAATAGTCTCTTCCTAAATATTGATGATAAACGCTCATTTAATTTCAAAAATAATTTTTGTGTATCTTCTGTAAATATTTTTTATCGTCCCAATTATTGTAATACCTATAACCTTAAATGGACTTACATTCTTTTTGTTTGTTTCTTTTTTGATATTGGGCTGTGTGTTTCTTAGTAACTCTTCACAAATTTAATTTCCACCGTTAATGGTAACATGTTCGGGTAGTCTTATTAACAATTTATAGAGAAACAGATGAAAATGGGTACAATTACAAATAAAATACGTTATATAGTTCTCCATTTTATCCTAGGTCAAGTAACATGTTTGTCGGTTCAATATCTCCAAATAAGTATCCCTCTTACACATCAATCATGAATCAAAGAGTGCACCATAATTCGTCCTGTGTTCCTAAAACAGTGAATATAAAAGTATTGTTTTAACTTGTTTGGATAACAAAATAAATATGCATTCTAAATTCAGTTCTCTTGCTGTTGCTAGGCTTCATGTAACCTACTTGTGTATTGGTGTGATTTCCTGAGTACAACCCAAGTTCACATCTTTCTGTCATTTTAATATTCTAACTGCCCACAAAAAATTAGGTCTTCTAGCGTGCACCACCCAAAGTGCAAAACAAACACAATTACTATTCAAAGCAGACAACAGGTCATCTATTTAACTTTAGCGAAGTAGTTACCATTGTTACCGCAATTCTACACTTTACAGTTAAATAGGAAGTGTTTTTAATTGAAATGACTTAGTTGCAACAGGGCTCGAACCCGACACTTGGTGTAGGAAAGTCATAAACATTTATCTCTTCCCCATCTTAACATGATGGCTTTCAAGCTTCTATTCATGCTGTAAGAAAAGATGTGTTAATGGGCCCAAACATTGAAACACATCTCTTACCTCTTTCATTCTTACCTTGAAAATAATGCAACTCATAATCAGTGTTTAGACCCAACGCCACAGTTTTGAAAATGTGATTCCAAAAATCTTCCTTTTCCCCTGAAATGGTTTCTATGTTTACACATCACCTATTTTTCGCAGTGCAAGAAATGCCAAACAACATTGCTTTAGTCATGTCTTTTATGGTATGCAATTTATTAAAAGTATTGCCTGTGGGTATTTACTGCCTTTATTTATTACGCTCACACATTGTCTTTCCATATCGCTCTGAGGTATCGTTTGGTTGACCGTACATAGTGTATCTGACCCATTCCAAACAAATGCAGTTTTGATCATTACATTTTGTGGAGAGGAGTTGGCTTAACGGCTAGGGCAGTCAACCTCGAATCTGGGGAGCTGGGTTCGAGTCTCGGCAACGACACTGAGCATCCTGTGATTCTGGGCAAATCACTTAATCTCTCCGTGCCTAACAAAAATGAACGTCCTCATGTAATGCAACTGGTGCTATGTAAAGCGCTCTGATACCCTATTCGGGTAAAGTTCTTGCTATATAAAACTCTGTAAAAAAAAATCATGACAAGTCAAATAATTGCCATGGCATCAATTACCTCCCTTTTCTCCCCTAATACTGGAAAGCATTCTTGCCTTCTAGATAAAGGATTTTACCTCGGACAATGCAGTGCCTGGGGACTTTTATTCAGCTTTGTACTCAGGCATGGTTCAGAAACTCCTATATTAATGGTTGCTTTTGATGATTGATTACGACGCCATGCACACTATAAGCAATTGTGAATCTTGCCTATCAATTGTTTTGGACATTACACTGGTGTTTGATGCCATAGAGCATACCACCATTGTAAATACCACTTGTTCCACCATGGGCATACATGGCAGTGGGGGGTGGGGGGGTGGGGGGCGGGGGGCGGTGGTGTGGTCCGCCCCGGGCAGCACAGGTTTTGGGGGCGGCAGCCTCCCCCTGCTCTTACCTGCCATCGCCATCTCTCAAGTGGCATTAGCAAGCACCCCCCCCACTCGTTGGTGCATTTGCTGCAGGGGTGGCAAACAGAGAAAACTCACCTGCACCCCCTGCTCTTCACTGCGGCCGCCGAAGGGCAGCAAACACAGGGACTCCACCACAGGCGGCCAGAGGGCTAGCTATGCCACTGATACATGGCTTGTAAAATTGTTCAACTCTCTCAAAAATGAGTTATAAGATGTGATTCAAATTGTTCATCTCACTCCTGAGACCTGCCTCCATTTGAGTTCCACATGGATCTATTCTTACCTCCTGCATTTTAACATATACACTAAGACACTGGGAAATTTGCACAGCTGTACCTGGTTATCATCTCAGTGGTTGACGCTAACCAGACAAGGTGCATAATACCACGCCAACTGATATAGAATCCAGACAAGGCAGAAATTCTGCTTTTCCTCTCCAACCCTGAAACCTCTGACTAGTAGTTTGACTCTGTGCTCTAGGACTGCTGGTGTTCACCAAAGTGTGGTCACTAGTACAAAGTCACTCAAATTCCTATTTGATAACAAACTCTGTCAAGAGTTGGAAGTCAAACACATGAGAAGAAGAGCCCATTACTATCAAACACTTCTAAATAACATCAAATTCTACTTACAAGAAGAATATTTGAAGGAAAAAAGCCATACAACCATATGTCACTCTCATAGATCAACTAAGACAATATCCTCCAGTCCAGCTTGACAAAGTTCAGAGTCACCATTGTTAAAACCACATTTACCTAGAGACATACATCATTTCATGCTCATACATGTATGAAATCATTACCCCCCTTCCTTGAAGATCTCAAATAGCTTATTGTAGGGACCCACGTCATCTACAAAACTGTGCATCTTGTTGAGAAGTCATTCCAAAAGACCTTGCCCAAAATTCTATTTTTTAGGAGTGACCGAAATGCGATGAGGAGCAAAGACAACCTATGCCTGGAAGTGGAAAGAAGGCTACACTGCCTTACTTGTTCTCATGTAATGTACTTTGAAAATAAAATGAATGCCACCAGAACTCCAGTCTTCACCTTTTGAAGAGTATCTCAAGATGGTCAGCTACATATGATGACTCTTGTTTCACAACTATTCATTCACCTGCCTTCCGATCGAACGTGTGCATCCTACATTAACAGTCATGCCCCCTCCTTATCTTTTTGACCTAGCCACTGCTTATTGTTTATGGTGGCATCCCCCTACCACAATGGTCCCTATCTATTTGCCACAATTTGAGGCTACAGTGACTGTATTTAGGGCTAGATGTACAAAAATAGGAATAGTGATTACCTAGTCGCGATTTTGTGCAAATCGCAATTAGAAGATCGCAATTCCTAATGTATGAAACTCTTTTGAGTTTCATTAGCTATTCATAGCTCATGAACTTTAATGCGGTAGATCACAACTTGTGTCCCACTACGATTTGCTGCCATCACAGAGATGGTGGCCTGCCGGGCCTTCCCTAAAGGAAAACGGGATGTGTTAAAAAGATGGGTTTTTTTACTTTAAAGTTTTATTTTTTATAAGTGCTGCTAAGAAGTATTTAGCCAACTAGTCGCAAAGAGGAAGGGGTCCCTCGGTGACCCCTTCCAATTTGCAAATGGGTTACCACCCTTTTTCAAATGGAGGTAAATTGCGAATGTTTTGCTACTTCATTTTGGTCGCAAAACATTCCTACATACCATTTTAATTCGGTATTATTAATGGATGCCCTCAACATGCCCCTTCCAAATACTGAATCACAAAACCCGAATTGTGATTTGGTAACAAGTTACAGAATCACAATTTGGGCTTTGTGCATCCCCCAAAAAACATTCTGTTGCAAACGACCAATTCTGTAAATCAGGCTGTTTGTAACTACAAAAATGCTTTGTACATCTAGCCCAAAGCTTCTTGCACAGACTGTTATGTCCTCATAACATTTTACCTTCTGCTTCTCATTTTATCCAATGCTCTCTCTGAATCTATCTAGCTCCGCACATGCAAAAATGCTCATCTGTTTGTTTCACTGTTTTTACTAAAGCAAATATTTATAAGGATGATTTTAACCTGCTTTATTTTTGTTGCCTCTGAATTGACCATATCTGTTCTTTTTCTGATTGTCTGAGAGATGTGACCGAGGGCCTGGCTCATGCCCAAGAAAACATCATGCATAAATAAATATAGTTCTGAATGGCCGTAGTAGCATGTGGGCTTTTCTTGAAAGAGATCGTTCCCATAGTTTTTCAGTTTTTACATCGGTTTGTGGACTGTCTGAAAGCGGGTCTTCCAGACATTCTCTGGCCTTTGTCCAAATAACCATGTGTAAGTTGCAGAAGCCCTTGAATTTGATCTTTAAATCATCCAGCAGCCAGAGGAGTGGCTTTCAGGAACATTACCTGGATTCTTTCATTTTCATGTGAAGTCAAAAAATGTCAGTTTGATTCCGTACTCAATGTAGCCTGTCAATTATTTTTATTGAGGGAGGCTGACCCAAAGTGTACCACATTACTCGAGGGACGCAATGATCAGGTATCTCTTAAATTCTGTAACAGTGGCCGGATCTTCAACAACATGACATGCAAATTGTTTAGCACTCTTTTTATGTTGAAAAAGTAGCTTAATTCTGTGTCAAGGACATGTCCACTTCCAGGTAACTGATACAGGTGATAGGGGAAGCAGAGGAGGTATTGCTGAAAAAACGCTGGGGCATATTATCAAGGCGGCGCTATGAAATTATCGCCGCTTTTGCGTCCGTTTTCAGGCGAAAAGCGGCGATAATTTCATCGCCTTATCAGCAAAGACACGCTATCGCGTGTTTTGCTGACTTAGCGCCCGTTTCCAGCACGCCTAACTTTGCATCACTAATGAGATGCAAAGTAGGCGTGGCTGTGAAACCAACCAGGGAAAATATCACGAAGGCAGCTTCGCGATATTAACAAGGAAGGGTAGCAATTTTTTAAATCGCGTTAAGTATGACTTAACGCAGGAATTTAACGTCTGTTAAATTCCTGACTAAGGCATACTTAACATGGGGGGTGGATTCTGTGGCTAAGACCACAGGCCCTATCATCTAGGATATCGCCGTTTTCCACCATGGAAAACGGCGATATCCACACTATCTCTGGAATTTTTATCGCCTCGGCGATCCGCGTTGTTGATAACGCGCTAACCGGGCGATAAATTCCGGAGATAGCCGGCGATAAATATGCAAGCGCTAAGCGAGCTTTGCGATATTTATCGCCGGCCCTTGTTAATATGCCCCGCTGTACCTTAACGAAGAGACATGAAGATTGCCAGGTTTGATTAAACATCACCAAAGAGAATCTCAGCAGCAGTCGCATTTATTATACAACTAGCAAAAGGATCGATCATTATAACAATTCATCATGATGTTAGTTATTATTAACTGCATATATTATATTTGGTCACGAGAATGTCCCTAACACAGCCAAATACACATTCAATAGCTCCATTCTTGAGTCGTATAAAACTAGAAGAATCCTATAAAATAAAATATGATCCAATGATTTAGTATCATCAATCAGAACCAGCAGTACTTTTCCATGGGTGCCATTTAGAGTCGTGCACGAGTAATCTAATAAGAAGGCGAATGGAAATGTCTGATTATCAGCAGTTATTTAGGACATTCATAAAACTGACCATAAATACTGAAGAGTTTAATCTTTGGGACAGTCAATCACAAAATTATCTTTAAAAAAATATCGGGTTACATGACTATCGTGTCAAAAATATTGTCAATACAAAAATATCAAGGAACAGTTTTTAGAAGGTAAGGACATCGTTTTTAATGTGTATAATGCTATTTTAAATCTATTGTTGTATATAATATTGTTTACTTTAATATAGTTGTATTTAATAATGGTATAAACAAAGAGAGAGCATGGAACCAGGGGGGGTACGTCCTTTTCCCCAGAATAATGTACAAACAACAATAGGGACGAACCGTGCGGGGGAATCCAAGCTCACTGCATCAAAGACCAGGGAGTCAGGGAAAAACCATTGGGTTTTTAAAAAGAACCCTCACCCACCAAGCTAGTTGGTGGCATGCTTCATCATCGGGTTCCCACCTGGGGTGCCGAATGCATCCCAGGTGTGCTTCGACGCCTGATTACAGCGGAGCACGTAGTTTATTAGTGAAGGGTGTGAAGTCAATGTGAAGATATTTAAAATTGCCTCGAGGATCCTCCTTCAAACTTGAAGTGCTTTATTGTTGAGGTCCTAGGACAAGGTTAAAAGGAAAAGAGGGCGGATATTATTAAGACTAACTTGGTCTAAAATATCCTGGTGTGGGTCTACATGTTTCAGCCTGTCTACAAAAATTTTAATAGGCTTTCTTCAGGACCAGAGAGTGATATGAGGTCAGGCAAAGGCCTCGTGAGATATCAGTACGTGCACTAAGGTTTACTGTGAATGTAGGGGTAATCCCGTACTTACGGTTTCCACCGACACGCTATATCTGTAAAACAAAGCATAACATAAAAACATCACTGTGCAATGTTGATGTGCCATAGGTAGGTGCTTATATGGTGACCGGTCAATAGGCAGTTCACACAAGCAACCCACCTCAGCATCACCATGACTTCTGGCATACATTAGTGCAGAAAGTGGTCAGAGGACCATTCATGTGGATTCCCTGTGGCAAGCTCAGAGGACAATTACCTGGAAGGCATGCAATCGTTAGTTAACTACTAAAGACTTATGTGAGTGGCAGTTTGCAGTGCAAACTTGCTAAGAACAAGGTTAGTAGCGCGAGTATTTAATAATGTTCATAATTAATTTATTATATTTTAGCTATTAAAATAGTTTTAGGAGTTAGTGTTATTATTATAATTGTTTTATACTTTTTTTAGTGTAGTAAGTAATTTTTAATTTTAGTTATTTTAATTCATTTAATTAGTAATTTATAATTTAGTAGCAGGATGTTGGGTTTGTAGGGATAAAGGGTAGAAAGGTATCTAAATTGAACTTTATTTTTAAAATTTAAAACATCTTTTATAATAAGTACATTTTTAATAATTATTTAGATGTAAATTATTTGCTGTATTTTAATTAATTGTTAACTTATTGGGAAGTGTATTTATAAATAATGTTTGTAAAATACATTTTATATGTATTCTTGTTTTTATTTCATTTGGTTTTTTTAATTACTATTTAAAAGTATTATTGTTCAAATTGTAAATTATTTACTTACTTTTTGGATTGGTGTTTTTTGGCTAGTACAGAGGGATGTTTGTTATTTAAAAGGAATGCATTTTGCTTTGTATTTATTAAATTATTTTTATATCATTGTTTTTATCAATTACATTTGATTTTATTTTTTTATGAAGCATATATTTTATTTACTTGAATTTGTTTAATAATTTTATTTTGTTATGTATTTAAATGTGTTTAAAACATATTTAGAACTAGAAAGGTTTAGCTAGCTCTTCCTAACTCCAACACTTTCCCTACTTTTGCTTACATTGGAGAAGGAAACGTAAATCTATCCCCTCCAAGGTCCAACACTTTCCTACTATTGCTTAGACTAAAGCAAGAATAGTAAATTTAACTCCGATAAATCCCAACACTTTCCCAGATCTAGCTTACATGGGAGTAGGAATAATAAATGTAGCCCATCCAAAGTCTAACACTATCTCTACTGTTTCTTAGATTAGAATGGGAATAGCAAATATCACATCTCCAAAGTACACCACTTTCCATCCTGTTGCTTAAATTGAAGTGGGAATAGTAATATCACATCTACAAAGTCCAGCACTTTCTACACTGTTGCTTAGATTGAAGCAAGACTAGTAAATCTAACCACTTCAAAGTCCAACACAATCCTTGATTTTGATTATGTTGCAGTGGGAATAGTAATCCTTACCCCTACAAAGACGAACAGTTCCCCTGTGTTTGCTTATATTGGAGTGGGAATAGTAAATCTAACCCTTCAAGCGTCGAGCAGTTTCCTTGCTTTTGCTCACGTTGGAGTGGGATTAGTAAATCTAACCCCTCCAAAGCCCAACATTTTTTCTACTTTTGCTTAGTTGTTTTCTTTACTATTTAATATTATTTATAAAAATATAATTTTTTTAAAATTAAATGTAAGTAATTTTTTTCTATTAATTTTATTTTTTAATTAAGTATAATATATGTTTTTTAATAATATTTTTTATCGAGATTCAAAAAATTGTGATACAAATACATCAATTCATAATATTCATACACCAACAATAAATACACCTGTAAAACACATTTCATAGCTAAATTTCTCCAGGATCAAAAAAATGACAATACATAAAAATCCACATAAGATAAATACAAAGAATAAGTCTAGACAGCTTCCTCTTTAATTAGGCCATCGAAAGTGTGCAAAGTGCTCAATGTGCAAAGAAGCAATAACACATGATCCAGTCTTCTAGACAGACCCCCCATCTTCGTCCATAAACCGCCCCCAAAGTTTATCGAATTTTTTAATCCCACCATTACGCGTTCCCTACAGCCATTCATTATTTCTAACATGCTTCATTTTTGGCAGCCCTTCCCCCATTTTGGTAATCAGCTGTGTCCGCCACTTTTGAAGTAAAAGGGTTCTGACCACTGCCATTGCTACATATAATAAATGTGTCAATTGATTGGTTAGACAGGGAGCAGGATCATACCCCAAGACTTTCTTCCAGGTACTGGGTGCTAGTTTAATCTGCCATTCATTCTCCAATACTGAAATATTTCATTCCAAAATTCCTGAATAAGAGGACACAGGCCAATTACGTGCACCCAATTGGTAGCAGTCCCTGAGGTACATCAGTTAGGGTTGACTTGTGCAAGAAATTGCGGGGTTCTATATAAAAGTAATTTACTAAAAAATAACATTCTGTGCCAATTGGCTCCTCTCAAGACGCTAACATTTTGTATATTAACTTTATCCCACATCTTTTTTGTTAGTTCCAATCCTTCGTATTTTTCCCATTTTTTGACTGCTTTTTGGGTAAGATCTGGGCCCGTCATGGAGGCAAACAATCTTTTCCATTCCCTGGGGCGTGTGTGTTAGCGGGCTTCAAGTAACACAGATACCAGTTTTTGATGACTGCTTATCTGGCAAGAATCTAAATTATTAAATACTTTATTCAACATTCTATAAGAACCAAGGAGCAGAAAATCGCCTTGAAATAACTTGTGTTCTTCAGACATGTTTAGCCATCTCTCCCCAGATAGAAAGTCCGCTAGCTTCTTAAACCCTCCTTTCGCCCACTTTTGGACAGTATCGGATGCCGGATTAGCGCTAGAATCCGTAGCTGGTTCTGACAGAGGTGTAACTGCATCAATATGGGGAATGGTGTATTACCTATAGAGGTCCATGCACTTCTACAGGATCCACATGATATATGTTTTTGTTAATATATGTTCATTTTTATCTTTTTTATTATTAATACAAGTAATGTTTAATTTTATACAAAATAAATATATATTTTTTAAACTGCATTTTGTAGCCACCACCAAGCATTGGTCTCCATCACATCCAATGCTTAAGACATGTATTTATTTTTAGCCCAAACCCATAGGTCACAGTTGATAATACTTTAGCCTCATTTGACTGAACTAACAGAACAAAGGGAAGAACCACCAAACGTGAATGAATTTGACAAGTCTGTTGCTAAGACTTTTTTCGTGTATTTGCTTTGCCACTCTTTGTAAGGCCTCAAGTTAATTCTGAGTCGAACTGTATACACAATTACTTAGAGTCATTAGTCCGAGAATGTATGTTAGAATATTGAATGCAATAATATCCTCAGCATAAATATCATGCCCTAAATTTTACAAAAAATATTGTCCCTTTGGATGTAGTTTATTTATTATCCACAATTGGGTGATATTTTTGTAAATAAGATTTAGGTCATAATGTCTATATCAGTTTACGATTCTGATGATGATATTCTGGTACCAGGTCTGGTCTGAATAATCCATCTGTGAACAATATTCCTCGGTATTTGCTTGTTCTAAAAATGGATTTGTTTTTGCTCAAAGTTAATCTTCAATTATTCTGTGATGCATAAGTAAGATAAATATCTAGTGATAATTGCAAGGCTGCAGGTGTGCTGTCTATGATCACTATATTGTCTGTGCAATATAGTACTCCTCTCTCACATCGCCAGATCTGAGATGGAATGTAATCTGCAGCTGCAAGTAGGAGTACTACTTTTCTCTAAAATATATTGAGTAAGGTCTGTGCCAAAACACATTTCTTTCATACACCTGAATCAGTTTGTGTCTTGTGGTTTCTATGGGTGGATACAATGACTAATATCACAGCCCAGCTAGCATGTTGGAGAAGATTCAAAATATTTACCAATCTGACAGGAAAGTCGGAGCTAACATTGTCCTATGTAATAGTGATCAGTCAATAGTATCAAATGCTTTAGTAAAGTCCCCAAATACAAATTTTAGTAAGATTACACACCTGTATCAGGCAGCATGGGCTGTCACAATGTGTACTGTGGGCATTCCTTTATAGAATCAATTTTGAAAGTGGTGCTGAATTACTTTTTGTCAATCCAAGAACTGAGCTTACAAAGAATAACCTTGGCAAATGTGTTTGCTGGTGGACAAAGCAACAGTTTGAGGTTTAATCCATTGGCCAATATAGATGATTATGAAGTAGAGTAGAATGGATGAAGGAAAGCTTTCTTATAATCTGTTCTGTTGTCTCTGTGTTTACTTTTGAATTGGGTTAGACTCACACTTATTTTCTAGTATCATCATCGGTATTACAAGGAATATGGTTTTCAAGGTTACAATGTATGACACAGCAGTTATTGTTGGCCCTACATAACTCTGCTCCACAAAATGTGTATCTGAAATGATGTATGTTATAACAAATACTCTATGGCTCTTCTACTTTTAGAGCTACAGGGTGTAAATACTCCAGACTCCAAGATAATTTGTCAAGTTACTGATCGGACGCCACAATGTTCCCATATTGTTTATGCACCATACGCTAACAGACGTCTGTTTCTTCATTTACTTAATATTACCTTTCCTTCAGCAGTAAGAATAGCTAAAGAATAGAGTGTCATTCAATGAAGCATTCATATTTGAGTTTATGGAAGGCTCGAGTATTGATGAACTTGAAATCAAACCATGCATCCAAAGAATACACAACATACAACCAGAAGTGTATGTGTACAGAGTTAGGAAAAGCAGGGTGTTGATGGGAGAAATCTTGAAACAGTTCTTGATGTGGAGAAGCAGACAGGAGTCCAAATAAATGATTTTAGTTTTAATATGAAATCAGTCCATCATGATAAATTGGTAAATGGTGGATGAAGTTGATTATGCATGGCCTTTTCTGTCCTATTCCTCTCATTGTTGGGGTCATGTCCATGGGTGTATGGAGACACAGCGAGCAGGAGATGGGCTCTTATTATAGCATGAGTCCAACAGACATGTCTCATTCTTGGTGTGGTCCCCCTAGTTCATGGACCAATGCATTGCTTGCTACAAAGCTGTCAGTGGTGTTGTGAGTATTTGGCAGGCAGCATTTTTTAGTTTTCTTCATAATCAGGCATGCAGAAAGCATTTTCCTGAGATGTGATGTGTCTTTGCCAGCTTGGAGCTCCACAAATGCTCTAACGGCTGTGTCTTTGCAATGAGAGCTAACTTTCACAAGAGTTGGACACTGAGCAGAAATAGGACTATCCTGGATTACCCCTGCGTGAAGGTGCTTCAGGCTTTAATTAATCAGGGTGTTGCAGCTGCTTAACATGAAACCCCCTGTTATACCTGGCATCTTATGGCGTGTTTCCCCTGTCTTTTTGCTTTCTGACCTCCCGGTTTTGACTCTGTTTTTGCTGGTTTAGTGTCTCTGCACACTTTCTCACTGCTGTTCAGTGTTAAAGTGTTGTAATTTGTATTATGGATTGGTGTTTCCATGATTGGCATATTTGATTTACTAGTAAGTCCCTAGTACAGTGCACTGAGAGTGCCAGGTCCTGTAATTCAAATGCTACTAGTGGGCCTGCAGCACTGATTGTGCCACCCACAGAAGTAGCCCTGTAAAGGTATCTCAGACCTGCCACTGCAGAGTCTGCACACAGTTTGTAACTGCCATGTCGACCTGGCAAGTGCACCCATTTGCCAGGCCCTAATCTTCCCTTTTCTTACATATGTCACCCCTAAGGTAGGCCCAAGCTACCCCTGTGGGCAGGGTGCTGTGTATGTTAAAGGTAGGACATGTACTGATGTGTCTGACATGTCCTGGTAGTGAATTACAGTGCATTTCATTTTTCACCATTGAAAAGGCTATCTGTCTCATAGGATAGAATGGGAGTTTACTTATAACATCATATAAGCACAACTTCCCATTGGAACAAGATAGGGAAATGGAGTTTAGTATGCCTGGACTCGGAATGTAAAAATGCATATTTTAGTAAAGATGATTTTTATATTAAGTAGGTATTTTCTTGCTTAGCCACTCTGTTTGCCTCTGCTGAATTTGTGAATTGACCGTCCATCATCTCCTTGTGTTTGCTTTGTTCGCCCTAAGTTAACAGGGTATGCCCAGATGTGGGTCCCTTGCTCACTTTGCCACTGGATTCAAGCTAGCCTTGCTGAAGAGGGCTGTTAGCCCAAACCGGTCCCAGGATGCTTGTTTCCAACCCAGGGAAGACATAGCTTGGCAGTTCAGGCTGGACTGCTCCCATGAGGCACAGGCTCAAGACTGATTTGCATAAAGCTGTGTCTGAACTGGGGTGGCAAAGTGAGCTAAAGAACGATGATGAATTCAACCAGGATCTGTGACTGGGGGTAAGTGTCCAAAAAGTTTCAGCGCTCCGTCCATCATCTCCTTGGGTTTGCTTTGTTTGCCCTAAGTTGGCAGGGTATGCTCAAATGTGGGTCCCTTGCTCACTTTGCCACTGGATTCAAGCTAGCCTGGCTGATGAGGGCTGTTAGCCCCAAACCGGTCCCAGGATGCTTGTTTCCGGTCCAGGGAAGACATGGCTTGGCAGTTCGGGCTGGACTGTTCCCATGAGGCACAGGGTCAAGACTGATTTGCATATAGCTGTGTCTGAACTGGGGTGGCGAAGTGCGCTAAAGAACGATGATGGATTCAACCCAGATCTGTAACTGGGGGTGAGTGTCTGAAAAGTTTCAGCGCTCCCTCCATCATCTCCTTGTGTTTGCTTTGTTCACCCTAAGTTGGCAGAGTATGCCCAGATGTGGGTCCCTTGCTCACTTTGCCACTGGATTCAAGCTAGCCTGGCTGATGAGGGCTGTTAGCCCAAAACCGGTCCCAGGATGCTTGTTTCCGGTCCAGGGAAGACATGGCTTGGCAGTTCGGGCTGGACTGTTCCCATGAGGCACAGGGTAAAGACTGATTTGCATATAGCTGTGTCTGAACCGGGGTGGTGAAGTGAGCTAAAGAAGGATGATGGATTCAACCCAGATCTGTGACTAGGGGTGACTGTCTGAAAAGTTTCAGTGCTCTGTCCATCATCTTGTGTTTGCTTTGTGGATTGACTGTCTGGCTTTGGAGTGGCTTTGTCTGGCTCTGGGGATGTGCATCCTCTTCAGACAACCACGGGGGGTCGTGGTGTGTCCTGCCTTTCCTGGATGAGTCAAGGCTGGGCTGAATAGACCTGGGCTGCATTTAGAGCAGTGGGAGGAGATTTCCTTGCACCTGAATGGGCTTATTCTGCTTTAGACAATGCTGTCTCCGCTTCCTGCTTGAAAGCTGGGCCAGAGAGGACCAAACTGGTTTGGACTAAGCACAGACACTCTCTGCCTGATAGAACAAAGGAATTTTGAGTATAAATATTGGGGCCCAGAAATATAGAACTCGCTGGAATCAAGGAACCTGCCAAGAAGAAGAGCTTGAAGAGCAGCCAGGAGGAGTACTGCCCCTTTGCTGCATTGTTGCTTTGTTGGGTTGGCCTGCAGTTACTGTTTCTGCCTTGGGAAGTGAAAGGACTGGAATGAACTTTCTTTACTTGTGCTGAGTATCTCCAAGGGCTTTAAGTAGAGCTTGCCTTCTGTTCTGAAGTCCCAGGGACCGCAAAGACTTCACCAACCTCTGGGTACCGCTTCTGGAATTGTTGTTTCAGTTGCCACAGAGAAGGGAAAAGCAACTGACTCCGTCGCTGGCTCCGTGTCCTGAAGGCACCGCAGAAGGCACCGCCCCATCTCGCACCGCAACCCTCGTCTCACCGATGATGACGACCGCTGCCACCGAGTCGCTGCTTGCACTGTGATCTGTGGGCACTGCACTCTGCAACGCCTTGCTTCACTTTGCCGCCCTAGTCTCACTGACACTGTCGTGGTCTGCTGAATTCGACACCTGTGACCACATCGTGGCTGGGGGCACCGCTCGTAAGTTTCACGATGCACCACCTCATCCCACTCTGCAGTCTTGGCTGACCGACGCCCGCTCCCGCTCCTGCTAACCGGCTCTGTCGCTTGCACCGCGACCTGCCAGCACCGTAACGAGCACCGCCTCACTCCGCATCGTAGCCCTGGTCTCACTAACGCTGCTGGACGACCGTCACCGAGCTGCTGCCTGCACCGCACCTTGAGGGCACCACACGCTGTACCGCTTCACTTCACATCGCAACAGCAATGGTTGCCATGACCAGCATGCACCAACGTGTCGGCCACAATGAGAAAGGTACTGTTTACAAGTGTGCTGACATCCCCGACCGACGCTGGTCAGACGTAACTGTTGGATTCTGTTGTTTTTAGTATCGCGGTAGCACCGGACGGAGCTACCGACTCAGAAGAACTGTGTTTTTGAGATATTTCTGCAATTTTAAAGGATATCTTGCAAAGTATATATTTTTAAGTACTGTATGTTGGGTTCTTATCGTTTTGGTCTTGTTTTGGATATATGAAAATATTGGATATTTTTCTAAACCGGTGTGGTTTCCTTTTGTAGTGTTTTCACTGTATTACTGTTGGTTATGTGCAAGTGCTTAACACACTGCTTCGGAGATGAGCCTGACTGCTTGTGCCAAGCTACCAAGGGGGTGAGCAGGGGTTATTTTAGGAGTGTAACCTCCTTACCCTGACAAGGAAGAAGAGTCCCTACTTGGACAAAGGTACAGTTCTAACACCCCCTGTTGCTAAATACCCTCAGTATGAATGTTCTCTGAGCATGGATGCTGAGGCCACTGAGGAGGAACTCAAGCAACATAGCCACTATTTGCAGGTCTCTGACCTAGCTGAGGTCTGCATCATTTTTGTCCAATTTTGCATTACCAAACTATGCATTTCTTGGCAGATAAAGATTCATTGTATCAACACTGGCATAAAGGGACAGAATGTGGTCTCCTACATGGTGCCATTTGTAAGGTCCAGGTCTAAAAATAGAAAGACATGTAGCTTCCAATCTTTGTTTGATTGTGGTCCCACTACTACTTTTTGTTCAATTCCATGAAGAACTCCCATTGGTGGAGAAGGTGAAATTACAGGTCTCTTCTTCATGAACTGGGGTCAAGCTCTTTGGCTCACAACCAGAGCAACTCATCAAGAAGTTCACTGATTACTATAAGCTGATGACGCATGTTCACCCTTCTGTTCAGTGGTCTTGGTCTGCAGAATTTTTAGTCATTCTCATCTGCCTTCGGCTTGTGCCAGCACTAATAAGGCAGAGATGATACAAGGATGACACTTTTCCTCAAAATTCCTGGTTGCAGCTCTTCTCCACCACATCCCTTTCATCTGCTCAACACATAACTATGCCAGCCCAGTGAGATTTTGGTGGCAGGATTTACCAGTTCCTGGAAACCATCAGTCTCAGACATTTGGGTGAATTTTTTCATGCAGTGCAACACAGCAAGCTACCTTGCTGCGCTGCACTGTGTGAAAAGGGAAAGGAAAGGGAAACATTATACAGTGCATTCCTGTCCTTTCCTAGCACTTTTGGCTGCATAGTGCCAACGCAGACACCCTTGTGCCATGATGCAAGGGTGCCTGTGTTGTAGGCAGGAATGTTTTTGTGCAGAAAGGGACTCCTTACCGCACAAAAGCAATCTTGAGAGACATTATCCTGTTTCTATGTGTGCTGCACCACATGTGCCCCCCTGGCCACATAGCAGTGGCCAACAGGGGACAGGGGCCCCGTTTGGGGCCCGCAAAGTCCCTTTCCGGCTGCCTTTCCATGGTGGTAGGACCGCCAAGAAAAGGTAGTCGGAAACAGACATCCTAATCCATACAGCGGTGCCTGCACAGGCACAACCTCCATTGTAGGGATTAGAGTCCGACCGCCACCCTGACAGGCTCCTTAAGCCTGTCGGAAGCAGTGGTCTATCCCCCAACATCATCGCTCCGACTGTCGGTATAGTAATCTGGCAGTCGAACCGATGGCCTGGATGTCGGGCGGACCGCCACAGACGACCTGTTAGTGGCGGTCCGTCCGACATCAAAATGAGGGCCTTACCGTTCAAGGCTAAAGTGGTACTCCTTGCAGAGACAGAGAGTGGCCTTGACTGCTACTTCTTCCTGTTCATGGGGCAATAGATTTTTTATACTCGACTCCTACCAATCCAGTCCACAGCATCCACAGCCCCAAGACAGCCCTCGTAGAAGCTACAGACGACATCCGAGCCCTACTCGACAGAGGAGAGACTGCGGTACTGATCCTCCTATAACTCTCAACAGCTTTCGATACGGTCACCCATCACAAGACTGGGCAACATAGGCATCCAAGGAACCGCTCTCAGATGGATCGCCTCTTTTCTCACCGGATAAATGCAAATGGTTTGCCTTCCCCCCTTCACTTCCGAACCCATGAAATCATCTGTGGAGTATCCCAATGATCTTCAAAACTTTTATAACAACTTTGGCAAGCATTGTTAGAACCCACAAATTCAACATCATATCCTACGCCAACAACACACAACTCATCCTCTCCCTCTCTGAAGACACCACCAATGCCAAGACCAACTTCCACAACTGCATGACAGATGTTGCCAACTGGATGAAGGACAACTGCCTGAACCTAGACACGGACAAGACAGAGGAACTGATCTTCAGAAACAAAAGCTTCCCATAAGACACATCCTCATAGGTCTCAGAACTGGGGCCCACTCCCACCCCCACTGACCACGCTTGGAACCTAGGCATCATACTGGACAACAAGCTAACCATGAAAACTCAGGTCAACTCCTTCTCCTCCTACTTCTTCATCCTCCGCATGCTTCATAAGATATTCAAATTGCTACCCCAAAGCTCAAGACGCACCATCACCAAGGCCCTCATCTCTAGCCGACTAGACTATGGCAACACTCTCTATGCAGTGATCACAGCGCACCTACTTTTACGACTACAGACCATACAGAATGCCACAGACAGACTTGTCCTGGATCCCCGTAGATGAACCCATATCACCCCCTACCTCAGGAAACTCCACTGGCTCCCTGTACAGAAAAGATGCCAGTTCAAGTTCCTGACCCATGCATACATGGCCCTACACAACTATGAACTCACCAACTTGAACCAAGGCCTGAACTTCCATCAGCCTATGAAACACCTCTGCTCTGCTTCCCTTTCTCTAACTCTCACCCCCTCATCGGCAGTAGGAGGTGTGGCGGTCGCTCCTTCTCCTACCTAGCAGCGAAGAGATGGAACAAACTACCCCTTCATCTCCAGACCTCCCCATCTCTTTCTGAGTTCCTAAAGTCCCTGTAGACCTAGCTATTCGGCTAATCAACTGGACCCAGCCAGCACCTGGATACTCTCACTGGTGACAAGAAGTGCTCTACAAATTTACTGATTGATTGATTGATTGAATTCAAGTTCATTTTTTCAAGTGGTTTAAATGGACAAAGCCCAGAAATATGCAAATATTTAAAAACAAAGCATACAAATGATTTCAAAATACTAAAACAATAGCCATTTTGTTTAAATTACATAAACGTTTCCCCACTACATATGGTAGCATTCGGATCATGCATATAGCCTAGCAGTTCTGGGGCCTGCAAATGGAACTGAATTCCATGCATTAAAAATAATGGGTGAATATAAATTAGTATCAACTTTAAAAAATGAAAAAAGATTAGGTGCTCCATTGAAAATGTACATTCCAGAAAACAATAATCATGATTTTCTTTCATTAGTTTCAAACATCCTTTGAGGTGCCACACTGGGTTGATTCTCACTGGCCACCTTAATACAAAAAAATCCTTCTGTAAAGATCAAGAAATAATTCTCTATAGGGATACCTTTCTGGGATGTCTAAGTATTTCTTAAGCTCTGCATTAGATTTTTCGAGATCCAAATATAAGATGTCCTGTTTCTGACTTTTTTCCACGTTAGATTTTTAAATAATACACTTTCTGCTAGATACTTACAAAATACCTTGTTTACTATAGGTTGAATACCACAAACACCAGTTTTTGAATACCTGCAAAACAATGACAAAACTCATCATTATGTTATCCAACGTCTCAATATCCAAAAGACATTGGGCGTTATTTAGAGTTTGACAGTCAGGTACTATACTACATACGTGGTAAAGTATGCTGTCCACCGAAGTGTTGATTCACCAGCTCAATTTATAGTCATATGAACCATCGTATTTCCACTGGCAAAACCCCCACTCCCTCTACAGGTTGAAAACTTAGGGGCATATTATCAAGAAACGGCGTTAAAATTATCGCCGCTTTAGCGGCAGGAAACTGCCGCTAAAGCGGCGATAATGGGCTTGATAATATGCCCTTGAGAATACCAATAGAAGCCCATGTTCTGCTGTGATCCTGGGCTTCTATTGGAATTCTCAAGGGCATATTATCAAGTCCATTATCGCCTGTTTAGCGGCAGTTTTCTGCCGCTAAAGCGGCGATAATTTTAACGCCGTTCTTGATAATATGCCCCAAAGATCGATAGCCCCACAGACATCGGGCGCTGGTCTAAGTACCTCAGACCAACCACCCTATTTATGCTCAATGTTCCAATGTTCCAATATACTTCTCTCCTGCTCTCCTGAGACTGGCAGGAATTGTCTGGCAGCACTGAACACACAAAACTAGAAATGACACCCAAACCCTGAGAGAAAACTCCCAGGGTATCAGGCCCATTTGTGTGTTTCAAAAACTGCTGATTTTGAAAAGCAAAACGGTTTGCTGAGAAGCTGCATGAAACGTGGAGGCTGCTCAGTAATCTTAGGCAGGTGAAGAGCTCTATCTAAGGCAGGCTGTAGTCCACAAAGGCAGCAGAGTGCATGCCTCTCAGTCTTAAAACTTATTTTGTCTTGATATCCAGCTCCCACCAGCACAGTCAACAGCATGATCAATAGACAGTGATGCTGAATTCAATACTCATTAAACCAGCCTTTATAACTGTGTGATCCTTAGATTTGGTGAAATAGAAACCAAGCAGCCAAAGAGTACACAACCAGATACAGTTGGAAACCTATGTGATCCTGGTTATTCCTGCTAGGAAAACATCTCCTCAGAGGTCAACATGAAAAGGGTAACTTTTTTATGACACAAACAGGAGAGACAAAAATATCTACACAATGTGCCAAAATGAATTCCCCTTGGATCACAAGGCAATTGTAGAATATTCGATTTAATCGAAAAAACTATCAATAAACTAATCCCGGAGAGGTATACATACACAATATAACCTTCAGTACAGATATTTTATTTATTTAAAAAGATTTGTAAAGTGCACAGCTACCCAACAGGGTTTCCCAGAGCTAAACAGGGCAAGCAAGATTGCAGATAGCTGAAACGGAGGGATTAAAAGTGGTTATAAAGAAAGATTTTTAACTTTTTACGGAAGGCTTAAAGAGACTGACAGGTCCTAAGTTCCAAAGGAAGGGAATTCCACAGTTTATGTCCAAGATAGGAGAACGAGCGGCCTCTCATACGAGTCAGCCACACTCTGGGAACAGAAAAAAGAAAGAGGCTGGCCGATCTCAACTGACGGGTAGGTGGGTAAGATTTGACCAGGCTTTGTATGTACGATGGAGCCAAGCCGTGCTTAGCTCGAAACATATAACATAGAGCCTTGAACTCGATGCGCTTGCTTACCTTAAGCCAATGAAGTTGATGGAGCAGAGGAGAGATAGAGGCTTGTCGAGGCAACCAAAAAAGCAGGCGAGCGGCCGCGTTTTGAATGAGCTGTAAACGGCGAACGGCGGCCTTGTCTGCGCCCAAGTACAATACATTGCCATAGTCAAGTCTCGAAATCACCAATGCCTGCAATACAGTTCTTTGGGCAGTGGGAGGGATTAAACAAGGGATTTTTTTTTAGCCACTTGAGAACCGCAAAGCAAGTTGCGGTGACTCCAGACACTTGGGCTCTGAGAGAGGATTATTAACATGGGCTCTGAGAGATATGGGGCGAGCTCATGTATTTGCTGCCCATAATCAAAAGAATAAACGCCTTTGTGGTTAAAAACATTCAGAAAATACTAGAAAGAATAACTTCTTAGGGATTTGTATCAAACCCTGCACTACCCTCTAAAGCAGATTTGTCTAACAACGTTTCCTAAGGGCTGGATTTATGCCAGGTTTTCAGTATAAGTTCTAAACATTAAATATTAAATTGTACCCATTATGTTTATTGCATGCACAGTTCTTGCAAATCTTGCTTTATTCAGTGCATAGATCATAAACAATACATTTCGTGTACTCTTTCACACTGCCCCTGATGTTTACGCTTTACTTTCAGAATTCAAAGGAGTCTTTGGCAAAGCACCATAAAATTGTTCTTTTTACCATTGCCAGGCCATGCTATACTATTTACAATCACCAATTTGTGATTCCAGAAAGGTTTCAAAATATCATCTTTTTAAAATGATAAAGAACGCTTACTGCATTCGAAGAAACACATTTACATCTTCAAATATATCTGCTGAGTATGACATGACCCCATATTCACTCTGAGCGTTCATTTCTTATCCCCCATTGTCCCCATTATATTCTGAATACATTAATTTAAAAGTCAGGATAGCATCAGAACTGTAGTGAAGAATCTGGTTTCACTTAGCGTTTTTGGTCTATTTGCTGCTCAAATCAACTGACAATTATAAGACGGCCCTTAGGGTATCACAGCTGGTACATAGTGTACATTTCAGATATCATTAACTAGACGACTTGAAGACATTTTATCCTCGGAAATGTTCTCGTTAATACTAGTGCTTTCATACATATGTAGCAACATCTTTAACTATAGACTTGTCTTCCACAATTCTGTTGTTTATTATATCCCATTGGGTACCATTTAGTAATGCACGTGGGTTCCTATTTATAAAATAGTAACACAGCAAGTCACCTTGCTGCACTGCATTACAGGGAAAGGGCAGGAATGTGCTGTATTTATCCCAATACGATGCATTCCTGTCCTTTCCCCAGCGCTGGTGCACAATGGGCTGCCTAGCACCAAAGCAGGCACCCTTGCACCATGATGTAAGGGTGCCTCGTTTGCATTCAGGATTGTTTTGTGCAGGAAGGAGCATCTTCATGCACAGAAACATTCATGAGAGGCATATTCCTCTATCTATGTGTGCTGCACAGCACATATAGAAAGAAGAAGTAATGAGGAGAAATAAAGATATTTCTCCTCCTTGCACCTCACCTGAGAAGGCGTATCTTATTGTTGCATTCCCAGGTCTGCCAGCAATGGTAAATCTGGGAATGCGTCAAAATCCATGGGAGTTCCGTGGGAACACCCACGCAACACCCACGGAATGCCTTCCCAAGGCAGAGAAATTCAATGCAGTGATTTGTGCTGTGTTGCATTACTCTTGCTTTATAAAGCCAATCAGGGCCAACCAAATTGGCCTTGCATGGCTTGATAAATCGCATTGTGGGTTTATGTCGTGCATGTATCACGTTGTGTTGTGCAAATGTGCTGCAACCGCCTTCAAAAATAGTCCCTATCGTTTCTTATCAGTACTGAAAATGTGGAATTGTACTGTGCGTTGTAATCCTTCAAATCTGAAGTAAGATCATAATGAGGGCATTAAACCTGGTTACATTTTGCAATATTGTGGTTTTATATTGCAATCAATGAGAGATCCTTCCATTAGTTGCTGTTACAAGACAGACCCAAATCAAAAAACAATTTATAACTACCTCTATTTATCTCCTTGGTGGCAAGTTAACTCATTGCCTGGTGCAAACACCTTTTACCATAATATTATGAAAGCAGTTTTATAGAGGTGAGAACGTGATAAGAATGTTTGTGCATGTTTATTGTGTGGCACTCTGTTGCGGTGTTGATGTGTTATGTTCAGCTTTATTTCCAACCAAAACAGCATGGGGGATATTCTCAAGAACGTGTGTTAACTATCGCCAAATTCGCTTAACGCAACTTCTCACATCGCAGTCTATCGCGGGAAAATAACACTGTGTTAACGCAGTATTCTCAACCCGGCGGCACCATGCGATAGTCTCACGATAACGCGACAAATGCCCGCGTTAAAATTAACGCGACGCCGAAAAAATGCAAAACACGAACGCCCAAAAAGTTGCGATGTCCCAAATCGCGAAACAAAAATCAGCGATAACCAGCGACACGCCTGCGATTCCCACGCGACATGTGGGAAAATGCACTATATAAGCAGAGACAAAAAAAAGATTAAAAAATGTAACTGCGTAGCACCATGGACGCACCCGGGCCGAGTGCAGAGGACAACGCGAACCCCACAAGCCCCACAGACGACCAGCCAGGAACCCCGGGGCCGGGGAAGGGCAAGGAGAAGAGGAAGAGGAAGACGGGGTTCAGTCCGCAGGAAAACCGGATCATCGTCACGGAGGTGACAGAACACTACCAACAACTGTTCGTCACTTCCACTGTGTCATCGGCAACACAAACGGAAATATGGCAGCACATCGTGAACAACGTGAATGCTGTCGGAGTGTCGAGGAGGACAATGGAAGAGGCCAAGAGGCGCTGGAATGATGTGAAGGGCAAAACCAAGAAGAAACTCGATGCCAACATGAAAGCAGCAACGCAGATTGGAGGTGGGGGACCAGCGGCACACCAGGAGCTGGATGACATTGAGAAAATGGTGGCCACAGTCATCAGTCGGGATACGGTGCCAGGAGTCGGGGATCGGGACACTGCTCAACATGACCTGACACAACATCAACAGGGTGAGTATCGACCAGGGACTGGGTGGACGGGGGGAGATGGGCACAATGGCACACATGCACAATTAAGTACAGCACACTGCACACCCACAATGACTCTGGATCATGTCCCTGATCCCCGTGCCAAACTGCAGCACACATACAGAAACTCAGGGAATGTGTGTTGAAATGAATTTATTTGCACATGTTGTGCCTGTGGTCATTTTGTACGGTTCCATGATTGCTAAGGACTGTCACAATGTGACGTCCTCATGTGAAGAAATTGTCAATGATGTTGTTCATACGGGCTATTCTTGCTGCAGCTGCAGTGGGGTGGGGTCCACCTGCCTCATCTTCCTCATCATCGTCCGGTGCATCTGGCACTTGTAACCATGGGGCATTGGTGCGTACACATATGTTGTGCAACACACAACATGCAACGATCATCTTGCACACGATGTCTGGGCTGTACAGGAGCCTCCCACCTGTGATGTCCAGGCACCTGAAACGTGACTTCAACACGCCAAATGTGCATTCCACGATGCCCATGGTGCATTTGTGGGCTGCATTGTACTGCCTCTGGGCCTGTGTGTTCGTGGCTCGGAGGGGTGTCATCATCCAAGGGCAGAGTGCATATCCTTGATCACCTGTGACAGTGCAGAGAGACATGAGTCAATAGTTGGTTCTGCATGATGTGTTGGCAGGCTCACTAGTTGACTGGCGTGTGAAATGTGTGTCATAGTGATTCCTGTGTGACATGTACTGCTTGTAGCAAATGAGCGCCATCAATGTGTATTATGTAGCCTCACTGCTGCTCCTCCCTCCCCCCGAGCCTAATTACTTGTGTGCGCTGCGCGGTTGCATCACTTGCACTCCTACGGCACACCATTGTCATGCCTGTCTGCGCATGTCCACAAGCCTGACAACGACACTGTGATGTTGTGCGTTGAAGGTGGGCGGCCACCTGTGTGTAGGCCTATGGTAAGGATAGGGCGGACACAGATGTAGAGTTCATGGCTGGCTGAACTCGCGATGCGGCAATAGCGATACACACACAACAGTTGGCATGTATGATCCCGGACCCTGAGCGGGCTTGCGCTCAGTCATTTATCCCTTCGGCCGAGCCCGCACTCAGGGGGCATGTTAAATTGCAACTTTGTCCATTGCGGGACGGGTGGCGCCGACACTACAACAGAGACACATGCATGAGGTACTTCATTGGCAAGCCCAACACTTTACCATGCCCAGAGCCCCGGGGTGATCATCCACACCCCTACGCTGGACTGTCATACGCCAGCCCACTCCGGCAACGCCTACAGGGGGGTACGACACAGCTACATGTCCCAGGTTTCACCCACTGCTTGAGGGGATATGGTTGCGTCCGCTGTACACAGCACAATGCAATGTGGTAGGGCCCGGGGCCCTCATGCATACACAATGACCACAAGGACACACTTAGATAGTTTGTGGAACTGGCTACGGGCACAGGCGCCCGGCCCCTTTTATTGCCAGGGTCACATGTCCAGTGACGCCTGTGCTGGATGGGTGTGGGGTGAGTGTGAGCCAGCCCTCAAGGAGTGGTTGGTGCTGGCAACAACTACAACAGTGATCAGACAATCAGAAGTTCACAGTTCAAACAGCAAGGGTCCATGACTTGAGCTGCACGGAGTTAGTGGCCCTGGATGCACAGCGGCCGGCACATGGAACACCGCCACGGGACGGTGACTACCGGTGCACTGAGGTAGGGCCACGAGAGCTGAGCGGGTCCTCGTCGATGTCCAAGGTGAATGTCTCGGAGGGTTTTGGGGGACAGTGGAAGGTGATCTTCCAGGGCATGATACAGAGGGCAGTACCAAGCTGACACAGGCAATATGGAGGAGATGAATGCTACAGACTCATTTTTGACACCAAGTCAGTATCAGCTACATGATGATGAAGACAACCCCCAGGCCATAGACTCAGATGCCACCAAAGTCCAACCAGAGAGTGTCCATGAATTTCGGGGCACGGAGTCAGAGGCACCAGAGCTGAAAGGGGAGGCAGTCTGCGATGAGGCCTGTACAATGGTATAAACTCTGCCATAAATAAATCAAGACTCAGTTCCAAATGTGTGACCTACTTGACCGTAGTGTAGGCCGGAGGCAGCGGTCAGCAGGGGCCCCCATCCACGTGTCCTTGGCTTGCGATGCACAGAGTTAGTGGCACCAGAGCAGTTGTTGGTAGTGTTCCGTCACCTCCGTAACGAGGATCCTTTTTTCATCCGGACTGAACCGCGTCTTCCTCTTACTCCTCTCCTTGCATACAATGATATGGACTCTGCCATTGAATAATCAAGACTCAGTTCCAAATGTGTGATCTACTTGACCGCAGTGTAGGCCGGAGGCAGCGGTCAGCGCAGGCCAACGGCTGTTCCGGCAGCTCCTCCTGGTACTCTCACACATGACGTTGGAATGCCATGTGGCGATGATTTGTGGTTGACGGAGGTAGCAGCACCAGAGCTGAGCGTGTGTGCAGCCTGCGACAATGCCATGCCCTGCCTGGTCCGGACTGGATTGGATTGGTGTGAGGCCTGCTAGACCGCAGTGTAGGCAGTACACAGGTGACCCGCGGTGCTGGGCCACAGTGTAGGCTGAAGGCAGTAGTCAGCAAGGGCCCACAGACACGTGTCATTGGAATGCTATGCACAGAGTTGGTGGCACCACATCGAAGGGAGTACGGTGATATAAAATCTGCCATAAACGTATGTACTCTGCCATTGTATAATCAAGACTCAGTTCCAAATGTGTGACCTACTGGACCGCAGTGTAGACTGGAGGCAGCGGTGGAGTACGTCAATGAGAAAGGAGTACTGGGGGCCTGTGTCGCGGAGGCCGTGATGGTCTGAGGAGGCTGCCATGGTAGCCGGCCTTGGGCTTGGAGCTTGCACCGGCATGTGGTGGGCCCTCTTTGACACACACCGGTGTTGGCAGGTGAGCAGTGCGGCCTGGGTGCGCTGGGGCGGGTAAGACGGGTCTTGGGACCAGCGGCCTGGGGTGCAGCAGGCGCACAGGATCGCAGGCACCGCCGCTCGCAGCATCGGCCTCGTGGCGGGGTGAGAGGCGCCACCCTGGTAGACACGCTGGCCATTCCGGAAGAGAACCATTCCCAGAGTAACGGGCTTTTTATTCACACCCCTACGCTGGCCTGGCGTACGCCGGGCCAGCCTACTCCGCTCACGCTTACAGGGTGGGACGTCACAAGCTACATTTCCGCATTCTTCCCCACTGGCTGCGGTAACATGGTTGAGTCCACTGTCCAGTACACTGCAGACACCAGCAGTGTATGTTGACATAGAAATGTCTGTGGACTGCATACTCAAGTCTGTCCAGCACATCCACGCCACACTTGGCGTTGTGTACATTCACATTCATGGGTCACTTGCCTCCTTCGCACATGCCTGGTTCCCACCTCTCCCCACATTCTGCTATTGTGTGGCTGAGGTGCCATGCCGTTGATGGCTTGTGTAGATGGCTAGCCCAGGTTGCCACAGTAAGTTGTGTTGTCGTGTCTGGAATGTGGGGATGTTGGTTGTCATGTTGTATGTGATTTTGTGACGTGTGCATTCCCAGAGTTGTGAGTTGTATGTTGGTGGAGTTGAGGTGTGTGGTGTGTTCAGTTGTTACTTACCGACGAGCAGTGCATTTCCATAGGTGCCATCCTGAAAGCGCTGGTTGATGATGGACTGTCGGAAGATAAAGGAATCATGCACACTGCCTGGGTAGTTGGCAATGACATTGGTGAAGAGTCCCCGGTGGTCCACTATTGCCTGCACATTGATGGAATGCGTGTGTTTCCTGTTGCAGTAATTGTGTGCAGTGGCGGCAGGGGGCACGAGGAGTACATGTGTGCAGTCGATTGCCCCCAACACGTGCGAGAAGCCAGCTATGGCGTAGAAGCCTTGCTTGATCGCCAGCTGTTACTGCGCAGAGTGTGGGAAGTAAAGTTGCTGGGGTACCAAGCTGATGATGGCATCCAGGACAAGTGTGAGGAACTTTGACAGGGCTGGCTGTGAGACTCCTCCGACTATGGCAGTTGTTGGTTGGAAGGTCCCAGAGGCCAACAGGTGCAGCACGGCCAGCAGCTTTGTCTGCGGAGGGATGTTGGTTCTCCGCTGTGTTGGTACCGTCAGCCTGTGGGCAATGAGGGTCAGGATGTGGAGGATGGTTGTCCTTTTGAGCCTGTAGTGGGCAATGACTTCCTCTGGCATTAAGTCTCCGAGGCTGGTGCATTTTCGGAAGGTCCGGTGTCTTTGTCTGTGCTGCCTCTGTGGTAGTCCGGGGGGGGGGGGTCCTGGGGGGTTGGGGGTCCTGGCGGTGGTGGCGGTGGGTGTTGTGGCCCTCTTGGGGCTCCGAGCTGCATGATCAGTAGCTCCATGGCATCTGTTGTTCTTCTGGTGTGTCTGTGGGCTGGGCTCCCTTTTATGGTGCAGGTTGTCATCCGACTTAGCACCAGGTAGGAGCAGGTGTTAAATCCATGCTGCTAACGCGCCTTATCGCATGTTTTTGAATCTTATCGCCGATCTGGCTGGTCGTTGAGAATGTTGCGGAGTGGTGTTTTTGCGGGTTTTTGCATGGGAACGCCTACTCTGCATCTCATTAGCGTTAGTTGCCGGTGTCATCTGTGGCAATGTTTTTTTGCGGGTGCTATCGCAGGAAAACTGGTGATATCGGCTGTTAGCACCAGCTTGTGAATGGTGCGATAAATTTATCACCACTTTAGCTGCGATAAAGTGCCGCTAACTCGGCATAAGTCCTTGAGAATATGCCCCTATTTCTTTGTTTTAGTGCCGGTGTCGGCCAACGGCTGACACTCACACTACCTCCCCAGGGTGTCTGTCGGTAATTGGAGGACACTGGGGATGCACATAAAGGTGGTGATTCCATTATTATTTTTGAGACTCAGGCTGCTTGGGAAGAACTTCCAGAGTAGCCTGAGGCTTTCTCTTTTTTTAGAGCAATGACGATCAGCACGCAGGGCAGGCTGACATCATTACACTAAAGTGAAAGTAAAATGAGCTGATGGGCTTGTTTTACTTTCACGGTATCAGTGCTCGGGGGCATATCTCAGTCCTCTGTTGATTGACAGGGGTGGGAGAGGTGTCATTGGAAAGAGGAGAATGCTTAGGGCTAGCCATAGGAGAGCGATCCCCAAGAAGGGATCCACCCACTACACATCAGGGATTTTAAGGGGGGGCTTTGGGAAAGGGCTTGTGCTCCCCACACCCCCAAACCAGATTACTGTTTCTGCCCCCCCTGGGGGCAGATGGGAGATATTACCCCCGATCTGACCCCCCGTGGGATCAAAAAGCCCACTAGGGTCAATTTTGAAAATAATTATAGGGGTGGGGATTGCCCATTATGGGCATGGCCATGTCCCCACCACCCAAAAATTATTGTGACAGTGTTTCTGCCCTCCCTGAGGGCAGATAGGGGTGGTTATCCTAATATGCCACCCCAGGGGGCAGAAAGTACACTACACACCAAGGAATGTTGTTTTTTTTTAAATATAGGGGTGGGGGCAGTCTACCATGGGCATAGCCTTGCCCCAACCCCATCAAGAGATATAATCTTTCTGTTCTCCCAGGGGTGGATAGGGGCAATTACCCTCAATCTGCCCCCCAGGGGGCAGGAAGCCCACTAGACACCAGGGTCTATTTTCACCATAGATATAGGCGTGGGGGCTGCCCACTATGGGAATGGCTATGCCCCCACTGCCCCAAATCAAAAGTGACAGTCTTTCTGCTCCCCGTAGGGCAGATGGGGATGATTACCCCCAATCTACCCAGGGGGGCAGAAAGCTCATTAGACACCAGGATTGCTTTTTAAATATTGGGGTGGGGGCTGCCCACCAAGGATATAGCCATGCCCGCACCCCAACAAGAAAGATAGTCTTTCTACCTCTCCGGGAGCTGGATAGAGGTGATTACCCTGATCTGTCCCCAGGGGGCAGAAAGCCCATCCCAATTTTTTAAAGAAATATAGGGGTGGGGGCTGCCCTTTATGGGCATGGCCACGGCCATGCCCCTACCCCACAAAAAACTATGCTAACAGTCTTTCTCCCCCCATAGGGCAGATATGGGTGATTACCCCCAATCCACCCACCTGGTAGGTAGAAGGCCCACCAGACAGCAGGGATTTTTTTTAAATACAGTGGAGGGGGATGCCCACCATGGGCATGGTCATGCCACCACCCCAAAAAGAGAGATAGTCTTTTTGCCCCCCAGGTGTCAGATGGGGGTAATTAACCCCAGTCTGCTCCCCAGGGTAGAAAGGCCACTAGACACCAGGGTCAATTTTAAAAATAAATATAGTGGTGGAGACTGCCCACTACTCCCACAGATTACCCCCAATCTGCCCCCAGGGGAGAATGCCACCTGAAGGTCAGGGAATATTTTTTCTTTTAAAAATGTAGCAATGGGGCCTGCCCTCCATGGGCATGGCCAGTACCCCACCCCAACAATAAGCCAGACAGTTCTGCCCCCCTCGGGTTGGAGTGGTACAATTACGCAGACGTTTTCCTTCCCAGTAGTCAGAAAGACCACTAAACACCAGGCATTTGAAAAAGTAGCCAAAACAAACATAAGGAGTGTGCGACCTACCCTGGCATCAAGTCATATGCCCTCATCAGAAGGGACAAGAGTTTATTTTTGCCCCCTGGGGGCAGGTAGGAGGTTTGTTCAAATTGGGGAGATTTCCCCAAATAAACCCCTGGGGTTTGAAAGTCCACCTGACACCAAGGATTTTGCGTTTGTGGCAAAAGAAAGTTGTGCGGGTGTTGCACTCTAGCATTGGCCACACCCACCCCTCCCAAAAGTGAAAAAAAAACAGTATTTTGCCCCCCAGGGATGACAGAAGAATTGCCCAATTTGCTCCTGGGGTCTAGAAAGTTCACTGTATGGGAGTTATATTTTTTTTTTATAAAATAGTTGGGTGGGTCAGGCCCATCCTAATATCATTCCACTTGCAATGGTGAATGACTGCACTTGTTGGGCTTGGGTAGACGGCCACCAAGGAAAACCTATCATCCTTCGCACAGTCCTGAATACTAAACATCCGAGGGAGTCCACGGTAGTGTGTTTCGCATGGATCCCACAGCATTTTCTTACCCACCATGCCCTGCAAACCTTCCCTAAAAACACACACTTTCCTCACATGTCTGTGAGGAAAACTTCTGGAATCTGCGGGGAGCCACACATTTCCTGCCACTCAGCATTCCCCACAAGTCTTCTGATAAGAGGTACCTCACCTGTGTGGGTGGGCCACGAGACCTTGACACAAAAGTCCCTAAAGCGCTACATGGAGAGATCAGCGATAAGGGTAGCTGACTCCAATTGACCTCGGTTTGATCCATTCCTGTTGCGGGCACTAGTTCCAGCCACACAAGTGGTACAGCGTTCTTATTGGCACAAGTGCGGTAATTCTGGGTGGTAGTAGTTTTGTGAATTCCTGCTGATTCTGGAAGTTTCCATCACAGAAATGTAAGGAAAATGTGATCTTTCAGGCATAGTTTTAGGTCTGCAGGGCATTGTGGGTAGGAAAACCTCATGGGATCCACACAAGGCACACCATGTCAGAATGTTCTGGTTGTCTAGTTTTAAAAAATATCTGTGGTTTGTAGGTTTGCATGGGTAGTACCACAGCACGGCCCCAAATACCGCAGCTACACCAATTGCTTAACTCTCAATGTAGCACTTTAGGGCCTTTTTTTGTCAGGATCTCATAGCCCACCCACACAAGTGGGATACCGTTCTTATCGGGAGACGAGTGGGAACCCAGATTGGCTGAAAATATGTGGCTCCCCACAGATTCCAGAACTTTCTGTCACAGCAATGCAAGGACAATGTGCATTTTGTTTATCAAAGTTTGACGTTTCGAAGGGCTTCTGGGTAAAATTACCTAGTGAGAGAGATGCAAGTCACCCTGCCCTGGATTCCCCCAGATGTCTAGTTTTAACAAATGTGCAAGTTTGCTAGGTTTCCCTAGGTGCCAACTGAGGTAGGCCCCAAAATCCACAGCTACCCAACTTGCAAAAAAAGGGTCTGTTTTGACTAGAAAAATGTGATGTATCCATGTTGCGTTTTGGGACGTTTCCTGTAGCAGGCACTGGGCCTACCCACACGATTCAGGTACCATTTTTATCTGGAGACTTGAGGGAATGCTGGGTGGAAGTAAGTTTGTGCCTCCCCACAGATTCCAGAACTTTGCATCATAGGAATGTAAGGAAAAGTGTTTCTTAGTCAAAGTTTGAGGTTTGCAAGGGATTCATGGTAAACAAATCTGGTGAGAGCCACACAAGTCACCCGACCCTGGATTTCCCCTGGTGTCTAGCTTTTAAAATGTGCAAGTTTGCTAGGTTTCCTTAAGTGCCGGCTGAGCTAGGACCATAAATCCACATCTACCCACTCTGCAAAAAAGGGTCTCTTTTGAGTGGCAATATTTGATGCTTCCATGTTGTGTTTTGGGCCCTTTCCTGTCACAGGTACTAGGTCTACCCACACAAGTGAGGTACCATTTTAATTGTGAGACCTGTGGCAATGTGGGTGGGAGGAGGTTTGTGGCTCCCCACAAATTCCAAAACATTCCATCACAGAAATGTAAGGTAAAAAGTTTTTTTTAGTCAAAGTTTGAGGTTTGTAAGGGATCCTGGGTAAAAAAAATCTAGTGAGAGCCACACAAATCACCCCATCCTGGATTTACCTGCATGTCTAGTTTTAAAAAATGTGCAAGTTTTCTAAGTTTCTCTAGGTGTTGGCTGAACTAGGACCCAAAACCCACAGCTACCTGCTTTGCAAAAAAGGGTCAGTTTTGAGTAGAAAAATGTGAAGTATCCATGTTGCGTTTTGTGCCATTTCTTGTCGCAGGCACTATGCCTAACCACACAAGTGAGGTACCATTTTCATCAGGAGTCATGGGAGAATGCTGGTTGGAAGGAAGTTTGTAGCTCCCCACAAATTCCAGAGCTTTTGATCACAGAAATGTGAAGAAAATGTGTTTTTTTAGTCAAAGTTTGAGGTTTGCAAGGGATTCTGGGTAAAAAAAATCTGGTGAGAGCCACACAAGTCGCCCGACCCTGAATTTCTCCTGGTGTCTAGCTTTTAAAAGATACAAGTTTGTAGGTTTCCTAAGGTGCAGGCTGAGCTAGGGCCATAAATCCACAGCTACCCACTTTGCAAAAAAGGGTCAGTTTTCAGTGGCAATATGTGATGCTTCCATGTTGTGTTTTGGGCCGTTTCCTGTCGCAGGCACTAGGTCTACCCACACAAGTAAGGTACCATTTTAATTGGGAGACCTGTGGCAATGTGGGTGGGAGGAAGTTTGTGGCTCCCCACAAATTCCGGAACATTCCATTACACAGATTTGAGGTAAAAAGTGTTTTTTAGTCAAAGTTTGAGGTTCGCAAGGGATTCTGGGTAAAAAATCTAGTGAGAGCCACACAAGTCACCCCATCCTGGATTTTCCTGCATGTCTAGTTTTAAAAAATGTGCAAATTTGCTAAGTTTCTCTAGGTGTTTGCTGAACTAGGACCCAAAACCCACAGCTACCCGCTTTGCAAAAAAGGGTCAGTTTTGAGTAGAAAAATGTGATGTATCCATGTTACGTTTTGTGCCATTTCTCGTCGCAGGCACTAGGCCTAACCACACAAGTGAGGTACCATTTTCATCAGGAGACATGGGAGAATGCTGGTTGGAAGGAAGTTTGTAGCTCCCCAAAAATTCCAGAACTTTCGATTACAGATATGTGAAGAAAATTTGTTTTTTCAGTCAGATTTGAGGTTTGCAAGGGATTCTGGGTAAAAAAATCTCTTGAGAGCCATACAAGTCACCTGACCCTGGATTTCTTCAGGTGTTTAGTTTTCAAATTGTGCAGGTGTGCTAGGTTTCCTTACGTGCTGGCTGAGCTAGGGCCATAAATCCACATTGGAAAAAAAGGGGTCAGTTTTCCCTGGAAAAATGTGATGAGCCCAAGTTGCGTTTTCGGCCATTTCCAGTCAAGGGCACTAGGCCTACCCACACAAGTGAGGTACCATTTTTACTGGGAGACTTAGGGGAAGGCTGGGTGGGTGGAAGTTTGTGGCTTCCCGCAGATTTCAAAACTTTCCATCACAGAAATGTGAGGAAAATGTTTTTTTTACAAGGTTTCAGGTTTGCAAGGGATTCTGGGTAACAGAACCTGGTGAGAGCCACACAAGTCACCCCATCCTGGATTCCCCCCGTTGTCTAGTTTTAAAAAATATGCAAGGTGCTAGGTTTCCTGAGGTTCCGGAACTTTCCATCACGGAAATGTGAAGAAAATGTGTTTTTTTAGTCAAAGTTTGAGGTTTGCAAGAGATTCAGGGTACAAAAACATCATTAGAGCCACACAAATCCCCAACCCTAGATTATTACCCCAGGTGTCTAGTTTTCAAAATGTGCAAGTTTGCTAGGTTTTCCTAGGTACTGGCTGTGCTAGGGCCCAAAATCCACAGCTACCCACTTTCCAAAGAAAGAGTCAGTTTTGAGTGGCAATATGGGATATTTCCATGTTGCGTTTTGGGCCATTTCCGGTCGCGGGCACTAGGTCTACCCACACAAGTGAATTACCATTTTAATTGGGAGACCTGTGGTGTAAGAAAGTTTATGGCTCCCTACTAATTCCAGATCTTTCCATCACAGAAATGTGAGGAAAATGAGATTTTTTTAGTCAAAGTTTGCAAGAGATTCTGGGTAAAAAAATCGGGTGAGAGCCACGCAATTCAACCCACCCTGGTTTACCCCTGGTGTATAGTTTTCAAAAATATACAAGTTTGCTAGGTTTCTCTATGTGCCAACTGAACTATGGACCAAAATCCACAGCTACTCACTTTTCAGAGAAAGTGTAATCTTTGAATGGAAAAATGTGATGCATCGATGGTGCATTTTGGGCGGTTTTCTGTTGCAGGCATTAGGTCTACTCGTACAAGTGAGTTACCATTTTTATCGGGAGACTTGAGGAAATGCTGGGTGGCAGTAAGTATGTTGCTCCCCACAGATTCAAGAACTGTACATCACAGAAATATGTGGAAAATTTGTTTTTTTAAGTCATAGTTTGAGGTTTCTTGGTAAAAAAAAACTGGTGAGAACCATGCAAGTCAACCCACCAAGCCAATTGGATTTTGCTGCATTTGTGCCTTCCAAATGTAAGCCAGTGTGTAAGAAAGAAGACATATTGAAAAATACCCTCTAAATCACATGCAAGTATGGATACCCACAAATTCAGAGATGTACAAATAACCATTATTCCTCAACTCTATATCTTGTGCCCATTTTAGAAATATACATAGGTTTACTTGATACCCATTTTTCACTTTACACATTTTACCATTTTAATTGAACTATACTCGGTACACAATGAAACACCATTGTACAATACAGCTCAGTTGTTGGCTCTGGGTACCTTAGGTTCTTAGAAAACATGAAAAACCCTATATATTCCTGCAACCAGAAGGGTCTAGCAGACATAATGGTGTATCGCATTTGTGAATACGTCCATTTTGACAAAATGTTACAGATGAAAACGTTGTCAGAAATGACCATTTTTTCAACAATGAATTTCTCAGGAAAACCTTGAGGGATCTACACATATGACCCCTTGCTGACTTCAGAAAGTTGTCTACTTTTCAGAAATGTATAGTTTTTCTGGATCATCCATGAGTTTCACATTGGTTTCTACCACAAACATAAGTTGGGAGTACAGGTTTTTGAATTTTCCTGAAAGCTGTGAAGATGGTGACTTTAGCACAGCAAACCTTTCATTGATGCCATTTTTAGAAAAAAACAGACACTTTTATCCAGACCACTTTTTTCCTATTTTTCCCCCAAAACTCGGAGGGGCATATTCTTAAGGAGCCATCGCCGAGTTATCGGCACGTTATCGCAGCCAAATCCGCGATAAATTTATCTCCCCATTCCCAAGCTGGTGTTAACAGGCCATAACACCAGTTTACCTGATTTAGCAGTCGCAAAAAACATCACCACAGATGCCCCCGGCAACTAACGCTAATGATATGCAGAGTAGGCGTTCCCGTGCAAAAAGCCGCGACACCACTGTACAACATTCTCAACGGCACAGGTCCCCACACCTTGTAGCATCTTTACTACTCCTAAACTGAGAAAAATCCTAACTTTACTACTCCTAAACTGAGAAAAATCCTAACTTTAAGACTTTCGGTATTCACAGAAGGCATTTAGGAGTCCTAAAGTTAGGAGTCCTAACTTTACTACTCCTAAACTGAGAAAAATCCTAACTTTAAGACTTTCGGTATTCACAGAAGGCATTTAGGAGTCCTAAAGTTAGGACTACTAACTTCTGTGAATACCGAAATGAGTAAGTTCATTCTGTGAATACCAAAATGAGTAAGTGTATTCTGTGAATACCAAAAGTACTAACTTTACGTTTTTGACGTAAGGTAGTTCTGTGAATCAGGCCCACAGTCATTACCCTCCAAATCTTACTCCTCTGAGACGTCTTCTGTGTCCGGTGTGCCAGGTGTGTGTGGTGGGGTTATGGCTGCATCACTGTGTGCCACTGACACATCAGGGTGCGAAGGTGATAGGGCTGCATCACTGTGTGCCACTGACACATCAGGGGGCGGATATGTGTGTGTCGAGGTTTCTGCAGCAGGCACCTGGAACAGGCTCAGTGGCAGCAATGGCAAGATGAGGATCTGCAAGGCATGGAAGATCGCAGCTACATCTCGCTGGTGTTCAGCAGTGGCAGCCATACTTCCAGCCTGCAGCGGCTCTATGGTCTCCATTGACCTCCGCATCTGTGCCAACTCTGTGCTGTCATCGCTTGAGCCTGTCTGCCTAGACAGTTCTTGTAACCGAGTAATGGACCCAGCGATGTCAGCCAAGGATTGTTGGTGAGCATGGTGCGGACAGTGGGTATCCGTTAGGGACTGTAGGTGCTCCCTGATGGGACTCAGGCACCCACGTATGTCATCGAGTTTGGCTGCCATGAGCTCGAAACCCAGCCGCAGCTGATCTGCCATCTTCTCCTGGCACCCTAACACACAGAGTTTGAAATCCATGTGTTGGTCGTGGGGGTCCTGGGAGGCAGCCGTGGTGGTGTGTGCTTCCTGCGGTGTGGTCTGTGCAGGGTGTGGGCTCACCGCGATGCAGCTGGGCTGACCTGCTCCTGGAGGTGGGGTGCGGAGGCTGTCCACGAGCCGTTGGAGGGTGTCTGTGCAAATGTGCAGGGTGTCCTCTTCATCATCACTGAAGAGATGTGTGGTCTGCTCTGCAGGAGGTGTTGATTGTCCCTCTGCAATGTAAAGGGGAGATGCAGGTTAACAGTGTGTTCCATGTGTGTTGACGCAGTGTATATTTTTACATTCAGACTGCATGATGATGTACATTGTGACTGTTTTGGTGAAGCTGGCTATTTGATGGGAGTCAGTGGACATTTCGACTACATGACGGATGTGTGGTTGTACTCGTACATTATCATCTCACAGTGTCATGAATTGCCAGATGTGATTGGCCAGTTTCTACGCACGAGCAGCACCAGTTGTGTCCTCTGTCCTGTGGTGTAGGGGTTGCACTCTGTCCCACATTGTCGTCAATGTTGATGTACTGTGATTGCTATGTGTGTGTGCTGCATTGTTGGCGATTTGCCCCTGCAGCTCTGCATTGGCGGACCCTTATCCCTTTGAGTTGGTGTGCATTTGACTTGTGTGCTTTTCGGGTGCTGGGATGTTTGCGACTTGGGTCATTTGTGCTACTGGAGATATTTGGTACTCTTGTGCATTGTTTGTCTGCAGATGTGTTTTTGACATCATGGGTCGTAGGTGCACGTGGATGTGTCAGAGTGTGACCTGCTCCTTTACAGATGTGGTCCACACTCCGCCACCTCAGTGTCGTCTCGTGCACCATGTCATGTATTGTGACTTCAGCCATGCTATCTGTCATGCAGTGTCACTTGCATTGTCGGTGTGGCTCACAGAGCCGCTGCTTTTTGGCATTCAGCACATGTGCATGGGTAGGTTGTGGCATTGGTGATATGGAGGGGGCCCATTTGTGCAGATTGTGGACGGGGGCCTACTTGGTGTTCCTATGTGTGCTGCAGTGTGCCAAGGGTATCAGGGACATGTTCCACAGTCATTGTGGGTGTGCAGTGTGCTGCACATGATTGTGAATGTGTGGCATTGTGCCCATCTGCCCCCATCCCTGGTCGTTACTCACCCTGTTGCTGTTGGGTCAGGTCATATCAGGCTGTGTCCAGACACCCGACTCCTTGCACCGTCTCCACGCTGATGACTGTGGCCACCATTTCCTCCAGCTCATCCAGCTCCTCCTGTGGCGCAGGACTCCCAACTCCAGTCACCTTTGCTGCCTTCATGTTGGCAGCGAGTTTCTGTTTGGTTTGGCTGTGCACTTCATGCCAGCGCCTCTTGACCTCCTCCATTGACCTCCTCAACACTCCGACTGCATTCACGTTGGTGACGATGGACTGCCATTTTTCCGTTTGTGTTGCCAATGACGCAGTGGAGGTGATGAACAGTTGTTGGTAGTGTTCTATCACCTCTGTGACGATGATCCGGTCTTCCTGCGGACTGAACCCCGTCTTCCTCTTCCTCTTCTCCTTGCCCTTCCACGAACACGGGGTTCCTGGCTGGTCCTCCGTGGGGCTTGTGGGGTTCGGGTTGTCCTCTGACTCGGTCCGGCTGCATCCATGTTGCTACACAGTTTGTTTTGTTTTTGGTGTTTTTCTTTTTAGTTGCTCTTATAGTGCATTTTCACGCATGATGCGTGGGATTTGCAGGCCTGTGGCTGGTCGTCGCTGATTTTTGTATCACGGTTTGGGACATCGCAGGTTTTTTCGCGTTCGTGTTTCGCATTGTTTCTGCGTTGCGTTGATTTTTGGGCGGCCATTTGGCGCGTTATCCTGCTACTATCGCATGGTGCCGCAGGGTTGGGAATACCATGTTAACACGGTGTTATTTTCCCGCGATAGACTGCGATGTGAAGGGTTGCGTTAAGCAACTTTTGCGGTAGTTATCACACGTTCTTGAGAATATGCCCCCAAATCTTCCTATATTTTGCCTATTTTCTTCATCCCCTCCAGAGGAATTCACAAACCCTGGATTCTTTTTGAATCTCCAGGATGTTGGAAAAAAGGGACCAGATTTGGCATGGATACATTTTGTGGAAAAAGTTTTGTGAAGCTAAAACTGGAAACTACCCCAAGTAGCTAAAAGGGGCTCAGCACTGGGGGGGGAAACCCCCAGCAGTTAAGGGGTTATATTTCAGGTGACAAACAGAACAGCAGTTAAGGTTTTAAAGTTCAAGTGACAAGCAACAGTTTCCCTCAGTTCAAGGGGGCAAAATAGTGCTCCTTCGGCTGCTCGTCAATTTTAAGACAACAGTTAGCCGAAAACCGTGGAAGAGTCTGTGTTTTGAATTAGCTCAATTAGCTCTTGCAGTGCTCATTTTAGGTGATATGGCTCATCTGATTTTAAAGATTGGTCAGTGCAAAGGGTGAGTTAAAGGCATTAACACTTATAAGAATACAACCGCTTCCACTCACTGAATGGAACTTGAGACTGCAAAGTCTGTCTCTGGTGAATGCCTATAAACCAACTGGTGATCGCCAGGAGTTCGGAAAGTTATGAGTCATGTGAAAATTGGAACATTTGAACCCCTGCACTTTGGGACAGAGAAACACAAGATTGTCAACATCCATCCAGTTTAAATGTTACAGGGAAATCAGTTTTAAAGTTAGCTAGGGAGAAAACGACACATTCCTTTTCAGCTCTTTCGAAAAAATATTGCTAGTTTGCAGGAGAAACTATGTTAGGGTGTAAAACAGGCAAAAAACAAGCATCTTAGAAAACCTGTGGGCAGAACAATACATGAGATCTATGTGAGACATGCAATAACATTGCATCCATAACAGAAATTTCCATACTTGCACAGTGCACTGCAGCATTTATTTTCTACCATCTAATAAGACAGTTTCTTCTTGCAGGCTTAACCCTGTGGTGAAAGGAAAATTTCAGTGTCAGTTATCTCTGTGGAACTCCCTAATCTCAATTTAGCCATCCAAGATTTTCTCCAGTTTGAAAAATATTTTTTTCCCTTGAGCTTATAACCACCATAGGCACCACTTAAATCTTTTCTATGAAATATGTACCATACATTTGTTACTGATGTATGCAGTAAATTCTGGAGACTGATTTACACCCTGGGTCCTCATTGGTTTATACATTATTGTTTTTGCAGTTTCATGTAGTGTGGACTTGGCTCAAGGTCTTTAGAACACTTTAAATGCGCACCAGATTAATTTACACAAGATCAGATACATATTTTTAGGAACTGAGAAATCAAGCGATTTGCCCAGGATCAGAGGATGTTAAGCAGATGCCAGGACTTGAACCTGGTTCCCCAGTCTCAAAGCCAGCAACCATCTCAACACTTATCATTTGATCTTCTAGAGGGGTCAAGCAGGGGACATGCATTGACGTCTTAGCCCTCAGGCAGTTGTATAGCTCCTTACCCCGCCTCACATCTATGGTTGGATTGCTTGTTAAGAACTATCTGTGACCTGACAATTAGACTATTAACTATCAATCTATAGTCCAAAACGTCCTCAATGGCAATAAGGACTTTTGCAGTCTTGTAGTTTCCTATATCTTCATGCCATTCTGTACAGTCAACTATTTGTGTTTTCACCAGAGATATCATAAAAGTTATCTCACCCAGTACCTTAGTATGTTCACTCAATGTAAACATTTTCTTCTGAAAGCCTTCATTGTGAGAATGTTTTGGTCCCCATTTACTTACACTGGCACCCATCCATCCAAATATCCAATCTTCTGGCTTTTAGAAAGTCTTTGAAGGCGTGGCTGTTCTCTTCTGGATAACTACAGCCCGGTTTCCACACAAATTTGTAGCTCAGCTAGCGCCAAAACGCCTTTTTTTGGCATTCGAGCACTTATAAGCATAATTAACATAACATCTAAGTTTTGGAATGTCTACAGCTTGTCTCTGTATTATAGTGCATCAGCAAGGGACTCACCCAATTCAGCTGAAGTAAAGTGAGGGATCCCACTCTGGTCTGGGGTTTTTCCTTCTTTCACTAAACCTCCAGGCTGTTATATAATGCCTGTGCTCCCCAGGAATCTTCTTTTCTAGGCTTCATCCAAGTTATTACTACAGCAGGTCAATAAAGACAGAAGTTTGCCCTTTCATGTCCCCAGACCATAAATTCCCTGAGCCGCCTGAGCTTTAGCGGGGCTTCCTTCTCAGCTGCCAATGGCTTTCAATTATACTTCCAATTCCATGCTCAATCTGTAGTATAACCATGACCTGCCGTGCAGAATAGTCACTCATGAGAAAAAGCGAGGGCCTTATATGGCAACTAAAAATAATACATTATGAACAGACAACCCTGTGAGCCCATAAAGATGCTCTTCCCTGCAAAAACAATCACATTTTCCACCATATTCTTATTTGGTATTAACACTATTTCAGGGTTGATATTCACAAGTTTACCTTGAGTATGGACAATATCACCACAGCCACTTCGTTCCAAGCATTTCCATGCCTAGTATGCACACAGCTACAAACTCTTACCTGACAGCACTGTATAGGAGTGTTGTGAACATGACAAAGGGGCTCATTCTGAATGCCATAGTCTCTAGGTACACTAGTATCACAACCAAGAAATACAGATACCAGTCAGTGAGGTATTTTCATGATTCAGACATTCTGAGGTATGGGGGGCATGGCTTGGACACCGATGAAGATGGCTGCCTTTGTGTGAAGCTCTGCGGCGGACCGGGAGGCCGAGATTCCTTCGGACGGCTCCTTCATTCTCGCAACACCTGAAATGGAGCCCTTGATTTCATGGAGGGCTCCTAGTCAAATATTGAACAATGAGTGTGCCCTTGGGGAGCGTATACCAATGTTTTTCCTAATTCTTTGTCGGGCATGTTTCCCTCACAGGACTCACGGCCCCTATTTTTAATTTACCGCTCTGCCGCCTCAAAATTTTCTTTCATTAACGCTACGAACAACAACTGATGTGACGCTTATTATAGCGTTTTGTGTGTTTTATTATGCTGCTAAGAATGCTCATTGCCACATTTACCAAGCAATGATTGTCTATAAGGACATTTTTAGATACAGCATATTCTCGTTTCAACAAGCTGCAAACTGCTGTTTTGGTCTATGAAACTCAACTGGTGACGGCATATTTTTACTTTCAGTCTCTATTGTTGTCATTTCAAGTCTCTTTTTCATTTCCCATGTGGAATTTTTACTAATTTTTTTCTTTTTGGGGAATGGTTTTTTCATTGGATATTTTGGAATTTGACTAGTGCAAGATTATCCATTTATTCAGGTTTCCTCTTGAATAGTTTTTCCGTTGTTTTTGGAGGTTTTGCCTTATTGTCTATTCCTTCTTTAAATTATATTTCCTTAATTCACGGAATTTGCTGCTTGTGCTACTTTGTTTATGGGTGAAACAAGGTCTGTTTGATGTATTGTTAAGAGTCCTTCTGCTTCTCCATCGTTGGAGGACTACGATCCTTTCAGTATTCTTCAAGACAACACGGAAGAGTCAGAGCAAGGTGCGTCATCTCTTCCATTAGGAGTTACGCCATCTAACACTCCAGTTCCTACTTCTAAGCTCTTGTCTATGTTGCCCACCTCCTCGACTCTTTTATCAGGTAAACGAGTTAAAAAAGATCCACCTTCACCCGCTATATCTCCACCACCAATATCTATGGAATTAATTCTTGAGGCGATATGAGCACTTAAACCATATATGGAAGAAACGGACGTGCGTCTTCAGAATCTTGATGACAAATGGTCAAATATGGAACATAAAGTTACCCAAATAGAGCACTGAGTGGACTCTTTTCAAACTGTTGTGAATCAGGTTCCTTCTATACATGTGGACATTTCGCATCTCAAAAAACAAGTTGAAAACCTTGAAAATCACAACAGATGCAAACATTAGTGTATTTATGGGCTGGCGGATCGACTCAAAGGTGCTAACCCTCTCTCCTTTTTTCAATCTTTTCTTCCAAAAGTTCTTGGTTTTCCTGAACATCCAACATTAAATATCCAAAGAGAACATTGTCTGGGTCATAACCCACAAACTTCATCTTCATCAAACAAACAAAGAGGCGTCATTCTTTATTTTTGGGAATTATACTGATCTACTAAAGGTTTTACAAGCAGTAAAATTTAAAGGCAAAGTCTCATGGCCAGGATCTGCTCTTTTCTTTTCTCAGGACTATGCTAAGGCAACGGCAGATAGAAGGAAGATGTTTTTGGGCAGGAGACCTGCGCTTCGAAGTCTGAATGCCAGATATGGCCGTTTCCATTCTTGTGTCTTTAAGGTGACTTATAAAAACAAAACCACGAACTATGAGGATCCTGATCTATTAAAGCAGTTCTTGGATAATTGTAAAGAAGAAGAAATGGAAGTTGCCCGAATATCTACTCCTTGATTATTCTGTTACATTTTCTTTAAGTATATCTTCCTTTTCTTGTCATGTTTTATTAATGTGTTATTGTGTTTTTGTATAACATGTTTTCTTTTACTCATGTTAGGTCCAGTCTTCATGGTTACCAGTGTGATTTTTAATCCGTCTGGATGGTGTCTTCTCTTTCCTGTTTTTCGTCCTAGAGTTCCCGGTTGGTTGTTTTGTCTTTCCTATGTGGCTTCACCATCCTCAATTTCTTTGTATGCTTTTGGTATTGTCACATGGTCGCAAGAGTCATTGTTGACATCTTTAAGTTAGCATGAGCCCGGTAGCCATGATGCTGCTTTTGCGCACGACACTACATGTCTTTAGTTTTACAAAGCTCTGTTTATGCCTTTCACTTGAGAACTCTCTGCTGTGCTCGTTCTCTGCCCGTTCCTGGAGTTTAGTCTGAACATTGTGAGCAAGGTCGATAAACACTGACTCTTGTTATTCTGTTCTGGTCAGGCCCTAGCACTTAGACAAAACATACCAATGCAGCTGTTTTTGCTGGAAGCTTGTACTTTGATATTATGGGGATGCATGTTTAGATAACACACACTTGGAGAGGGACCTTTCCAGGGAGAAGAGCAACACGCACCTGTGATGTAGAAATACGATCTATGGCCTGAGGTATGGGGTCTGCTGACAAAGCCCAGAGATCTTCTATTATATAATAGTACTTCTGCTTAACAAGGGGAGGGTGGTTAGGCCTTATAGTCCTTTATCCACTGTCTTTATAAAATGACATCTCCCTTTATGATATATTTCCTTGCTGCAATGCTAACTGTATTGATATTATGCATTTTGCTGCTGGTTGTGGCTTGTATACTGCATTTTAGAGCATGTTAGTTAAAATAAATATTTTAAACTATCTTCATGTCTCTGTCAGATCTTATTGTGGACAAATACGAGAGAGTGAACAAAAAGGTGGGTCTTGTTACTGCGATTCCTGAGAGATCCGGGAGTGTTGTATTCTTGGTTTCTCCTTTTTGTGAGTAGGAGAGCGAGTGAGACACTATAGCTAGTCGGTCCTGGGCTGATGGGCACTAAGGTGGTAGGAAGGCTTAGCCCCTATACACCGAGGTCCCATAATCCTGCGCATAGTTCTGTGTATGTGCAGAATCCCTGCAACAGTATGTCCTTTTGTTTATTCCCTACATGGTTTCTGTCTCTATATTTTCTATCTTTTCTCTCAACTTTTATTCTCTTCATATGGCTTTTTTTTCTGGAATGTCCACATTTATATTATATATTTCTCCTCTTTATTTCTCTCTTCCTTCTTTTTCTTTTTCTTTTTTCCCTATTTACTAAGTATTTCTTATTGCTTCATGAATATATTTTTCTCTCATATGCTATCCATTTCTATTGGTATATTGTTGTTTCTTTTTTGCTGAATCTTATTACATATATGATATTAATGCATTTTGCTGAAAGTTGTTATTTGTTTAAAACTTTAAACCTGTTATTTGTAGTATAGATGGCTTAAGGAATTATATCTTGAAATGTTAAAGGTTTAGGATCACCTATAAAACGGCAAAGGGTTTTGTCACATTTCTGGTCTAAAAGGTGACATTGTCTTATTGCAAGAAATTCACGTAACTCAGAAGGAAATATCTAAACTCAAACATCAATGGTTGGACATATTTTCGCTTCTCCAGGTTCGGGGAAATGCAATGGTGTAGTTACTCTATGTCACAAACGTTTGGATATCCAAATTATAGGTCAGGATGCTGAGGGCAGATGGGTTTCTGCTTTCTTGTTAGTTAATAAAATACCTATGACAATTTTTTATTTATATGCCCCCACCAATCCTGATATGTCGTTCTGACCCCAGATTTTGTCTAAATGAATGACTTATTATGATGATTATTTTTTAGTTGGTGAAGACTATAACATGGTTATTGACTTCATTATTGCTAGACGTTCAAAAACTAAATTAATTCCTTCACATTTACATTCTCAATTTACATCTACTATACATCAAATGTCCCTTGTTGATGCCTGGGGATTATGTAACCCTACCTTTCAAGAGTATACTTTTTTCTCTCCTGTACATACGTCTCAATCTCGAATTGATTATTTGTTCATTTCTAAATCACTTGCACAACATGTGTCTCACTCTGATATAGGTTCCATATTAATTTCAAACCATTCTCCTGTCTCACTAGATTTAGATGGAGAATGAATAACTATCTACTTTTAGATCCCAATTTTACTCAAGGTTTTCAAAAATTTGCAAACACATTTTTTATAGAAAATGAAACTCCAGGTAGTTCTCCTCAGATTATTTAGGACACTTTTAAAGCTGCCTCTGGATATTTCGTTATTTCTTTCATAGCTCATTAAAAGAAATCTTCTTCCAATAATATACAATCACTTAACTTGCATATTAAACAAGTAGAATATTCTTTTTATACAACAAATTCTAAATCTTGTCTTGAGGAACTAGTCAAGGCGAAATTTGCTTTAATAAACTTTCCACAGAAATCGCTGCTTCGCATTTACCTAAATCTAGTGCTAAATATTATGGTGATCAAAATAAGGCAGGGGGATTTCTCGCTAATTACCTCAAGATTAAAAAAGAATGTGCCAAGATTGATTCTCTTCTAACTTCTACTAATCGCCTTGTTCATAAAAATGAAGATATACTGTCAAAATTTAGTAATTTCTTTCAAACTATTTATACTTCCGAATCTCATTTTCATCAAGTAGATATCCTTCAATATTTGTCCTCTATCACTCCTCCCTCTTTTCTTAATGTGGATTTCTCCTCTTCAGATGCTGATATTCAGAATAATGATATTCTTACTGCTATGATGGGTTCATTGTAGAGTTTAATACTCAGTTCTCTAAAATTCTTATTCCTAAATAACATCAATTGTTTCTTTACTTTATATCTGGTGGATCTATTCAAGATGTTTTAATATGACCTCTTCCTAAAGAAAACAAAGACCATACATTGTGTAAAAACTATTGGCCTACTTCTTTAATCACTTTAGACTATAAGATATTTGCCCTTCATTTGCTTTATTACCTCAATTAATTGGGAAGGAACAATGTGGTTTTGGTAAAGGTAGACATATATCAGATAATACTAGATTATTTTTTAATGTCCTAAGTAAATCTAAGGCATATAAATATTCTTTGGCGGTGGTTTCTTTAGATGCTGAGAAAGCTTTTGATCAAGTTAGTTGGTCTTTTATTTTTTCCACGCTTTCTTGGTTTGGTTTTGGTTCTAAATTTATTAAATTATGTTTCTTTGCTATATTCTTCTCCTAAATCCTCAATTTTAGCTAATGGACATATATCTCCCGCATTTTCCCTTTACAGGGTGTCAGACAAGGTTGCCCCTTATCTCCTCTATTGTTTATTCTTGCCCTAGAACCCTTTTTAATTTGAATTCAGATGAACTCACACATTAAAGGTTTTTCCTATGGTGACAAACAATTAAAACTCTCAGTTTATACGGATGACATTTTACTCTTTATTTCACAACCACAGACTTCTTACCCAGCCTTTTTAACAGATGTAGATAACTTTGCTTTCATCTGAGGCTATAAATTAAATGCTGATAAATGTGAAATTCTTCCCCTAAATATATTATGTTTTCACGCAGATTTCACATCTTCTTCTTTCCCCTGGAATTCAGATAAAATTAAATATCTTGGACTATGGTTCAATGCTTCTATTAAAGAGACTGTCACCTTAAATCTGAAAGAATTCAAATCAATATTACTTAGGTCTACATCTTGATGGCATCCCTTATTTTTATCATGGTGGGGTTGTTTAGATACTATAAAAATGATGTTAGTTCCTACAATATTGTTTTATTTATCTAATATTCCTATAAATATTTCTAACTCTCATTATAAGAAACTATATAATATTTTATCAAAGTTTTTATGGCACAACAAAAAAGCTAGAATGTCTATTTATAAACTCAAAAGACCTAAACACAGGGGAGGTGTTAATTTTTCGGATTATCATTCTTACCATACAGCTTTCTTTCTTAAACAGCCTTCTTTTCTGTTATCTGAAAATGATTCTGCAACTTATCCCTCGTGGATGGATCTTGAAAAATCCTTTTTTCATCCTTTCTCCTTTGAGGGGTATCTCTCCTTTTCTCATAAACCCTTATCATTATCTCTTCCTATTTTTAAAAATGCTTGTAAGGTTCTCCAACCTATTTTTATTTATTGTCAAAGTATTAAAACTACATTTTTAAATTAATCAATTTGGTATACTAAACATATTAAGAGCCGTAATAAACACATTTTTTGGAATGAGTGGTTTGCTATAGGACTTAGATAGACTCATCAACTTTTTCAAGATGATGTTTGCATTCCAATTCAATTCAATTCAATTAATCTTTATTTTGATCGCACTGATCATAAAAGACAATCGTAGTATTTACAATATCATCATGATAAGATAGAAGATAAAAAACATGGTTTTAAAATGATGAACAATGATGCAGCTACGTCTCTTAGCATTTGGCATTAACATAAAAAATAATTACAGTGCAAGTTCGAAAAGTCAATAAAAAACAACCATTTAAAAGATGCTAAAAACCATTATAAAACATAAAACTGAATGAGATAACTAACATACACCCAATTTCCTGACTTTCACTTGATCACAATAATAGCCAAATACTATGGTTAATCTATACATGGTTATATCTGTACAATGAGCTATAAAAAAGAACCCGTAATAAACATTAAGCTGCTGGGACAATGGCAAGTACTTCATACTAAGTATTGCTACTAGACATTATCGCCCACTACTTTGAGAAGTTGGTACGAATTCTCCACATCCAGCTTAAAAATGTTGCTATGGCTATCACAATGGGCTCGTTAGTATTAGTCTTCAATATTCGTAGTGCTGTGGCACATGACCTGGTATCCATGTTAATACAGATTGGTTTTAACCATTTATCCTGGTGAGCCTTTTCCCGGACATGCAAATAGGATGTGTGGTACTGTCTCATCCTGCTCAGTACAAAATGAGCATTTACTGTCAGAGCTGTTATGCCACTTGTGGGTGAAGGATTTGACCGGAAGTATGCCTACCCGAAATTGATAGAATAATCTCCTATCACTGGGCTTGGTTATGATATCTCAGAAGTTTTCATACATAGGGTTTGGCTTATGCTCTAAAAAAATACTGGTCAGTGAGGAGTTCTTAATGGTACATATACTGTTTGCTTTAACCATGGACCAATAAGCCTCCTTGAGATCTTTTTTTGAGGGAAACCGAATCCGGCTGGATCTTCCCAAAGATGGCTCATGCCCATGTTCACCAATGTACATTTCACCTTTTGAAGCCAAGTTATCTTACAAGATGTGTCAGCGGTTCTAACATCCTTTAGCGCATTGGCGTAGTGTGATAACTCCGGGGTTGACCATAATCTACGCCAAAATGCGATTGGTCTAAACCTTGCTGCCTCATCCAGGGTACTACATACCAGGTCAGAGTATAGGGGCTTGAGAGGAGTATTTTGCGAGAGACCAGTAAGGCCTTTCACAAATTTATTCTGTGCTATTACTAACGATGACAAATTTTCAAAGTCCCAGAGTTCGGCTCCGTAAAGGGTGGAGGCCCGAACTTTGGTGTTATAGATCTTTAATAATGGGCCTATCGGCTTAGTTTACGAGAGCCTGTGTTCTTTCAATAAAGCTCCTGCCAATTGACGGTGTTTAAGAGCCATAAGTTCAATCTGGGGCTTCCAGTTTAACTTTCTACCTAGGGTAATCCCGAGATAGGTGAAGACGTCAGTTTGTTCTAATTGCTCCATATTCAAATGGACCCTGCCCTTAACAGCTTTATGTTTGTGGAGGACCATGAATTTTGTTTTATTCACATTTATCACCAAATCATGAGCTTTACAAAAGTCCTCAAAACGTGTCAACGCTCTCTGCAGCCCTGCTTGAGTTTTCAAGATGATAAGAGTATCATCGGCGAACATAAGTATCGGTACCTTTGTACCTGCAAGGGAAGGAGCATCTGTAGGGTAGAAAAGTAATTGATGACCCCATTTAAAAATAACGAAAATAAGGTTGGGGCCATAACACACCCTTGGCGAACCCCTTTAGATACTGGGAGCCGATTGGTGATATTACTCTGTGCTCCCCAACGTACTTGTGCATAGTTAGCTTCGTGCAGTCTCACAACAACAGATAATAACTCAAGTGGCATCCCTAAATCTTTCAAGACTACCCATAACTTGTTGCGTGGAACCATGTCGAATGCAGACTTAAGGTCTACGAAGGCAGCATAAATGGTGCCTCCTGCAATCGTTACAACACGCCAGTATATTAAGATGAAACGGAAAACCTGGTCAATGGTACTTACATGTACACAAAATCCTGCTTGTAGGGGGGTTAATATGTTACTTGCTATAATCCAAGACTGGATTCTGCTCAACACTAACCTTGCCATGATCTTTTGAATTGAGTCGATTAGACTCATTGGCCTGTAGTTGCTAGGGCAGGATCGATCACCCTTTTTATAGATGGGGAGGATTTCTGCGCCACGCCAGGATTCAGGTATTGGGGCTCCGCTAGCTATTGCGTTTGCTAACAGCTGAATATACTTTAACCAATTATCTCTGTCGTGTAAAAACAGATCAACCGGTATGCTCTCTGGGCCCGGGGCTCTTCCTATTGGTACTACATTCAGAGCGGATTCGACCTCCCCTCTATCAAAAAACAAATCCGAATCAGGCTTGGGAATTTGGAACTGGTCGTCTATGTCCCCCTTAGCTTCAACTGCAAATTGCGCCTCACAGAATGATATCCACTGGTCCGGTGCTAAGTGATTTTGGGGAATTTGCCCTTGCCCACCCCTACCCCATTTGACTAATTGCCAGAATTTCTGCATGTTTTTCTCTTTACTGGCCTGATGGAGCTCTTGCCATCTTTGCTCATCCCATTCCTTCTTAGCTGTAAGTTGGGTGGCTTTGTACATCTTTCGTGCATTTTTAATATTACACATTACTTTGGATTTAATTGCTAGGGTCACCTGCTTATAGGCTTCTCTGCATGCCTTGTTGTACCAATTGGCATGCTTGGGGGTGGCCCTGCTGCTTTGTTTATGGGGTTTAACAAAGTAAGACTTTATTTTACCAAACAAATCGTCATGAGCTTGGGTGATAATGTCGTTAATTTTGCCCTGTGTGGCATTTTGGAGGACTGCTAGAGTGCTAACAACAGCTGCCCTCATTTGTACAGGCAAGCAGTCATTATCTATGATCCTGTCCCATTTGACCCACCTCATGTCATTACAAATGAGGGCATCTGCAGTCGCACTCTCAGTTGTCTGTGGCTGGGCCATTGTGAGACCTTGGGCCAGCATCTTTAAGAGGAGCGGATTGTGATCACTTTCGTTTCTCTCACATATATCCATGTCAATAAGAAACAACCAGTACTCTAGGTTAATAAGAATGTAGTCAATGCGATTATTTCTCTGACCGTTACAATATGTGTGGGAGCCTAATCTATCTGAAGGAGTTCTCCCGTTCACTGCCCTCATACCCCTCTCCAGACATAGTGCTTTTAGTTGGAGGGCTACCTCTGTCCATTTCCTTATTGGGGGCAACTCTAATGAAGGGATGTTCCATTGAGCATCTTCTTCAACACTAAGATTACTGTCCTCTTGATCGAGGGGCTCGAATGTAGAATTAAAATCACCTGCTATCACCAGATTACATGGGCCTCTGTTATTATCTAAGAAGCTATCAAGTAGGGAGATTGTGGTAGATAATCTACCACCCGCAAGACCTCTCGCGTATACGTTGATCACCATTAAGTGTGGGAGGTATTTTAATCGTAAAAGAATTGCCACAATGTCAGGACTATCGATACACACTTCCTCAATCTTGTAACAGGAACGCTTCCTAACCCAGATGGTAAGCCCTCCTGAGGGTCTACCTTTCTGTCCACCAATTGCGGGTTTAAAGAAGTTTAAATAACCTGAGCGGTAGATTGGATTGATTGACCATGTTTCCTGGAAGGCACCTATGTCCTGTGCTTCTATAAATGCTGACCAGTCCATGGATGATATTTTTGATTTCAGCCCCACAATGTTCCACGACGCATATGCCAACTGGGCGGGGTCCTGACGTTTAGAAGAACAGTAAGTGTCACCCTGGGTACATTCTATTGAGGCATATGCGAACTGGGCGGGGTCCTGATGTTTAGAGGAACAATATAGGCCAACCTGGGTACATTCCCGGTAAGCTTAACAGCTGTTTCCAGACCGCCTCGACAACTAGGGGTGGAAGATAAGAGACAGCTTGTGACTACACCACCTGGATTTGCAGCATCCTTCAATCGAGGCGAGGGAAGGATGTTCCATAGCCTTCAATCTATGTTGTGTAAAGTAAATCCCTCACTACAAGTTGGAACAGAATCACAGGAATTCGGGTTGTTTTGTAAAGCTGGGGGGTTATACTTCATCCTAATTTTAGTTGTATTCAGGTGTGAGGTCCTAATGTCAAAAGCCACTAAATTATCCACCAAATCAGCACTAGCCAATGTAACACAAACATAATCAGAGTTAGAGCCTGTAGATAAATACCTTTTGGCTGAGAGTATGTCTTCCCTTATTACAGATCTACACTTTCTCACATGTCTAAGCCATTGTGTACTTTTGTTGATCAGGGATTGTTTGTCTTCTTTAATTAAACTGGGAGATTGTTTGGGAACATTCGTTAAAATAATTTGGCATTTTGGAATACGAGTCAATGGCTTTTTATAGCTGTGGTATTCCTCTTGTGACGATGGTACCAAATAAGAATTGTTTTTAGAAAACGTATGGTGATCGGCTCTGGATCTCATACTCTGTGGTCCTAGACCCCACTGCCTATCTTGGGTGTGGTGAATTAATGGCAGAATATTAGCCGAACCCTTCTATGGCGTAGATCGATTTTTACTATGTGAGCAGTAGTTTGCCAAATAAGGGTTTGGGTCCCTATTTATTCTATCTGTACAAGCAATGGTCAGTTCTCTAGGCTTGGGTTGCTGTAACGGGGTTGATCTTTTGGCGGCACAAGGTGTGTTTTGAATTAATAATTTAAGTGAATCAATTAACGTGCCGATCATACCCTTAAGTGTGGTGACTTCCTCCGTGAGTGTTCTTGATTGGGCCTTTAGGTCCACAATTTGACAAGTGAACTGATCCAAGCACGAGTACTTACACAGATAAGGGGAGGCAGAAGCACGTGGAGTATCGACTATCCCAACTGTAGACTGATGGACCAATTCCTCCTCATTCAAATCCGATAAAGGGGCAAATCTATTGGTGCACACTAGTGCAGATTCGAGTTGGCTTGTGTTGTCTGAATTTAAACTTGAAGGTGGAGAATGAATTCTCACTATGTGATATGTATCAACTTGATTGTTCAATGAAGGCCCCTTTGTTAATGGTCTTTTGAACATTTCTGGGATGGATAGAGCTCCACTTGGAATAGTAGGGCTGGGGATGAGTTGCCCGTCAGTGGAGCCACAGTCGGAGCCCAGGGGGGCTGCTAAAATCTCCTCACAATCACTGATTAAATTGTCAATGCGGCCCATAACACAATTACTGCTTTTTTACATTGGCTGTTTAGTCAACTTTTTGGCCTTCTTACCCTTCCCCACTGTGCCTCCTCCCAGAACTTCCCCGGCTTTCCTTTTTCCCATGCCACCCTAATAGAATGGAAAAACAGACTCTTTGTGCTAAACCCAAAGCCGTAGGTACATAAGTTATAACGACAGACAAAGGAAGGGGAGCACATAAACAACGGAGCTATATGGGATATCGCAAAACCCCCTCTAGTATAACAATAAAGGGCAGAGAACACTACTAGGGACAAACTGAAGGGCAAGATCGCAATAACAACCAAATGTTAAGCAATGTAAATCTAATAATTTAAATATAAACAGCCTGAACTAACAGGATGACGAATGTCCTAAAGGGGACAGAGAGCTACTCGGAAATCGTCCATGAATGACCGGACTGACACTATGAGTAAAATGACCATAAAAGTGGGTAATTTGGTTGCTAATGGCCGAGGCAAAGAGAACAGTACCTTTTGAGTGCAGCAACTTAGTCCAAAAACCAGATGACAGGGGGGTGGCCCTGCCCTGCCTCTTCCTGGCGATGATGGGCTAGGACGGGCCCGCCCTTGGCCTGGGCGTGGCCAGCGCACGTCCCGCGCCGTGGGGGTTGAGGCAGCGCTTTATGCGCCGATGACGACGCCTCCCCCTTGCTGACAGCTGCTATCAATGGAAAGCGTTGCTCCCTGGGGCATGAAGTCCTCCACAGGGTGTTGTTGGGTGGAAAAACAGTGCGGGCTGCGGCGGTGAGTCCCTGCTGCTCAGCTTCACCAAAGCGTGCCAGACCCCAGAGACTCTCCCTCACTGCTCCAGTAAGCGCGTCCCGTGGGGGTTGAGGCAGCGCTTTATGCGCCGATGACGGCGCCTCTCCCTTGCTGACAGCTGCTATCAATGGAAACCATTGCACCCTGGGGCATGAAGTCCTCCACAGGGTGTTGTTGGGTGGAAAAACAGTGCGGGCTGCGGTGGTGAATCCCTGCTGCTCAGCTTCACCAAAGCGTGCCAGACCCCAGAGACTCTCCCTCACTGCTCCGGTAAGCGCGTTCCACATTCCATTTTCGATAACTCAAGCACGTTTTTCCTTTCTCTCTTCATATCAAACACAATACTTATTCTTAATCTCTGTGGTTCAATCCTTATATAATCGATTTCCCCCCAATCATATGCCTATTTCTCCAACATCTAGTATAAAGACGATTTTATGTAATTCTGCTGCATCTCAAATGTACAAAAACACTTAACTTAATTTCCAGATACTCAAGATAAAACAGAGGTGGAATGTTATTGGGAGTCTGATTTACAAATCTCTTTTCCAATCCCAGTATGGAATACAATTTGGACCAAAATAAGGAAATCTTCTAGAGCATGCGAATGCAACTCAAACTTCTTTTTCTTTTCTAATAGACTCCTAATTACACCTGCTAAATTACATAGAATTGATCTCTATATTCCCTCTACATGTTGGTCATGCAACGTCACTCCAGCAGTTCTTAAACACATGTTATTTGAAAGTCCATCTATTCATAACTCTTGGATATGAATTTGGCAACAGATAAATACTATTTATTCACGCACAAGTCCCATTTTCTTAAATTTATATTTTCCTGGGAAGCGTTTCAGAGGTTTGGTCATCTCAATCTAGCGATTTCCGTATAATTGACTTACTTCTTGCAGATGCCGGTCAACAGATTACCAAGTCATGGATGGATGCTTCTTCTGTATCTTTTCAGGCATGGCAGTATGGAGTCTGTTATAATCACAGATTAGATAGAGCATATGTACATCCAGTTACTCTTGCTATTAAAAGGGATCTTCTCTGGTTGCCCATAACAAACTTTTAAAATGTTTCTGCCAACAGGACATTTTCACATAATCCTCACATTGAAGAAGTACCTAAACCTCCCTGAATTTATTCATACTTGTTATTCTATATTGTATTATATCTGCCAGTTTCTATATTTAGTCAAAACAACGAAACAGTGTACCTTCTCAGGAGAAGAGCAAGCATGAGGAATCAGACTTGATTCTTTAGAAAGCCCTCACTCACCAACCTAGTTGGTGACGTGCTTCATCATCGGGCCCCACCAGGAAGGCCGAATGCCCCCCTGGTGTGCTTCAACGCCAGAATTACTGCGGAGCAGGTTTTGAGTTGCTTGAGTGACAAGTGAAAGTGATTGTGTGGTGGTTTAAAAATGCCTAGATTGTGTCCAAAGATAATTTTATTAGTTGGCCAATCAGACACGAATAAAAACAAAGTAAGGGATATATGAGCTGGATAGATTAATCAGCTACATCCCACTGTGCGTGGTCAACATGTTTCTGCCCATATGATGCTAATAGCCAGGCATTCTTCAGGACCAAAGTGTAAACCTCAGCGGTTTGGGCGCGCTAAGGCCCACCCTAACCTGAGGTCAAGAATGTGAAAAATTAAAATTATAGTAACACACTGTTACTTAGGAGTTCCTCATATTTAGAAGAACCAAAATATATCTGTAACTGAAGACAGACAAAGACAAACACACAAAGAAAAAAACAAACAATGATTATTCAAATTGCAGTAATCGTGCGTTTGTAATTTGAGATTTATCTTGCGCTGGTGCTCTTCTCAAAGTGCACTGTAACCATAACTCTGAGAGCAAAGGTGTACTGTGGTGAATAATAACGTGCACATGTTTTCACATTATCAGTAGTCGTAGTGACTAAGCCAGCTTATATTGTGAAGGTACCTTGTTATAAGCGCTATATCACCTGCACGCCAGCTAGGGCTTTAACGGTATCAGTAGATCTGTGAAAAACCGCTATCTATATCTAAGGGACATGCCGGTGTGACTAGGCGAGTGAAAGAAACACATATAGGAAATATCTTACATAAGGTGTAATGATTAATCACACCATGGGTCTCGGAAGGGGGGTGGTGGCAAGTAGGCACACCCTGTAGAAAAAACGAGGGGGAGGGAGAAGAAAAGGACAAAAAAATAATCAATTCTGACACCAAATGGCAAACGAGTTACTTATCTCGTGTTGTAGCAGAGTCTCACTCACGCCGTCAATGCCAAGCACCCGCTCGGTACCTGCTGCAACCCTTATTAACCGGACCCCATGGATGGGTGATCCGATGTCCCTTGTGTTGTTTTAAAGGAAATGGGGAAGCGAAGAAACGCCACCTGGACGGGGGCGTGGGCGTGATTGTACGCATCATCGCGTGTGCGTCTAAGACGCTGGATCAGTTCTTCCAATCCTGTGTAATGTCTTTCGTGTAAAGGCATCTCAGCCAATCGTGGCTGTAGACAGAAATCATGTTCACAGTAGCACACTGTGATCTACTGCACCGCTAACTTCGGTGTGTAGTATGTTCAAAAGAAACTTTATTGTTATCGGCCAGCGTACGATACCAATACTGCTGTAGTCCATGTTAAAACTGCAGAGTACCAAATCTCAAAGCAAGAAAAAAATGGCTTTTGTAGGGGAAAAACCATAAGAAGAAAAAGGAAAAGCTGTCGGAACACACGGGGCAGGTTCAGTCTATGAGTCATGTGTGTTGTAGGGTGAAGAATCAGCATATAACATGATTGATCTTACGTGGTAAAAATCCTCAGGGGGCGGAGAAGGATGTATCCAGTTGTAATATTGGAAAGTTCATAGGGAAAGTGTCCAATGTAAGTGTAAATGTTTAATTTATCAGTCCTAGGGTACCGAGAAATCAAGGTCGCAGTACTGTGCCCCAAGGAATGTTGTCATTGAGCCCCTGCATGTGTGTGCCCAAACGGTAGACCCACCTTTTCTCTTTTTCGAACAGGCTCTGTTGTACATTTCTCCCTACTCTGACCTGTTTGATAATTGTCCACCTCAAGTCATTCGTTGTGTGGTTCTGTTGTAGGAAGTGCTCACTTAGTTTGGTCGTGTCTCTCCTACACCTGATGTTGCTTCTATGCTCACACAAGCGTTGCTTAACTATACGTGTTGTTATGCCCACATAACGCAACCCACACGGACATGTGATCAAATAGACCACATTCGTGGAGTTGCAGTTAGTGTGGGCACGCTGTGTCCACGTTTTACCTGGCTCAAGGTCAAGGATCTTTGTGTGTGTTGTTAGGTGGCAAATGCTGCAATTTGCACAAGGAAAGTGACCCACTACTTTCGGCAAACCCCATGCGTAAGTTATAGATGGAGCGTTCATGGTAGCTCTGTCTCTAGGGCGTGTGTGAACCAGGGTGTCTCTGAGGCTCCGTCCCTTTTTAAATGAAAACAAAGGCTTTTCCCATGTCCTATTACTGCTAGTAATTATCCTCCAGTGTTTGTTTATTGCTTTTTTAACATTATTGGATGCAGTACAATATAAGCTGGCTTAGTCGCTACGACTACTGATAATGTGAAAACATGTGCACGTTATTATTCACCACAGTACACCTTTGCTCTCAGAGTTATGGTTACAGTGCACTTTGAGAAGAGCACCAGCGCATGATAAATCTCAAATTACAAACGCACGATTACTGCAATTTGAATAATCATTGTTTGTTTTTTTCTTTGTGTGTTTGTCTTTGTCTGTCTTCTGTTACAGATATATTTTGGTTCTTCTAAATATGAGGAACTCCTAAGTAACAGTGTGTTACTATAATTTTAATTTTTCACATTCTTGACCTCAGGTTAGGGTGGGCCTTAGCGCGCCCATACCGCCGAGGTTTACACTTTGGTCCTGAAGAATGCCTGGCTATTAGCATCATATGGGCAGAAACATGTTGACCACGCACAGTGGGATATAGCTGATTAATCTATCCAGCTCATATATCCCTTACTTTGTTTTTATTCGTGTCTGATTGGCCAACTAATAAAATTATTTTTGGACACAATCTAGGCATTTTTAAACCACCACACAATCACTTTCACTTGTCACTCAAGCAACACAAAACCTGCTCCGCAGTAATTCTGGCGTCGAAGCACACCAGGGGGGCATTCGGCCTTCCTGGTGGGGCCCGATGATGAAGCATGTCACCAACTAGGTTGGTGAGTGAGGGCTTTCTAAAGAATCAAGTCTGATTCCTCATGCTTGCTCTTCTCCTGAGAAGGTACACTCTTTCGTTGTTTTGACTATCTGAGCTGGGGGATCAAGAGTGCTCCTTAGATTCCCTCTCTCTCCTGTTGATATTTGGCAGTTTCTATATTTATTCATTTAGTAATATTGTTATACGGTTGCTCGCTTTTGCTTGATGGTATATGAATACCATTCTTCTGTCCTCTTCCCTCTTTTTCTTTTTCTCTCTCTTTTCCCCATTTCATATTTTCTTATACTTTAACATTATCATTATATGGTTATTGATAATCCCTTGTTTTATTCTATTATGTTTGCATATTTTCAAATAAAATTTAGTTCTAAACTTAAAAAGATATTTCGAGGCATGATTAAATAATTTGGGGCCATATTAGCAAGAACATGCGAAAAATATCGCATACCTTGCTTAACGCGCCTTTTTTTATCGCCGGCTATCGCTGGATATTACCGCGGAAATAACATGCTATTAGCAAGGTTTATCTCCATTGCGATAAAATATCCAGCGATAGCGACGAAACCCAGCTTTAACGTGAGAAATCCAGCGATAAAATCCTATCGCTAAATCTGGGGACTTAACCTTACAATCCACCTCCCATTGACTTTCATTGCTAAGTCATGTTTTTATCAGTTCTTAAAAACAAGCGCTAATCGGGGTTAGCGCGCGTTTTATTATCGCTTCGCAGGTATTGCTAATAGGCGATAGGTATGTAGCGACTGTTTTCTGTCGCTTTTAGTTGGGAACGCCTACCTTGCATGTCATTAGCGATAATTATCGCTGACATGCAAGGCGATGTAAACGCGGCCGCTATCGCCTGAAAGCTGTCGCTAACGCCTGTTAGCGACAGCTTGCTAATAGGGCGTTAAAAATATCACCGCTTTAGCGGCAAAAAGTCCCGCTAAAGCGGCGATAAAGCCCTTGATAATATGCCCCACAGTTTTTCTTTACAATAATTCCACAATGCCTTACCTGTTGAAAACCATGCAGGATGCAACCTGGTGGATTGGTAATTACTGCAATAATCAAAATCCTGATTTATGTGAAAAGCCTTGTTTACATTCAGAATGGGAGTAAATAGGACTTAGAATGAGGCCGAAAACTACATTATCAGTCTTTTCATGGGATGGAGAAAGCAAGGCAGGCTTAGAATTGAGTCAGCCTGTGCTGTCGTAAGTGGGAGGATAGAGTTTGTCTGAAAAAAGCCTTTTCACATACACTTTTTTCTCTAGAGAAGGTGGAACCATTGGCAGTTGCCTCAACACAGTAAATGAGGAGGAGTCTATGAGGCAAGCTGCAGTGAATGGGAGCTGCTGAAACAGTGTCTTTACAGCAGATATGACTTTTTAGCCTTCCAAAACCACAGCTCTTGGATTTAAAAATGCATTTGGCCAGTTACTTCAGCCTCTGCTACACACTAGTATAACATCAACTATTAGTGAAGCATGTATCTGCTCCTGTGTCCAGCAGAGTGTCCTGAAAACAACCATTTAGTACATTGCCCATTCTCTGGTGAGTGTGATTTTCCTTGGACCGCAAAGATCAACAAACTGGGGAGAGTTGCTCTCATGATTAGGACCGGCTCACCCAATCTAAGCATGAACCATAAACATTTCCCATCAACAATTCCACTCTAGTTTGGGGATAATCCTGCCTAATAGACAAAACTACTAGACATAGGGATGAAGGAAATAGTGGTGTGCACCTCATGAGATAGGGGATGACTCCCTCAATCTAAGCATTGATCCAAAACATTGCTTTCCCATATAGGAGAAATTGGAAATGAGTTTACCTCCTTATCTGCCCCACAAGAGCAGACAACTGTATAGAAACCTAGTCAATGTGTTTTTATAAGAGGCATTATGCTAGAACCACACAGAAGCATAGGTCACCCAGTTACAGAATGGCTTTGGGGATCATTATGGGTTACACCAAATCAAGCCACTGTTGGGGAAAGGATAGCCCGCTAGTTGGCAGGAAGGTTTTGAGACCAAGCAGCTTCACAAAAAGAAGTGAATATTGTTGTACCCAGACAACACAAATTTTAGAAAGAGAGCATTGGAAAGGGATGACTCTCCTCTATCCAGCAGTGCTAGTCACAAAAGGAGTTCCACACTTAACCTGAGAAAAAAGTACCAAGTATGACTCAAATCATTGTACTGGATAGTAAAAAAACAAAACTGACACCATATGCAGTTAATGTGGACTTTACATTTGGCTTAGTTGCAATATTTGGGCCAGCATTCACCAGCAACATGGAAACCCCACTAACGACCGAAAGTTCTGAATTATAGACACACTGAGAAACCCAGGGAGGTCTGACATGCATGGAGCCCACCATTTGTTCTTATTCAGAATGTTGTGAACACATTAAAATGCACCTAAACAATTCCCTTAATTATTTATACTGGCTCCAATTTCTGCACCAGAAAGTAATAAATTAGTAACGAAGCACAAAGGACCTACCTACCATTCATGTTTTCCATACTTCTCCCTTGGAAAACGTTAACCCACAACTGTGTGTGAGGACATATTATATGGGACCGGAAAAAGCCAGAATAACGGTTACAATGCCTACAGCCAAAGTTGTATCAAAACGTATGAAATTCCCTGAAAAATGTTAAGTGAAGGATGACTTACTATCAATATTTAGTAAATTACAAAATCTAAAAAGACGACATGTTTACGATTTAAGGAACTACCTTAACCTTACTCTCGCCCCAACATGCATGCTTCGCAATGCCTCATATACATTTACATGCTGTACCACATTACATAATCTAAAATATCAATAATTACATCAGTAATAATTAAACATGGATAGATTACCACTTTTATATGCCAAAATATGCAACAGCAATATACATACTCAAAGTACTATCATAGAGTGGCATTTAAGGCACATTTTATTACCTAGAAACAACAACATAAAAAGGAATCATGTCATCAGTATCAGATGCTTTCAGGAAAAGGCAAGGCCTACTTACACAATGAAACAATTGTGCAATTACAATTTTAATTCCGGTGTGGCTGCTTCAACTTAGGATGTGTATAATACAAACTCTCAGGCGCCTGAATACCTAATCAGGTCTTGCCAAATCCAGTCAATCTTTTCTTGCTTAACTAATTAACTTTAGTACAAATAAGTGCAAATCCCCTGTGTTTGTCTCCAGGATTTTGGGTACTTTTACCCCTTACTGCTAGGAAAAATGTAGGTTTTTTTCAAAGCACTTCTTTGGGGATCGAGGCATTGTCCACCTGTTTGCACCTTTGATGTACACTTTAACTTAAATATTCAAAAGATTTCTGATTTGCCTCCTTGCATTTGTGATGCAATGTTTAAAAAATTGTATTGACATTTTGTTCTGCATTTAAATATTAAATATTGCATGTAAAGCCCAGTGATGAATGAAAGTTCCAAGCATGTATTGAATACCAATTATGTTGGACAAGATGTGAATTAACATACTTTATATGGTACTTTACGAGTGAGAATTATTTCTCAATTCAATGACATAACTTTGAATACTTGAGGCAGTAGCAGGCAATTACTTGGTGGTGCACTTTTTAGAACCTCCAATGCTTGCGGTGTGCGACTTGGGATGGTCAATCTTGAGACATGTATATGCTACTGCAGTATCAAGTAGGTACTCAATCATTTCCACAATCATGTCTTATTTCCATCTTTCACACATGATGGCAGGGTGGGTGTTACAGCAAGCTAATCTGGAACTGTCACATTTCACAATAGATTTCCACCTTCCCCTGTATCCTGCCTCTCTCCCCATTGTTCTTGTGGACCCTGAAACCTTTGTGTTATAAATCTGACTTTGGTCATTTTCAAAAGTAGATCATGCTTACTAGTGTGTGGTTGATATATGTATATATGTATGTACGCACCTCTTTCCCATTATCAGTGCCCCATTGTTTTAATTGGTGGCACCTTGTGTGCCTCCTAAAAAAATATAACAAGCAGTTTCTGCCCGGGACCTTCCTAGCATTTAGCCTCCTACCCCACACTTCAGGTTTTCCCACACTCCTCTAGAACTCTAGAGTGGTGTGTGGAGGTTATCTGTACACCCCCAAACCAGTTTGGTTCCCAGATTTTCTTCTGCTCTCTGTCTGTATATGTCTCCTTGTAGATAGCCATAGCTGCACATAACTATCTGGAATCACTTTGGTGAATTCAGCCCAGTGAGAGGTCCAGATGGGCGGATAAGCAGTCCCTCCTTTGGACAGTTTATCTCCAGGAACAACAAATATGGAAGATCAACTCAATGTTTGACAGTCACACAGCCATTTGTTTAATTAGGTTTTTTGATAAAAACAACGTGGGTAGAAAATTATAACCATTAGCATCATATGGGGAATCCTTTGCTAATAGTGAAGCACCTTTATAGATACCAAGTGGACCCATAAAACTTGACACCTTCACCAGTTTTAGTGCTTTCATCAACAACCCTGCACATGCTGACACGTTTTAACCCATACTTTCAAAGTTAAAGTAAAACTACATGCCCAATAATGCAGTGTAAGATTTAAAAGGCAGGACTTTGTGAAGGTGCCACAAATGGCATGGGACCAGTTGCCACTTATTCACTGTGCACTATTTACCAGTTACTTTACAAAATAAATTGAAGAGATTTACTATGTAAATCTATCTTGAAAGCTGTTTTTAAATTGCTTCCTCCATTGTTAGCCCCTATGTGCTAAAATATGCACCATTTGGAGCATATGCTCAAACATTCCTTGTGGTAGAATGCCCAACTTGTCCTTTAAATTGGTTGTAATCCCCATGGGGAAACTTACTCTGGAATTGGTGTTGAGTCTGTGTGTGGCACCAAGGCAGACATAAAAGTTGAAAGTGGCACCACATAATGTATGAACCCCTATATGTTACGCCAGAAATCCCTTTCTTCTAGAGCTGTGGACAATGAACTTAAACGTGTTGAATTCTGAATTCAAATCTGTAATATTCGTTAAAACCAGGGCTTAATTTGAGCCGGTGGATTCTAGTGCTCAGCACCAGCACTTAATCGTCAACACCTGCTTATAGAGCAAACTCGACCCAAAAGTACACTTTTCATGAGCACCAGTTAAAGACATATTCATTTTTCATAGGCCCGGGGAGATTAAGTGATTTGTCCTGAATCACAGGATGTAGAGCCGACACCAAGACTCGAACCTGGTTCCCCAGCTCTAAGGTCGGCAGCTCTGTCCCTTATACCACATACTCTCTCCACTTGTAGGGTTTTTGTTAGTTCGGTTATAGGCGGCGCTAACAGGAGTAATGTTCTGGTGGAAGCTACCTCGTGACGAGAGCCCCGGCACTTATTTTTTCAGAAATTAACTACTGGTTAACACAGATCCCACAAGAGAGCAACTCTTTGCAACTTTACGTTTATAAATGGAAGCTGAAAAGGACGATATGCTGTTTCAAGCAGAAGTCTTGATGTGATCTTGAGGAAAGATTTCTACATTTGTGAACAAACATTATTAGATTGTTGACATAATATCAAAGCCATGCTCATACCCATAAATCTATGCCTCCATAGAAGTATGTTCTGTCCTGCTAGTTAGTTTCCTGATCTCAATCCATTTCATGCCAAAAATACTGTTTCGTTCCAAACTTGCCTAAAAATTGAAATGTGGAACCAAGAAACTGACCCAGTAATGTTTCCCGAACAGAGAAGACTTCTGTTCCCTCCGTGTTTTTATATTGAACACTCTAAATATGGACACACATACAATGTTTTCCCTTTGAACTCTGCTTCCCAAAACTGATATGGTATGCACCAATATATTGAATCAATTACACAACATAAACGTCTGTCGGTATTTAAAGACATCAGCAGGCAGACGGAAGTCTTTTTTATGAATGCTTCACAGTTGCTGCGAGCATTTCGTTCAGTTCTAGCACTGGAAATAAAGCAGTCACACTTTAGGAAGGTGTGATAAAATAGTTTCTCTGTGTGACTGGCTTAGAAGTCGCTGAAATGATGTGTAACCTCCCTGCAGTATACGGAGACAGCTTTATATGTGGATAAAACATGTCAAATTGAGGTATTTAAGAAAACTGGAAACATTTAAACAAATTCGTGCCGTGTTTCTTTTATGAACATTCATGCGCAATGTAATGTAATTAAGGGTGCACAAATGATTTGTCAGTTATGGGCACTTTCAATTGTTTTTGTTGACGATGCTATGTAAAGTGATGATAAAGCATTGACAGGAAAGTATACAGAAACTAGGATGTGATATGAAACCATGTGAATAACTGACTCCCTAAGGGAGCGCGTTCATTCACACGTGTCAAGTGCACAAACGAGCACATTTATGATGGCAAGATGGATGAATGCTGACAATCTCTCTCACACACACACATACACACACATACTACTTAATTTCTCTTTGCTCTATCGCTCTCTTTCTCTTGTGTAGGGCTTTCCGCAGACAGAGTAACCTTCTGATACCTTTTAGACAGTAATAACAGTATGTAGTTCAAATTACTCTTGAAAAGGACAGAATTAAATCACTACACAGTTTGGGAAGAGAAAGGGGTACACACCCCAAATTTGGTGAGAGAGTATAGACGTGTTTATTTCATGGGAAAATAAAAGTATTTGTACTTTCACAGGAGACTAATTTTCAGGTGAACAAATTTGCTAAATACAATTGACAAATCATTTGCAGTAGTAAGCGTGCAATGCTCTTACTCTCAAAGGTTTCCAGACATAGGGGCATATGTACAAGCCCGTATCGCCACCACAACGTCACTTTTACGGACGTTGTGGTGGCGATAGGGGCTGCACCTTATGTACAAGGCAGCGTTAAGCCACTTAATGTGGCTTAACGCTGCCTTGTACATAAGGCACCCTTTCACGCTATGGTTAGCGTGAAAGGGGCGTGCAGTGGGTGTTGTGGTGGGCGTTCCACTGCAACACCCATTGTATTTGATGCTGCCCCCTATGTAAAAGTGTGGCGTACATAAGAGGCAGCACCAAAATTAAGACCAGGAAAATCCTGGTCTTAAGTTGGTGAAACGAGGAGAAATGCATTATTTCTTCTCGTTTTTGCTTTTTTCATGTGTGCTGCCTTGTGCAGCACACATGGCATTTTAGGATTGTTTATGTTCAGGAAGGGACACCTTCCTACACATAACCAATCCTCCCCTGCACATAGACGCCCTTGCACTCTGGTGCAAGGGTACCTGCCTTGGCGCTAAGTTGCTAAACTTAGCGCCATCACAGGGGGAAACTCAAGGCTGCACCACATTCTTGTAAATATGGTGCAGCCTTGCGTTTCAGTAGTGGCCGAGCGTGTTGTTAAGCCAAGGAGGCAAACGACACGCTCCGCCACTTTGTAGTACATATCCCCCATAGTGTGATAAACATTTCAAGTCATAAACCTTCATGTGTAGATTTGCTCATTTATTTGATACTTAGCCACCAGACACCCCATACTTTGCCTAGGAAAGATAATGTGTGTGAGCTTGTTGGGCTTCTGTTTTTATGGTAAAGTAGGCTGACATAACTAATTATCAATTAAAGAAATATTATTAATTCAAAAATAAATTAAAACAGATAAAAAATAATTTACTCCCCAAATGTTACCCCTAAAAAACCAAAACCCACACACAAAATAAAATTAAACAATTACCCTAATTATTTATCAATTGATGAATTAATATTAATGATCAACTAATTATTAATTAATTAAACATAAATTACTTTCCACCCTCTACCCAAATAAACACCACAACCCACACCTACAAATCATTACACAATTTCCATAACTAATTTTAAATTAATAAATGAATATCAATTAACAACAACTTATTAATTAATTTAAAATAATTTACTTCCCACCCTTTACCACTATAAACCCCACAACTGACATCTAAAATTAATAAAACAATTGCCATATTTAAATTTAAATTAATTTATCAGCATTAATTATCAAATAATTATTAATTATTTAAAAATAAATTACTTCCCACCCTATTCCCCTATAAACCCACAACCCACTCCTACAAACATTACACAATTAATATAATATCCAATTAATTAATTAATAATAATAAACAACCAATTAATAATATATTATTTCCCACAATTAACCCTATAAAATATAAATGAATTTTTTTTTAATAAATAAAAAATATTAATACATGCATTATAATTAAATTACTTCCCACCCTATTCCCCTATAAACCCACAACTCCCTCCTAAAAAAATTACACAATTAACATAATTACCAATCAATTAATTAATAATAATTAACAACCAATTAATAAATAATTATTAATAAATTAATCCTAACAATTTACGCTATAAAATATAAATTAAATAAATAAAAAATATTAATAATTTTATTATAATTAAATTACTTCCCACCCTATTCCCTATAAACCCACAACCCGCTACAGAACTAAAAAGCGCAAAGTTTAATTAACATAAAATTAATAACTACTAAAACAAAAGCAATACTTATAGAAAAAAATATATCACATACTTTTAAAAAACATACTAAAATACATAACACTAATTTAAATATCGAAATTTTAAACAACTATATTTTTGCAAACGATATTAATGACTTTGATACTTTCAAAAACAATATTTCTTACCTTAAAGTCGATATTCTTGACCACGATATTCTTGCTGTAGATATTTATGTATCATGATATTTCTAACTCAATATTTGTGTATGTCGACATTTCAAACTCGATATTCTGTCTGTGCACCGATGTAGACCAGTGTTCTACTTTGGTCTTAGTTATAGTATTCTGAAAATTCTACCAACAATTTCTATGACACCATTAGAGCCTTAATAAAGAACACAGAGATTCTCTATTGTAACATTGAATAATGCACATTTGTTTATGGTTAGCTGGGGGCCCCTGTAGGAAAGTGCCTCTTTTGACATGGTTAGTCCTCACCTTTTGCCTGATGCATGATGTGATTTAGAATGTAAATGCACTGGGTCCCTGCTAACTATGCTCCCAGTGCCAGATCTCTTTCCTAAAACTGTATCAAGATTGGCACAACTCCAGCAACCCCTGTAAGTCCCTAATAAATTGTACCCTTAGTACACTTATAAATGGTACCCTTTGTACCTAGGGCATTGGGACTGAAGAGGCTCCACTAGGGGCACAAATTGTGCCACTCTAAGGACCCCTCAGCAAGATTATGCACACTGTCATTGCAGGCTGTGTGTCTTGGTGCAGAGAGAACTGAAGAGTCGACATGGCACACATCCCTGTGTGCCATGCCCACCTACTCTGCATGAGGTATAAGCAATTCACCTCTACTGCAGGCCTTACAGCCCTTCAATATGCTACACTATATCCCATGTGTGGACATATCTGCTTGAGCAGATATGAACCTACAAAATCTAAGTCTATTATTGGATACTGTGAGTGCACAGGGAAGCTACAGAGAGTACATGGGCTGGATACTTGTCATCACTTGTTTCCTAGCTCCATGATGGTTTCAGTGTGGCCTAAGATGTTTGGCAGCAAACATCTTGTCTTAATAAATACTCACTGATGCCCTCCGACTGCAGAAGGACCGTCACCCACGCACTCATCACCAGCAGACTAGACTACGGCAGCGCCCTCTACGCCGGAATCAACAAAACCCTCCAGCGTAGACTCCAGACCATCCAGAACGCCGCAGCCAGACTCGTCCTCGGGACACCGCGCCATGAGCACATGACCCAACACCTACGAGGCCTCCACTGGCTCCCCGTCGAGCAAAGGGTCACCTTCAAACTCCTCACCCACGCCTACAAATCCCTCCACAACATCGGACCCAAGTACCTCAACGAGAGAGTATCCTTCCACGTACCCAAGAGGAACCTCCGCTCCACCGACCTCGCCCTGGCAGAGGTCCCCCGCATCCACAGACACAGAACCGGTGGAAGAGCTTTCTCCTACATCGCGGCCAAAACCTGGAACGAACTCCCTGTGAACATCAGATGCTCCCCGACCCTGCACACATTCAGGAAGGACCTCAAGACCTGGCTCTTCGACTGAACCGGAGCCCCCCAAGCTCCTTGAGACCCTCACGGGTGAGTAGCGCGCTCTATAAACCCCTGATTGATTGATTGATTGAGTGCTGGATTTATTAATAAATGCACATAGGAGGCCCATTTAGTGGGTCCACTGAAAACCTACCAAGCAATGGTGTAGTCTCTAACTACCACAAAAAAACAAAATGGGGAGTGAAGAGGTAGTGTCCAAGAAAGGAACACTGCAAGTGGATAAGTCCTCCTCTTGAAATGTTTCAAAAACACAAAGATCCACCCTCAGATAGATTCAGAATTATGTACTAACAGGTTGCGTGTGTTTCCTACAGTGGTTGGAAGCACACAGTGTTTGTTTAAATACCCCTCACACACCAAAAGGGCCCTTGGTGTCATGCTTCATCATGGGAGTCTTCCCGCCCCGCTGCGGGATGGGCGTGCTACGACCTACGACTACGTGGGAGCACTGATTTTCAGAAAACTATGTGCTGTGTAGGAAAGTGAGTGGAAGGGTCAGGAGTGAGTGAAGTACTGGATTAAAAAGTACCTGGCTCTTATGGACTAAAAAACTTTAATATTCCTTGGAGCTGGTACTGTTAAAAAGGTGGGTTAGAGGTTTATTGCTTTAATGGGCAATTCCTCCTGTGTACGTCAACATGTTTCGAAGCTCTCAGGCTTCTTCTTCAGGACCAAGAAAGATCCCTTCTATACTCACTATAATATCGAGCAGATGTCTTAGCTACACAGTTAAGGCTAAGGAGAATATTTTTCACTATATATATCACCTTCCTTACAGGTCACCATTAATAACGCTGGATGCAGTATATGTCTTGCATTTTTAATGTTGTGTTTCTCTTTCAGATTACCAAATAGAATACCTAGTGGGTATTGTATCTTGTGCATGACAATTTGCCTTTCAACACTACTTGTACATATATCACTTTTAAACATTTATTTACTTGTGACTATTCTCTCGACATCTGCTCGATATTATAGTGAGTATAGAAGGGATCTTTCTTGGTCCTGAAGAAGAAGCCTGAGAGCTTCGAAACATGTTGACGTACACAGGAGGAATTGCCCATTAAAGCAATACACCTCTAACCCACCTTTTTAACAGTACCAGCTCCAAGGAATATTAAAGTTTTTTAGTCCATAAGAGCCAGGTACTTTTTAATCCAGTACTTCACTCACTCCTGACCCTTCCACTCACTTTCCTACACAGCACATAGTTTTCTGAAAATCAGTGCTCCCACGTAGTCGTAGGTCGTAGCACGCCCCGTCCCGCAGTGGGGCGGGAAGACCCCATGATGAAGCATGACACCAAGGGCCCTTTTGGTGTGTGAGGGGTATATAAACAAACACTGTGTGCTTCCAACCACTGTAGGAAACACACGCAACCTGTTAGTACATAATTCTGAATCTATCTGAGGGTAGTCTCTAACTACTCTTAGCCAGCAGACATATTTGTGACCTCATTGGGTGAGAGCCAGCACTCTCAGAGGCCTGGAACAAAGCCTGCTCTGGACGGAGGTGCTTCACACCTCCTCCAGGCTAGGCAGGCCTGCCAGTGCGGGAGGCTTCAAGTGTGATGATGCCTCTGAAATGCATCCCAGGCATCTCCAGATAGTGGAGGATGCCAACCCCCCCTTTTATGCTCCCCCTTTGGTGGGAGGACAGGTGGGAAAAATTGTTAGTTTAGGAGGTGGGTACACATTCAGCCAGCACTACCCCTAAGGTGGGGCAGGCGATGTGGACAGTACTTTCCAATTCCCCCATCTTGTGATGGTAGAAAATCAACCTATCAGGGCCAGGGTAGTGACCCTTCGAACAGGAAGTGGTTCCTTAGAGTGTGTAGACACCCTAATGGTAAGTAGCCCATTGGCTACTAACTGTCTCCCCTTTAATGCCCCTACATTTAGCATTTAGGTAGCATCCCCGGACCCTGAACTTAGATTTGACGGACCTAAGGAGAGCAACGGACCAAGAAGAACTGCTGACCCGAGAACTGAAGACCTCCTGCAGAAAATTGGCTTCAAATTCTGCCTGTGCTTCCAAGACTCTACAATCATGGTTTGCAGTCTTGTCCTGCAACTGTGAGGCCTCCAAGAAGCCTGGAGCACCTCCAGCCTTCGAACAATTGCTGAGAACCTCCTTTGGAGTAGAAGAGCTACTCCCCTGCAGCCTGCAGGCACCGAACCACAAAGTACAGTTGACCGATCTGCTGCTCCCTTGCTACTCTGTTGCAGCACCCAAGCCAGAAGAGGTACATCAGCTCTGGGGGGGTCAGATCTGTCCCCCCACCAAGTGAGAGGACACCAGGACCTACTGGAGCCATGCAAATACCCGGTGTACCAGACCCTCCACACCGAAGCCCGAGAAGCAAGAGTTCAATCCAGACTCCAACTACCTAGGATGCCAACACCCATCGAGGAAGTTGAGACTCCTGAGACCCGCTCCGTGAGTGGCCCAGCTGTCCCAAAATCATCCCTGCAACTTGCCTGCCTTTGAGCGCGAGGACCATATCGACACACAACTCTTGGCTGCCCTAACTGCTCTGCACTCGGCTTGCCCGGCCTGGGTAACAATGAACCAGCTGTGCTCCCATGGTCCTGAAGCCCTTGCAACTAGCTCCATTAAGTAGCACCCCATAGACTTACCCTTCAGTCCCTCTGTATAGCTTGTTTTTACTTGGCCCCCTTCTTCGTAGCACACCAGCTATCAACAACAAGCTGCTAACTCTGAAACATCATAAATTAAAAAGATCTTACCTTAGAATTAAGTTCTTGGTCTGAAACATTATATAAAAATCGATGTTATTTTTATAAATTGGTCTAGGATTTTTTCTTCATAGTATATCTCATTCATTGCCCCTGTCAGTACAACAAATGCTTAGCACTACCCACTGATAAGCCAAATTGCTCGCCCCCACCACCACAAAAAGAGTGTTAGTACTATCTACTTTTCCCTCTGTATACCATTAAGAGATCCACTGGACTCTGCACAGTGTACTTCGTTTTAGTACACTATATAGAGAGCCAGCCTCCTACAGCCTCCACCCATCCTCGCACACCCTAGACACTCTTCTTTCCATAGGCTACAGCATCCATCCTGTGGACTGTGCACATAAGAAGGGAGGTGGCCTAGCTGTCATCCATAAGCCCTCCTGGTCTTGTACCCTAGGCAAGCAGGTAACACTCATATCCATGGAGCTGCTGACATGACATTTCCCACAATCTGCAGCACGGACCACCACTTTCCATCTCATTACAGGCCTCTCAGGAACAGCAAGGACTTCAGTTTATGAATTCTCACATCTCAACATCACCTCGTTTAGCTGACATGACCACACCAGCGTCTTGGGTAACCTCTACCTCCCAGACAGCACAAGCTAAAAAATCCAAGGGAAGCCCTCTTCAACATCATCGGTATACTCAACACAAAACAACCTGTCACACAACCAAAACACTCTAAAGGCTACATTCTCAACCTTGCCTACTCAAGCTCACCAACAATCCAATGTAAACCACCAATAGCCCTGCACTGGACCAACCACTTTGCCATCCCTATATCCGTGTTCAGCATTTTATCAACAGACCAAAGTCAACACAGAAGAGAAGACCAAACCTTCAATTTCCTCAAAGAATTTTCAATAGACTACCTAATGGTTGAACTCACCTCTCACTTTATCAACTCCAGGTCCAGTGCTACCACTCTTATAAACAACTTCAACAACTTTTTAGAAAACTATGTGAGCATCCATACCCCAGTAAAAACACACAAGTTCAGACAATGGCTTCAGCACCCTTGTACTGTAAAGACCTTGCTGACAATAAACAATTCATCCACAGATAGCAAAGAAAACAGAAGACAAACAGAACCCCGATTACCTCATGATGCTGAAGTCCAAAGCAAAGTACTTTACCAACACATTCAATGAAGACACCAACATAAACAGAAGGTATTTCAACAAGCAACTCATTAACCCCTTGCCTGACCCACCTATTTTTCATGCCACAGAAATGTGTAATGCCATCAACCTCTTATTGAGAAAATACCAAAGGTCTAACAGCACATCAACAACACCATACCTGCTTCATCTGGTACGCCAACTCTTTCCTGTAGAATCCCCTAGCAGTCAGCCTTCAAAGCCCAGTATCTTGCAAATCATACAAACAAACTCAAATTCCTCGAACCCACTGTATTATTGTCCTTCAGGAAAGCTCTCTATGAGGATGCTCTCTCATAACTGATCGCCATCGTCAATGCCTCATTTACTTAAGGTATCTTCCACAATGTTCAAGCCTGTTCCTCGCACTCCTAAAGAAACCTCCATTGTACCCTGGTGATCCAGCCAACAACTGGCACAAAATTAATTTACCATTCTTCACTGGGATTGTTGAGAAAGCACTCTATGTTCAACTTCAACATTGCATCAATGCTAACCATCTCCTGCACAACTACCAGTCTTGCTTCAGATCAAGCACAGAGACCACTACCTTACACATCATAGACAATGTCCTTTTTGACCACAGGTGAAGATGACTCATGCCTCCTGATATTACTGGACCTCTGAGCTGCTTTCTACATGCTCAACCATCCTACTCCCATATGCACAGTGAGGAAAGATGGACTAATATATGGTGTGGTATATAACCTCACAGTGGAATAATTGCACAAAACCCATATCAGGTCCAGTCAGGTTTGTTTGTAAAACCATTAGCTCAGTCCTGGCTCAGAGCAGTCCGGCGTTATCAAAGGAACAAGTAATAAGCATTAATAAGTACCAAAACATTAAATAAGAAGAAAACTCATCACAATAAAAAGCTGACGCAATTTATAAAAATAGGTTGTAGTTTTATATTTAAATAGAAACCTCAATGACAAAAATCCAATAGAGGCATCATGAGATATGAATGTTCAAAGAAACAATAAATCACTGGTTTTCACTAAATGTACTAAATGTTTGTAACCTACCACGACTCACGGTTTAGGGTCAGCCACAACAAGCAACTTGAAAACAGCTATATGGACACTCGTGGAGGTGCCCACTCCAATAAGGGAGCCAGTCACAGAAACCAGTCAGGTCCAGGGGGGAAGTTATATGTCGGTTTAAGCAGTTTCCAGTCCAGTTCTGAGTCCAATGGACGAACCACTGTAGAAGTCAATGGAGTGGTCCTGATGCAAGGGATACAGGATGCTGAAGATGCTCATAGATGCGGAGGATGCTGAGCCAGTGTTGGGGGTCTTCTTCTGGCCATCCATTGGTCCTCAAGTACTGGGGGGGGTTGATGTCCCATGAAATCTGGTTGAAGTCCATCACAAAACAAGTTGCTACTGTTCTAAGGGTCTCTTGTTACAACAAAGCCAGCTGTTCCCTTTAACTTGCAGTAACTTACATGCTGGGTGACCAACCTGCACTCTGACAATTCTCCCGAGTCCAGCAGATGCATGTGCATCTTTTGAGTGTCAGGACACAGTCTGCAAGACTCCAACTCGGCATCCAGTGGAGGTCAGGCATGTTGGTGCTAGACTTTCAAGGGTGCGGGCTTCTCAGCTTTGATGGCCCTTTGAATGTAATAGAAATTCAACTAACTGACTCTTGGAATCACCTTCTCTGCCTGGATCCCATTTTCAATTTTTCCACTAGCAGGCACAGTCATTTCTTTGCTAGTACAAGGTGCAGCAGGCACAGTCTCTGTTTGCTGTGTTGAGGGAACAGCAGGGCAGTCCTTCTTCAGTCAGACGTGATTTGAGGTCTGGGTATCAGTGGTGCAACTTTTATGCCTGCTGTGAGCCTAGGAGGATGTGGCAACTAACTAGCCAATGGGCTACCAGGTCCCCTTCCACCTGATGATAACTTCTTGAGAAGTGTGCATTTAGTTAGCCAAGAATGCACTATTCAGCCCACTACTGACATGGCAGAACCCTTCTCTCGGTGTGTGGAGCTCCCTATTCCATCTCAGAGGTGTGGCTATCTGGGGACTACGCTCGCCTTAAAAAACCAGTTTGGAAACAGTGTTTCCTCTATCATTGAGATGCTACCCTGTTTGCTAAAAACAAGAGCTGCCCCTTCCATGGGTGACTACAATTTGCCTTTCAAAGGCATCTTCCCCTTCGAAGGTCGTCTTTTGGGCTCACACTTACTCTGCCCAAGCTGGTAGGAGGAGATCATACCTCTTCCCTTTGAAGGTCATTTGCTCCTCTTCCTAGGGGCCATTCTCACCTCTCCACAGCAGGGCAGCAGGCTGTCTAGAGAACAGAAGTTTGTGTGCAACCTTAAACGGCTACTGGAAACTGTGGGCAACAATGTGGCAGCTTTCTAAAGTTGCCATTTGTAAAATAGTTACATTAGAGTCGACCTGAGCATCAAGTCGAGTTTAATGCAATGATTCTTTTTATACCTTGAAGTACCATATTTAGTAGTCCCATGTGGAAGTTAGCACTTTCTGAGTAGTCAGTATGCAACTCCATACTCCCCAATGGAGCTACTAGTCTTGCTACAGTAAAAACCACATTGTAGCGTTTTTACTGTCAGGACATGTAAATGTAACAAAACACATGTCCTTCTTTTTAATATAATGCACCTTGTCTTTAGGGCTCGGTATGCTTGCCTTAGTGGTTTAAATGGCAAAGTTGAATTAGCAGTTTAAAAGACGGTCTGTCAGTCTTCAATGGCAGGCTGCAAGTCATGCTTTGCTTTGTCACACTCGTGATGGCACAATAAGTGCTGCAGTCTATGAGGGACACATAACTTACAGTCCCTGGAAACCACTGTTATCATATACTAGGGACTTATAAGCAAGTTAATGTAAGCCAATTGTGGGTAGGCCTATTAGACATATGCCTTTTAAGGGTCAGAGCACTGACTCTGAGGTCTGTTTGGCAGGACTCAGTGCACTCTCAGAGTTGAAAAACCAGCACCATCAGTCCAAACGTTTGGGGGTGAGCACGCGAAAGAGGCATTTCATGTACCTTGGAGTCTTGAATAGTATTCACCTCCAATGTCCTTCTCCTCCAACCTTTACAACCAATACTTGTTTGTTCACATGGGAACTCCAGGACCCAAAAGATCCCTATCACCTGCGGAGTCCCCAGGGTTCCATACTGTCTCCTGTCATCTTCCACCTCTATATGGAGCTGCTTGGTGCTCTACACAAAGATAATAGTATCACGATTCACCAATATGCCGGTGATACACAACTCTACTTGAAAGTTTCATCTGTTTCAGACATCCAACGTATCAAACGCTGCCTACACATCATCCAGACCTTGATCTCCAGCATCTACCTGAAGCTTCGTCCACCCCCAATAGAATTCCTGCTATTTGTCAAGAACAACGAAAATGAAACAGTGCAAACCTTAATTACTTGAACCTTAAATTTTTTGAGCCCAAACTTTCACCGAATGCCAAGTCACTTGCAATCACCATGTACACCAACCTCACTTTTTTGAACACATTGCCAAAAAAACAAAGATGGCTTAGTATCAGCAATCTATCCCATAGGATATGAAACTATTTCTTCCAGAAAGCTACTTTATATCTGGATGATGTAAATGCTTGCCTCATTGCCTCCCAGACTCCACGCTGGCACACCTGAAGGGCATCCAGCACCCACAACATGTCTCTTCCAGCATCTGAAGAAATATGATCACATAGTCCCCTTCCTAATGGAACTCGTTGGCTTTCCTTGCCAGCCCACGTTTCTTCAAACCAGATGCATAATTTACAAAGCATTTACGAGCAGCAACCCCACTTATCTTGCAGACAAGATCACCAAGGCTGGTTGTTCTGGGCACACCCGCAGCCCAGACACCATCAGTCTGTAGACTAGGAAGAGTAAAATATGGAGAAATCAGGTGGCAGGTCTTTTCCATCTCTGCACCCAGGAGATGGAACAAAACCCTGTATCTAGTGCTCCAATGTTGCTCCAGTTTAGGAAACAGTTGAAGACTTACCACTTTAAAAAATACTACATTATGATACATTAACTGTTCATGCTTTTCTTTGAACCTATACAATGCTCCACTGCCTTTTGGCTAGATTTGTGCTATAGAAATACCATGTACCTACATACAAGTTTTATCTGGAAGTGCTTGTTCCAGGGCTACTGAATTCAACCTCCATATATAACATCCCTGCTTAGGGAAGTACCTAGTCTGCTCTGAGATGGCTACCTGCCGGGGACCCTGCCCTCGGAACTCGTACATGAATAAAAACTGAAATGGTCTGGAACAGAGGGTTATCGCATTGCACAGGAGTCCCGATTGACGTCTGAAGCATTAAAAGAAGTTCCTTAGCAAATTTACTGTTAAAAGGGATCACCTACCTCTGTCCATGACTGTACAGTTAGGTGCCTAGACTGGAAGATCTACAGCAAGTCAGTCTACAGGCTTTGCTCACTCTACCTGCATGGCAATGATTTACTAATAGTTGATAAACCCTACTTTTTTCAGACTTCCACAGGAGGCATGGATTAGACTTTTCATTTCTCCAATGCATTTTCATCTTGTGGTCCATGAACTGCAAGCTTGTCTCTTGGTAGTGTAATGGATACAGGCCTTCATCAGCTACACCTAGATCTCCAGTTTCATGCATCTCCCATTTGAAGAAGCAGTCAAAGGGAAGGTCCACCCCGATGTGAGGATTGCACTTCATTTCTCAGCTGCTAAAACTACCTTCTCTGAGATGGAGCCTCTCCTCCTGACAGTGTGCATCTCTTTGTATACAGCTCGCTCTGAATGTTTTTTTTATTCATGCACACAAACTAAATCAAATATCACATTCATCAGTGTTCCAGTTCCCAGTACATTCTAAACATTCACACTCTGAGGTCTGCCCCATTTCATCCCCTGGTCCTCCTGAACACTCATGAGGGAAGTTTGTCATCTTTTGAGGATTTGTTTTACCTCTCCGATGGACAAACAACACTTCTTAGCCACATATTTGTCTTTTTTATGACACTGTTCAATAATGTTCTTTTGATTTATATCTTTATTTACTGAACATTATTATTGATAGGTTAAATGTATTTCACAACAAACATCAAGCATATTTATCTGAAAGATCACTGTGCAAATGTCACCAGGTCATTGAAGGAGAGGAATTATACCTTTGTCGAAAACTGGTTTATCCTTGTTGGTCCTCTGCTCTGTCAGACCTTACATGTAACTTATGGCCTCTCACCACCATAGATTTCCTGTTAGATTTACTACATAAATTGATCCAATATCAATTATGTAATATCAGAATCACTTTGGGAATACACGGTGCAGCTTGTGTCAAAGAGTGATACCACTAATTGTGACCTCTCTGTGTATGCTGCCATGCGAAAGCAACAACGTTGCTTTGTGTTCTAGTATTTTCTTTTTTTTTCATTGACATGATCTTTTCATTCAGCCTATTTGCAAGGGACAATCTCGTCTTAAGTCTTAAATCCTTTGTGTTTTTGAAGGACCTCATATTTTTCTATTCTATGACAATACTTTTGTCTTCCAATTCAAGCTTTTCCTGGAACAACTTTCCTGGACTTCTCTGATGCTTCCATCTGAAATAGGAGATACCCTTGTAATGGAATGTAAAGACAATAAGCTGTATTTAAAGTTTGGTGGAGTAGGAGGACCGACATAAACTGGTGGTTCTCCGGTCCCCTATCTATTATTTCCCCTGCTCCATTTAGAGTTGGGCAAAGCAATAGGCTATGATCAGCGGAAGTACCACTGGTTGCTTCAGTGATGAGCCCATCCAAGTGCACAGGAATGCTGGGTCAAAGTGACAATAATACCACCCTATTAAGTGTAGGACTATGGTTGCTCACTTTTCTTGGATGTATTCACCTTGCTAGGTGTGGTGAATACTGGCAAGGGAAATGATTTATGGCCCACACATGCAAGGAAAAAGCACTGTGCTCATGGGTCATTCAAGTTTTCATCATAGAACACAAACTCCCAATTTGGGAGTTTTTTTGACAAGATAGTTTGCAGAACAAGCACTTTAAACATGGCCCACATTTGGCATTGCTGAAAAGGGAACCTGTGTGGCTTCACTGCAGAGAGATCCATCCCCAGAGAGCTGGGGATCTCTAAATATGGCAGATGGTCTTCTCCAAAGATAGCAGAGCTCTTGAACTGGGATCTATGGAGAGATGCAAAAAGAAAAATTGAAGGACAGAATGTTGAACAATGTCAAACATTCGCCCCCAGTACTGAGATCTGGGTCTAAATCCATTGGTGTTTTGCTCCCCATGCCATTCCAGTTTAAACTCAGCGACATGCAAATCATTCTTGACCCTGCTCCCTTTGGGAACAGTCCAGTCCGAACTGCCAGGCCAGATCCTCCCTGGACTGGAAACAAGCATCCGAGGACCGGTTCCACGGTTCCCCCTTCATCAGCCAGGCTAGCTTGACTCCAGTGGCATGGAGAGCACGGAACCCACGTCTGGGCATACCCGTCCCACTCTGCGTGACAAATGCAAAAAGAACAATTGATGGACAGAATTTTGAACAACGTGAAACACTCACCCCAGTACAGAGATATGGGCCAAAATCCACAGTTTTTTTGCTCCCCATGTCATTTCAGTTTAAACCCAGCCATATGCAAATCAGTCTTGACCCTCCTTGTGTTTGCTTTGTTCGTCCTAAGTTGGCAGGGTATGCCCAGACGTGGGTCTCTTGCTCACTTTGTCACTGGATTCAATCTAGCCTGGCTGATGAAGGGTGTTACCCCGAAACCGTTCCCAGGATTCTTGTTTCCGGTCCAGGGAAGACCTGGCTTGGCAGTTCGGGCTGGACTGTTCCCATGATGAACAGGGTCAAGCTTGATTTGCATATGGCTGAGTCTGAACTTGGGTGGCGAAGTGAGCTAAAGAATGATGATGGATTCAACCCAGATCTTTGACTGGAGGTGAGTGCCTGAAAAGGTTCAGCGCTCCGTCCATCATCTCCGTGTGTTTACTATGGAGAGATGGCAGGGTCCTGTCAAAGCCTAAATAATACAAAATATTTTGTGCCCTAATCAGGTTTTCCATTGTTTGCTTCTAGGTTTTCCTCATCATTTTCATTATTCTGAAGATTTACCTCTAGAGTTTCTTCCAACTTTGCTGTCTCCTCTCTCTCTGAGTGTTATGTTTATTGTGGGCCAAACATCATGATCCAGGCATCGCTAAGTGAAGCTTGAGTTAGCATAAAGTAAAGAACTAGCTCACAGACCAAAGTAAACTTTAGATATTTTTTCCAATACAACTGAAATTTCTCAAGTGACTTTTGGTTGTGTGCTACAGCTGATAACGTGTTGAAATATAGGGACCCCAACTGCCTATTGGTGCTCTCATATTAGTTCTATAACTATAACCTTGTTTGAAACCCTAAAATTTGACCGGAGGCATGTAATTTTGTCTAAACCCACCTGTTCATCAACTGTAATTTACATAAGAACTGGTAAAATCAGGTTAATTAGTATATTTGAGGCCTGCTAATATGCAATTGGTGATTCTGTTTCAGAAAAACTATATATGTGTTGTGTGCATCAGCCAACTTTTGTGTCATATTCACATCGCAGCACTTTATATAAATAGCTAACCAAGAAATACTTGTGTGCAGGGCTTGTAGTTAGGATACACGCCATAAGGTTAATCATGGAGACAATGAACTATGACCCTGCCATATTGTTGCTTGGAATCTGGTGCCTCCATGTGGAAGGGGAGATTGTCTAGTTGTTGTCCCAGTGTGATTGGAAGGCCACTTTGGAAAGGCTAATCTTCAGAGCTACTTTGCAGGTCTAGGGGTGGGCTATTTCTTAAAAGAAGGGCAATTTTCCTCTAGAGTTGTGAGCCCAACAATTTGATTATTTTTCCTCCATATGCCTTGAGGTTAAATCTGGAAATGCATGTTGGGTTTGTTTCCCATAAGTGAGGTTCCATCAAGAGTGCAATTGGGTGCCATTCTCAGTAGATAGTCAGTGTTTTGCCCTCCAATATAAATAGCAGATAACTCTACTTTTGATGTAAAATTGCAGGCAAAGAGAGACTTTGAGACACGATTTGAAGCCAAATTACATTATGCTTGACATACAAGACTTTGCACCCTCATTCTATTTGAGAGTGGGGATTGCATCTTTGCTGAAAAATGGTGGTGTAGGCCTGTTTAAAGAACTATTTGTTTGGTGATCCCAACACTTTAGGAAATGCACAAAACACACATTATAGAATTCTCTTTACAAATGCCAGGCTGTACCTATGAACCTTGCATATTTTTTTTAAAACAACACATGTGGTAATTTCTTACCTGAACTGAAAACCTCTCTACCTGAACTTGGTATTCCAGATTTAAAATCTACATTGTTCACAGGATTAAATAGCTGTTGCATCCAGCTAGATTAAAGTCCTGCTGAATTCCACTGGATTAATCTGATCTGACAGCAAGTGTCGTTTTGTCTGCCTCAAGTAACACTGTATTCTATTCATCGATTTTCCAACCACACATGACCACTTCACCATGAGATCGTCAAACCTGATATGAGGAAGTGAAGCAGTGGTCACCCTGTGGTTTTTGGAATTGCCAAGCATATATATCTATGCTGTATTACATCTATAAAATACAGAAGGGATCCTTAAACTGTAAGGAGTAGCCGCTTATCCTACATCAGCCAATGGGGATGCTATGAATCTGCTCAGATATTTTTCCATTTTATCAAGAATCTTTATAACCTAAAAATCATCATGGAGATTTTGCCTTCTGAAGATTTGAGATGACTGTTCCAGATAAAAAGTCTTTCGTCATCTACTCACTAACTCTTAAACTCAGCCACTCTCAAATACTTATTTTGGCATTCCATCGTCTGTGAATTCTCTGTGCTAATTGTGCATGGAAAATATCTATATCGCGGCTATTGATATTTACTGGGTGCACAACTTTCACTTTATTATGATTTGGAAAATGGGAGCATGTGTGCTAATTGCATGTGCTTTCCCATTTTCTGAAGTATGCAAAGCCAGATTTCATGCAATTTTTGCATTTTCATATAACTATTCTCAAAGGTATGGGGAATTTTCCATGACCACTAGTTACATTACACAAGGTCAAAGGTAATTTTACCCCCATGATTTGCAATAAATTTTACCTGGCCTAAATCATACATGCAAACTTCTTGATTTCAATTAGCATCACAATTAGAATAGCAACTTAGACACAGATTTCAAGATTTCCATACCCGTTAGGTGGAGACCATACAGATATTCCCTACCTTTACCTTGATTTCTCCTAAAATTGCATTATTTCTCGCTCACTTTATTAAAATATTTTACTGAGTTGTATTTCTCGATATGGGAGCTCAGAGAGAACATAGTCTAGCCACCAGTGGCGGCTGGTGAAATTTGAGAGTGGTGGGCTGGGCGTTGTGCGTGGAAGGGCGGGTAAAGCATCAGGGTTCACTTTAACGGGACACAGCATTTTTGGGAGGCCAGTCACCATTTCCCATGCAAATCTTTAGCAAACAATGGAATACAATTATGCATTTTCCAGCAAACTTTAGGATAAAAGGAACAAAAACCAAAAGCTTTCATAGGCTTTTTTACAAGAACTTTTAAAGCACCTTGGAAATTTCCTAGCTTTGTAGGTAAGCCAGACTTTCTTCTTAACGAATGTGTGCAAATGGTGAGAAGTTTTGTGATTGGTTTCTCAGTGGGAGTGACAACAAACTTGGATGCCAGTTACCACACCTATTTCAAGGATCTGACTGACCAATGGCAAGGAGACAATGATTCATAGTGAGGGATGAACATATTGTTGAACTAAACAGCAAACGTGGTCCCAGAGTCACCCCCTCCAGAGAATTGCATTCTTGTGTTGATGCTACATACAATCCCAGCATCCCTATGTGCCCGTCTTCTGGATCAGCCTTACCCACAAAGAGCTGAAAAGAAATACTTCATGCAGCAAACCAAGTAACTCACTGCTGGAGCGGAGTCTGGGCTCTTGCTTATGTGCATAGCAACATGCTTTCTGTGACACCAAAACCCTCCACACAAAGGCCACACTGCACTTGTTGTGCACTTTTGTCTGTTTAATCACTAACATGATTAACAGTGTCCAAACATAAATACACACTCCTCACAGTCATTCATTGGATTGGATGATTTCACCAAAAAGCTGCTGTTTAGCAAGTTAAAAAAAAACAAAGACTTTTATTTTCAATGACAATACTGAATAAGGTCTCAAGGCATGTCGAGATCACAAATTTAAAACATCTCTCAAAGGTGTGCAATCCATTGATGGACAAGGGTTTTAAAACAAAGAAAAGCTTTCTTCAGTGCATGGTTTAGAGATCTTTTAAAACATCATGTAGGCCACAACTGAACTTGAAGAAGTTCAAAAAAAGTACAACACTAAGTAAAATCTAATCGACTACTGCTGAGGCAGGGCCTCAGACTAGCACCACGTAATCACTGCTGCTGATTTATGGCCAGTGATTTCTTCCCACCTGGCACCACCCCACCCCCACCAAGCAGAGAGGTTTCACCTCACACCACAAGCCCATTTTCTTTTACAGAGCTAAAAAGAAATCATGCAGCAAGTTACATAACTCACGGCTGAGGCAGAGTCCAGTCTCTGGGTTATGTGCATAGCAGCAACATGCTTCCAGTTACACCCAAAGCCCTCCAGAGTCCACACAAAAGCCTCACTGCACTCGTGCACTCCTGTCTGTTTATGTCACTAACATGATCAACCGTGACAATGTCCAAACACATAGAGGAAAATCGATGTTGCCTAGATTTTCCAAAGGTCACACACTCCTCATAATGTAGTAATTCATTGGACTGGATGCTTTCACCAGAAAAGCTGCTACTACTTAGCTAGTTTTCCAAAACGAACTCAGACTTCAATTATTTTCAAAGACTGATAAATCATGCTTTACTCATTAATGGAGACATTTTGAACTCAACAAAAAACATATTTTGTATTATAAAAGAAAGGCGGCGCAGCCTATGAATATTAAATCTCTGGAAAAGGCTGACAATTTGCTTTATTTAATCTAATGGGCTAGTACTGCTGTGGGTGAGAGGGCAGACTGGCACCGCGACCACTGCTGCTGATTTATGGCAAGTGGTAAACTTTATTATCTTCCCTCTGAAACCCCCGGCCTCTCATTCTCCTCTGAGGTAATGAATTAGGAATTCTGAGTTCCGGTTTATTTCCTCCATCAGTGCTGAAAACTTTGAAAACAAAAACTTCGTGCTCGTCCAGAAAGCACACTTTAGCCATTAATTACCTATTAATTAAACTCTGTGATGCTGGCAGTGCTGAGACAGAGTCCAGACTTTGGTTTAACAATTCAGATTCACTGTCAGAGCAACATGCTTTGTCACTGACAGTGAATCTGCATTGCTTGCAGATGCATGGACCACTTCGCTTTTTTTACTCACCTAACTGCACTTGGTCCACTCGGGGATCGTCAGGATCAGGCTGCTTCTAGCACACCGGCAGTGCCCAAATCCTTGCATGCTGCAGCTGCTCCTGACTGCCATTGCTAATGAAACACAGACACTGGAGCTGCCTGTAAGTGGCGTCCACCGGCCTGCAATTAACAGAAACGCGGGAAGCAGACACCTCGAGTCTGCGCAGTGTGTCTTCAGAAATCCTGATGACCAACTGCGCAGACTCGGTCCTCTGCTTCCATCCCTACTGCCTGCAGCCTCTACCCCCAACCTTTCCCAACTCGTCACTGGGAGGAGTTGGGAAAGGGTGAGGTGACCATCCTCTCCATTCTCTGACTGACGTGAAGACCCTGGTGCTACAGGGCTTCAGCCTGGAGCGCCCGGGGCAAACTTCACTTCCACGTCATCAGGGGGTGGAGACTGCTCCTCGAGGCTATGTCTTTGCCGAGCTGATGACCTCACAGGCCTCAGGGCAGTGAGCTCGTCAGCCCGGCAAAAGACTCAGCAGGAGCCCGCCCACGAGCAGCTTGCAGTGACATGAGACTCATCAGCACGAGACTCATCAGAAATCACCACCCACAGCAACAAAAGAGGTGTCTCCTGTGAGTACATTTAAAAAAAATTAAAAACACATAAAGACATTCTATTTTTTACACTCTCCCAATGGCCAACCGAGGGGGTGAAACTAAAGTAACGGGGGTGGAGCCCCGACGCCCTTACGCAAAAACCGCCAGTGCTAGCCACACTCACATCCATAGCTTAGAGGGTTGGGGGTGATTTTGATTGAGATCCAGCGCATTGGGCCTACCCTCTCACCATCTATCCTTCTCTGATGGACCTTTCTTATATCCACTGAGAGGTGAGGAGAGTTAGCATTTCACCAATCAATATCAATTAACAATGTAACCCATTTAGCTACACCACAATAAGGACCAGGACTCAGTAACTATAGTTAAGAAGGTTTATTACAAGTTAACAATCAAGTTCAGGTACACAACTTTTAGCACCATGCTATAAAGGTACAGAACAACGGGGAAGCCCAACCTCCGGAAGAAATAGAAGCAGACCAATATTAGGCAAACAAGAAGTTTAGTCACAGCAATGCAAAAGAGTAACACACACATTTGAAGTTCAGAGAAAAGTCTGAGGTTTTCTTGTCTATACATTAGTAAATCTAAATCTCCAAAATCAGAGTCCAAGCTAAGATGATTGTTCTTAGAATCATAAAGAATCTAAAAAATCTGGGAAATTCCATAAAGGAAATTAAGGCAAGGAAAAATAAGTAGGAAGGTGTCAGCATTTCAGAAGCTTGTCAAGAGTCTTCTTGGGTAGGGGAATAAGTGTTAGCCTAAGCCACACTCAGAAAGACTCAAAGGAAGCATAAAGGTCTGACCCTCTCAAAGTCCAAAAGGAAAGTGCGGTATCATCAGACAGTATATTCACACTAGAATCTTTCAGGTAAGACCCCTCTGTTCTCATCCTCAGGTGTCCATTGTCCTCTCTGTTCTCACATTGCAGACTGAAACATTCGCAAAGTATCCCACACTGGACATGGGAACGACATTGTCTTCTCACTCTCAGGCTAGGTTGTAACATTGCTGAATAGGCCTTTCAGTTAAAATTCTGGCTCTCCATGTTCTTTCTTCAAGGTCTTCTTCTCAGGCTCTCTCCTTCTATCACTAGTACAGTAACGTATCTATTCTTCAACTAACAATGCATGTGAATACCTGCAAGAAATGTCATGTTAGCAGAAAATGGAAAACAATATTTTATGCAGCATGTTAAACAGGCCCACTAAAGACAATTAAAGTATTAAATCAATGGAGCACTTATAATATGCGTGTGCACATTTAAACACAAATGAATATAAACCTTCGGTACTTTTGATACACATTCATTTGACATGCAATAAAACCTTAAATGTATTTGTGTCATTATGTCCAAGAACTACATCTTTAATGTAATATATGAAACGTTAGTGCACAAACTGCATACACCTAATAACCCAAACAGCAAATGTCATCTAACGCATTAAGGCACACATCAGTTAATCAAATTTGTTTCTATAGTGAGTAAATGTCTACTAAGTAAGGATGATTTATTCATCAAAAGTTCAAAGAATACATCAATTGGTATGGTTAAGGCACACAATATGGGTACATTCACTAATCCTACAGTAAATGCACTTTAGAAATAATGCTAAGTGCAGCACTTATTTTAATATCATTAGACCACACAAGAAACATGTGCTAAGTGTACGTTCATGTTATGTATCTATTATGCAATTGTGGCGTATTTGTGATGTGTAAAGGATGGGCATAATTGCGCTGTACCAATGCTCCCTTGGTTGGCAAATCAAGCAATCACATCAATGTCTTATCAGATGGAAAAATTACAGTCTGGTTGTTTTCATCATCTTTCTTCTGGAATCCTCCAGAAATGTTATGTTATCATAGTATGTGCTCTGTCTGTCTTCCAGTTCTACGTCTGCTCTTTTTTTCTTCACTTCTTTAATCACTTGTGCACATTTGTATCCCTTATATATTACAAACAAGATAATCCACAAAGAGCAATTATCACTAAGGGTTTTAAAATGCTTCCAGCAATTACATTACCTAAGTTTCCAAACTATCTGCCTATAGCAGAAAATACATTCCCTATTGCTTCCCAAGCACCTGTTGCTTCTAACCCTTCCAAATCCTTCTTTAAGTCATTAATGTTCTTAATGTATCTCTTCAAGCTCTTACTCTTGTCTGAAATGTAAGTGCAACATTGTTGAACTTTTATCATCCGGCAGACTCTGCCCTCTTTGGCGAGAAGGGCATCTAATTCAAGTTGATTTTGCAAAACCATTGACCTTATAGCAACCATTTCAGTATCTATAACTAAAAATCCTCAAGTTGTACTTGTGGATAACTTATCAACTACAGTAGAAAGCTTTCTAATCTTGTGTGAGTTAAGTTTCATTCCTGCAGCTGGTATCAAAGCACCAAAAATGTCTCCTACAATTTAATTGGCACCTCGTTTGATTCTCACATGTTGTTCCCCTGTTGGATCAACACGTTGTCCCACATGATAAATCTTTGGAAAAACTATCCCTATGTAACGTGTTCTGAACCATCTCTTGGGTAGCCTGTAAAATGCATTTTCCCCACAAATGTATAAACTCCAAGGGAAACAGAATCTGCTCCATCTAAGCATAGGCCCCAATTTCCTCGAACTTCAAATGTATGATCACATTCACTATTTCCTACATAATTTGTGTCATTTGTGGACTTTCTAATGAATATGCATAATTCCCTTTGTGTTGCCAATCTAAAGCTAATGTTGCCATATTTCCCACTAACCTATGTTCACTTTCATATTTAGCCCATTGTGGCACTTTCAAAGGAATTGTTGCTTTGGCCAATTTATCTCTTCATCTGTCTTCTACTGAATCTATTAATTTCTTCTCTACGCCTGTTAAAGAACAGGTTAAGTTATGTCTATGGGCATAGGCAGTGTCTAATATCATGGTGGGTCTAAATAAATGTCCCACTATCTCAGTGTTTTTAGCATCAGGCTGTTGATTCAAGTGCTTCAGTACAGGAACTTCTGAGAATACAAAGTCTTGATTTAAGATATCATTTTTCCATAGAATAGGGCTCAGGAATAAGCTACAGGTAACTCCATATATATCAAGGGAGATGATGATATGAGATTTCCTCAGCAACTGATGTAGGCAATTGCATGCAAACGGAGCAATCCCTGGCACACATTGTGTCAACATATTCATAAAGAAATTTTGAGTAGACATTCAATGAATAATCTCCTCTAGAAGCATCTACAGGTAAAGTATTGTCAGTAGCAAGTAGTGTTTGAGGGGCAGGAGTAGACCTAAGCTCCTCTACTTGTGAAGAATGGGGTAAACTCAAAATTCCAAGTAAAGCAATTAATATTAATGCCATGACAACGAATACTCCTACACATAAGCGTCTACGTCTACTAGTGTTTGGGTTAGGCTCCATAATTTCAATGATGACAGACCTTTTAACTAGAAGATTGCAGCACAGTTCTTTTGATTAGTATCCACTTGCGCAAACAGCAAAGCAAAGTTAAAATGCATTTTCCAGCAAACTGTGTACAATAATCTTCATGAGATTTCCTTAGCCCTACTCCATGTTCTTCTCAGGGAAAACCTTATGCTCCTTCAGCAGACTAGGGCCTTGGTACTCTTCTATGTAGTTTGGAAAAATCTATTAAGTTCTTTCTCTAATAAATGCTCAGATCAAACTCACTGATGATCACTTCCAGGATAAATTGACTCAGTCTGTTTAGTGGCAATGCAATTTGAAAACTCAGTTCAGCTGCAATGTTCAGTCCAAGGAGGCTCAATTGGATGCAAATTGTTACATCAAAAGGTGCAAAATGCTCTCTCCTAGTCATTGACAGCTAGGTATATCCATTCAGGTGAAGAATACTCCAACAAGGTACTCTAGCTCTCTTTGATATCCTTACTGTTGGCCCTTCTTCATCACTGTCACTTAGGCCAGATACTTCATATCTTCTGGGATGGTGTGTGGCACATGTACTTCAGACAAACAGTGTCTCCCTCTCTCCTGTTTTCTTGGCCATCAATCACCAGGTACAACTTGCATTACTAATGAACTAGGCCTTTTGCCAGAGTCTGAATCTGGCGCAGTCAACTCTACAGGATGGGACCCTTCTGTACCAACTTCAACTGTTGACTCTCTCAGACCCCCGTCAGGACAACCAAGTGCTGTCCCAGCTTCTTGCTGATCCACAACAGCTTGTCTAACCTGCTTCTTCTGTCTCACTATAACCAAGGCCACAACAGGAACAGGTGCTGTTATCTCATCAAGGGGACAAGGGACCCTGCAAGAATGAGCAGTGTGTACCCAGTTAGGGAGATCTCCAAACTTCACAGCTGTTGTAGTGACCAATATATCCTGGTTCGGCCCATGCCACTGAGGCTCCAAGCACGACTTGTACACGTGTTTCTTCACCACAACCCAGTCGCAGGGACTAAGATCAATGGCACTGCTCCTGTTGAGGCACACGATGCACCACATCAGACAGTCTTTGCAGTAATCATGAATCATGTCATCTGTAATGTTTACAAACGCATTCGCAGGTACAGCTGGTAGTCTCATGGCTCCTACCATGATGATCTCATAGGGTGACAATCCTGTCCTCCTAACTGAAGTACTGTGAGGACTCATCAATACAAGAGGCAAAGCATAAGGCAATTTCAGGGCTGTCGAAGCACACACTTTAGCCAATCTGGATTTCAAAGTGCCATTGACGTGGTCCACAATGCCAGAAGTCTCTGGTCGGTAACTGCAATGTAGCCTCTGCCTGACTTGTAACGCTGCACATAACATCTTTAGGACCTCATTATTAAAATGAGTTCCTCGGTCTGACTCCAGAGAAGTTGGGAAACCAAAATGCAGTATTAACTCCCTCAACAACAGTTTATCCACTGTGAGACTATCATTTCTTCAGGTCAGGTAAGTTTCAACCCAACATGAAAAGTTGCACACAATCACTAGGACATATCTCAACCCATTGCACATAGGCATCTAAATAAAGTCCAGGTGAATCCTATAGAAAGGGCCCCATGATCTCCCTGTGTGACTCAGTGTTGCTGCTGTTCTACTGCCTACACTCTACTGTTGGCATGCAACACATCTGTGGTACAATCCTTTAGCCGTCAGTCTGAATCTTGGATTAGACCATATTTGCTTAAACAGGCGTACCATGGCATCCCTCCCTACATGTGCAGGTTTGTGATAATATCTTGCCATGGTAGGTAACAAGCTATCTGGCCATGCAGGTCTTCCGTCTCCTGAAATCCAAATGTCATCCTCATCTCTTTTGACACAACCTGCTCTAATCCAGCCTTGCTGTTCTGCTTCTGACATTTCTTTCTGTAACTTCTTAACTTCCTCCGAAGTATCAACTGCAGTTAACAACAGATTACAATTTATGGCATCAGATTTTTCATTGTGGCATTCTCCATTAAAGGTGCACGTATTCAGTGTAGTATCTCGCTGTTTCATCAGCATACCTAGTGCCCACTGTCACATAGTCAGTACCGTCTTGATGCGCGGCACATTTCATCACTGCGATCTGGGTAGGTAACTGTAAAGCCTGCAAAAGGTTAGGGACACTCTTGTTCTTCCTAATGGGCAAAACAGATGACGTCATAAACCCACGTTGTGACCATAACTGTCCGAAATCATGAACGACATCAAAGCCATACTGACTGTAAGGGAAAAATGTCACCTCAGCTGGTCTGAAACACAACATGCTCTAGTAAGAGCAATAAATTCGAACACTTGTCCTATAAATGTTCTTTGTATCCAGGATGCTTCGACCACACCTGAGAAAGTACAGGCTGCGTAGGCAGATCTCAAGTTTTCATCATGGTCTCGTAAGCAGGAGCCATCAATAAACATCACATAATCTGATTCATGTAGTGTCATATCTTGTATGGCAGGTCTCAGCTTGGTGCATAGTTCAGTAACATCAAGACAGTCATGCTCAACTTCACCTTCAACAGATTCCTTTCCAGGTATGGGCAAAAGGGTAGCAAAATCTAGAACAGTACATCTCCTCAATGTGACATTTTCTGCACCAAGTATGACCTGCTCATACTTTTTTTTAATTGAGATTTTGATACAAACAATAAAATAAAACAAATGAAAGAACAGAATACAAAAAAGAAATAAACATGATCGATCACAGTGGTACATAAATGTTGAGCAGGAATTACAATCTTGGAACGAATAGAAAACACATAGTCAGTGTGGGGAGAGGAGATAAATATACACCAACAGTAGCTATGTCTATACATTTATCCAGCTGATAGTGCTTAAACCACCATCTGAGAGGCCCGATAACCGCATAGCCACGACACATGTCGCAACAAACATAGTATTATACAATACAGGTAACTGCACTAGGCCCCAGCCTCGATCAGCCTCCTCAAGTCGGGACCTCTTGCCCGGGCTCGCTCATCTCACTCCTGGCCAAGTAACTCTGATACAGGCCCCAAAAGCTTTTAGGGCGGCTCTGGGGAGGAAGTAGTTCACTATACAATTCCGATTGCGTATTACAGTATACCATGTCCTTAGACCAGTTAGTGACAGTGGGGACTGGTCCTCGGGCCCATCGCATCGCAACTCTACGCTTTGCCAGCAGTAGCCCCATATCTACTAATCGACAAACTTCTTTTGGTAAATGCTTTGAATAGCCCAGTAATGCCAGTAGTGGGTCCAGTGACAGCGGCAGTCTAGTGATGTCGCTGAGCATGTGGAATATTAGTCTCCAGTAATTGGCAATCCCCGGGCACAACCAGGCAATATGGAGAAACCTTGCTGGACTGGCACTACATCGCTCACATTCTGCAGTGTCACGGAGACCATATCGATGCAGCTTGGCAGGCGTATAGTAAATTCTATAGAGAAACTTGAAATGAATTAGTCGATGTCGCCCATTCAAAGAAACATGCTGCATTACCTCGCAGCAGTATCACCAAGTGGCGTCATCTAGAGCCTCCCAAATCTCATTCTGCCATTCCAGCCTGGCCTTAGTGTAGTGATTCCTGCGAAAGTCCTGCGTTATGTTGTAGAAAAAAGAAGATGCAGACCCTAGTATTCTCATGAATTTTAGGCCTATTTCACTCTTGCCCGCCCCAGCTAAGATTTTGGAGAAGGAAGTGCAGAGACAGCTATCTACTTATTTGGAGTCCAATAATCTGCTGCACGACTCACAATCGGGTTTTCGGAAGGGCTACAGTACTGAGACCGCTCTGCTGGAAGTTGCGGAAACCATCCGAGAATCCCTAGACCAGGGCAGTAGCGCCATGCTAGTGTTGCTGGATTTATCTGCAGCCTTTGATACGGTCTCTCATTCGATTCTTTTAGACCGTTTGGCTCAGATGGGTATCTCAGGGACTATCTTGAACTGGTTCCATTCGTTTCTGGAGGAGCGGTCTCAGCAGGTCTTACTCCGCCCTTATGTCTCCTCTCCTAGCATCATGGGCTGTGGAGTACCACAGGGTTCTGCGCTTAGCCCGACTCTGTTTAATGTATATCTCACCCCTCTAGCCTCTACAATGAATAACTGTGGTGTACGACTAATATCGTACGCGGATGACACCTACAACTGGTGTTCTCTTTTTCAGCTACTACGCGAGCTGCATTCGACAATTTCAGGCTTTGCCTTACTAAGATCTCCTCTTGGATGACAGACAATTGTCTTAAACTGAATACGGAAAAAACCGAGGTGATGTTTTTTAACCAGCCTTCACCCCTTCAGCTGACCTTTGGTGGCCGTCGCAACTGAATCCTCCTCCCACTCCTGTATCCTCGGTCAGAAACCTGGGCTTTAGATTCGATTCTGAATTGTCTGTTAAAGCCCAGATTGGCCAAGTATCCAGAGCATGCTTCTGGAAACTTAAATCTTTGCGCAGATTTCTTCATCTCCTGCCTATGGACTGTCGGGCCACCATTGTCCATGCCTTGATTACGTCTCAGCTGGACTACGCTAACAGCTTGTATTTGGGCCTTCCGGCCTATCTTATTCAAAGGCTGCAGACAGTCCAGAATGCAACAGCTAGGTTTATTAGAAAGGTACCCTTCGGCACCATATCTCCCCTCATTTGCGCAGCCTACATTGGCTGCCGGTAAAAGGAGAATTCAATTTAAGGCCTTATCTTTGGCCTTTAGAGCGACTAGAGACTGTGGGCCTGGTTATCTTAGGCAGAGACTCCAGATATACCATCAGAATAGAACTCTGCGTTCAAACTCTCAGTCGTTGCTCCGTGCTCCCCGCTTTCGGAGAGCAAGGATGGGAGGGCGTGCCTTTGCTGTTAGAACAGCCGTCCTCTGGAACGAGATGCCTATTCATTTGCGCAAGGCTGAGTCCGAATCCCTTTTTAGGAGCTCTTTGAAGACTTGGCTGTTTGATCTGTCCTAGTCTCTTCCCCTCCCTCAACTGCTTTAACCTCATAGCGCCGGGACACCGCCGTAGGTGGTAGCTGTGCGCTTTATAAATGTTATTGACTTGACTTGACTAGATGTTGGAGATAGTTTTAGTGGGGGAGTCAGTGCGCAATAGGTAAGAGAAGGAAGCCACCTCCGGAGGCTCCAATACCTCTTCCCCAGTACCCCGAAGTGCATGTCTCACCCTGTAGAAGTAGACCTCACCAAGGCCTACCGGTGCTAGGGGTTCGCCCTTCTTTGCGCTCTAGTCCTCAGACCAATAAATAGAGATTGGCACAGAAGCTGGAATATCAAAACAACAGTTTATTAAACCTCATGAGTGGAACTACATCTATACAAAACCCTCAGGCAGTGTATGAGGTAGCACAAGGAGCACAGAAACTGTGGGTCTTTTATACCCACTCAAGAGCTCAAAAGGAGGCGGTACAAGCACACACAAGAATAGCTATTCACATGTATGGACATACAGAAAATGCTTAGTCAACAAAGTAGGAGGAGAATGAAGTTGCTGACATCAGTTAGAGCAGCCTGACATTTACAGACTAAGACAGGTGCATGAGCAGCTACAGACTTTTCTGAGCATGTGCAGTGTTACAGGAGCTAACTATAGATAGTTATTCTAGTAAAGCACAAGGGTAGGCAACAGCGAAGACGGAAGGAGCACATGGCGAGCACATGGTCAACTAAAATGGCTGCCAAAAACAAAATGGCTTCAGCTCATGCTAACAGTGATCTCTGCCAAACTTCCACAGACGACCCTTTTAGCATTAGCTGAAGACATCTATAATCTAGAAGGAACAATAAAAACATCTTGTATGTCAATTTTCATCATTTCATTAACTTCTTGATCTAATACACGTTGGGCATTCACTTTCTTAACATTACATCTGGCAGGTATACAAGCAGTAATACAGAGGGAGCAAAGCATTGGACCACATTGTATACATAGGCAGCATGTCAGCAGGATTGCAAATAATATACATAATATTGTCAACAGTTTCCAGCCCCAGGTAGTAAATAGTGTCCATAGCCAACCGGCTAAAGTCCATGTTCCGGTATCGGGGTGAATCTCAGCAGCGATTTTATGCAGTTTAGAGATCGCATCAAAAACTGAAGGGGCATGATCAGGAATATAGATGCAGCAACTGCTCCCGATGATGCGACATGCACCACCTCGATCGGCCAGGACTACGTCCAAGACCATACGGTTTTGGAGTGCCACAATCCTCGCAATCTGTAGTTCTTCTGTGATGTTTCCAAGTGCCATAGCTGTGTGATTGGTTACTGCCTCTACAACACGTGTCAAACGTCGGATCTTCCGGCTATTTAAGGCAGCACCAACAAAGAAGAACAGTCCCAAATTAAAATCAACATATTGCTGCAGTGTAGTATAAGTCTGATCCACCTCATCATGATTTGTTGTCCTCTTAAATCTGTTTTTGGAAATGTCATTAAACAGTTTATAGTCCTTGTGATATGATGCAGGTGCCAGAAACACAGGTGGTAACAAAAAGGACACAAAACAAGTACCGGACCAGCCAATGGGTAAATTGTAATATCCCTTATTCCCACATATAAAGTAGGTATTATGCGATGACGTAAAACTGCTGTTATTTACTCCGGTAATATTTAAAACCAGAGTACAGTCGCTTTTCCCACGGGAATACTACCAACACTGTTCACACACAAGTCTGCACGAGCTCTAGTAACAGCTATAACAAAAGGTCCATTACCCTTAGCAGTTCGAGTATTTGGGAAAATATAGTGTGTAGAGGAATTTCCTCGGCGATACTCCTCCATTTCCCATACAGTTCCTTTGGCCTGTGGATCTCCTTCTTCATCAGGATAGCACACTTTATTCAACTGGTAGTTTAGTCTTCCTACATCATATTTAGTAATATTAGCAACATGGGTAGCCCAGAGCAGCGCAAACCAAGCCCTACAAGAACCATTGTGTGAAAATGGCAGAGGAATGAAAGGTGTTCCTCCCTTTTTCTGATGAGCAGGCATCATTCCACACACCCAACAGTCGGTAATGTTCGTAGCATTATGTGTGTGGTGCAACATCTGGATGAACGTGTTGTTCAGATAGGACTGTCTATGCTTCTGCTCATGATAAGGGAGAGTAAAGTAGTGGTGTTCAATAGGTGCTGGAGTAGTAGCAGTAAGTATTCGTCGAACAGGAGCCACTTCCTCTACAACCCAAGTTATTACTGCCATAATGATCACACTGACAGTAAACCCAACAATGCACATAATTTTCTTATCGCAGATTCTCGCAGCAGTCGATGTCTCTTTCATAGGCATGGTCATCTTGATGCTGAAACAACAAAGCAGATGGAGCTCTAAAGTCCTGGGCAGCCGTTGGTTTCTTCACTGAGGGTTAAGATGGGTGTCACTAAGCAAAAGATCCCCCCTCTTCAGCTCAGTCTCTCACTAACCCAGGACGGTTGCTCAACCAGTCTCTTTCAGCAATGCAGTTTCTCTCCGGGGTCGCAGCTGATATCGAGATGTACCAGGGATCGTGTGGTCCGGGAAGACTTCCTCAGGTTCCTCAGGTAACGTGGCTTGGCCTCTCTCGGTGTCCAGAATCTGTCGATAGTCGGCGAGCGCAGCAGGTTCCACCAGGGCAGACGGCACTTTTCTGCAGTGCGTTGAATGGACCCAATTCTTCCGATTGGTCACTCGGACTGCAGTTCTCGTGGCCAGGAGCACCTGCTCAGGGCCTTTCCACCTGGGCTCTAGGCTGTTCGACCTCTGGAAGACCTTGACCATGACGTGGTCACCGGGCCGAAGATCATGACCATCACCCTGCGACCTGTCAGGAAGAGCTTCTCGAACCTGTTGATGAATAGAAAGCAAGCTGTCAGTCAACTGTGACAGGTAGTCACTCATCAAGACACAAGGTACATCATGTATGGGGCGTGGCTTAGGAATTCCCCAAATATTCATAGGCCTTCCAAATACCACCTCATACGGTGTAAGGCCAGATCGTGTATGTGGCACTGATCTAATGGACAGCAATGCCAAGGGTAGTGCATCAGGCCATTTCAGAGATGTGGAAGCCTGGATTTTAGCCAACTTAAGTTTGAGGGTAGAATTGTATCGTTCCACTAGCCCTGCTGATTGTGGGTGGAAGGCAGCATGAAACTTCTGCTTAATTCCCAATCCTTTCAAGACATACTCAACAACTTGCCCAATGAAATGGGGTCCGTTGTCACTCCACAAAAGTTTGCAAACACCAAATCTAGGGAAGAACTCCTTTAAAAGCACCTTCGCTGTAGTAAGAGCTGTATTATCTTTCGTAGGGTATGCCTCTATCCACTTACTAAAGGCACATACCACCACTAGAACATACTTTAGATTATTACAGCGTTCAAGCTGGATGTAATCCATTTGCAGAACCTCAAAAGGTGCAGTTGGTGTAGCAAACCCTCCTGTTGGAGTTCGTGTCCCTTTTCCAGGATTGTACTGAAGACAAATCAAGCAGGACTGCACTATCTTTTTAGCTATGCCGGCAATTTCCGGATGCTCCCAAACTTGCGTAAGCAACTTCGTTATTGAGGATGCTCCAACATGTGCCGGCCCATGTGCCATATGAATCATAGGATGTAAATAGGATGTGGGCAGTCTCCATTTAGTCATGTCTTTATTCCTCCAACAGCCCTCATCATCCAATGTTCCCTCCCTAGACCATTGCTCAAATTGTTCTGCAGAGGCAGATCGCTGCATATCAAGCACTTCCTGCCTAGCATCATGCCAACGTTCAGCCTGTAACTTCACCACATACATAGATGTGGTGCTTCGCTGCATTGCAGTTTCGCGGGCTATGCGATCTGCGAAGGCATTACCCTGTCCTATTTTATCAGTCACTTTCTTGTGTGCGCTACACTTAACAATCGCTATTTTCTTCGGATATGTCAAGGCAGTCAGGAGATTATGCACCAATTCTCCATGCACTATTTGCATCCCATGTGATGTAAGAAAGCCTCTTTCCTTCCAGAGTAACCCAAAATCGTGAGCCACTCCAAAGGCATGGCGGCTATCGGTATAGATGTTGACAGACAATCAAGTACTAAGTTCACACGCCCTCGTCAATGCTATCAGCTCAGCTGCCTGAGCTGACTTCTGTGGAATGCGAGCTGTCTCAACTACCGTCTGAAGCGTTGTGATTGCATATGCAGCTGATGTCGTGCCATCTGGTAATCGCAAACAAGACCCATCAACCCATAATTCTCCATCAACATTTGAGACGCATGTATCTTGTAGGTCAACACGACCCTTTGTCTGTTCCTCAGTAAGGAATATACAGTCATGAGACTCTTGTGACTGAGATTGAGTAGCTGGATACGGCAACAGAGTAGCTGGATTAAGAGTTTAACATCTTTTCAAAGTGATATGAGGGGCCAAAAGTGTCAATTCATATCCTGTCGAACGAGCACTAGTTAAATGCTGCGTTTTAGTTTGGTTCAAAAGGGCGTCAACTGCATGGGGTACTAACACAAGCAATTTATGTGACAAGACTATCCCTTCACTCTTACGTATGGACACAGCTGCCGCTGCAACAGAACGAAAACACCCAGGCAACGTACGAGCGACTGGATCGAGGACAGCTGAAAAATATGCACAAGGAAGCTGCTTATCATCGTGTGTTTGTACTAAAACTGAGAGTGCACAACCATCCCTCTCGTGTACATAGAGTGTGAAAGCCTTAGTGTAGTCTGGAGTACCTAATACTGGTGCAGAACATAGAGCTTGACACAACTGTTGGAAAGCATTCTGACATTCAGTAGTCCATGGAAGGGGCATTGGAGTGTCTTTAGTCAGGAGGGCCAACAAGGGTTTAACAATATATGAGAAGCTAGGAATCCATTGCCTACAAAAAGAAGTAAGACCAATGAATGCACGAACATCTTTCTGAGTACTGGGCACAGGCATGTCTAAGATAACTTGTATACGATCTGGTGTGAGTGCACGTCCCTCCTTAGACAGGAGGTGACCTAAATAGGTAAACACCGGGGTGACCGAAGTCACAAGGGGCAGAGAGAACACCTTAAGGGGGTACAACCTCCCGTTTTATAACACCTGAAACACAAAAAGTACTCCCTTAGAAAAACGTATATAAAAACTACTAACAAGATGGTAATCTGGAGAATCCCGAGATGGAAGCTATACTACCAATCTGGGTATGGTAGGAAAGGAAGCACGTCCTTTTGGTTTTATTTACCCTCACACACCCTAGTGGTGTCATGCTTCATCATCGGGTCACCCCGTCGCCTAAAAGACAGGGTGGGCTCGACCAATGTTTCAGGGAGCTCTTAAAATATATAAAGACCAGGGGGATAAAGATAAAAAACTCAGTGAAGTCCCAGTTTCCCTTTATTCTTGGACCTCTACTGTGTTATTAAAATAAGTTTACCAAACAAGGATCTTTAGGAGTGTTATGGTCCTAAGACCCTTGTGCCGACATGTTTCAGTCACCAAACGCCCCAATGGGTGCAGGACTTTCTTCAGGGTATCGGTAAAAGTAACCCCTGGAAAAAGTAACGGGTAAAGACCCTATACTAATTTTATATAAGGGCAGATAGCTGCTCCTTATGGGTTGAGCTGAACGAGCTATTTACTCGGTTAATAATTCCATCCCAATGTGGGGATTGAAATGCGTCTCATAGGACCACGCTTACGGGGTAGTCCTGTAGTCACACTGCCTCCAAGAATCCTGCCCCGCTAATAACCTATTCGGCGGTGGTCCTGAAAGCCGATGAAGAAAGTCCTGCACCCATTGGGGCGTTTGGTGACTGAAACATGTCGGCACAAGGGTCTTAGGACCATAACACTCCTAAAGATCCTTGTTTGGTAAACTTATTTTAATAACACAGTAGAGGTCCAAGAATAAAGGGAAACTGGGACTTCACTGAGTTTTTATCTTTATCCCCTGGTCTTTATATATTTTAAGAGCTCCCTGAAACATTGGTCGAGCCCACCCTGTCTTTTAGGCGACGGGATGACCGATGATGAAGCATGACACCACTTTAGGGTGTGTGAGAGTAAATAAAACCAAGAGGACGTGCTTCACTTCTACCATACCCAGATTGGTAGTATAGCTTCCATCTCGGGATTCTCCAGATTACCATCTTGTTAGTAGTTTTTATATACGTTTTTCTAAGGGAGTACTTTTTGTGTTTCAGGACCTAAATAGGTAACCTGCTTTCTACAATATTGCAATTTCTTCCGAGAAACCTTGTGATGGTGTGATGCAAGAAATGAAAGCAATGACAGTGTTCCTTCTTCACACTGTTCAGAGGTATCAGCTGCCAACAAGATGTCATCAACATATTGTATGAGAGCCACCCCTGTTGGCACAGGAAAAGAATCAAGATGTCTTTTCAACGCTTGGCTGTAAATACTAGGACTCTCTGTATACCCCTGTGGAGCTCTACAAAATCTGAAGGATCGATTATTCAAAGTGAAGCCGAACAAATATCGGCTATCAGGATGAATAGGGATCGAAAAGAAAGCATTCTTCAAATCAATCACAGAGAATGTAGTCGCAGTAGGAGGAACCATGGTAAGGAGTGTCGTGATGTCAGAGACTACCGGGTATTGGGGCACTACGATCTTATTAACCTCTACGCAAATCAATGATAAACCTGTATATTTTATTATCAGTGTCTTTCTTCAAGATGGGAAGGATAGGACTATTGCATATATTGTAAGGGACTTCTTCCACTACTCCTACTTCAATCAAATCTTGAACAATACGTATTAGTGCCTCTTCACCTTCTCGAGAACTTTTATATTGAGGCAGTCGAGGCAATGAAGCACCCTCCTTCACTTGAATATGAACTGGTGGGATAACCATTTGCCCTACATCGGTATCTGACGTAGCCCACAAAGTACTAGAGAGTGATGCCAAAACAATATCTTCTCTAATGAGATAAGACTTCTCAACCATGGGATAGTTATCATTCAAAATGACACGCACGCCTTCTGGGGAACAACGTATCGTAGCTCGGAAATGCTTGAGCATATCAAGACCCACAACATTGTCCGGCGTGTTAGGGGAAAGCAAAAATGGACATGCAGCAGAGAATTTATCAACGTGAAATGCAAGTGGTTGTGACAGTGGGCTAAGGGATGGTGTCATATCGAATCCTATCGATGTGATTGTTAAGCCAGACAGGGGAGCCCTTGGAACCAATTGTTTGGACAGGGCGCTACGAGTAGCTCCTGTGTCAACCAAAAACCGATCAGTGGAACCCAAAACATGTGCGTTAACATAGGGACCCTTCTGATCTACTGGGACTTCAACTGATTGCTTACCCCATCCTAGGCATTCCTATGCATAAGCAGAATCCTTCAAATCAGCAGTTGAATAATCAGACATTTGATATTGGTTTCGTCTATCAAAAGTATTAGAAGAATTCTGAGTATGCTTGACTGCCTCAAACCTAGTGCGATCATCCATACCTCCCCTATGTCCTGAATTTCCCGGACGGCTTCTCATTTGTCCTCGACCATGCTGATACTGCTGAGTACGCAAATGTGGACATTCAACAGCCCAATGTCCAATCTCCTTACAATAAGCGCACTGATCAGAAGATAAAGTAGCTCGGGGAAAAGAGAGTGCGCCAGGGCGATACATTGCACGTCCACCTCTGCCACCACCTCTATAGGGTGGACCATAAACCTGAGCTAACATAACCTTCGTTTTTAAATCCTTAGCCTTTTTATCCTCGTTGCCATACTTGAGCCATAGTCAAAAGAGAGACTGGGGAAGACGTAGTCCATGAACTCTCGCTGGCCTTTAGGCGACTAGCTATTCCTGGCAACATGTTCGCGACAAATTTATCGACAAACAGATGCCTGCCCGTGTCATCTGTCAATGACTGGCCACTAAAGTCGTGGAATGTCTCCTCAAAACGTGTAAAGAAGTCAGAGACCGATTCATCTGCCTTTTGCTTACAGGATGCTAACATAGTCCAGTCTATCTTTTTAGGAGGAATGAGAGTTTTCAATTTAAATATTATAGCCTTTGGAAGGTCTAAAATTTCTTGTTGCGGTTTCTGTGCGGGTTCCCTTTCTGCATCTATCCTCTCTAGTTCCTTCCAAAGATGTCCAAAAGCTGCATGATCATCTACTTTACGAATAGACCTCCACATATCAGGGGTAGGATAAGCCCAAAAACATATCAATATCAGACAAAGTCATGGTACAAGAACTAATAGCTCCTTCAACTTCTTCATAAAAGCAGCCGGATTTTTCCGCGGATCAGGCAAAGCAGCTTTAAGAGCCATAACATCCGCTCTACTCCAAGGAGTATAGACCCAATTATAAATAAAATATCCCTTCGCATCAGTTGAATCTTTATCGTCATTACGTGCCCGCACCCCTAGGAGAGGGATATACAAAGGCGCAGCTTCACGCATTGGTTTCCCATGAACTACAATATCCTTATCTGCCCCGGGATCGTCATCCTGTGGCACGGGGTCCGAACTGTTTGTTCAGCTGTAGTAGCTGCCTTTTTCTCCTCTCGCAAACGGAATGCATCAGCTCGCAGTTTAACCACGCGTCTAATTAAGTCAGCCACCTGGGAAGGGAGAAAAAGACCATCACTCAACTGTTTATGATCATTTTTTATATCAACAGGCTCTAATTCTTTGGAATGCTTCCTGAATCTTTCAATTACTTCTCCAGTAAACGACTCTGTAAAATATAACTGCTCTGCCTCCGGCCATTGCTGAACTTGCGCTATAAGATCTGGAGCAGAAGTGTCACCACAAGCTGCTTTTCGGGCAGTAGATCTAAGAGTGGCCGCACGATCAGCCGTCATAAAAGAGCGAGTCTGTCGTTTAGTGTCTGATCCTGACTTTTCCTGAGCTGAGAGAGATATGTCATCATCAGAATCAATCTTGGGGGCAGAGGGAAAAGTATAAGGAGGCGGAGAGCGATCTAATAGTATTGAATCATCCTGTGGTTTATTAAGTAGAGGATAAAGGGGGCGCCGGACAGGGTATTGGCCATTTACCTGTAAACGACGCTCCCTAACCTCTCTCTCTTTTATTTCCTTCATTTCTTTATTTTTCAGCTCCAGCGCTTTCACATAGATATTTTTGCGCTGTTCTTTTTCTGCTAAAGCTTGCTCTCTTCTCACTCGTTCACGCACTTCTTTCTCCCACATTCGTACACAGTCAAACATATCTTGTCTACTTTTGCGCTTAAACATACATTGTTCCACATACTGAATTTTTCTAAGATCAAATGACCCATTTAGAGGCTATCGCAACTCAGGATCCTTGCTGGTATATTTATTCCATAGTGCACTATACATTATAGAAGAAATACCATTTTTAATGTACATATCCCTATTTGGTGTCCCCTCAGGGGAGCCGGCTGATTCTGTTCTAGATCCATATTGGTACCTCCAAAAAAGCAACACATTCTACGAAGTGTGCTTGAAACAGGCATGCCAAGAATATTGTAGCATATACAATATTATTCGCCAAGTGACATAACACAATGTGTGCCGTTCAAGTTTTCAAAGTTTAGAGAAAAATCTCCTCATTACCTGCCTGTTGGACTTGGCCCTTTTGGCAGGTTCACCCCTAAACTTTTTGCCTGTCTCCTAGCCTTTTCCCTGTGTAGTGTTGGTGGTTTTAGGCCTCTGCGCACTTTAGCACTGTGTCCCAGTGTAAAGTGCGGGCGCACTCTGAGTGCGTGTGGTGAGATTGGCCTGCCCTCCCATAGGAATGCATGGGGGATATGAGTGTCCATGGTAATTCCTGGTGTGAGAGGAGTGCAGGGGCGAGTTTAGTATGTGCGAACTCGTGAGAATAAATGCTGCGCAGTGGTGTGCGCAGATTTATTGTGACTAGTGGAGAAGTGCCACTTTTAGAAGTTGGCATTTATGTGTGCTCTGTGTCTGCCTGCCTGATGTGAATTGCATGTCTGGCTTTGTGAGTGACAGGGGCTGGGAGGTGTGTGTGGCTCCAGGAGGGGCAGGGTGAGTCAGCGCAGGGCTGAATAGAGAGATCTGCATCTAGATGGGAGGGAGGAGTTGCACCTGGGGCCTGAATAGGGCTGGGCCTTCCCTCCACAATGCTGGCTCCACCCCTGTGGTGCGTCTGATGTCCCTAGCCTGTCCTGTGAAAGGAGAGAGGAGCTGGAGCAAAACAAAGTGCTCCAAAGCTCCCCCAAACCAGTTGCATCTGGTTTTCCCTAAACCCTGCACCTTTAGACAAAGGAAAAGGTGTATAAAAAGAAGGGGCTGTGACCCCATGAAAATGTTCTGTTGTGCTGACTTGCAGGGGACACTCTGCCAGGAGGAACCGCCGCGGGACCCAGCTGCTGTTTCCTGGGGTCCCTTCGTGCTGGCCTGCCTGGCTGTGCTGCTGAGGTGTCCCCAGCACCAAGGACCCTTTATTTTTGGCCTAATTGAGACACTGCTGGAGCTGTGGCTCCTAGCGTCTCGTGAGCGCTTTTATTTTGCTCCCAGGGGAGAGGAGCCTGTTTTCCCTGCAGCGCTGAGCGGTGATTGAGTCTGAGGGAATCCCGACGTAGGGATTCCCCCGCATTGTGCCGTGCTTAGGCGGGGAGCCCACCCCGCATTTGTGCGCACCAGGCGGGTGGCCACCCCGCATTGTGTGTTTATCATCAGGAGCCTACCCTGCATTGATGCGTCCTTAATAGCGGGAGCCCACCCCGCCTTTGGTTTTATTTACAGGCGGGTGCCCACCCCGCACCGAGAAGCCGCCGAGAACAGGTGTCGCCGGGCGACGGCCAGCGCGACCCGGAAGTCAGGCAAAACTGCCTGGTTGTGGGCAGAGCTAAGCGGCCGGCCAATTGCAGCGTGGCCAAAAGAGGAAGCTGAGCTGAGGGAGGCGGGGCCCCCGTGCACCGGAGGGAGCCCCGCGTGTTGCACCAAGCGTCGGAGCCTGGTGAGCTCCAACCCGCGTCTGATGGAGGAGAGAGGCGGGCTCGCTGGTGACAGCCTGAAGATAGGAGTGTCCCGGGGAGCCGCTGCGGCGTGATCGGGGATCCGACAGAGACCGCGCACCCAGGTAACAGCCCCCACCAGTGGGTAGAGCGGAGGAGGGTTACCATTGGGTACGGGGAGCGCGAGTCTGGGGTGCGAGCACAGCGCTCTGTGCACAAGTACTTGGGGACCGGAGGAGTCCAGCAGAGCAGCCCCGGTGAGTGGGGCTTTACCTGCACAGGATTGGTGCAGAAAGCAGCACCAGGAAAGAGCCTGGTGAGTGGGGCTTTTTCGAGGCACATTGTCGGTGCCTGCCCCCGCAGTTAGACGAGCCCAGTGAATGGGGCTCCAATTTTGAGCATTTGTAGTGCTTCTCAGGGCGCAGTTAGTGCCAGTGCCGGTTTCCTTGCCACAGCTGCCCCGCCTGACAGTGGGCAGCGGCAACGTGGGCATATTCTTTGTGGTGGAGTCCCAGTGGGGCTCACAAGGCACAGTGGTGCCCGTGCCATTTCCAGCTGCCCTGCGAGAGCGCAGGCAGCTGCAACGTTGGGGGCAAAGCTTTATTTACAGAGTCCTTGAGGGGGACTCCAGAGGGCCCATTGAGTGCCCTGGCTCATGTTTACAGCTGCCCAGCAAGTAGTGGGCAGCTGCCACGTTTAGGCTTGCGCAATTGCGCACTCTGACTTCGCTGCATGTGCAGCCAGCCCTGACTTTTGCGGGACATAGGGCATTTGAGCCCCTGTGAAAGGCCAGTTGGCCTGGGGCCAGTTTAGTGTGTTGTGCCCCCGATTGGGGCACACTGTATGTATGCCAATTATTTCCTAAGGTGATTTACGCACCCTGTGTTTATGCCTCTAAGGTACTTGTATGATTATGAGGTTGTACTGCGTAATGTGTTTATGCTAAGGAGGTTTGGGCCTAATGTCGTTTTATGCCTAAGGTGATTTATGCATCCTATGTTTTACATTGCAGGTTCCCAGGCTTAGTTCCTAGCTGTACCAGTAATTACTGGTTGTGCGCTACATTTATTATTTGTGCTACATTTACAATTGGTGATTTGTGATGGTTATGACAGTGGCCCCATTGGCCCTGTCGTGTGTAAATAGTCCCCTGTGAATATTGCCTAGTGCCAGTTGGCACACTGTATATTATGTGGTTATGTTTCTAATGTATGTATGACAATACAAAGGCTATTTTTTATATAACCTTGTGTGGAGTTCCTTTTGTGGTGTGCCTAGTGTGTGGCTGCTGTGTGAGTGTGCTGCGCAAACGCTTTACACATTGCCTCCGGGATAGGCCTGACTGCTCGTGCCAAGCTACCAAGGGGGTGAGCAGGGGTTATCTTTGGCGTGTAACTCCCTTGCCCTGACTAGAGTGGTGGTCTCAGCCTGGCTTTGGCGCAAGCCTTAGCCAACCAGAGATCCCATTTCTAACATTGGTTGTCAGCGGTGAGGATAGGACTTGCGTTTGCGCAGTACCACAGCGACAACTGGTTGCACTACAAACTCTGCATTTAGATAATCACGTGTTTGGGGATTATTGTTTCTGAGTTTTAGTTATTTAATTCTTCTCCTAAAAGTGTCATTGGTAAATTGTATACTCTTGCTTCAGCTCAGACACCGAGGTCTCCTGTGTTGCACGTGTCCCTGAGCGTCCTGCCAAAATGGAGTCTGCTTTTAATTTTTGTGGTCTGTTTAGATACAGCATGTGGGAGTTGGTGGACTTCTGTAAGGAGAGAGACATAGCAGTGAGTGGGTCAGACACCCAGTCAAAACTGAGGACAACCTGATCCAATGGCAAAAGGATGAATGGGACTGTGAGCGCAATGAGGAGAAGAGGGCCCTGGCCGCACGCCAAGAGGGTGGTGGGTCTGAGGGGGGCCCTGAGGAGTCTGAAGAGGAGGAAGAAAGTGACAGGACCGGGACGCCAGTAGATAGTGAGGACCCCATGGATAGGGAGTCCCTTGCTGGGTCCAGTGTCGGGGGCAGTGCCCCATCCCTTTCCCTGTCCCCAGAGGAGTGGGTGGATAGGAGGGAAGAAAGGGAGCATCAGCTGGCTTTGGAGAAGCTCAGGTTAGAGCATACCAAGGAGATAGCGCAGCTGAGTGTGGAGGAGAAAAAGCTAGAGACCGAGAGGGTCCTAGCACAGGAGAGGATGGCGGAGGCTGAGAGGGCCTTCACCAAGGAGAAATTAGCTCTTGGTACGTCCTCTGAGTGTAGTTTTAGTTGTCTGGATTCACCAGTGAGGGTGGGATCCAGTGGTGGCAGCAATATGGAGTCCAGTGCAGGAAGTCCCATTCCCAGTTCCCAAAGTATGGTACCTTGTTCCCGAGAAGAGGAGTACAGGTTGAAGTTCAGGGGCAGTAGGAAACTGTCTCACCAGTCTTGGGCGGATTTTTCGGATGAATGTAATGATGCACTGGCTGATTGGGTAACGGTTAACACGGAACAGGATTTTGAAGGACTGTTCGATCTGGTTATCAGAGAGCACCTGCTCAGTTGTTGTTTGCCGGGGTTGCGCCAACACCTGTTGGAGGGTGGGTTTTCTGATCTATGGGAGTTTACACGAGAGGCAGACCTCTGGGTGGAGGCCGAAGGTTCTGATGAGGCATTGGGGAGTGATTCCGAAAGTAATGGTTCAGGTATCTTCCAGTCCTGTATTGGGGAAGAGGTTCAGTGTAGCCCAGCTAGGTCCCAGTGTAGTGGGAGGGGTGTAGGGGCTCACGTCCTGTCTCAGTGGAGTAGGAGTGAGAGTGGGACTGAGTGTCCCCAGGTGCCCGAAACCCAGTCTCAGAACCTGGATGGTTTCTTCAGGGAACACCAGGTTGGGAGCCTAGGCTGTCCTGTTAGTCCATTTGAGGAGGATCTCCTAGTGTCTGGAGAACCCGGAGCGTCTGTAAATAGAGCTCCAGTGGTTCTGGTGTCTGGCAGTGCCGCTCCAGTTGGGAGGGTACAGAAGTCCGGATTGAGGGGTGAGAGGGGGATGTGTTCCCCAGTGGAAGAACCAGTGGGTCAGGGGCCAGCCAGAAGGGCTGAGTCTCCTAGAAGTAACCATGGTGACACCACTTCTGTCGTGGGGGATCTCTGCACACTGTCAGATGGACAGGGGTCGGGAGGTCTGCGCCACGCAGACTGTCACGCAACACATGAGTCATGTGTTACCCTCGGGGGGCTGCTGTGTGCGCCCCTGGAAGTCCTGGTGTGCCAGGCAAATGCTCAGCCGTGGGGTTCAGCCCCAAGGTTGGGAGGCCAGGTTCAGGATCCGCCTGATCTGGAGGAAAGGACATCTGTAATCAGTGTCCTGACCGGTTCATGTTCTAGGGGTACCGCTCCAGTTGGGAGGGTGCAGAACTCTGGAAGGGGGTGCAGAGGGAGGGAGTCCTCACCTCTGTCCCCGGTGCAACCTGAGGGTTTAGACCCTAGGTTGGGAGACCAGTTTTTGGAGAGAGGTCCTGAACTGGTGGGAGAGTTGTGTTCTGAGGGTGCTTCTCCCAGGAGGAGAGGGCGGAACCCTAGAAGGAGAGGTAGGGGGAGGAGAGCCTCACCCGTGACTTCTGGTCCGCCTGAGGGTGCAGACCCTAGGCTGGAGGATCATTGGCAGTCTAGACCTGCCCTGATGAGGGGAAGAGTGGAGAATGGCAACTATGTGCCAGGGGTTACTACCCCCCACTCGGTGAATGGGCAAGGACCAGTGGCATCTGGGTGGCCTAGGGCCTGGTCCTGGCCGCGGACAGCTAGGGAGTACCAGTGGGGTAGCCGAGTTGCTCCGGACAGCTTTTTCAGAAGGAACCACATGGGTTCACCGTGGCGTAGAACAGGAGGGTGTCCCTGCAGTTACGGGCCCGCGTCCGTGTTCTATCGCCCCAAGCAGGGAAGCCCATCACAGTGGTGATTGGTCTGCCCTGCGTTTTGGCTGGAAGGGGGTTGTGTTGGACTTGGCCCTTTTGGCAGGTTCACCCCTAAACTTTTTGCCTGTCTCCTAGCCTTTTCCCTGTGTTGTGTTGGTGGTTTTAGGCCTCTGCGCACTTTAGCACTGTGTCCCAGTGTAAAGTGCGGGCGCACTCTGAGTGCGTGTGGTGAGATTGGCCTGCCCTCCCATAGGAATGCATGGGGGATATGAGTGTCCATGGTAATTCCTGATGTGAGAGGAGTGCAGGGGCGAGTTTAGTATGTGCGAACTCGTGAGAATAAATGCTGCGCAGTGGTGTGCGCAGATTTATTGTGACTAGTGGAGAAGTGCCACTTTTAGAAGTTGGCATTTATGTGTGCTCTGTGTCTGCCTGCCTGATGTGAATTGCATGTGCTGGCTTTGTGAGTGACAGGGGCTGGGAGGTGTGTGTGGCTCCAGGAGGGGCAGGGTGAGTCAGCGCAGGGCTGAATAGAGAGATCTGCATCTAGATGGGAGGGAGGAGTTGCACCTGGGGCCTGAATAGGGCTGGGCCTTCCCTCCACAATGCTGGCTCCACCCCCTGTGGTGCGTCTGATGTCCCTAGCCTGTCCTGTGAAAGGAGAGAGGAGCTGAGCAAAACAAAGTGCTCCAAAGCTCCCCCAAACCAGTTGCATCTGGTTTTCCCTAAACCCTGCAACTTTAGACAAAGGAAAAGGTGTATAAAAGAAGGGGCTGTGACCCCATGAAAATGTTCTGTTGGGCTGACTTGCAGGGGACACTCTGCCAGGAGGAACCGCCGCGGGACCCAGCTGCTGTTTCCTGGGGGTCCCTGCGTGCTGGCCTGCCTGGCTGTGCTGCTGAGGTGTCCCCAGCACCAAGGACCCTTTATTTTTGGCCTAATTGAGACACTGCTGGAGCTGTGGCTTCCTAGCGCCTCGTGAGTGCTTTTATTTTGCTCCCAGGGGAGAGGAGCCTGTTTTCCCTGCAGAGCTGAGCGGTGATTGAGTCTGAGGGAATCCCGGCGTAGGGATTCCCCGCGTGTGCCGTGCTTAGGCGGGGAGCCCACCCCGCATTTGTGCGCACCAGGCGGGTGGCCACCCCGCATTGTGTGTTTATCATCGGGAGCCTACCCCGCATTGATGCGTCCTTAATAGCGGGAGCCCACCCCGCCTTTGGTTTTATTTACAGGCGGGTGCCCACCCCGCACCGAGAAGCCGCCGAGAACAGGTGTCGCCGGGCCACGGCCAGCGCGACCCGGAAGTCAGGCAAAACTGCCTGGTTGTGGGCAGAGCTAAGCGGCCGGCCAATTGCAGCGTGGCCAAAGAGGAAGCTGAGCTGAGGAGGCGGGGCCCCCGTGCACCGGAGGGAGCCCCGCGTGTTGCACCAAGCGTCGGGCCTGGTGAGCTCCAGCCCGCGTCTGATGGAGGGAGAGGCGGGCTCGCTGGTGACAGCCTGAAGATAGGAGTGTCCCGGGGAGCCGCTGCGGCGTGATCGGCGATCCGACAGAGACCGCGCACCCAGGTAACAGCCCCCACCAGTGGGTAGAGCGGAGGAGGGTTACCATTGGGGACGGGGAGCGCGAGTCTGGGGTGCGAGCACAGCGCTCTGTGCACAAGTACTTGGGGACCGGAGGAGTCCAGCAGAGCAGCCCCGGTAAGTGGGGCTTTACCTGCACAGGATTGGTGCAGAAAGCAGCACCAGGAAAGAGCCTGGTGAGTGGGGCTTTTTCGAGGCACATTGTCGGTGCCTGCCCCCGCAGTTAGACAAGCCCAGTGAATGGGGCTCCAATTTTGAGCATTTGTAGTGCTTCTCAGGGCGCAGTTAGTGCCAGTGCCGGTTTCCTTGCCACAGCTGCCCCGCCTGACAGTGGGCAGCGGCAACGTGGGCATATTCTTTGTGGTGGAGTTTCAGTGGGGCTCACAAGGCACAGTGGTGCCCGTGCCATTTCCAGCTGCCCTGCGAGAGCGCAGGCAGCTGCAACGTTGGGGGCAAAGCTTTATTTACAGAGTCCTTGAGGGGGACTCCAGAGGGCCCATTGAGTGCCCTGGCTCATGTTTACAGCTGCCCAGCAAGTAGTGGGCAGCTGCCACGTTTAGGCTTGCGCAATTGCGCACTCTGACTTCGCTGCATGTGCAGCCAGCCCTGACTTTTGCGGGACATAGGGCATTTGAGCCCCTGTGAAAGGCCAGTTGGCCTGGGGCCAGTTTAGTGTGTTGTGCCCCCGATTGGGGCACACTGTATGTATGCCAATTATTTCCTAAGGTGATTTACGCACCCTGTGTTTATGCCTCTAAGATACTTGTATGATTATGAGGTTGTACTGCGTAATGTGTTTATGCTAAGGAGGTTTGGGCCTAATGTCGTTTTATGCCTAAGGTGATTTATGCATCCTATGTTTTACATTGCAGGTTCCCAGGCTTAGTTCCTAGCTGTACCAGTAATTACTGGTTGTGCGCTACATTTATTATTTGTGCTACATTTACAATTGGTGATTTGTGATGGTTATGACAGTGGCCCCATTGGCCCTGTCGTGTGTAAATAGTCCCCTGTGAATATTGCCTAGTGCCAGTTGGCACACTGTATATTATGTGGTTATGTTTCTAATGTATTTATGACAATACAAAGGCTATTTTTTATATAACCTTGTGTGGAGTTCCTTTTGTGGTGTGCCTAGTGTGTGGCTGCTGTGTGAGTGTGCTGCGCAAACGCTTTACACATTGCCTCCGGGATAGGCCTGACTGCTCGTGCCAAGCTACCAAGGGGGTGAGCAGGGGTTATCTTTGGCGTGTAACTCCCTTGCCCTGACTAGAGTGGTGGTCTCAGCCTGGCTTTGGCGCAAGCCTTAGCCAACCAGAGATCCCATTTCTAACACTGCCTATATAAATTGCAATTTATATATATATCCAAACAAATCCAATATTTTGGCCAAACAAACAAGAAGTGTCGCATCAAACGACCTTACCAAGCAAAAGTCTCCAGCCTCCAACTGCCAAGTTCTGAATCGACCAATTGGTCTCTGCACGACGAACGCCAGAAGGGATCTCAGTCGAGGACCGGCACCATCTGGAGGGTCAAATCGGGAAAATCGGAAAAGCACCTCGGCTTGCTAAGACACGGGTCTCCTCATGCAGTGCTCATCCGTAGCGAGATTCCAATGCTCCGTCAAGACCACTCCGTCGGGCATCCGAGTCGCCGATGAGCCCCACGTGACGGGCGCCAATTTGTAGAAGTAGACCTCACCAAGGCCTACCGGTGCTAGGGGTTCGCCCTTCTTTGCGCTCTAGTCCTCAGACCAATAAATAGAGATTGGCACAGAAGCTGGAATATCAAAACAACAGTTTATTAAACCTCATGAGTGGAACTACATCTATACAAAACCCTCAGGCAGTGTATGAGGTAGCACAAGGAGCACAGAAACTGTGGGTCTTTTATACCCACTCAAGAGCTCAAAAGGAGGCGGTACAAGCACACACAAGAATAGCTATTCACATGTATGGACATACAGAAAATGCTCAGTCAACAAAGTAGGAGGAGAATGAAGTTGCTGACATCAGTTAGAGCAGTGTTGGAACCGGGGTTACCGAGTCCGACACGGTAGCATGGCGTGAAGCGGGAAAGGCACGCAAAGGCAATGTGTAAGGCAGTTGTGCAGCACACTCTCACTTTGACTCACCAATGCGAACGCAATAACATGACACCACACCAGGCTTTTGTATTTAAAATCAAGATCTTTTATAAATAAATTAAGTTGGCATCAGATAAGACAGGTTAATTCAGATCTACATTCAAATTCATTATATTACTCAACTGGTGCACATTTTAAATAAAGCTGCATAGCTCATCAACATTGTAGGCCACTAAGAGGCCGCAGGAATTATCTCCTACACGTAGCACTTAATAATGATCTCAAGGTACGTTAATAAAACATAGGCCTAAACATACAGTTCACTTTAGCATATTCAATTATTTAAAAGAAGGCTTTTCACGTTACATTTAAATAGGCCTGCATTAATCTAGGCGCACCCACATTCAGTACAGTGGGCGTCGCAACTCCAGTACACCTGTAACATAAAATACTTCAACTCTTGGCGGTGTACACTTCAGCTCAACTCCATTAAACACTTTCCCCTTGTGGTAAAGACTTAACAGTTAAAACCATGGCCTAGGCAGTAATTATAATAGGCATCGGCATAAATTATTAAATACTGTGGGCATCATCATTACCTGAATGAACTATGTGGGGAATCCCTCAACATGTCCTGTATTCTGGGGCTTCTAGGTCCCTCAGGGGTTAACTCAGGCCAGGCCCACTCCTCTCTGGGGCCTCGCCTCGTAGGACTAAATTCTTAAGGGTTAATAGTGGCCCCCGGCCCCCAGTGGCGTCTTATGGGCCCTAGGGGCCTCCAGGGCTCACCTGCGGTGTGGTCGTTGGTCGCGCTTCAGGGCGACTGGCGATCTTCCGGGCCGGCCCGTGTTCTGTCGGGCGGGGCCCGGTCGGGGGTGCCTCGGCCTTCTGGCCGGTGTTGCGGGTCGTTGCGGGGCACGGGATCACCCTCCTCTGGCCCCCGGGATCAGGGTAAGTGCAGGTGGGGGCTCAGGGTTGCTGGGGAAGGGAGCGGGAGCCGGCAGTCCTCTCCGGCCGGCTCCCCGTCTCCCTCTGCACTGCCGGAGTCTCTTCCCGGGCTTCCTTCTGCGCTGGGGCGTGACTGGGGGCCGGCGCCCAATCGGTGCGCGGCCTTCCTGGGTCACGCCCGGCGACCCCTGGTTGCTCGGCAACGGCGTCGGCGGGGCCTGGAGGCCTCGCTGTTGATCGCGTCGGCGATTTCTTGGGCCGCGACGGCGGCGGTGGCAATTCTTTGGCCGCGACGGCGGCGGGTGCAATTCTTGGGCCGCTTCGGCGGCGGCGACGATTCTTCGGCCGCTTCGGCGGCGGGGGCAATTCTTGGGCCACTTCGGCGGCGGAGACGATTCTTTGGCCGCGGCGGAGACGATTCTTCGGCCGTGACGGCGGCGGGGGCAATTCCTTGGCCGCTTCGGCGGCGGCGATGATTCTTTGGCCGCGACGGCGGCGATGAGGGCCCAGGGCCCAGTCTCTGGAGGCTTCGGTGAGGGCGCGGACGGCGCTCCTCACCTCACACACCTGAGGGGCTTCCTTTACCTCAGCGCTTCCCCCGATGAGGGCGCGACGGCGCACCTCACCACACGGTGCCTCTTCTCAGGCGGCGGCGGCCGCGGCGGTGATCTCCTTCATAAGGTCAGTGACCTGAGGGGCAACAGAAAGCAGGGTGCACCAGCAGCCTGTGGGCAGGGCTGACTGGCAAAGTACTTGGGGGCAGCCCAGCAACAGGCAAAAGTGAATAGAGGGTGAAGATTTAGCGCTTCAGGGTACGGCGCTTTACCTGGTGATCCCCAGTTGGGCAGTTTTAGGCTTTAGGCCTTGCTGGACGGTCAGGCCTCCTCAAGTTAAGGGGTCTTGCGACTGCTTCAGCTTGGTTGCTTCTTAGGCGCTTCTAGTTGTAAGTTTCTTGTCAGAAGTTCCTTGTTATAGGTTCCTTGTCAAAGTTTCCTGTCAGAAGTTTCTTCTTATGAGGGGGGGATGAGTTGGTGGTCTGGGAGTGCTTGATGTTCCTCCCCGCACGCTGAAGGTGGTTCCCTGGGTCCCCTCACACTGGGCAAGGTCAGTGGGTGGTGGGCGTTCCTCAGCTATCTTACTACAGCAGGGCCTCAGCCCTGTCAGCAGCAGTAGTGTAGGTCTCCCCCTAGGCCCTAAAGCCTATACTCCGGCGGAGGTTCTCCCAGGTTCAGTGGTGCCTCATCAACTGACTAGAAAGTTTTCCCTCCAAGCCTTTTATACTCCTAGGTCAGGTGACTCTCCCAAAGGCGGCAAAACATAACTCCTCCCACAGCCCGGAAGGTTCTGGAACCTTCTACATGCCTGGCTATGTGGCCCAGAGGCGGGGATGGAATGGATACTGTATCCCTATACCCCAGCCTGACCCTGGCTACTAGTGTGTATGCGTGTCAGGCCCCTCTGCAGTAGCAGGGGCCTGTGGCAGCCATCTTGAGTGAGAGAGAGCACCTGCACCTCAGCACTGGCTAGCAGTGGCAAGGTGCCCAGAGACCTAGGTCCAGTAAAAATATGGTGGCAAAAAGGAGGCGAAAAAGGAAAAAAAATAGGGAAAGACCACCCTAGGGCTGACAGGTCTAACACGCGTCCCCCCAGCCGAAAGAGGGGAGAGCTTCCCAACCTCTAGGGAGTTCTCTTCGCTAAGGCGGAAAAACCGGGAGAGACCGTCAGCGTTGGCGTGGTCTACACCGGGTCGATGTTCCACCCGAAAGTCCATCCCCTGGAGGGAAATGGACCACCTCAATAATTTGGGGTTTTCGCCTCTCATCTGCATGAGCCAGCGAAGGGGTCTGTGGTCGGTCTGGATCAGGAAGTGACAACCAAAAAGGTATGGCCTCAACTTCTTGACAGCCCAAACCACAGCAAAGGCTTCTCGTTCGATGGTACTCCACCGCTGTTCCCGGGGAGTAGTCTTCGGGAAATGAAGGCCACTGGCTGGTCTTGGCCATCGTCATTCAGCTGCGAGAGCACAGCTCCTATGCCATGCTCAGAAGCGTCTGTCTGTACAATAAATTCCCGTCCAAAGTCTGGAGTCCTGAGCACCGGTGCGGTGCACATTGCACGTTTGAGGGTCTCAAAGGCTTCCTGGCAGGCAGCCGTCCAGATGACTCTGCGTGGCTGCTTCTTTGAAGTCAATTCCGTCAATGGGCCCACGATGGTTCCATATCCCTTGACGAACCGGCGGTAATACCCCGTGAGGCCGAGAAAAGCTCGGACCTCTGTTTGGGTCTTGGGGGCTCCCAGGCCAAGATGGTCTCAATCTTGGCTTGGAGGGGTTGCACCTTACCTCCGCCCACCAGATGTCCCAGGTACACGACAGATCCCTGTCCAATCTGGCACTTGCTGGCCTTGATGGTTAAACCAGCCCGTTGCAAAGCCTGTAGCACCTCCTGGAGATGCTCCAGATGGTCCTCCCAGCTGCTACTGAAGACAGCTATGTCATCCAGGTAGGCAGCAGAGAAGGCCTCTAGGCCAGACAGCACCTGGTTCACCAACCGCTGGAAAGTGGCTGGAGCATTTTTCAACCCGAAGGGCATCACCCGAAATTGAAAGTGGCCCTCGGGGGTGGAGAACGCAGTCTTCTCCCTTGCTCCTTCCGCCATGGCTATCTGCCAATAGCCTGACGTCAAATCAATGGTACTCAAATACCGGGCTGCTCCCAGCCGGTCAATGAGCTCATCCGCCCGAGGGATCGGGTGAGCGTCGGTCTTAGTGACTGAGTTGAGTCCACGGTAATCCACACAGAACCGAAGTTCTGGTGTGGTGCCCGGTGGGGCCGCTTTCGGCACCAACACCACCGGACTAGCCCAAGGGCTACTGGAAGGCTCAATCACTCCCAGTTCTAGCATCTTGGTAACCTCACCCTGGATACTAGCCTTGACTTTATCGGACAGCCGGTAAGACTTGGTTTTTACTGGCGGACTGTCCCCTGTGTCCACATCATGGGTACACATGTGCGTGATTCCAGGCGTGAGGGAGAACAACGAGGCGTACTGCCCCAAGACCTGGCGGCAGTCCCTCTGTTGCTCTGGGGTCAAGGATGGGGCGAGGACCACTCCCTCTACCGAACCATCCTTCTCATGGGCCGCCAGAAGGTCTGGAAGAGGCTCACTCTCCTCCTCCTCACTTCCATCTGTTATCATTAGGAGAGTGAGTTCTGAACGCTCCTGGTGGGGCTTCAGGCGGTTGACGTGGAACACCCGGTGGGGTTGACGTGGGGTCTTCACATCAACGACATATGTGGTCTGGCCTTTCCTTTCCAAGATCTCAAACGGCCCAGTCCACCGGTCCTGGAGGGCGCTAAGCTCTCCTGGCTCCATGACCCACACCTTCTGTCCAGCGTCTAACTCTACCGTCCGCGCGTTCCGGTCATACCATTTCTTCATGACGGCTTGACTTGCCTCTAGATTGTCCGAGGCCTCTTTCCACAGCTTGGCCACCTGGCTGCGGAATGCCAGCATATAGCTGACCACATCACGGGGAAGCTTCGAGGAAGACTTCTCCCACCCCTCCTTGACAAGACTGAGGGGCCCCCGAACGGGGTGGCCATAGAGCAGCTCAAAGGGGCTGAAACCGACCCCCTTCTGCGGCACCTCTCGGTAGGAGAAGAGCAGACAGGGTAAGAGGACGTCCCACTTTCTTCTCAAGTCCTCGGGTAGGCTCCTGATCATCCCCTTCAAGGTTTTGTTAAAGCGCTCCACGAGTCCGTTCGTCTGGGGGTGGTAAGGAGTGGAGAACCGGTAGGTCACTCCACACTCCTTCCACATGGCCTGCATGTAGGCCGACATGAAATTCGTGCCCCTATCTGACACCACGACCTTGGGGAATCCCACTCGGGTAAAAATCCCCATCAGGGCCCGCGCCACCACCGGTGCAGTGATGGTCCTCAGAGGGATTGCCTCTGGGTACCGGGTGGCGTGGTCTACCAGCACCAAAATGAACCTATGTCCTGCAGAAGTCGGCGGGTCCAATGGCCCGACAATGTCAATCCCTACCCGCTCAAAGGGGTATCGACAACTGGGAGAGGTTCTAGAGGGACCTTCACTTTAGTCCCTGTCTTGCCGCTCGCTTGGCAAGTGGTGCAAGTCTTGCAAAAAGTGTCAGAAGTGACGCGCATCCTGGGCCAGTAAAAATGTGGGACTAGACGCGCAAACGTCTTGTCTTGGCCCAGGTGTCCTGCTAGTGGTATCTCGTGTGCCAACTCTAGCAGAAAGGCTCGGTAGCATTGGGGGACCACCACGGCTCGGGCGGACCCATGCACCGGAGCCTTAGGCTCACTGTAGAGGAGACCATCCTCCCAGTAGACATGGTAATTACCAGTCTCTGTTCCAGCTGCTTGGGCTTCGGCCTGTTGCCGCATGCCTTCAAGCGTAGGGCACTCCTTCTGCGCCCGGCAAAATTCCTCCCGGGTAGGCCCTCCTTCCACCTGCCACTCTGCAGGGGTCGGCAGGTCCCCCACGGGAACACCAACCACCTCAGCGGACTCCGGGGTCACCTCCACGGGCTCCCCATCCATCTCACCGGGTGTCTCCTCCTGGACATCTCCTCGTCCAGCAGTGGGCTGGGCCATTATTCCAGGCTCCAACCCCAGCTGAGTTCCTTGTCGGGCAGCCATGGACCGCGTGACAACGCAAGTCCATCCTGGTAATCCCAACATCTCAGCATGGGCATTGAACTCTACCTCCCTCCAGGCAGTATGTTCCAAGTCGTTGCCCAGCAGACAGTCAACTGGCATGGCAGGGCTCACCGCAACCTTCAACAGACCTGATACTCCTCCCCACTCAAAGGGAACTTGGGCCACGGGGTAATGACCCAGGCTATTATCAGCCATAACAACCGGGTGGAATTCCTCAGGAATCACCTGCTCTGGGGACACCAGCTGACGTCTCACCATCGTCATGCTGGCACCTGTGTCCCTCAGAGCCTCCACCTCCTCCCCGTTCACCAGGACCCTCTGCCGATACTTGGCAGTGTTCGCGGGTACCTGAACCCGTGGGATGATCTCTCTATCCCCCAGGGAAACTAAGGTCAAGCCTGTCCACTCACCTCCCCTACCTAGGGACAACTCCTCCCCAAGCGCTACACTGGCCACCCCGGGGCTCTTACCTCCTGTGGGGGCTGGGGTTCTCTTGCGACACTTGGGATCCCCCTTATAATGTCCAACCTCCCCGCACTCGTAGCACCGGACAGTTCTGGGCTGCTGACTCCTGTCAGGATAAGTGGGTTTCTGGAGATCCAGATTGGGATGGGGAACCTACCCCTCTCCCAGGCGGTTTATTTTGGGGACCTTTAAAGAACTCCCTCTTTTTATCTCCCCCTCTTTCTTCTGGGGGAGCCCCTGTCCACCTTTCGGGGGGTCCGCCCCGGCTCCCTTGTGGGACACCCGAGTGCTGACCCACGTGTCTGCCTCCTCCGCAAGCTCCCTAGGATTGGTCAGCTTGCGGTCCACCAAGTACTGGCGCAGCTCCGGAAAACATTTCTCTAGGAGGTGCTCTCTCAAGAATAGGTCGTACAGCCCTTTGTAATTGTCAACGTTGCTGCCACGCACCCAACCCTCCAATGCCTTCCGGGCATAGTCAAAAAAATCCACCCAGTTTTGTGTGTGAAGCTTGTGGCTGTTGCGGAACTTTTGGCGGTACTTCTCTGGGGTGAGGCCAAACTTCTTGAGCAGGGCCTCCTTCATGATAGGGTAGTTAGTCTGCTCCCCCTTATCCAAAGTTAAAAGTGTGTCCCTTACTAGTGGAGGTATGTACCTATAAAGACCTCCCCCCAGTAGCTCTCAGGAACTCTATGGGCCACCAGAGCCACCTCGTAGGCCGCCAACCACTTGTCGATGTCATCACCTACACTAAAACTGGCCATCACCTCTCTGGGTAAATAGAATTTGGGCTCCTGTGGAACCCCAGCAGGTACGCTGCCACCATTCATTTTGCCCTGCATCTCCACCTGCAAGGTCCGGAGCTCTAGCTCCTTCAGGCTAAGCTCATGTACAAGCTTCCTTTCCTCCATGGCTCTTTCCATCCTAGCAAGTTCTAATGTTAATTGCCTCTGCTCCCTTCTGTCCTCCAATTCCTCTTGTGACAAACTTCCCCCTGACGCACTACTGCCTGCCCTGGAACGTCTTCCTGGCAACACATTCTCGCTAACATCAATGCTCAGTAGGTCCAGTTCTCCTGGGTTGTCTGTCTCCCCCTGCTCCTCATCCCCTCTTCCCTCTGGGTGGGCCATTACTCATGCCCTCAAAGCTTTCTGAAGCACCTCCTTCCTGGCGCCTTGCTTGACGGCCACCCCCCTCTCTAGGTAGAACTCCTTGAGCTGTGTCACCGTATACCTTTCTAGGTTGGCTAACTCAAACTCCATCCTCCTAGGTGGGGTCCCAGACAATTTAAGGAAGGGGTTCTAAACTGTAGGTAACAGGTCTAACGCAGGAATGTACACAGTCGGCAATTACCATAGAATTCCTAGCACTCTCATTACAATAGGTGTCTAATTGCGGCGCACATTGAGTCACTGTAGGGTGCTGCACAAGCACCAGTCCTTATCCAACCGCTGAACACCAAATGTTGGAACCGGGGTTACCGAGTCCGACACGGTAGCATGGCGTGAAGCGGGAAAGGCACGTGAAGGCAATGTGTAAGGCAGTTGTGCAGCACACTCTCACTTTGACTCACCAATGCGAACGCAATAACATGACACCACACCAGGCTTTTGTATTTAAAATCAAGATCTTTTATAAATAAATTAAGTTGGCATCAGATAAGACAGGTTAATTCAGATCTACATTCAAATTCATTATATTACTCAACTGGTGCACATTTTAAATAAAGCTGCATAGCTCATCAACATTGTAGGCCACTAAGAGGCCGCAGGAATTATCTCCTACACGTAGCACTTAATAATGATCTCAAGGTACGTTAATAAAACATAGGCCTAAACATACAGTTCACTTTAGCATATTCAATTATTTAAAAGAAGGCTTTTCACGTTACATTTAAATAGGCCTGCATTAATCTAGGCGCACCCACATTCAGTACAGTGGGCGTCGCAACTCCAGTACACCTGTAACATAAAATACTTCAACTCTTGGCGGTGTACACTTCAGCTCAACTCCATTAAACACTTTCCCCTTGTGGTAAAGACTTAACAGTTAAAACCATGGCCTAGGCAGTAATTATAATAGGCATTGGCATAAATTATTAAATACTGTGGGCATCATCATTACCTGAATGAACTATGTGGGGAATCCCTCAACATGTCCTGTATTCTGGGGCTTCTAGGTCCCTCAGGGGTTAACTCAGGCCAGGCCCACTCCTCTCTGGGACCTCGCCTTGTAGGACTAAATTCTTAAGGGTTAATAGTGGCCCCCGGCCCCCAGTGGTGTCTTATGGGCCCTAGGGGCCTCCAGGGCTCACCTGCGGTGTGGTCGTTGGTCGCGCTTCAGGGCGACTGGCGATCTTCCGGGCCGGCCCGTGTTCTGTCGGGCGGGGCCCGGTCGGGAGTGCCTCGGCCTTCTGGCCAGTGTTGCGGGTCGTTGCGGGGGCCGGGATCACCCTCCTCCGGCCCCCGGGATCAGGGTAAGTGCAGGTGGGGGCTCAGGGTTGCTGGGGAAGGGAGCGGGAGCCGGCAGTCCTCTCCGGCCGGCTCCCCGTCTCCCTCTGCACTGCCGGGGCTCTTCCCGGGCTTCCTTCGGCGCTGGGGCGTGACTGGGGGCCGGCGCCCAATCGGTGCGCGGCCTTCCTGGGTCACGCCCGGCGACCCCTGGTTGCTCGGCAACGGCGTCGGCGGGGCCTGGAGGCCTCGCTGTTGATCGCGTCGGCGATTTCTTGGGCCGCGGCGGTGGCGGTGGCAATTCTTTGGCCGCGACGGCGGCGGGTGCAATTCTTGGGCCGCTTCGGCGGCGGCGGCGATTCTTCGGCCGCTTCGGCGGCGGGGGCAATTCTTGGGCCGCTTCGGCGGCGGAGACGATTCTTTGGCCGCGACGGCGGCGGAGACGATTCTTCGGCCGCGACGGCGGCAATTCCTTGGCCGCTTCGGCAGCGGCGATGATTCTTTGGCCGCGACGGCGGCGATGAGGGCCCAGGGCCCAGTCTCTGGAGGCTTCGGTGAGGGCGCGGACGGCGCTCCTCACCTCACACACCTGAGGGGCTTCCTTTACCTCAGCGCTTCCCCCGATGAGGGCGCGACGGCGCACCTCACCACACGGTGCCTCTTCTCAGGCGGCGGCGACCGCGGCGGTGATCTCCTTCATAAGGTCAGTGACCTGAGGGGCAACAGAAAGCAGGGTGCACCAGCAGCCTGTGGGCAGGGCTGACTGGCAAAGTACTTGGGGGCAGCCCAGCAACAGGCAAAAGTGAATAGGGGGTGAAGATTTAGCGCTTCAGGGTACGGCGCTTTACCTGGTGATCCCCAGTTGGGCAGTTTTAGGCTTTAGGCCTTGCTGGACGGTCAGACCTCCTCAAGTTAAGGGGTCTTGCGACTGCTTCAGCTTGGTTGCTTCTTAGGCGCTTCTAGTTGTAAGTTTCTTGTCAGAAGTTCCTTGTTATAGGTTCCTTGTCAAAGTTTCCTGTCAGAAGTTTCTTCTTATGAGGGGGGGGGATGAGTTGGTGGTCTGGGAGTGCTTGATGTTCCTCCCCGCACGCTGAAGGTGGTTCCCTGGGTCCCCTCACACTGGGCAAGGTCAGTGGGTGGTGGGCGTTCCTCAGCTATCTTACTACAGCAGGGCCTCAGCCCTGTCAGCAGCAGTAGTGTAGGTCTCCCCCCTAGGCCCTAAAGCCTATACTCCGGCGGAGGTTCTCCCAGGTTCAGTGGTGCCTCATCAACTGACTAGAAAGTTTTCCCTCCAAGCCTTTTATACTCCTAGGTCAGGTGACTCTCCCAAAGGCGGCAAAACATAACTCCTCCCACAGCCCGGAAGGTTCTGGAACCTTCTACATGCCTGGCTATGTGGCCCAGAGGCGGGGATGGAATGGATACTGTATCCCTATACCCCAGCCTGACCCTGGCTACTAGTGTGTATGCGTGTCAGGCCCCTCTGCAGTAGCAGGGGCCTGTGGCAGCCATCTTGAGTGAGAGAGAGCACCTGCACCTCAGCACTGGCTAGCAGTGCCAAGGTGCCCAGAGACCTAGGTCCAGTAAAAATATGGTGGCAAAAAAGAGGCGTAAAAGGAAAAAAAATAGGGAAAGACCACCCTAGGGCTGACAGGTCTAACAAGCAGCCTGACATTTACAGACTAAGACAGGTGCATGAGCAGCTACAGATTTTCTGAGCATGTGCAGTGTTACAGGAGCTAACTATAGATAGTTATTCTAGTAAAGCACAAGGGTAGGCAACAGCAAAGACGGAAGGAGCACATGGCGAGCACATGGTCAACTAAAATGGCAGCCAAAAACAAAATGGCTTCAGCTCATGCTACAGTGATCTCTGCCAAACTTCCACAACCCTGTGGAAGTGAAACCGGGCGAGCGGTGTGAAATCGTGTCCCTCAGCCTCAATCTCAGTCCATCCCCGAGCTTTGCCTTCCGAGAACAGGTCCCCAATTTTTGTAATATTCATTGTTGCTAGTGCGATTGGTACTTCCTTTTCCTTGCACACTGGCAACAAATGGCACCACTCAATCAGGGTCAAGGGGAATACAGGATAATGCCCGCCTGTCTTTTAGCAAGTTCTGCCATGCATGAGTGGTAGCATTGACAGAGTCTAAAATACCAGCCCGTCTTGAGGGTGCCTGAAACAGCAGTGTCGGGAGAGGGGAGGGCGCCACCACCACCTTCTCTATCTGCAAGTGCGGTAAGCCAGCTTGCCTGTGGACCCAGTGGTGAGCATGGGAGCTTTGCGCAGATCTATAGTACAATTCTAAATCTGGGGCTCCTAGGCCCCCCATAGAATAGGGTAGAGTGAGTATATCCCACTTAGCTCATGAGTGTTTCCCGCCCAGGCTAACTTCACCAGTAACGATCTGATAACTCTAAAGAAGTGCACAGGGAGCACCATCAGCACATTTATAAATAGGAATAAGAACGTTGGTAGTACAACCATTTTCATGAGGGAAATTCGTCCTGATAGGGACAAGGGCAAGCGGATCCAGTGTTCTACCTCTTCTTCTTATTTAACAACTGCCTTCCCATAATTCTCGCTGAAGACCACCTTGGAGTTTGTGTGAACTTTCACGCCCAAATAGCGCACCGGTTCCGAAGTCCACAATAGCGGGTATTCCAACTCGATGGGTTCCATAGCCGGAGTCAATTGAAAAATAATTGACTTAGTCCAATTGACCTTAAGCCCAGAGAGCTCACCATATCTTACTACCTCCCTAAGCATAGGGGACAGATTGGACTCTGGATCCCTAATATACAAAAGCGTATCGTCGGCATAGGTTGATATTATGAGGTTGTATCCTGGGAAGCATACTCCTCTGTGACCATGATACTCCCTGAACGCACATGCCAAAGGTTCCGCCACTAGTGCGTACAGTAGTGGTGATAAAGGGCATCCCTGGCGAGTACTTCTTGAGATCTTAATAGGGCCAGTGACAATGAATCCTACTCTAACCCTGGCAGTGGGGGAGTTGTATAGGACACCCACCAGCTGTAGGAAGACATCTCCCAGTCCCAGCCACCTCAGTACTAGTCGCAAGAAGGCCCACTCAACAGAATCAAAGGCCTTTTCTGCATCTAGAAAGACCGCAGCAGCCTTGGCCTCTGGCTTAATATGCTGTATCACTCCAAACACAGTCCGAAGATTGTAAGTCAATTTATGCCCTGGCACGAACCCTGCCTGCTCCGGTCCAACTAACAGGGGCACAAGAGGGGCCAGACGGTTAGCCAAAATTTTAGCAAATAGCTTGGTGTCTACATTTAAAAGAGACAAAGGACTGAAAGATGAGCATTCACTCAGGGATTTCCCTGGCTTTAATAGTGTAACTATTAAGACTTCCCTCATAGTGGGGGGCATCCTCCCCTCCTCCCCGATCTCCTCGAACAGTGTAATTGAATGGGGGATAAGTAGCTCCTTAAACTCCCTGTAAAAGGAGACAGTCAGGCCATCTTGCCCTCGGGCGCTTCCCACTCACATTGCGTTTAGTGCAACGAGTATTTCATTAGCATCTAACGGTCTCATTAAGTATTCTCTGTGCTCGTGGGACAACCACAGCAACCTGATATGCTCTAGGTAGTCTTGAATCGCTGTCTCGTCTGCTGCCACCCTAGAGCGGTACAGGTCTGAGTAATACTGGTTGAACCTGTTAGCTATTTCGGCTGGATCTCTCAGGAGTTCGCCGCTCTCAGCACGTAATTCGGTCACGCCCGCTGATCCCCTTCTATCTCTCAACAGAGCTGCTAAGACCAAACCAGGCCTCTCTCCCTCCCCGTATGTATGGGCGTCTGCATATTTCCCCATATGTTTAACCTCATCGTCCCAAGTGTGGTGATACTCCTCTAGCGTTTTTTAAATTCTTCCGTGGCCAGGCCCCCCCCCCCAGACAGGACATCTCGCTGAAGTTCACCCAAACGTTCTCCAGGCAGGTCAATCTCCTTCTAAGAGAGCGGAGGACACCAGAGTGTTTGGACATGGCTATCCCACGTATGTAGACCTTGAAAGTCTCCCACACCATGGAGAACTGGCGTACTGAACCAATATTTGTTTAGAAAACGTTTTCTATGTCCTCCAACATCTTGGACCGAAAGACGCTGTTCAACAGCAAATATGGCGGGAACCGCCACGTGAAAGGGGCAGGCCTCTTCTGTGGGCTTTCACTGTCTAAGACTATTGGGGAGTGGTCAGAGTAAAAGCGGGGGTGAACCGCACAAGCACAAATCTGAGGATATAGAGATAAACCAGTCCTCGATTCTGGTGTGGAGGTCATGTAGAGCTGAATAGTGAGTGAAACCTCCCTCACCAGGAGAGCGCGTTTGCCAGACATCTAGCATGTCAAGCTGAACGGCTGCATCCGAGATGGCCCTGGCAGCAGCTGAGGGGCACCAAATCGGGCCTCCGGAGCGGTCCAAAGCAGGATCCAGCACACAGTTTAGGTCCCCCCAAATGTGTGGCAATGTGGTATCCCCATGTAATCGCTCCAGCATGTCATGGTAAAATTGTGGGTTATCATAATTAGGTCCGTAGATATTAACAGTAGGCAGATCCAGTCCCCGCCCACGGCATCTAGAAATGGCGAATCTGCCCCCAGGGTCTGTCTCGAGCGCTTCCAGCACTGTTCCTGATCTGGGGTTAACCCAAGTAAGCACCCCTCTGGCATGTGTTGTAAACTCCGCCACGTGAAAGGGACCATGTAACCATCTGCATGTCAGCATTTTGCTATCTGAGGGCAAGTGGGCTTCCTGCAAGAGTGCAATGCCAATCTCATGTCTGGTAAGATAAGCAATCACTTTTCGCATTTTCCTAAATTCATTTAGGCCTCGGATATTCCATGTTAGGACCGTATTCTACCGCTCTGCCTTTGCATCATTGCTAATTACTTTGACTGAGTTTGCACAGCATGTAACAGCCATGTTACCCCTATCCCTTCCCTTGCACTGGTGAATCGCTCGAGAGATATAAAAGTACCATATACAGATTGTGATCACAAAGTTAAACAGTGTAACTTCCCCACCCACCCACGCTATGCAATCCCCAATTTGGCATAGGCGAAATACCACCCTCCCCCCCATATTAAAGAATAATCTGACAAAAGTGACAGTTGCAATTAAAGAACGTTTCTGGCATAGCGCTATACAGTGGGTAACACACAGGGGTGGATGTTACCAACTCGCCGCTAACTACCCCACAGAGATTGAGTTAAGACTTTGCCATCTGGACAAATATGTACATCCATCTATTGAAAATTATCTGGACTCATAAGAGATAGGTTTAGTCTTCAGTCACTATCTGCCCAAGCTACCGGTCAGACCGCTGTGCCACATTCAGCGCAGACCACAGCATGCATGTAAGTACATCCCTTTGAGTTCCAGACAACAAGCATACACATGTCCCAATCAGTGAACTGTGAAGTCCAGTCCCAATTCAACATACCCCTTCGGACAAATGATAAGTACCAGAGAGTCACCATGTCACACCTACTCCTCCAGGTCACCGCCAGCCGCCTTGGCCAGCATCTCCGAGTTTTTAACTCGCTCTTCAGTTTTGGTGTACTCCTTGAGGGCCTTCTGCAGGGTTTTAGGATCCGTGGAGATCTTTGATTTACAATCCATGATGACCCTCAACCTGGCCGGTTATAGCATTGCATACTCCAGATTGTGTTCTCGTAGCCGTCGTTTCAGAGGCGCAAACTGCTGTCGCGCCTCCTGTTCCCTCATGGTGAAGTCTGGAAATAGCAATATCGAGGAGCCTTCAAATGTAGCTCACATTTCTCTCTGGCCAGCCTCAGCGCTGCGTCCCTATCCCTGTAATTCAGTGGTTTAGCGATAACCGGGCGCAGTGGATCGCCAGGTGGGGGCCTGAGACCAAGGGAGCGATGGGCGTGCTCCACCACAAACATAGCCCGTGATGCGAATATTACTTCTCCTTGATCTAGCCTCCAAGTCCTCTGCCTTATCCTGTAGTACGCTTAGGAGCCTCCCCATCTGTTTCTGGGCATTATCTGTCTCTGACTGAGCCTCTTCTACTTCCGACACCCTTCTCTCCGCCATATCCAGGTGCTCGGCATGTTTGTTGATTCGCTCAGTCATACGATCCATGCGATAGGCTAGTGAGTCAATTTTGCCATCTATGGTGGTCAGGCTTTTCTGCATAGCTGTTAGGATTTGGCGAATGTCTCCTGCAGCCTCCTCGGTGATGTCATTTGGCTTTTCAAGCATCTGGTCTGCGCCAGTCTCCCTCTGCCTGGATTTGCGCTGCTCGAACTGCAGCTTGGACTGCGACTTGTGAACCTTGCCCATGGTGCGATATAGGCCAAGCCCCTACGAAGATGTCGCAATGCCACCGGCAGAGTTGTTGGCTGGCCTTGAACGTTAGGGGGCCGCAAAGTGCTTCTTCCTGCTCCTCAGGCCGAGCACCAGGCCCACGTGGGAAACTCTAGTTTGGCTTCACTCAGTGGGCGTAGGCTATTTAAGAGGGCATGCAGATGGGGGAAGCGCAATCAATAGTCCACCGGTATGGCACAGCAGGCTATTGCGGCCAAGTGGGGAGCAGAAGTGCACCACAGACTCCCCTCTGGAGTCAGGGTGTCATATAGTGCTGCCTCCTATGTCGACAAACAGTACTTCTGAGTCTCCTCGCTGCTGCTCAGCTCCAAGGGCACACACCGACCGGTTCCCCGCAGTCTCGCCGGGTCCACGCAGTGCGGCTCAGTACCCTGCCAACAATACCAACATTGCAAATTTCTAACCACAGCCTCCGTGTATGCAGCGTTTGCAGAGGCCGGGACACAGCAGCCAGCAGCATGCAGCCTGACCCGCAGGGGACTCCCTGTATGGCTCTCCGGTCGGGGCGATCCTTGCCTCTCTCCACAGGTTTCTTGCTGGTAGTTCGCTCATCAGACCACCATCCGGGAGCTAGCCCAGTCGCGGATTATCAACAGGGTGGCAGGCCCGCCTCGCTCCCCCGCGGGAACTAGGAAACAGCTCCAGAGTTCCATGCGGCCACCCGGCAGGTATGTGAGGCCTCTAATCTCTGCTCGGGCCTCGCGCCCATGACTGATACAGCCGATGCAGGAGGCCGGAGGGTCCCGGTCCGCAGCTCGGCCAGCAGCCAAAGCAGGCTCACCTCTTCGCAGCAGGGGGCAAGCAAGGCCTCTGGTCACCGGGCCGTAGCAGGACGCCCAGCCCTGTCCCTGCTCCGCTCTGCTTTCAAGTCTTCCGGCTCATGGGAGGGACATGACGGGAACACCAATAGATGACTCGCTCCTAGTACACCTCAGGGCGACAAGGGGTGCATTTTACTTCGTAGATGTCAGGATTCCTGGTAGATTATTAAGATGGCTTAATGGAGCTCGCTCACAATGCGGCCATCTTGAGCCCAGGCAAGCTCCGCCTCCCTGACCTGCTTATACTTAGTGAGACTGCTATTGGTTAGGTAGTGCATTCTGGTGTGAGTTAACAAGACCAAGACCTCTACAGAGTGGGGGACAAAAACTGTCAATGGGTGACCCATAACAATGCTCTCACACTGCTCAATGCTGACACCTGTGGAAGCTATGTCTTTAGGACAGCCGGGCAAAGCAGCAGCTACTGGTTCAAGTGTTGCAGAAAAGTATGCAAAGGCACTCTGAGCATCCCCATTCATCTGGATTAGCACTGATAGATCGCATTTATCATAATCAGACATTCCCAGTGCCGGGCCATGGCAGAGACATTCTCTCAGCTCTGAGAAGGCACGCATGCAGCTGTCAACAGTAGCCCACCATTCCCAAGAACATTCGGACTTCTTTCTGGGTGGTTGGGGATTCATTTGTAGAATCACCAAGATTATCTCTTGTGACCCCTTCCTTGCTCCTTTCTCAATGTGATGTCCTAGGTACAGGACTTCTTTTTATGGTACTCCAATTTGGTTTGGGACACTTTATGACCATTCTCAGCTAAGTGGTTCAACAGAGCAATTGTGTCTCATTTGCAAGCCTCATTTGTATTTGACACTACCATTAGGTTGTCAATGTACTGGACTAGGACTGAATGACAGAACATTCACCAGAGAATCCAAATTCTTTTTGAGTATCTGATGGAATTTGATGGGCTCTTCGTATACCCATGTGGGACACCGCACCATGCCAAAACAGAGCTGCCCAAACAGAGTGCAAAAAGGAACTGGCTATCCTCATGCAATGGTATAGAAAAGAAGGCTTCACATGGAATCTGAAACAAAATCACAGCTTGATTCAGTACCACAGAACAACAAGGAAAAACAATGGAGTTAACCCTTCTTAAAATTCTGCACTATGCGGTACTCAACATTGGGCTTTTGCAAACCCATGATGGGTGAGTTACTTTGACTCCCCATAATCTCTTTCAGAATGCCTTGCTCAATCAAGCCAATGACAGAGAACCACTCGGCCTCACATGTAATCTGAAAACAAATCACAGCTGGATTTGGTATCACAGGACAACAAAGAAAAACAATGGAGTTTACCCTTCTCAAATACTGCACTATGCGGTACTTGCCATTGGAGTTCTGCAAACCTATGATGGGTGAGTTACATGGACTCCCAAATGCCTTGCTCAATCATAGAGTCAAGTCAAAATACTTTATTTCCATGAAATAAATTCTTACAGAAATCTTTCACAATACCCAATTCATTAATATATACAATCACAAATATAAAATCAGCAGTGTGAAGCACGCAGTTGGATCATTTCAGTGAGCACATGACTTTGGCTTATATTCGATGCAGCAGTATAAGAATTTAAAATTTCCCCTCACTAAAACTCAACAGAAGGTCAGCAGCCCAGAATCTCACATATATTGAAGAAATATTTTTAAAAGTGTCAAGTTGACCAGCAGTATCCAACTCATTTTGCCCAAATAAAACAATATAAATTGCAATGTGCATAGCCAACTTATCGCGATCACAAGGGACTATCTCAGTCAACCTCACTGACAAGGTCAAATTTCCCATCTTCATACTGGTCCTTGTCAGGGCATCCTCCTAGTGCAGTCAACATCTGCTTATCAGTTAGAGACGCAGCACTACCGACCTGAGGGAATTGACGACCTAGGTCTAAGGCACTAAGAGGAAGGAAGCCTAGCATAAGACAATGTGATTTTACGCAGGTATTGACCAATGGAAATGGCTACACCCTGATATCTGAAGCCACATATCAAGTTTAGACCCATTTCTCTCGACCATATCCAATATTTTTTTTAAACAGGCCAGAGAATCTTCTTTCCGTCCTTGAGGAAGAATACACAGTCCATTAATAGATGGCTCACTGAGTACTTTCTTCCCCGCTTATAAGGGCAGTGACCATGGTTCTCGGCTATTTCAGTTTGTAGTTGTAGTTTGTCATCCTGGGTCAATTTCAACGCTCAGCCGTAAAATTTTGTTTCACAGAAACTTATCTGGGATTTTATATGTGTATGAGAAGAGGTCCACGCTCTCTTGGGAAATTAGGAAGGGGGTCACTGAGCTCTTAACCTCGAGATACTGAAGGTCCTTCCTCCAGCTGGTATTGATAGCACATTGCCTGAGAGCACTCTTTATTTGACTGATTTGAACTGCTTCGCCTCCTTCAAACCACATGTCAGGGACTCCCAGGAGCTTTAACAATTCTGTCATAGGGTTCCTCTTACTGTGGAGAATAGACAATATCTTAGGTAAAATTAGCACAGACAGTTTATCGCCAGGAACCCCATTTTTGATTAAAAAATAGAAACGTAAAGCTCTGGCATCTGCCATCACACTCCAGACTACAGTTCCCAACTCCCTCCTTACAGCTTGGATCATAACATTTTTGGGTAAATCAAGGAGCAATTTCAAAGAATTACCTTCTAAACCTTCCCATGAAAACCATCTATCCATTGCCAGCACCTCCGCTCCACAAAGAGACTAGGGAGTTAGTTTACCATGTATGGCTTTACTTCATGGTTCAAAAGTATAGCTGCCATATCGATGATCTAACCTTTTCAAGCCATTCACTTCTACTGATAGTACAAGTCTCCCGGGAAGCCATATGTTTATCCCACCTCAAATCATATGAGAAGATCATGCCCAGATACTTATATTCCTGACCTGCTCTATTACCTAAGAGCCAAGTACATTTCCTTTTCTTTCTTGTGATAAACAATGTTTTTGTCTTATCAACATTAATCGTATTCTCAAGCAGATTTATGGGACTTGAATGACACACCACAAATCGGTTATTCTCCTCAAAGGACCCTATTTTGACAGGTACTGCTTCTGAAACTGAATTAGTCATTTGTTTATTGGCAACCCCTAAAACGTGTATTCTTTGTACTAAGAGGGGTAGGTTTGGGAACCTCTGCTGTTCTCCCAGTAGTGCAGATAGCACCAATGTTGATGAGGAATGAGATGGGATTCCCATTTACCTCACCATCCACGAATGGACCACTCTGGTTTACCTCTAATGTTGCGCAAAGTATGCAATCTTCCTCCCGTCTTAGGACCCGACATTGCTACTGGTATGAGCTGTAGTCATCATCTGTTTGTATCATAGAGTACTGTTGTGAAGTACCCTGATTCACGAAAGGATTGGTATTTATATTGGGAATTTGATTTACATTGTATATCTGGACATTTTTCTTTTTGTTGTGGCATTGGGGCTTGTGGACGTGCATCACCTGAGCTTGGGGTACATTGGGATTGTGAACTCTCTGTCTCTGTACTTGCTGTGTCTGAACCATATTATTTCATTGTGATTGCATGAATCAACCTTTCTGAACCTGATTCGAATTAGCCATGTTAACAGTATTAAATGGTCATTCCTGTTCCCAATGCCCTAGCATGCCATAGACGTGGCAGGGATTTGTCTTCTTCAAAGTTGGGACATCAACACCTGTTCTCATATTATTCAGGACACTACGTCCTCCAGCTCGCGAATGATACCCATTACCACCTTGCATCGTAGGATCTCTCTGTTGATACACCACTTGCATGGAACTAGCATTCCCAACAAACTGCTGATTTTGACTTCTCTGTGCAGCTTTCATTTGTTCTACCATTCATTTTACCTTCATTTTCTTGTGTTTCATTTCCAAGTAATGCAGTATTTGGCTTATCTCAGTATTTCATCAATGGGCTTACTCTGCCAACAAATCAAATGCTGCTAAAACATGGAACTAACCTCAGGTTTCAATCCACGCACAAATCTGTAAACAAAATGTCCGTATCCTTTGCCTCAATAGTCTCTGTCCCACTGAACTGTTTAAATGCCTGCAACAGTCTCTCGTAGTAAACATATACTGACTCTTTGGACTCTTGGATTGTTCTGTCAATCTTGACCCAATCAATCTCTTTAGGGAGATTTTTTAATTCAAAAACTAAATCAAATAATTATACTTTTTAATTACCAGTGAGGATGGAGCATGTGATACAGGATGTCTTGTCAGCTCCACTTTGGGCCAATCCACAGCAACTTTGCATTCAACCACCAAATCCCCTGGAACCAAAATTTCAAATAAGGTGTCCAAATCCTTCCGTAGAACTTTCGATACTTTTACAAATTGGTCAACCGTCTATACCATTCCACTGGGTTCTCATTTGTGAATGACGCAAGATCAGTCCTGCTCCAAGGTATATGGACAAACCTTCCACCAGGCACTTCTCTCATGGGAGCATGTGTATATCCTCATCTTCCACCTCTGTTCCAGATGGAGGCATTTCTAACCTGACTGTCTTCGGTTCCTTCTTCTTCAACCATCAACCTTCCCATTTATCTAACTCACTCCACTTTCGAACATAGGCAAGTTATTCCTTAATCTGCAATTTCATTCCTAACGGTCTCATGTTTGCGAGATCTCTGTCACTAAAGCTTAACCAGTAAATTCTTTGTAAGGCTTTAGATTGCCTTAAAACAATTCCATATCTGTGAGCCAAGTCAGATGATCTTTCATGAGCCTGTCCTGCACGTCTGGTAATGTCTTTGCAAATGAACAACAGTTCATCATCCTGGTAAGCATTCAATTGTGACATGTCCAGAGTTCCAATTATCATTTATTCTAATTCTACTTTCAAAGTAGCCACATCCATGACCCTTTCTCTCTCAGACGCTCCATTATAGGTATCACTACTTGAATTTGGTGGTGATTTCAAAAGAGGCATGTCAGAAGTTGGCATTCCCATAGACTTCTCAGTCCTAGGGGTATTGTAATTCACATTTGGAAGCTTATTCGTTCTAGGTATGAAAAAGGGTGAGGTCTCTGGGGAAAACTCTTTGTTGGGTCTGAGGAATTGGTCTCATGGTCGAGTCCACTGAATTGCTAGATACAGTGTTCATTCCAGTTAGATTAGCCAAAGTATGTGTAGTATTTTCTACTAATCCAGGTGTATACAAAGGAACTACAGAACTAATGTGGTTATAAAATACCCACGTGAATCACTGTCACTGTCCTCAGCTATATTCTCTGTGTCATCTGTCTCTTTCTTCTTTTTCTAGTCCTTGCGTTTACTTTTCCCTTCTTCCTCACTCGCTAATGCAGGATATAATCTAGCTCCCTCAATCTTGTCAGTTTTCCAGGATTCCTGTTCTGCATCCCATCTAGCATCCACACAAGTGCGAATGGCTTTCTTGACCCTTCCTTGAAATCTCTCTCCCTGCCTAAGATGAACTCTTTATTCCCAGGCATTAAGTGCTTCACATTGTGTAGGTCTAGGAGGCAGTTTCATATCATACAACATCCTCCTTAAATGCTCAAATATTCTCAAATTAAATGTCCCATAATGAGGAAATGTCAAAGGTCCGTCTTGCTCAGTGATCTTATGCCATTGTGCGAGAACATAGTATGGTCTGGCGTACCTTTGGGTGGTGCCTCTTCCACCTTTCTAATGGGCACTGTCACATCTCCCTTCACTAGGCTTTGTAATGCTTTAAAGAATTTAATTTCCGATGGAAATATTTCAAAATTCACAAGTGACTTCTCGTTGAAATCAGGAAATTAATTCTCCCTAGGCCTGGACATGAAATTCCTCCCCGCTCACTGAGTTTTTCCCACTCCACGCTCTGCGTAGCAAGCGGAGTTCCAAAAAACTCCGCTCCGCATAGCGTCAAGGAGTTATGCCTTTGCTAGCACTTGCCAATGTTAATCTGGGGAGCGGGAGCAAGGAAAATCTTGCCCCAGACCACCTCCCAGTGAGATTTTCAATGCGGGCAGTTGCGGATGCCCGCTACCACTCGCATTGGGAAACCTTACCTTCATGTTAAGGAAGCTTCCCCACCATGCAGAAAGAAGCAGTGCCCTCTTGCGCTGCACATGGTGCCATTCGTGCTGATTTTCCAACATAGGACAAACACCCAATGCAAAAAATTAGCGCAAACGGCACGACCTAACGCACTCTGCCGCTTGCGAAACTCTGCGTAGCAAAGCAGAGTTTTTTAATCACTTCGCGGAGTTCCGCCCAGACCTAATTCTCATCCACAATTCTCTGTTCGGCCATCGCAACCAACACCAGCATGGCTCTACAGCAACCAACCTATGTCAGAGCAGCACACTGTGACATCAGTGCACTCCTTGCAGCAGTTCACACTCCTTTACAATTTTCACAAGCGCGTTCTCTAAGCAAGTTACGCAAAACAAATGCACGCAATTTCAACAACTACGTCTGTCTGCTCCTCTAATGAAGAGACAGTCTGGAGCAACACTCTCCGACCTATTCTGACATTTACTTCAAATGAGACCTCAATCAGCAGGGTCTCACTTGGATTGATAGAATTCTTCCCTGTGCACTGAGATCAACTATACCAACCACATCTCACAATCACACAAAGATAAAGTCCCTTTCTCAATAATGCTGTTGATGACGTTTCACAACCAGCACCACAACACAGCAGACAACTGCACCCAATGTCTTCTTCACTGACATCTCCTACCATGTAGGTATGAATTCTGGGATCTTAGGCCATGATGGACCAGATAACCAGTTCACCTTCTCTGCATTTAGTGCCACATTCACACATCAACGTAAATCATCTCCGCAGAACACCACACAGCCACTCCAAAATACAGTAATCTAAGCATAAGCAATTGCGACATGCAACCCAATTAATACTCACACTCCTCCACTGCTACAATTAGTTTCTGAACCACTGGAACTTCATTAATCCTTCGAACGAACCTTGGGCTTTTGGGGTTTGGTCTGGGCTTGGGCAATTTCTAAATATGACACCCTAACTACCTACATCAGTGGATAAACCATCCGATGTGCAATCATGTTGATCCAGCATAGTGGACCTACCCTCTACCATTTATCCTCATCTGATGGACCTTTCGTACACACACTGAGATGTGAGGCGAGTTAGCATTTCGTCAATCAGTTTCAATTAACGGTGTAGTCCATTTGACTACACAATAAGGACCAGGAATTGGTAACTATAGTAAAGAGAGTTCATTTTAACAATCAAGTTCAAGTACACAACTCTTAGAACCATGTTATTAAAGTACTGAATAACAAAAGGGAAGCCCAACCTCCAGAAGAACGTGAGGCGGACCAATATTAGGCAAACAAGAAGTTCAGTCACAGCCATACAAAAGTGTCACACAAGAATTCTGAAGTTCAGAGAAGTGTCTCAACTTTCCTCATCTATACATCAGTAAATCTAAATCTAAATCAGAGTCCAAGCTAATGGATGGTTCTTAGAATCCTAAAGAATCTTAAAAATCATGGAAATTCCATGAAGGAAATTAATTTCGACGAAGACAGCCAACACATAGAACCCTCACCAACCACCCCAACATCTTGAATCCAACGATTGACAGCTAGACAGCCCTCACCACCAAAGACACACTGAAGATGATGAAGTCAATCCACTCCGAGGCCCCCACGGACCCCTGCTCCCACCACATCTTCAACAGAGACGCCAACACTATCGCACCCATGCTTCGCCACACCATCAACCGCTCCCTCGCGAACGTCTCCTTACCCTACGACTGGAAGCACGCCAAGATCAACCCCCTCCTGAAGAAACCCTCGGCGGACCCCACCGACCTCAAGAACTACAGACCCATCTCCCTACTCCCGTTCCCAGCGAAAGTCATTGAGAAAGCCATCAGCAGCCAACTCAACACCTTCATCGAAGAGCACAACATCCTCGACTCCTCCCAATCTGGCTTCAGAATGAAACACAGCACAGAAACCGCCCTCCTCGCCGCACAAGACGACATCCGCTCCCTCCTGGACAGAGGAGAGACAGTAGCCCTCATCCTCCTCGACCTCTCCGTGGCCTTCGACACAGTCTCCCACCGCACCCTAACACGCAGACTTCACGACGCAGGGATCCGGGACAAGGCCCTCGACTGGATCCACTCATTCCTCTCTGGTAGAACACAGCAGGTCAGACTCCCTCCCTTCCTCTCGGACCATACACCGACCACCTGCGGAGTCCCCAAAGGATCCTCCCCCAGCCCCACACTGTTCAATGTCTACATGGCACCGCTCACCCCCATCGTCAGAACCCATGGACTCAACATTGTTTCATACGCAGACGACACCCCACTCATCCTCTCCCTATGCAACGAACCCAACGCAGCCAAACACAAATTTCAAGAAGGCATGGAAGCAGTCGCCAAATGGATGAAGAGCAGCTGTCTACAACTCGACACGGACAAAACAGAAGTACTCATCATGGGCCCACACCCTGATGCCTGGAACGACACCTGGTGGCCCCCCGCCCTCGGAAGCCCATCCACCCCCACAGACCACGCACACAACCTCGGAATCATCCTGGACTCCGAACTCAAAATAGACCGCCAGATCAACTCCATTGCATCCTCCTGCTTCCACACCCTCCGCCGCCTACGCAAGACCTTCAAATGGATCCCCCTTGAACACAGAAAGACCGTCACTCACGCCCTCGTCACCAGCAGAATTGACTACGGCAACACACTCTACGCCGGAATCAACAAAAACCTCACCCGCAAGCTACAAACCCATGATTGATTGATTGAAGACAAGAAAAAATAAGTAGAAAGGTGTCTGCATTTCAGAGGCTCGGTCAAGAGTCTTCTTGGGTCAGGGAATAAATGTTAGCCTAAGCCACACACAGGAAGAATCCAAGGAAGCATAGAGGTCTGAACCTCTCAAAGTCCAAAAGGAAAGTGTGGTTGCATCAGACAGTGTAGACTACAATTATTCACACTAGCATCATTCAGGTAACAACCCTCTGTTCTCATCATCAGGGGTCCATTGTCCTCTCTGTTCTCACATTGCAGACTCCAAAATTCGTAAAGTATCCCACACTGGACATGGGAATTACATTGTCTTTTCACACTCAGGCTAGGTTATAACATTCCCGAATAGGCCTTTCAGTTAAAGCTCTGAATTTCTATGTTCTTTCGTCAAGGTCTTCTTAGGCTCTCTCCTTCTATCACTAGTACAGTAATCTATTCTTCAACTAACAATGCATGTGAATACCTGCAAGAAATGTCATATAAGCAGAAAATGGAAAACAATATTTTATGCAGCTCATTATACAGGTCTACCAAAGACAACTTAAAGTATTATCTCAATGGTGCACATTTAATATGTGTGTGCAAATTTAAACACAAACAAATATAAACCTTTGGTACATTTGATTCACATTACATGTGGCATACAGTAAAATCTTTAATGCATACAAGTCAGTATGTCCAAGATCTACATCTTTAATGAAATATATGAAATGTTAGTGCACACATTACATAAACCTAATTCCTTTCTAATGTAAATGAGAATTCATAACGTGAGGATGGTTTCATTTCTATTCAAACATCTAAACAGTAAATGTCATCTAATATATTAATCGACACATCAGCCAAGCAAATGTATTTCTATATTGAGAACTAGTCTACTAAGTAAGGGTGTTTATTCATCAAAACTTCAAAGAATACATCAATTGGTATGGTTAAGGCACACAATATGAGTAAGTTCACTAATCCTAGAGTAAACACACTTTAGAAATAATGTCAAGTGCAACACTCATTTTAATATCATTAGACCACTCAAGAAACATGTGCTAAGTGTACGTTCATGTTATTTATCTATTATGAAATTGTGACGTATTTGTGACTTGTAAAGGATGGGCAAAATTGCGCTGCACCAATCCCCCTCGATTGGCAAATCAAGCAATCACATCAATGTCTTATCAGATGGACAAATTACAGTCTGGTTGTTTTCATCATCTTTCTTCTGGAATCCTCCAGATACTTCCAGTTCTATGTCTGCTCTTTTTCTCTTCACTCATTTAATCACTTGTGCATCTTTGTATCCCTTATACATTACAAGCAAGAATAATCCACAAAGAGCAATTATCACTAAGGGTTTTAAAATGTTTCCAGAAATTCCATTACTAAGTCTCCAAACCATCTGCCTATAGCAGAAAATCCATTCCCTATTGCTTCCCAGGCACCTATTGCTCTAACCCTTTCAAATTCTTCTTTAAGCTAGTAATGTTCTTAATGTATTTCTTCAAGTCCTTACTTTTGTCTGGAATGTAAGTGCAACATTGTTGAACTTTTATCATCCAGCACACTCTGCCCTCTTTTGCAAGAAGGACATCTAATGCAAGTTGATTCTGCAAAACCATTGACCTTATAGCAACCATTTCAGTATCTATATCCAAAAAACTTCAAGGTGTACTCGTGGATAACTTATCAACTACAGTAGAAAGCTTTCTAAGCCCGCCTGCACAAGCTGCTCTGAGCCCGCTCGTGAAGGACCACAGCCCCCAGAGTTACCAGCGGCAGTCGCCGCCAACGCCATGCAGCCCGCTCCCAGAGGCACGTACTTATCTGCCTGGGGCTCCCGCTTCACGGGACGCCCCCTGGCGTGTGCCCGGGCGAAGACTGGGCCCGTCGGCTCCCCTCTTGGTCTGAGCCTTGCTTTTGATTTTGATCGTGAGATCCCCAGTGGTCCCGGGGTCCGGGATAAAATTGATAGAGGCAACACAGTGCAGACGAACAAGGAGCAAACCAGCTGATAAGTAAGTGACATTGCTGTTGTCTTGGAGTATCCGGAGGCCTGCTTCTAAAAGCAATAATTGTTAAGCACACGATCGGAGGTACAAAACCTCCTATTGAACCAAGGGTTGTAACCAAGCTGACCACCATAGACCCCTTCTTGGCGCTTGTGGTGGGTGCCTTAAATAAGGAGACAGACCAGGCCGAGCTGCATTTATCATTGAGTGCATCTGGGTTAAATGGGGAAGGTGAACTGGTTGTACCTGCAGAGGAGCAAGCTTTAGGGGCACCTAATGATCAGGGCCAGGAGTGTACGAGTAAGAAACCATGGAGGGCCAGGGGGGCTTCCGTGCAAATCAACTACTGAACACTCCGGGAGGGGCAGTATCTCTGCCAGTATCTCTGCCATTACAACATCAGACACCCTTGACACCCTCAACACCAATCCCCGATTTTTTTCTGCCTGCGGCAAAACAAAAAATAAAGACCCAGAGCACTATGCCTACAAATGAGACCATACAGGGGCCGCCAGTTTTCCAGGAGCCTTTTGATCATTGCAATGTCATGGATAACCCCTCCTGGAAACGGTTTTGGGACAAATGTATAGTTAATGTAAATGAGTTGTTATTGCCACTTAAAAATAAATTGGCTAACTTGGAGGGGGGGAATTAATACTGTTATCTCCTATTTATCTAGCACACAGTCTGCAGGGGACAAAAAGGTACGACCTAAAAATGTTAAGATGCTTAATGATAATACACATATGGGGACTGGCGACCAACTTGGTACAAGCTCAGCTTCTAGTCAGATTCTGTCGAATCTTAGGACCAACCAATCGGCAGGGCCCACTAGCAGGGAACCTATTCACTCACCTATTGTAACCCCAAACCATGCAGCCCTTTGAAACCTGGTGATAGAGAGACTGTAGAAGGCATAAAGAATAAAGTGGTTCACTGGCTTAGCTCTAAACAACAAATTTTATTCACACGGAGAGTGAGGTGGATTGCCCCACAAATTAAATCTTTGAGGGGGATTGTATTCTTGTAAATTTAAAAAATCCTAGTATAGCCGGTGATATCCACGCAAAGGCAGCATTATTACAACCAGTTGGTTGAAATGTGGCCGTTTTTCCATTGGGGTTTTTCTATCGCCGCTTACAAAGCAACAATCATTTCTGCGCTAACACCCAAAATGGACAGGCACCAAGGCTGCACTATCCACACTCCCATGATCTGTTCTTGTCAAATAGATACCAATCACTGAGCACCATGGAAGACAATGATTGGCTCAGTGGCAAAGAACATAGTGTAGATGACTCAGTGACATCCTGTAGAGAGGAGGTATCCAATGTACAGGAGTGTAATATGTCCCCCAATGGCAGTAAATGCAGCCTTGAATAGGCTATTGAGTATAGGAGGGAGACATCCAAGCCCGATTATGTTAATACCAATCGTGATATTTGTCTTATTCCCAGTTCAACACCAAGTGTGGCTACAATCACGAGTACAACTGATGGTCATGTGGGAGGAAAATTTAGGTTTCCCACATGGAATGTGAGCGGGCTCACTAACAAAATAGGGAACATTGATTGGATTAATATTATATCTGATTTCAATTTATTATGGATGCAAGAAACTTGGTGTACGAAACCAGTATATGACGAAGGCTACTCCTCATACTTTTCAGAAGCAATAGCATCATACGATGGCTGGGCAAAAGAGGGGCTTTTGATCTTTATTTCTAATAAAATCCCAGTAACCGTTAATATTTTTTTTGAACCCGGATCCACATTTCCATTTACTATGGTTGAAGAAAAAGAGGGAGAAAGATTTGGTTATAATACATTTTTATAATAACATTTTTGATCATACACGTAGTAGGGTGGCAACAGTACTTGATCATCCTTTGAAATCATTTTTAAGTCTTATACATATACATTTTATACTATTATGGGCAGGAGACTTTAATATACAGGCCTGTGCATTATCTGATACCCGGGCATGTGGACGGATTGATCAGGATGGGATGGGGAGAGACCATTTTTGTCATAATGAGTATGGTGAAGCCTTGAACTTCCTCATTGTTAAACATGATTTACAGCTTTTGATGTGTGATTGTGATATTAATGGAGAGCGAATCCCAACATTTATTGGAAGGAATTCGGCCATTACCATTGACCATGTATTGATATTTGCGTCAGCAAATGCTTTGTGTGGCACACCCATCACAGCTATGGCGGCTAAGTGACCATAACCCGATTTCATTATCACTATATATCTGGGGTAAGCAGTGTGATTCATTTACTATAGCAAATAACATCACCACAAGTAGGCTAAATGGCATAAGAATCAAATGGGAAGGAGTTGATCCTAACATTATTAAATAAAAAATAGTTCAGAAGAACCATAGGGAAATTGATTACTGTCTCCAGGAGACCATTGTATCCAATTTACTAGTAACATTTTTTAATTATATCACTAGCTCTATAAAATCAATCCTGATTTGCCACTCTACTAGAGCAGGGAACCCTAAAAGGGGATGGTTCAGTGCCGCCTACACCAAAGCACTTCAATCTCTCAAACATGCCTTGAGTAGCTCCCCGCGGGATACCTTGGTCGTAAAGACACAGTGCATTCAATATAATCAGGCCTTGGATGCAAGGAAAAAAACCACTACAGAATAAAGCATGGAACAATCTTGCCCTTGCGGCAGTGACTAAGAACAATAAGTTGTTCTGTTACACTGTGAATGCCCCATTTTTAAAAAATGAAGATATCCCGGAGTTTAGTCATTTTGTCCCCTGTGATACTTAGGTAGTACATTTTCTGACATTTCTAGACAGAATACCGAGGATGCAACCAGGCATTCATGGAGGCGGAAGATGCCTGGGGGGCTACAAAGCTCGAAATTTCTCTTGAAGAAGTCATGCTGGCCATACAATCCAGCGCAGGTGGACGGGTTCCTGGACCAGATGGTGTGCCAGTTGATGTATATAAATCTGCCCCGACCTTTGGGAGACTATCCTGACTAGGGATTTTAATGTACTGTCGACGGGCAGTATTCCATCTTCCTGAGAGACATCTATTATCATACCCATATATAGAAAGGGGGGCAGAGCAGATCCCAAAAATTATCGCCCAATTTTGCTCTTAGACTCCTTGATGTAGGTAATGAGTAGAGTCTTACTGTTAAGGCTAGAGGAATGGGCATCTGAGCAATTGATCCTGACCTCGATTCAGTATGGTTTTTGGAAACAGCTGGGGACCGTAGAACAATGCACTAATCTTGAGCTCTTAATTGGGAAATACAGCAGGGCCAAATCGGGTACTTTATATTTATGCTTTGCAGATTTAAGCAGCGCTTTTGATCTAGTAGACCATAATTTATTTTGGGCATCACTGACCTCTATAGGTGCACTGAGACCAATTGTGGGGTTTGTATCACGTCTTTATGAGAAAATATCCAGTTAAGGTCATTTCAGTCCACAAGGGGAATGCACGCCAAACTTCAAAGTAGGGTCTGGCATTCCCCAGAGCTGCGTATTGTCACCACTGCTGTTTTCATTTTTTATTAATGGGGTGGAGTGCCATCAACAGTCACTGCAGGCTGATGCTCCCAAGGCTGCAGGGCACTCAATACCAGTGCTGCTCTATGCAGGCGATGCAGTACTCCTAGCCAGAACACCAGTGGGCCTGCAGAGATTGATGAATGCTTTTGGCGAATATATGGCTTTCAAAAAAATGGTCATTAATAAAACCAAAACATTCACCATGATATGTGGTCAAAAGTGGAAACCATGCTATTTGGGGATTTTATTTGTAGGCAATGGCTCATGGACACAGCATGTACTGAATACTAGAGCCAAAATGAGTAGGGTTTCCCAGGGGATTTTTGAGTTTGCCTCTAAACTGGGTAGCAGACCCATTAGGGAAATGGTAGCTATATACAAAGCCAAGGGCATGACTACTACTATGTACGGGCTGGCCTTTGGGGCCATGCTAACAGTTATACCCTACAAATTGAGGAAAACAAATTCCTAAAACGGCTTTTATGTTTGCCACTTTATGCATTCAATACTTTAGTTCATATGAGGTTGGCTTGCAGTTTTTAGAAGATCACCTTTTGGTGAGACCCTTGTTATTATGGATATTACTTTGGTCTCAGGAAGAGACCAGGGGGCATATTTTCAAGCCCGTATCGCCATCACAACGTCACTTTAAGTGACGTTGTGGTGGCGATATGGGCTTTACCTTATTTACAAGGCAGCGTTAAGCCACTTAACGTGGCTTAATGCTGCCTTGCAAATAAGGCCCCCTTTCACGCTATGCTTAGCGTGAAAGGGGTGGGCAGTGGGTGTTGCGGAGGGCGTTCCACCTCAATACCCATTGATTTTGATGCTGCCCTCTATTTACCAGGGCAGCATAAATAGGAGGCAGTGCCAAAATTAAGACTACGGAAAACATGGTCTTACCCTGGTGCAACAAGGAGAAATGCTATATTTTTCCTCGTTTTTGCTTTTTCCATGTGTGCTGCATTGTGCAGCACACATGGAAAAAGCAAAAAGCCTTGGATTGTTTATGTACAGGAAGGTCCCCCTTCCTGCACATAAACAATCGTTAAAAAAAAAAAGACATTGTGACTTCCATGTGTGCTGCATTAAGGTGTTCAAATGGCATTTAAAGATTGTTTATGTACAGGAAGGGGGACCTTCCTGTACATAAACAATCTTTGCTCTACACGCAGACACCCTTGCAATATGGTGCAAGGGTGCCTGCGTTGGCGCTACACTGCTAAGTGTAGCGCCAGTGCAGGGGAAAATGCAAGGCTGCACCATATTCTCGTAAATATGGTGCAGCCTTACGTTTCTGAAGTGGGGGAGTGAGGCGTTAAGCCATGACGGCTAACCCCTCACTCCGCCACTTCAGTTGTAAATATTCCCCCAGGTTTACTAGAACTATTAATCTTGACTGTCTAGCCTTGGACAAGGCCTCAACTATACCATGGTTATCCTACATTAACTCTTACCTTGGTAAATTGTTCACTCTGTCAATTTGGTCTGACCCCACCCGGTTCACATCACTATCTAAGAATAGGACTAAAAATACATTTTCCAAACTAGTTTGGACAAACGTGAGTCAGACGATGACAACAAATCGTCAGTAATATTCTATAAGTCCTTGGATAGGGAGGAGGGGGACAACAATTACCTGGTATATGTAACCAATACGCAGCACCGATTTGTGCTGACAAGGCTGAGATGTGGTATTGTGCATCATCTTGTTGCCTTCCCCCTTATGAGGTCCTGCCCCTCTAATATATATTTTTGTTCCTGTGATGGACAGAGCAAACAAAGCACCATGCACTTTGTATTGTTCTGCAAACTGTATCGGAATCTTAGGTTACTCTATTTGAAACCTATGTTTGTTGCCCAGAATATTAGAAGCTGCAATGAAATACTTGGCGACACTAGGCAACCCCTTTTGTGTTACAATATTGCACTTTTTATATTAAATGCTACTAAAATAAGAAAAGCATATTGCAATGGCTAAGGAATTTACATCTATGTAGTTTTTATCTTTTTAATCTGATATATACAATTTCTTTTAGATTTATCTAAATTATTGACTGTTGCCTAAATACAATTAATTAATTGCATATATGAACTTTAGGAGACGATTGACTGTATACTCTATTGTGTTTTATGTACTAAATAATTTAGAGTTTTGGATGATATGACCGGGGTTTTTATTGCTTGTATTTATATATTTGTATGTGTTTTACCTTTGTACTTTTATGGTTGTATTTTCTTACAACCGAATAAAGTATATGAATGAATGAATATCATTAGACCGCACAAGAAACATGTGCTAAGTGTACGTTTATGTTATGTATCTGTTAGTGACGTGTTAAGGTTGGGCAAAACTGTGCTGCACGAATTGTTTTCATCTTTAGATCAGCATTGGATTAAATGCTGCATGCATCGTTCTCCCCTAGCAGGCAAATGACTTTGCGACTCTTGCTTGCACTGCAATACAAAAGTGTGCAAAATGTGCCTTTGCTGAGAAGCTCCATCATATTTTGTAAACCAAATCCTCTTTTCATTTGCCATTCAGAGCTGAAACTAGAATCATTTATTGCTCAAATAATAAAAAGGTGTACTTCCGGATCCTTTTTCCATTTTCACACCAAACTGCATCTTTTATGAGTTGCATTTTGAAGTGTAAATTGTGGTATGAACGCAGGAGCACGACTCTTTTAATCAAAAGGAACCCGACAGGTGAGCTCTCTCAGATGCACACTACCATCTGTGTGCATAGTTTGGGATGATTAAATAGATAAAAAATATCCCCCCAAAAAAATTCCGGTCTCCTTTTAATGCCTAATGCAGCTGAGCTTTTGGAGAGCAGGCAGGAAAATGTAGTTGATGTATATCGATCAACTGACCCCAGAACGGTAAACATATTTAATGCGTACATTGTTTTTTTCTCTGCTTTTCAGATCTGGCTATATAGTCTGAAGGTTTCTTTCTTGCATAGGTATTCGGTCAATGATAATCTCACATAGAACTCCACAAGGGACTTCTCACCCTGCCGTCAGCACAGATCAAAGCCGCCCTTCTCAGTTCATTACACTTAGAAAGGCCTAGTCAGGTAATGCATTACAACCATTTTGCGTTTCAGGAATTACCAGCATTTCTAATTTTTCTTTAATTTTATGAAAATTCCTAGTTGAGAAGTGTGTACCAAGATTGCATATAGCTGTACAATAGAATGAATGGTATCATTTCTACCATTAGAACATTACAATAAAACACCACGTGTCACATGCAAGAAAGGTTGTAAAGTGGAAATAATCACAAATTATTCCAAACTATTATTTAGAAAGAATCCTTTCCCAAAGTTGTTCAAGTGCAAGCAGTAACAATAAATTCAGTAAATAAATACTTACCTAAAATGGAACGAAAACACAGAATGTTCTTAGCTGCTAGGGAAAGCAAGGAAATATTTTCCATAACCCTCTGTACATGGTGTCAGCAAGAATGTCTTTTAGGTAGGTTGACTGGGCAAGCCAGGAAAAAAATCATGTAAGGTTTTACTTTTTCTATTGTCGCTTGCAAACTTTGCCATAAGAAAAGAGTTAATCCTCAGCTTCGGAAACTCACTCAGAAGCTGACTTATTGCCAAGTGGGGCAGAGTACAAAGGTGAACTACATTATATGGTAAACGTATACATTTGTTTTCCAAACTGGTTTACACAGGCAGCCGCTGACCCTTCTGGAAGATAAGGGTGCAAGAAGCAAATGGTTTTGGTGGAACAATGAGAAGAGCCTGCAGGTAGAAGCAATTCACTGAGAAAAACCAGACCTTTTTTAGAAGGCTCATTGAAAATGGATTGAGAGACACACCTAAAAGGTACCATGAATTGGAACCTCCTACTTACAAAAGATGATGGACCAGATGTATGACGTTTTTTTCAGCTCACAAATGGCCCGATTCATAGAATTGAGCTGTTTGAGACCTGAGAAAAGCATTTTTGAATGTCCAAAGTCCTGTTTGCTATTTGGTAAGCTATTACCAAATAGCAAATTGAGTTTGCAAGTTGCTATTAGGAAGGGGCATGCCAAGGGCATCTGTTCTTGATAGCGAATTGCACTGGTATGTAGGAATGCTTTGCTACCGGAAATGCAGTCGCAAAACATTTGCAGTTACCACCAACTTCAAGTTGGTGGTAACCCATTCGCAAATGCAATGGCTCCCCAAAGGACCCTTCCCCTTTGTGAATGTTGGCACCAACATTTTTTAACATCAGGCAGTGGTCTCACGGACCACTGCCTACTCTTAAAAATGAAAAGGAAACCTTTCATTTTCCATTTTTAAATGCATCCCATTTCCTTTAAGCAAAACAAGCTGCATTTCAAAATAAAAACTGCTTTGTTTAAAAAGCAGTCACAGACATGGTGGTCTGCTGACCCCAGCAGGCCACCATCTCTGTGAGTGCTGCCCATTCCCAATGGGTCGCAAATTGCGACCTGCCTCATGAATATTAATTAGGCAGGTTCCTTGCCACCCATTGGGAATCGCAAACAGTGTCAAACACACTGTTGTACATAGCTGTTTGCAATTTCCTAATAGGGAATCGCAGAAATTCGCTATTAGGAAATCGCAAACAGAAGTCTATGTACATCTAGCCCGATATGTTTAAAAAAAAACACATTTGTATGGCAGGTTTATAACAAACGAGAACAGCAGGATTCCAATTCGATAAATGGCCGTTCATGACTTAAAAATTCTGCTGAAATAGTGGCTAGGGCTTAGATTTAGTGAACAAAATGGATGCTGAGCCTGTAACCACATAGATGGCATGCTTGATCATAGCTGAGTTGATGGTACACCAAAGTGGGTTCCCTAGGGGCAGTTGTTTTTGGAAACATGCTGAAATAAAGTGATATACGCTGTGTTAAGGTTTGTAGGTCTTAAACATTTCTGTATGAATTTGCGCATTGTACTTGTACCTTTCTATTTCAATGGGGTTAAGAGACAACACAAAATAGACAGCAATACTTTATTCAAGAAAAAGACTCCAGGTCAGTAATCCCCTCGACTAATTAAGTCAGCATGTTTTCACAACTTTTGCCCATCTGAGGTCAAGGGTTTCGTCTACACAAGGAACTGAACTGCTACACTAGCCAATGATTTCCTTAAGAATGCAGAGTCTATGTCCATGTGAAGAGTAGCGAAATGAGGTTGAACAGAACTTAATCATACAGGTAATGTTTTTTTAAATAAACATAATGATAAAAATTTGAAAACCTTAATTTACAGCAAGCACAGAAAAGCCTAAGTTTGTAAATTTGTATCCAGACATGTACATATGGGACTTTATCAAGTAAAATTGTATATCTCCTGATTAATTTCCATATGTGTATCATGTCAAAATCTCTATGTATGTATAACCTTTATTTGTGGTTATGCATCTACATATTTATATATTTTCCTCCCACTGCAGAGAAAAGAAAAATAGTTAACTAATCTCCACAAACATCATCAAACCACCACTCTATGACTCATCCTATTTCTCTTCTAAAACATCTCCTACCTTCTTATCCCAAACCTTTCTTACTACTATGAACCCCCAAATAACTCTTTCCATACTCCTCCCTCCTCTAGCCATCTTTTACCCCATTCATGGAACTAACAGGCTCTCTGACTCATCCCAAGCCTCTTTGACTACTATGAACTCCCTAATAATCCTTTCTAAACTCTTCCCTTCTTTATCCATCCTTTATCATGTTGATCCAATTAACAGACTCACATTTTTACCACTTCCACCACTCCTCATATCAATTTATTTTTCCATCTACTAATCCACCTCTAGTCCACCTTTGAATTCCGGAGCAGCATGCTACTCGCCAAAAAGCGGTAACACTCTGATTTGTAGGGGAGAGTTTCACTGGCTCACTGAGTCATTGCATGCTGGACTTGGCCCTTTTTGCAGGGTCATCCCAGAACTTTTTGCCTTCCTCCTCTATTTTTTCTGACCTGTTGTTGGTGGTTTTATGACTCTGGGCACTTCACCACTGCTGATCAGTGCTAAAGTGCATATGCTCTCCCTGTAAATTGTTGTTATGAATTGGTAATTCCATGATTGGCATATTTGATTTACTAGTCAGACCCTAGTACAGTGCACTGTGTGTGCCCAGGGACTGTAAATCAAATGCTGCTAGTGGGCTGCAGCACTGATTGTGCCACCCACAGAAGCAGCTTCTAAAATGTAACCCTGGCCTGCCATTGCAGAGCCTGTGTGCAGTCTAGTACTGCCATGTCGACTTGGCAAGTGCACCCACTTGCCAGTCCCTAAACCTTCCCTTTTCTATTAGTCACCCCTAAGGTAGGCCCAAGGTACCTCTGTGGGCAGGGTGCAGTGTATGTGAAAGGTAGGACATGACCTGGTGTGTGTGGCATGACCTGATAGTGAATTACTGCCAATTTCGTTTTTCACTATTGCAAGGTTACCTGTTCCCATAGGACAGAATGGGGAGTTTGTTTATAATATCTTTTAAACATAACTACCCCTGGGAACAAGGTAGTAAAATAAAGTTTGATATGCCTGAACCTAGGATGTTACAATGCATCTTTTAGTGAGGGTGATTTTTACATACTGTGTTTGAAAATACCACTTTTAGAAAGTAGGTATTTTCTTGCTTAGCCATCCAGTATTCCTCTGCTAGGTTTGTGTATTGCATGTCTGGCTTTGGAGTGTCAGGGGCTGGGGAGGAGCAGTGGCTCCAGAGAGCATGATGAGTCAGGGCTGGGCTGAATATGCCTGGTGTGCATTTGGAGGGGTGGGAGGAGTAGCACTTGCACCTGAATAGGGCTGTACCTGCCTTCCACAATGATGGCTCCGCCCCCAGTGGTGTGTCTGGAGCCAGGGCTCACACTGACAATGGAGGTTGTTGTGCACTTGCAAAGTGCCCCACAGAACTGGTTTTGACTGGGTACAGAAACTCTCTGCCTTCAGAGAACAAAGGATTTTTGGGTATAAAAAGAAGGGCCCAGACCCCAGACTTTTAGATCACTTCTGTGAAATCAAGAGGAACCTTTGCCAATGAGAAGAGCCGGGGAAGCTGAGGAGGAATATGCCCCTGTGCTGTTTGCTGTCTGGGGTTGGCCTGCAGTGGCTACTTGCTGCCAAGGAAAGGAGAAAAGGACTTTGTTGTTTGCTGTGTCACCTGCTTGAGGAAGATCTCCAAGGGCATGAAACTGAGCTTGCCTCCTGTTCTGAAGTCTCAGGGACACAAAGACTTCACCATCAGCTCCCCTGAACTTCCTTGCTGGGAGTTCTGACCTGCAAAGAGGTGCCTGCTGTTGTTTTGGACCTCCAGAACTGTTTTCCGCTGGAAGCTGGAAGAAACTGATGCATCACCTCCCCACGCAGTAAGAAACCGACACATCACCTCCTCTCCGGTAAGGAACCGACGCATCACCTCCCCTGCGCAGCAGTAAGGAACCGACGCATCACCTCCCCGGAACACGGAACCGAAGCATCACCTTCCCTGAGTGTAAGGAACCGACGCATCACATTCCCTGCGGCCCGTTTTGTTTGTTTGTGTGACGCATCCCAGGTACTTTGTGTGAAAAGTGCAATTTGCTTTGAACTGAACTATTTCTACCATCTGAAAGTCATATTTTTATTACTGTATTGTGGATTTTTGTCGTTTGGTCTTGTTTTGGTTTAGATAAAGATTACTTATTTTTCTTAGCTGGTGTGGTGTCCATTTGTAGCGTTTTCACTGTATTACTGTATGTGTTCACAAATGCTTTACACACTGCCTCTGAGATAAGCCTGTCTGCTCGTGCCAAGCTACCAAGGGGGTGAGCCGGGGTTATTTTAGAAGTGTTTTCCCCTTACCCTGACTAGAAGCAAGGGTCCCTATTTGGACAAAGGTACCTACCTCTGCCAACTAGAGACCCCCATTTCTATAATTGGTGTTCAGCGGTGAGGATCTGGACCTGCATTTGTTTCTTACATACAGTGATTGGTGTACACTACTAGTATAGTGCAGTCCATTACGCAACCACATACTGTTTTTTTTCTGTTTTCTGGTGTCCTCCTGGAAGTATTTTTTGATACTAGGACTCTGGTTAGTTGTTGCAAAATGGAACTTGACTTCTGGCACATGTTCATCTACACAATGAAGGAGCTACGTGTGTTCTGCAAGAAAAGAGGGCTGCCTGTGAAGAGAAGGTCCAGGGAGGATCTAGAGGCATCCCTATTTCATTATGAGTTACCCCGCTGGGGGCCAACACTACCAGTGGAGTCTGAGGAGGAGGACTTCCCTGAAAGTGAGGTAGAAACAGAAAAAGATGGCTAGCTTCTAGCTTGTGAGCAGAGGCTGAGAGAGCTTGACGAGGAGCTCGAGAGGGCTGAGGCCAAGAGGGCCTTAACCCAAGAAGAACAAATGTGTGTAGCTCAGGAAGTGAGCTTGGCTGGGTTGGAGGTGGAGTCCAGCTCAGATGGTGGCAAGAAAATGGTGTTATCTAGTGCTGAGGGAGCAGTACACACACCCAGAGATGTGGCGCCTGACTTGAAGGAGAGGGTTAACATCACCAGGGGGCTCAAGGATATGAGGTAGCTCCAGTGGTGTGCAGTGTCCCTGAGGTAGATTGGGGAACTGGCACAGGGGTTCATAGTCCTAGTGGTGGGAGGGACACTCTACTGACTCTAGATAAGAGGTGCAGGGAGAGGGATTCCCCCATGGTTGAAGTCCTGGTGTGTGAGTGTGGAGACCGCCCAGAAGAATGTGGGTTGAGTGACAGAGACAGTCAGACACTGTCTTGCCAATCTCAAGAGAGTGGTGTGGGGTATGTGTGCGAGGCACTGGATGTTAAGGCAAAGGATAGCTTGGTTAACAACTGTGTGGGGCGGTGTGATTCAACTGGTGGAGAGCATATTTTAAGTCCCTGTTTTCCAGAGCTATGCCAACGCCTGGTGGAGTGTGAGTTCTCTGACCCCAGGGAGCTCGCACTGGAGGCAGACATTTTGGTGGATTCCAGAGGGTCTGAAGAGGCATTGATCCTGGTGGAGGAGGCTCAGGTATTTCCCAACCAAGAGTGGTGGGAAAGGTTCTTAGTTGCCCAGATAGGTCCCGGTGTAGTGTGAGGGGTGTAGGGACTCACGTACTGTGTCCATGGAGAAGGAATGAGAATGGGATGCGTCCCAAGGTACCCGAAACCCAGTCTCAGGGCCTGGAGGGTTCCCTAAGGGAACACCAGGTGGGGAGCCTAGGCTGTACTGGTAGGCCATCCATTGAGGGGGATCTCCGAGTGTCAGGAGAACTTGGAGCGTCTGTAAGCAGAGCTCCACCAGTTCTGCTGTCTGGCGGTGCCGCTCCTGAGTGGAAGGTGCAGAAGTCCAGATGGAGGGGTGAGAGGGGGATGCGGTCCCCAGTGGGAGAACCAGTGGGTCAGGGGCCAGCCTTAAGGGCTGAACCTTCTAGGAGTGACCATGGTGACATCACTTCTGTTTTGAGGGGTCTTCACGCACTGTCAGATGGGCAGGGGCCGGGGTATCAGGGCCAGGCAGACTGTCACGCAACACATGAGATATGTGTTACACTTGGGGGGGCATGCATGTTCCCCAGGAAGTCCTGGTGTGCCAAGCAGGTGCTCAGCTGCAGGGGGTAGTCCCTGGTTTGGGAGGCCAGGTTCAGGAGGTTATACCTGACCTGGATGGAAGGACATCTGTAAGCAGTGTCCCTACCATTTTGTCTTCGGGGGTACCGCTCCAGGTGGGAGGTGCAGGGCCCCAGTAAGGGGGGCGGGGAGAGGGCAGCCTCACCCATGACCTCTGCTCAGTCTAAAGGTACAGACCCTAGGCTGGGATCCCAGTTGCAGGATAAAACCCCTGAACTGGTGGGCGAATTGTGCAGGACACCTGCCACAGGTGCTCTGACAATTCTAGAAGGGGGTACCGCTCCGTGTGGGAGGGTGCAGGGCCCCGAGGAGGAGGATCGGGTATGGGGAAGCCCACCCCAGTCTCCTGTCCAGCCGCCGGATACAGGCCTGGAAATGGTGGGTCAGTGTCAGGATGTCATACCTGACCTGACAGGAGGGAGAGTGGACAAAGGGTGCCAGGCACCTGGGGCTACTGCCCCCCGCTCTCTGATGCCACAGAGGTTTGAGAGCCCTGAGAGGCATAAGGCCTGGGTCACATCACTGACAACTGTCAGTGGCCACTGTGGCTTGCTGTCCTGGTGGACAGAGTGGCCCCTGGGGGGGACAGGAGTCACACCCCAGGAGTGGACTGGGCCACACCACTGGGTTGGACATGTGGGTACTGTCTGTCTGTTGGGACACACCTGTGAGCAAGCTAAGGTTAGGTGCTGCATGGATGGTGTCCACAGGTGAGGAGAAGGGTTCCCCATGGGTTAGCTTAGTGGGCCTTGAGAGTATGGACAGAGGGATCCAAATGGGTTTAGATTGGCATAGAACTGGAGTATGCCCCTGCAGTTGCAGGCCAGGGTCCATGTTCTATCGCCCCAAGCAGGGAAGCCCATCAAGATATTGATTAGTCTACCCTGGCTTTAGGCTGGAAGGGGGTCATGTTGGACTTGACCCTTTTTGCAGGGTCATCCCAGAACTTTTTGCCTTCCTCCTGTATTTTTTCTGACCTGTTGTTGGTGGTTTTCTGACTCTGGGCACTTCACCACTGCTGATCAGTGCTAAAGTGCATATGCTCTCCCTGTAAATTGTTGTTATAAATTGGTTTTTCCATGATTGGAATATTTGATTTACTAGTCAGACCCTAGTACAGTGCACTGTGTGTGCCCATGGCCTGTAAATCAAATGCTGCTAGTGGGCTGCAGTATTGATTGTGCCACCCACAGAAGCAGCCTGTAAAATGTAACTCTGGCCTGCCATTGCAGAGCCTGTGTGCAGTCTAGTACTGCCATGTCGACTTGGCAAGTGCACCCACTTTCCAGTCCCTAAACCTTCCCTTTTCTACATATTAGTCACCCCTAAGGTAGGCCCAAGGTACCCCTGTAGGCAGGGTGCAGTGTATGTCAAAGGTAGGATATGCCCTGGTGTGTGTGGCATGACCTGATAGTGAATTACTGCCAATTTCGTTTTTCACTATTGCAAGGTTACCTGTTCCCATAGGACAGAATGGGGAGTTTGTTTATAATATCTTTTAAACATAACTACCCCTGGGAACAAGGTAGGAAAATAAAGTTTGATATGCCTGAACTTAGAATGTTACAATGCATCTTTTAGTGAGGGTGATTTTTACATTCTGTGTTTGAAAATACCACTTTTAGAAAGTAGGCATTTTCTTTCTTAGCCATCCAGTATGCCTCTGCTAGGTTTGTGTATTACATGTCTGGCTTTGGAGTGTCAGGGGCTGGGGAGGAGCAGTGGCTCCAGAGAGCCTGATGAGTCAGGGCTGGGCTGAAAAGGCCTGGACTGCATTTGGAGTGGTGGGAGGAGTAGCACCTGCACCTGAATAGGGCTGTGCCTGTCTTCCACAATGATGGCTCCGCCCCCTGTGGTGTGTCTGCAGCCAGGGCTCACACTGACAATGGAGGTTGTTGTGCACTTGCAAAGTGCCCACAGAACTGGTTTTGGCTGGGAACAGACACTCTCTGCCTTCAGAGAATAAAGGATTTTTGGGAATAAAAAGAGGGGCCCAGACCCCAGACTTTTAGATCACTTCTGGGAAATCAAGAGGAACCTTTGCTAAGGAGAATAGCAGGAGAAGCTCAGGAGGAATACTGCCCCTGTGCTGTTTGCTGTCTGGGGTTGGCCTGCAGTGGCTACTTGCTGCCAAGGAAAGGAGAAAAGGACTTTGCTGTTTGCTGTGTCCCCTGCTTGAGGAAGATCTCCAAGGGCTTGAAACTGAGCTTGCCTCCTGTTCTGAAGTCTCAGGGACACAAAGGCTTCCCCGCCAGCTCCCCTGAACTGCCTTGCTGCGAGCTCTGACCTGTAAAGAGGTGCCTGCTGTTGTTTTGGACCTCTAGAGACTGTTTTCCGCTGGGAGCTGGAAGAAACCGACTCATCACCTGCCCACACAGTAAGAAACCGACGCATCACCTCCTCTCCGGTAAGGAACCAACGCATCACCTCCCCTGCACAGCAGTAAGGAACCGACGTATCACCTGCCCCGGAGCAAGGAACCGACGCATAACCTTCCCTGAGTGTAAGGAACCGACGCATCACCTTCCCTGTGGCCCGTTTTGTTTGTTTGCATGACGCATCCCAGGTACTTTGTGTGAAAAGTGCAATTTGCTTTGAACTGAACTATTTCTACCATCTGAAAGTCATATTTTTATTACTGTATTGTGGATTTTTGTTGTTTGGTCTTGTTTTGGTTTATATAAAGATTACTTATTTTTCTAAACCTTTGTGGTGTCCATTTGTAGTGTTTTCACGTATTACTGTATGTGTTCACAAAGGCTTTACACACTGCCTCTGAGATAAGCCTGTCTGCTCGTGCCAAGCTACCAAGGGGGTGAGCAGGGGTTATTTTAGAAGTGTATCCCCCTTACCCTGACTAGAAGCAAGGGTCCCTATTTGAACAAAGGTACCTACCTCTGCCAACTAGAGACCCCCATCTCTAACATTGCCCATTATGAGCATGTAAAAGGCTACATGGAGAAGCTAAGAATGTCCAGCGGAGTTATGGCGAATACTTGTTTCCAGTACGCTGGACCTAGTGGGACACTTGCATGTGCCTGCCCTTGTCCCTTGAATTAATGCTGTGTCCTAAATTGAAAGAGATTAAAGATGGCAGACTTTACAAAATACTAAACATGCAGGTCTAATTCTAGTTGAGAGTATATGAAAACCAACCTGAAACTCATCCTGTTTATCCAGGTTCCTACTCTCACAGACAAACTCGTCAACAATTTTTTTAATTACACTTTATGCGCTATAGTAATGTCATTTGAATTTTGGTAGACTGCATTTGAAAGCAATGACGGATACCTATCGTTCAGGGATTTCATTTGCTGGCAGGAAGATACTTAACAGCACATTGAAGCCAGAGCTTCCCATCAGGTCCACCAGAAAATCCCTTCTTACTTTGTTCTGAATAAACAATTTGTGACAAGCAACAATCAAATAATTTACCAAAACAGATAAGGAGTGGGTTTAACAACCTAACCTATCTCACATGTGACCATTAGACAGGTTGGAGTGAAGTTAATTCAAATCAGCGTGGATAATGCCAACTATCAACAAGATAATGCTCATGATCGACACATCGTGTACCTCTGTCAGAATCAAAATATAAACAGGCACACATAACCACATTTAACTTTCTTAAGATTACCATTTAGAACTGAGAGCAGCAGCTGCTCAGAAGGTAGGTTGAAAGGATAATGACATTGTTACACTGGTTAACTGTGGATATAGTCTGAGTCAGTTAAATATTCTTCATTTCCTCTAACAGATAAATATTTTATCACTGAGTATGTGACAGAATCTGCCATCATACACTAGCAGTTTCTGTGCGCCAATGAACTTGGTTCTTTTTAAACGTTCATGGCTCTTTTTGAAGAAGCAGAGTAAGCAGGCATACAATGATAAGCACACAATCATTTTCAAAGCTTGAAATAACTGACTTTGTTGTGTTGGCTTAGATGTTATGTGTTCCCTCTCAAAAGCAATATACTCATACCTAACATGCAGTACACCTCCATTAGTGAACTCTCAGGCCACGGAGAGATTATTAAACAATCACTGGCAAACCCAATAGGCTGGTGTTGACTGCTAACGTGTTACCTTTTCCAATACTTAGTTTGTTTGCGAATGTTTTTTGCATGAAGACGTATGACACATGAGCAGCCTCTTAACAGTGTTGGTCCTTGGACTAAGTAAAGAAAGAATTTTCTAAAATCCAAAATATATGTATTATTAAGGCAAAATCACATATTGTTCTAGTAGTCCCTAGGGCGGAAGTGGACTGCTTAGTGTGTGGATGTTCACAGGGTGCAAGGGCAGAATGTCATCACTAATAGTCTGGTAGGTCCAGCGAAATTATACAATTCTGCGACCGCTGCATTTCACATATTTGTGGATTCGCTGCATTTGCCGCAAAATTCATCATCTGCTTCATAATTTGCAGATTTTAATGAGAAAAAAACTTTTAGCTCAAACCAGTCAAAAGTTACTAAAAACACAGGAGAATATGTACAAGCCCCTATCGGCACAACAACGTCACTTATAACGACGTTGTGGTGGCGATAGGGGCTTAGCCTTATTTACAAGGTAGCGTTAAGCCACTTAACGTGGCTTAACGTTGCCTTGTAAATAAGGCCCCATTTCACGCTATGCTTAGTGTGAAAGGGGTGGGCAGTGAGTGTTGCGGTGGGCGTTCCACCGCAACACCCATTGATTTTGACGCTGTCCCCTATGTACAAGGGCATAGGAGGCAGCGCCAAAATTAAGACCAGGTAAAACCTGGTCTTAAGTTGGCGAAACTAGGAGAAATGCATTATTTCTCCTCGTTTTTTCTTTTTCCCATTGTGCTGCCTTGTGCAGCACACATGGAAAAAGCAAAATGACTTAGATTGTTTATGTACAGGAAGGTCCCCCTTCCTGTACATAAACTATCTAAAAAAGAAAATGTGATATTGTGACTTTCATGTGTGCTGCATTAAGCAGCACGCATAGGAGTGACAAAATGGCATTTAAAGATTGTTTATGTACAGGAAGGGGGATCTTCCTGTACATAAACAATTTTCCTCTGCATGCAGACAACTTTGCACTGTGGTGCAAGGGTGCCTGCTTTGGTGCTACACTGCTAAGTGTAAAAACTAACAACAATGTCTCAACTGGATTCAATGAGGGAGGCAAATACATCAGCATGTAAACAACATTGCAAAGGAAGAAAGGGAGACTCCTGGTTGTTTGTATAAAGGTGCTCATGGCATCATATATTCAGAATACACAGTTTATCATAGCAGATTCAACAGCACCTTACGGCGCATTTCTTGCTTTGGTTCTTCCAAAATTTCAAATTTTGTACAGTCATTTTATATAATTAATTGTGTTGAACCCTTGATCACTGTATGTAGCTTCTTTGCCACCTTGTCACTTTGCGCCACCCGCTGTGTTCTGCACAAGTCACTTGCGCCGTTTATTCTCCTGCCACGAGCACAACGTGCACTTTGCCACCTTGATTGCCACCACAATTTATGCTCCGAGTGCTGTTGAATCTGCTATGATAAACTGTGTATTCTGAATATATGATGCCATGAGCACCTTTATACAAACAACCAGGAGTCTCCCTTTCTTTCCTTTGCAATGTTGTTTACATGCTGATGTATTTGCCTCCCTCATTGAATCCAGTTGAGACATTGTTGTTAGTTTTTACTTACCTACCCGGTTCTCAACCTGGTCTATGGGTTATACTCCTGTTGTCTTTTACTACACTGCTAAGTGTAGCGCCAGCGCAGAGGGAAATGCAAGACTGCACCATATCCTTGTAAATATGGTGCAGCCTAGCGTTTCTGAAGGGGCGGAGTGTGGCGTTAAGCCATGAGGGCTAACGCCTCGCTCTGCCTCTACCTCTTGCATATGCCCCACAGAGTCATGTTTTGCTGCGCTTTGGAAGGCTATTTGTGAAAGTTGACTATTCAATTTTCAGTAGTAGTGTATTGATGTACTTTGAGTGTTAAAGTGGTTCTAATTGGGTGAAACCCTTGCTAAAACAATAGTAATATGGGCAAAAATGACAAAATAAGAAAACAATAACGTCAAAAACTGTGCTGTGTTATGCTGCATAATTAGTCTTTTCTTGTATAATTTTGTCAATTCTGTCACATAATTTGATCCTCTTCTGCTGCATAATTCTAGTGACCCTGCAGTCAGGAAACCCAAAGGATCTTGTGTTCTATGCACTATGCTGTGATGGGCGGAAGCCAAAAGTGAAACACATTGCAGCAGACCAATGGATGAGGAAGGTCAGCGGACCAGCCTATTTCCCTGACCAGGAGATTAAAACCGATGCAGGTGCGAGCGCGCAGCAGTAAGTCTCCTGAGGCTTGAGCCGGGAGGTAGTGGTGAATTGCTGTTCTCTAAAATTGTATTTTGCACATGTCCTGAAATCGTACTGGAATAATTGTTTTTATCGTTTAAATCTTTTTAACAACACTGTATGGCACTGAATTTGGGTTTTTAACCACTGGTACCTGTACCACCTGTGTGGTGATTTCTGGGCTGCTGAGGCGGGGTTGGGGCTTATTCAAGCTTGCTCGGTGGAGTCAGGCGGGGCCGACCATCTTAGGGGTAGACAGGTCAGCGGACCAGCCTATTTCCCTGACCAGGAGATTAAAACCGATGCAGGTGCGAGCGCGCAGCGGACGCGCGCAGCGGGCGCGCCGCTGGCGCGCCTAAGGCAAGTCCGTCTGCGCCCGTCAGCGCTCGGAAAGGGCTCAGGGCCAGGACCGCTGGTAGTGGGCGGTCAGAAAAGCCCCTTCCGATTACTTATACCACAAAAATGCTGTTAGAACTAAAAGGGGCAGATAGGGCACATAACTGCATCTGCCTTTCTTGTGACTCCCTACCCACACCACGAACACTGGTATGTCCCTATTGCACAACCTCCCTTCCCAAACTCTTGGACCTGCCTGTGGCCTCTTGGAATGACCAAGGAGCCGGATCAGGTGGGGATAACACCCAAATAATCAAATGCTTGTTGCTCAATGCGAGATCGTTAGTTAAGTACAGCATAGAATGCGCAAGGCTCATTGAAGAATGGGATATCAAGCTGGCCTTTATTACGGAGACTTGGATGGATGACTCCTCTGGTCCGGACATATTAAATGCCACTCCACCAGAGTTTCTATGCTACACACGAAACAGATTACACAGGAAGGGGGGGGGAGTGGCCGTGATTTATCACAGGGATATCAGGGCGACTTTTCAGTCGGTCCCATCGGATTCATGTGAGGCCATATCCTTCAACCTTAAGCTCTCCAACCATCATTCTTTTAAAGGTATTCTTCTATATAGACCACTGGGAGCTAGGAATACCTTTCTAGCCTCATTAAGCAACATCCTAGAAGAAGGCATTTGCACAGAGGCCTACACAATCCTGGGAGATTTTAACTTTTATCTTGAGAGCTTAACAGACCTTGATACAAGGACACTGTTAGACACTATGAACAATGTAGATTTGAAGCAACAGGTTCTTGGCCCTACTCATCTGGCAGGACATACCTTGGATGGTATATTCTCCAACCACCCAGGCCTACAGTTTATAGGCCTCTTGCCTCTTGTATGGTCAGATCATGCGGCTGCCCGATTTGAGCTATCATTCAACATCCGACCTACAAATGGCGCTCATCCAAGAGGTCGAATAACTACCAGGGCTTGGAAGAATATTGAAGCTACGGCTCTACAAGAGCTTCTTACCGCCACGGATAATCAGATGCCGGATAGTGTGGAATAAGCCGCCATGATTTATACAAAATGGCTTGAGAAGGCGTGTGACAAATTAGCTCCAAAAAAATCTGTCCTCCCAAAAAGACTACACCCATCAGCCCCATGGTATACTGAAGCTCTGAAAAATTACAAACTTACCTCCAAACGGCTTGAGCGAAATTGGAGAAAGGACTATAAAGAATCAGATAAAATACTTTATAAAATGAGTCTTCTCAAATACAAACAATCTATCCACCAAGCTAAACAAGAGGTCTATGTGGCATGCATAGATCTAGCGAAAAACTCGACCAAAGAATTATTTAAAACGGTCTCTAGTTTGGCCACTCCACGCCCAGCGATAGTTGAAGCAAGTCAAGATCTTTGTGAAGAGATTGCTAAGTTTTTTGTTAACAAAGTGGAAACCATCTTCTCAGCCTTTTGTGGCTTGACCAGTGTCACGCTGGACCAGGATAATGAGAAACTCAACCCCCAAAAACCTCCACTGAGACCTTAGATAGTTTTAGGCCAGTATCTTCGGATAATTTGGAGAAGCTACTCATGGCCGCCAAATCAGGATCTCCACATGATCCTTGTCCGGTACAAGTAGCTCAACTAGCCCCCGGTCCCATTGCTCGGTCTCTGTCGGCCATTTTTGAGGGAATGTGTGAAACGGGGCACTTTCCCAGTTGTTGGAAAGTGGCCTCCATACTGCCCCTGCTGAAAAAACCGAGCCTGGACTCCAAAGATCCTAACAACTTCCGCCCGATTTCGCGCATCAAATTACCAGCTAAACTGATAGAAAAAGTCCTTAATATCCAACTTAGTTCTTTTTTAACAGCATCACAAGCATTAGACCCTTCCCAGTATGGGTTCAGAGGGGGCCACAGCACTGAGTCCGCTCTTATTAAGGCAACAGAAGAGATCAGAGTAGCCGTTGACCAAGGAGGGAGGGCAGCACTGATCCTGTTATACCTGTCGGCGGCCTTTGATACGGTCCATCATTGTATTTTGATGGACCGTCTAAAGGAGTGTGGGATTCAATCCAAAGCTTGGGCGCTGATAAGTTCCTTCCTGTCCGACAGAAGACACACGGTGGCACTGGGTAGTTGTCAATCAAAACCCTTTGTGCTTCCTTGTGGGGTCCCACAGGGATCCTCCCTTAGCCCCACCCTTTTTAATGTTTATGTCTCCTCCTTGGCCCCCATTGTTAGATCATTCGGGTTTGGTCTCACGTCCTATGCGGATGATACACAAATTGTTGTGTCATTACTTCCGGCCAGGATGTAGGCATAGACAAACGTTTCCAAACATGTATGAAATCTGTTGGGAAATGGATGGCAGAGAACTGCCTAAAGCTTAATTCAGGCAAGACTGAGGTCCTTCTATTTGGAAAGGATACTAGCTTATGGACCCCAGGCTGGTGGCCAGACTCGATGGGCTCTCTCCCCACGCCTTCAAAAAAGGCAAAAAATCTAGGGGTAGTTGTGGACGAGAGACTAACCTTCGGGGATCAGGTCAATGCAGTAGCATCTTCAACGACTTACGTGCTTAGAACAGTGAGGAAGTTAATGCCATTCCTACCCCCGAGTAGTCGACAAACAGTGGTCACAGCCTTGGTGTTATCCAGGCTGGACTATTGTAATAGCTTGTATTTGAATATCCAACAGAAAAGTCTGAACAAACTACAGCTGCTGCAAAATGCAGCAGCAAGACTTCTGACGGGTACACCCAAATTCTCACCCATCTCCAATGGATTAAGGAATCTCCACTGGCTTCCAATACGGAATCGAGTGCGTTTTAAATCCCTATGCATGGTCTTCAAAGCCCTTCATGGCAAAGGCCCAGACTACCTGAACCAGCTGTTCCACTGGTACATTCCGAACAGAGCACTTCGCTCGACAGGTGCCAAGCTGGTTTCGGTTCCACTCAGAAGGACTGCTTTGTGGGGGCAGAAGCTTCGCTGTTAGCGCAGCGAAGGCCTGGAACGCCCTGCCTTTTACCTCAGAGATGCTACGGATCTCTTAAATTTTAGGAAGGGCCTAAAGACCTGGCTCTTTTCTGAATAACTCCTCCCTTCTTGTTTTCTGCCTCAGGATGCATTTGCTAGCGCCAGGACACCCATGGGTAATCGCTGCGCTTTATAAAAGTTATTAACATAACATAACATAGCTGAGTGAAAGCCCCTATCAGTAAGTATGCGTATGTATATTTTCATGAAACCGTTTTTGGCGAAAGCATGTGCTAAAAAATAATTCCATGAAATACATATCTGCAATTCGTTTATTTAAAAATAATCGGCTTTTAGAGGTATTTTCCTTTTTAAATAAACAATTAATCTTATTTGGATTTCCAGTTAATTACCGTGGATTAAAAAATGCGAACATAGACAACATTGCGCTGGACTTCTAAGCTAAAGAAATGCAAAAAATAAGTGACTGCTAGGTCAACATGGTCAGAATGTCATTACAAAGAATGTCTAAGCGCGACCACGTCACATTTTTTTTATAATTACTTTGAAATTACCACGTTCCCTTAATGTTTTATTAAGGGAACGTGGTAATTTCAAAGTAATTATAAAAAAATGTGACGTGTCAGCTACTTAGACATTAGTTTAACTTTTCTTAATTTGTGTAAGCATTATCAGTTGGCTAACATTAGTCATCACTTGATTTTTTGACACTTCACAGTTTTGTTTTCCACCAGGAGTTGGACGGGTTAAAACGTCATGCCGTAACTTCTCCACCACATCGATGTGCCTGCTGTCACTGCAGTCCGCTTGAGCCAGGGCACAAAACAGAGCCCGATAGGGACCCGTTTCGAGGCCTCCTTTAAAAAACTGCTGGTGCTCAGCACCGGTGAGACCCGGCCCACTTAAAGCCCTAGCTATCCCTTGCCATTTGTAAGCAAGCAAATAAATGGATTGTGACCAGGGGTGCGCAAAGGTGTTAAGATGAGCGACTGTGATTTCGCAGGTTTAAAAAAATATCTTTTCAAGCTTTGAAAAGTCAAGCTCGTATGTTTTTCCTTACAAAAAAAAAAAATCAGCATTAGTGGTCAATCAGAGCTGCAGGAAACCAATACTGCAGGCTTGAGGGTTCACATATGGCAGTGGGAAGGCTGCGCCCAGTGAGTGCAGTCCACTTTCAGAGCTACCTAACCCGGCACATCTTGTCGTTTACCCCATGGATGTAATTTAGGGGTCTTCAGGTGTCGCCGCTGTGACCCTTGGCTCGTCCCTTGTGACCCCTGGCACTGATTTTGTGAACACTGGCCTGTGGCCAAATCAGTGGCAAGAACACAGGGGCAGCTCTGCATTCCATATTTTCTGCTCGTTTTTCATCATACTACTAGTGAATAATATCCTATTATTCACTATTAACGTAGTAAAAAAATGGAGCACACTTAGCTAGAATGGGACCTTTGGTGGCAGCTGTGGTAAACAAAAATGTTTTTAAATGTATGTTGCGTTTGTGGGGGTGAGAGTGTGTTTGTGCGAGAGAGAGCATGTTCATGTGTGAGCATGTGTCTCTATGTGAAAGAATGTGTGTGTGAGTGAGAGTCATTGACAGTTAGTGAGTGAGTCTGTGTGAGACTAAGGCCCAGATTTACTATTTTTTGACATAGGCAAAGCTGCAACAAAGTTAGTAGTAAACCGGGATACCTTTACTCAGCAAACTAAAAGTGACAGGTCCCACGCCCTAGAAATGAACTAAAAGTGACAGGTCCCACGCCCTGGAAATGAACTAAAAATGACAGGTCCCACGCCCCTTAAAGGATGTAGGTGACCACTTGTCCCAAAAGGGGCTGGATCCCATAGGGGAGGGCTGTTTTGGAGAGCCTAGCGCACCAGAACCCTATGATGCCATGTGTCCAAGTTGTGATGTAGAGGTGTACGCCTCTTTTAGGGGTTGCTTAGAACACATATAAGGCACCCTTAAGAGACATTTACAGCAGCCAGGAACATGAATACAGAAAGAGGAACTTATCAATATAAAGAGATACAGCCCACTCATCAAAAGGCCAACATTGGCGGGTGGCCAGGCCACTATCGGTAGATATTACCGTAGCATAACACCAACGGTATTGGACGAGAATGCTCAACAGGAAGCTCCTAAAGATTTGGGCTGCGACGTTACTGTTTTCACAATGACTTGTGCCGCCGGATGGAAAAGCTTAGTCTCAAGGAATGGCCTCAACTCGTGTCACCGATTAAGGTCGATAGCAGCGATGGTGAGGGCTCTACTAACAGTGAAGGGCCTGCTGGAAGCAACTTCTTCAAAATGGAAGAGGGTGAAGAAGCTATAGTGGCTCCTAACTCACCTGTCTATGGAGATATGGCTTCTATGGAGGAAGCAGTTCCCGAGACAGTTGTCGTGCAACAGCCGGGTGCAAGCTCCGAAGACTGTGGGGTATCGATGGACCTGTGTGACTCTCAGGGGCTCAGCTGAGGGCTATAAAAATGCTGAGGTTAGTGAAAAATGTTATAGACAGTTAACGTGCATAATGGTGTATTTTATTTTTAACTAATGGGTTGTCTCTCTTTCTTCTTTTGAACCGTAGAAAGCAACCCCAAAAAGAACAGGTGCCGAGGGAAGGCCGCCAACAGTAAATGACGTAAATTTTTATTGTCTGTGGTGTTCAAAGCAGACTGAAAGTTCAACATGCCAAAACAACGATGGCCACAGGAATTGTGTCTGTGCATCTAGGAGCGGTGCATGTGAAAAGGAAACTCCAGTGGTACCCAAAGATGCCATATTGTCTGTTAAAGGTTTTGCTGCAGCAGTTGTACTAGCATGTGTCAAACGTGACTATTCCAGCCTTTGCTATGGCCATCAAATTAAGGATCCTCAGCAGGCTGCGCACGAATGCCTATGTGACACATACAGAGCAAGAACAATCCGTCATTTATGTAGTTTGTTAGACCCGTACAAGGTGTATAAACTGCAAAGGGTTGTGTATGGGTTGTCTGCTTAAAAGAAATATGTCCACCCTGATATGCTGAACACCTTGTCAAGGGCACTCAATGAGATCCGATACGCCAGTGAACCAAGCTCAAAACTACAGGGTATGCCGGTGCTGTGTACGGGCTTTGATTGAAAGATGATAGAAAGGCTTGTAGAAAGGCATGTGTGTAATATGTATTTAAAAAATAGAAGAACAGGTTATTTAGCCCCCTGAAGACTGTTTTAAAATAAAATAAGTTAATATGTAGTGTTATATACATGCGTGTATTTAGAACCTAACCGTAAAATGTCACGGTGCCATGTGGCTATACATTATACCCTGCATACTGATGTAGAGGCTGCTATGGAAGGTCCTGCTAGAACCATTGAGTGTATGTCTGTAAAAAGTGCAAAGCCATTATGCTTTATACTATGAAAATGTGAAACGTTTTTTGTTAAAGTTTTGATAATATTCATTATTATTAATAAAATGGACTTACACAAACCAAGCGTCTTTCATTTCAAGGGCTGTAGCGACTGATAACATGTTGGGCCCGTTTAAGAAAACTTTATTGTGATACAAGAGGGGTTGGTAGGTTTGGAAGCGCCGAAGCTCTGTATAAAATGAACCGGTAAACAGAGACCTGGTGAAGACATGGTTATCAGGGGAGGAGGCATATTCACTCCACAAACCAGCCAGAAGGCGTTTTAAGAGGTGACCTACAATTGTTAATGCGCAAATAGATTATCAATGGCAGGCGGACATAATCAGCCTTCAAGATATAGCAAAACATGATAACGGATCGCGTTATATATTAACCATCATAGATGTGTTGTCCAAGTACGCCTTTGCAGAAGTGCTAAGCGATAAAAGTGGGGCTAGCGTCACAGCCGCTTTCAAAGCCATCTTCAAGAACGGGCGAATCCCTCAAAAACTACAAACAGATGAGGGGAAAGAATTCTTAAACAAGTTGTTTCAGAAATTATTAAAGGAGCATGCTGTTCAACATTTTGTCACACACAGAAGAAAAAGCAGCTGTTGTAGAGCGGTTTAACCGAACTTTAAAGTCTAAGATGTGGAGATATTTTACGGCTTACAACACATTCAGATACATCGATGTTCTACAGGCTTTTATAGATGTTTATAATGCCAGTAATCACCGAACCATCAAAACATCGCCCGTAGAGGTAATGCCGTCTAATTCGTTAAAGGTCTGGAGAACAGTGTACGGTCGCCATTTCGGTACAATGGTGAAGAAGCCCTTTTTTAAAAAAGGGGACCATGTTAGGATTTCAAAATTGAAAGGTGTGTTTACGAAGGGATACCAGCAGACTTTTAGCGACGAGATATTTATAGTGGAACGTGTTGAGCTTAAAGAAGGGTTGTATATTTACAGTGTAAAGGACTACGATGGGGAAGAGGTGTCTGCCGTCTTTTACAAGGAAGAGTTACAAATGGTACCCGACGATCCGCACAGGGTGTATAGGGTTGAAAAGGTTCTGAAAAGGAAAGGTAGCGGGGCTAACAGCCAGGCATTTGTCAAATGGCGGGGGTGGGCGGAGAAATTTAACAGTTGGGTGTTGGCCAGCTCTCTGAAGGGTGTGTGAGTTTTGGATGGTCTAAAGATAAGATGGAGACAGTGCCCTTTTATATCACCCTGCCTCTAACACTTCTAAGGACATGTTCCCCAACAACCAGAATTCTAATTACGCCATGAAATTGGCTAAACCTGTGGACCTGAAAGGGGATTGGGAAGTAGCCCTAACAGAAATCCAGTACCCAAGAACATGGAATACATTTGCACCGAACGAAGCCAAATTTAACATAAAGCGTGATAAGGACACTTTGAGCATACCCGCTGGTTTTCCATACGGATACTACCCAACCGTTACAAGTGCTGTCGATGCCATCAACAAATCCATATTCAACATTGAAATCTATTGGAATATTCATATGATGCTAGATAATGTTTGAAGAAAGGTGTTTCTTAAAGCCCCAGGCCGCAATACATCGTTTAACTGCTCTGGTAAATTAAGAAGGCTTTTAGGCACAGTGCAACATGCGAGAATTCAGGCTGAACTCGACCACACGTGCCCTGATATTAACGGAGGGTTCTATACACTCTACGTGTATAGCGATATTGTAGAGGCGCAGAGGATTGGGGATAGTTATACACCACTGTTAAGATGGGTCCATGTGCAGGGCAAAAATAATACGATGGTCAATATTCAATTTAATCGCAGTTTCTAAAAAACATTTTGACGCTATCTCAATTATAATCTTTGACGACCAGCCTGCGCCGGTGGCCTTTAAATATGGGAAAGTTATTGCTAAGCTTCATTTAAGTCCGAGACGTGACAGGGACTATTAAGAAGACAGCATGGTGGTCGTGAAAACATACGGTGATCCGTCTATGTGCAGGGACTATTACAGAAATCAGGCTGGCTATGGAGGCCCAAAGTACTTTCAAGGGTCCCCCGTAATGTACGGGCCGGCTTGGGAGGTTTCGTCTGTAGTTTGTTTAGAAGAGCTATGCCAATCTTGAGAAGAGGTTATGAAATTGTAAAGCCCCATGTTAAAGCTGCGGCTACGAACATAGCCCAAGATGTGATTGGGTCTGTCACATCGGCTGTCGCAGAGAGTATGAACAAGCAGCCACAAGAAGGCGCGGGGCTGGTATACAGACCACGCACAAGTGTTTAAAGGAAACGTCGCACTTTTGAGGCGTAGGGGGCCACCGGCCCCCTATAAAAAAGGAGGAGTTCTGCAAAAGGTGCTCACAAAAGAAGAACCCCAAGATGGAAGAGAGCTTCGAAGATGAAGAGAAACGTCTCTAAAGTAAATATTTTTTAAAGCAATGCAAACTAAAGCATGGCCTTCGTACATTGTGCATTGGGCGAGTGCGCCAAATCCGAGTTAGACTTGTTTACTCTAAAATCCATGCAGACCAGCATCGAAAACAGCTTTTTCATGGAGGTATCACCTTTAGCCGCTTTGACGCCATTGGCTCCTATAGAGTTTTTTGTGTCGGGGTCCACGGATATGCATCTGGATCCCAACAACACGATGCTGCATCTTGTGTGTAAAATCGTAAAAGCGGATGGTTCCAACATAGCAGCAGACGCTAAAGTGGCGACAATCGCTTACCCCCTAGCAACCATGTTTAATCAGGTGGACATTACCCTGTGCGATCGTCTCATCACACAGAGCGATAACATGTACGCCTACAGTGCCCACCTCGAGAGCATTCTAAATTACAGTATCAACACCCTTGACACACAGCTTTCAGCGGGGCTCTTCTACAAGGACACGTACGGCCACTTTGAAGACAAGGCTCTGGACGGTGACATTCAAGGTTTTGTAAAAAGAGCAGGGTTTGCCGGAGGCAGTCGCCACTTTGATCTCCTGGGACGCATACAATCAGACCTCTTCTTCCAGGATAAACTGCTCGTCAATGGAATTGATCTTAAGATCAGGCTTACCCACAACAAGGATTCATTCTGTCTCATCAGCGGGGATGCGGAACAGTACAAACTCGACATACTGTCCGCGAGCCTGTTTGTAAAGAAAGTGAAAGTGTCCCTGAGCATCAGACTAGCTCACGCCGATGCTTTGCAACTATCAAACGCCAAGTACGCAGTGGAAAGAGTAGCTCTGAAGGTATTCAGCATCCCTGCAGGTACCCGACTAACCCAGCAGCAGAATTTATTTCTGGGGCAACTACCCAAACTTATTATCCTTGGGTTTGTGGACAATACAGCTTTTAGCAGCATCTATACCTCAGACCCCTTCAATTTTAAGCACTACAACATCAACTACACTGTGCTGGTCCATGCGGGGTCTGTGATTCCTGCAAAACCCTACACACCCAGTTTTGTAACCTCCAACTTTATCAGGGAATATCTGGGGCTGGTTTTGATAACCGGGAAGCATCTGCAGGACTGTGGGGTAGGCGTGTCAAGAGAAGGCTATGAGGCCGGATACACACTGTTCACATTCGATCTGACTCCTGACATGGAAGACGGTGATCATTATAACTTGGTCAAAAATAGAAATCTAAAAGCTGAAATACGTTTTAGTAATTCCCTGCCTGTGAATGTGAACATGGTTGTATTCTCTGTATTCAACAGCGTCATTCAGGTCTACCACGCCAGACAGATTCTGTTTGACTATCTTTAAAACATTGTGTAATGGACACTGTGCAGATACGTGAGTTCTTAAGCAGGCATAAGCACGCTAGGAAATACTTTTTAGGTGTTTACTCTATCGATGGGTTACCAGCTGAAATAGGGGCAGAAATACCCCGCACCCTTGTCTTTAACACAGATCCGCATTACAAGGACGGAACACATTGAGCGGCCATGTTTAAAGATAGTGACAAGATTGCAGTGTTTGACAGTACCGCAGAGTTCCCCGAACACAGAATATATACAAAACCCATATTCAAGTATGTGAAAAAAGCTGCAGCGAGGGTGGCGTATAACAAGATGAGGGTCCCGGATTCGTTAGCCATCACATGGGGTGAACATTGTATATATTTTATTTGTAAAATGTCAGAGGGTATGACGTTTAGAAATTTCTTAAATCTATATTCGAATGATCTTGTTAACAATGACTGTATAGTTGTGAAATATGTAAAAGAAAACACAGGTGCTATGGTCCGTCCTGTTAAAACGGAATACGCTGTATGTTAAAATTGTAAGGTCATGTAGCTGCTGTATGTTTAATGATTATTGTCAAAAATAAAGGAATTTTAAAACATGAATACAAACTGCGTATTTTTATTCTGACACATACAAAATAATTACAGTGCTTTAAAAGATGAACAAGACAGTATGAAAAGTTAAAAGCGTTTATTACAAACATTTTTGTAGGGAAAGGAATTACAGTGACAAATTTACTAAAGAACTAGAAGAAGAAAAAAATCAGACACATTTGTTGGCCGGTGTATAACTATACACACCTGTACAGGGTACAATTGTTCAAAAAGTCTGGAGAAACATTCGTTTGTAAGCCACGTGGGGGGTTTGGCCAGTGGCTTTTTTCGAGGTACTGATGTCGTAACTGGTGTGGTCCAAGCGGGGGATAGCCGAGGAATGTCTGAGGCAGGTGGCGGCGACAGGATGTGTCCCTTCAGACTTCCAAGCAGGCGCCTGTGGTCGCCATTACCACAAGCGTCGAAGGGATATTGAGTTGAGCAGAGGCTCGCAGAAACTGCTCCCAACCTCTAGGAGCATTTTGGTTTGTTCGGGGTCTGGCGTGAGACCTTTGACTAGGTCGTACATGTGTGATCCAACAATCGGCTGCCCCCTGTAGAGGAATTCCCCCCGATCATTCCTCGCTGTTAGGTCTTTAGAAGCTGCAAGCTTACTCATGAACATCTGCTCTGCCCCTCGGTACCTTTGACTTATATTTTTTAAGAGGTCGTCAACAAAGATATCTGAGGTTGGTGCGGGGCCTTGTGGCGGCTGCTGTGGTTGCTGAGGGGCTACATGGTTTGCTGGTTGTTGTTCAGAGTCTGGGGCACATAGAGATAGCTTATTTTTATTTTTCTGTATTCCACTGTTTGTAATAGCTCAAAAAATGTTTTAGGGTGCTGGTGTAAAGGTTTGCTTTGTCGTACGGATTTAGATCAGTCCGGTTCCAAATTTCTTTAATTTGAGCATCCAGCCTCAGAGTCTAATTTTTCCTTATATCCCAGGCATTGTCTGTAGATGGTCCCAAATGTTCCAACTGCTGTCTAGGCACCAAATACATCTTTAAGGCATGCTCCATCACTGCTCCGAGAGGATACTTGTAATTAGTGGTATAGCTATGGCCAACAGAGAACCTACAAATCCGCTAGACTGTTTTACCAGTTTCTTATTGGAAATGAGGGATGCCCTTTTATTACTGAGCTTCTTGATAAGGTGTTGTTTCTTCTTCAGCACCTGTAACTGGCGATTTGATATAGGGGGCATTACCTTTTAGGGTGTTTAGGGCTATTTCTGAAATGGCAGCCACTAAATCATCTGAAGCAGCGCACAGGATGGCCTTTCTGTGTTGGGGGCTGGCTGTAACCAGCAATTTTAGGAGAGCTAAATTACCCCGCAAGCGGACAGACATAGTCACCACCTTATATTATAAGATCTAGATTGTAAATGTCACTAAAGCGCCTTCAACGTGTCTTTTTATAGACTCTGGGCTTGGTCTTAGGTGTGTAAGCGACGGGGAGATCAGGGGGGAAAATATCAGCACTGAGTCTGTAGTCTTCTAAAGTATTATTTTTAAGTCAACCAGCAAGTAACTGTGGGTTTTTAGTAGCGTGTTAAAGGCCTCCATGAAAAAATGTGTGTTTCCAGGTTACATCTTTTTAGCTATGACGGATATTTGATGTTTGTCACGGGAGTTTTTAAATAAAATCAGATATGAGGCACTGAGACCTATAGAATGACTGTTCTTACCCTTGTAAAACAGGTTCTGCATGATGTAGCATATGCTTAGATTGCGATGGTGTGAATATTGAGTTACACGATTTCTCCAGCTCAAGATGATACCCTCCTTCACGCATAAGGTCGTCTACAATTACAAGGTTTACAAGGTTCGGCGGCAGCAGCTCATCATCATTGAGATTATGAGGTATACCTTCTAAAAACCTGATATGGGGGAAACTTTTGGCTAGTTTGGTATAAAGATCTTGTCAGCAAGAATAAAGCCACACAATGTTGTTGGGTGTTTGGGATAAAGCACCTGCAGCATTTTCTAAGAGCTTTTTTTATAAAGTAGCTTTTACCGCAGTTTGAGGGCCCTGCTAAAATGCAGGAGACGAGTCATAGTGTACGAGTCAGTTGCTCTAATCCGTCTTATAACCGTACGGCAGTTTTTTATAGCCCTCAGACAGGACCTTTTTATCAAAAACAACGCGTAAGGTTTTATGTAGGGGCTGAGTTGTAATTTCCCACTTCTTTTTGGATCTGACTATGCAGGGTTGATTAACAACTATGGTTTTATCGTTTTCACGGTCGTCCAATGCCGAGTATTCGTGCACCAACTACTTCAGACTGTCAAAATTGATTTTTAGGGTGTTGTTGACATTTAATGTTATACCTTTGACCTTCATACATACTTTGTTGTTGTTTGTTTTGTAAGAATAGGTCTTAGGTGCGGATGAGGTGAATTTGACTATATATTCATCCTTATCAAGTTCACTGGTCAAATTACCTAGATAATCACCAAGAGGGGGGTCTTCATCCCCGGGTTTACTCACAAAAATAACTGAGCCGGTATCATGATACAAACAACAGTCCTGGAGTTTATCCATAACCCCATAAAGCTCTAAACGAGCATGAGCAGTCGTGAAGCACGCTATGAAGATGTTTATGTTGTTACACATTGTGGGGTACTCTTTGGTGTATTTCCAGCACAAAGCCGCCAACTCGTCATTGATAAACTTGCAGCTGGACACCTCGTAACAAGGGGCAAAAAGGTACTTAAACAGCTTGTCAGGATCTGTTATGATGGTCGTATTTGACATGTTTGTACGCTGTGCGAATTTTCCCCATAAGGAGTTCAGACATTTTGGCTAACTGTTGTCTGGCAGGGTTGACCTCTATCAGATGGGGTCGTAAGCATATGCCCTCATGAGCGTAGTAGTCATCGATGTATTTTTGCTTTGCATCCTGGCTAGTACACCATTCAGGATATCCTGAGGCCTCCTGTTTGTCTCTGAGAAACAAATTAATATACGGAGAAAAGAGGTGTGTAGTGGTCCTCTTAAAATGCCACACTTCGTGTACTCTGCCGAGCCTGTAGCCTTTCTCTAAGGCCGCCTGGACCTCTATGCTACACCATGTCCCTGTGAGCATCCTTTGTTCTTAAGTGTGCCTACACACACTACCCTCTTTACTCACTGCACATGTTCGACAGAGGGGAAACATTAGCTTACTGTCGACTCTGTATGGTAGCACCGGAAAGTAAAGGTGCCTTGGAGGGTAGATTTGGCATTAACTAACCCAAAGTATTCGGATATGGGTTTAAAATCTCTATATATGATGGTAGGCTGCCCTAAGGGGTATACGGTCATCTTGTTCACAAACGGGTACAAACTAGTGAAATCGTAGTAGTGTATTTTCTCACTCTCACCAGCGGCCCTATACAGCTGTATAGCGTTTGTACGTCCCCCAAATAAGGCATCACGGGGCTCCAGAGGCTCTGGTAAATCACACCTCATAAGGAAAGAGCAGAGTTCCATATCGGATGTTAGCATATCTAACCACTCATGCTCACAAAGGGACCTCATAGCAAAGCCACATTTTTCAACATACTGTGCCTTCAACAGAGTACGTCTGTGTAAGTGCTCAAATTTGGTACCCATCAGTCTGTGGTAAAAGCAGCCATTGTATTCAAAGGCCGTTGGCACACCCTTAATTACAGCGTACCCATCCAGGTAATAAGGTCCCAGGCGGTATTCACCACCCTAAAAGGCGTGTTGAACATATACACCCTAAATGGCGTGTTGAACATGTACAGGAGCCATTGGATAGAGGGGGTTGGATGACGTTTCCGTTTACCATTATAGAGGTCTGGCGGGACTAGAGCGATACTTTTAGGTCTTAAAGACATGTGTTTGTAGATGGACATACACATGGAAGCCAAAGTGATGTTTTGAAAAGGATCTATGTAGTCAATGGTTTTTGTCATTTGAGGGGTCTTGGGCTTCAAAACCCTTACTTTCTTAGTCATAGACACCACCACATCTCTGAAGAGGTTGCAGGCTTTTCGCAGGATCATAACATCAGCCTGACAATAAGCTTTCAACTCTGTTTGAAAATGAAACTCCTTTTCACGGTTTTCAGCGTACCATTGTAGAAAGCTCTCTTTCTCAGCAGGCATCATATACTTAGCACCATAGCTGTTGGGAGGCGGCATGGGCCCCACATAGTTCTGGTTCGCCCTGGTGTTAAAAAAGTGTGGAAAATAACCTTTGCATCCTGGAAAACCAAAGACTTTTGGCAGCTTTCTCAATTTCATGGGTAGGAAATTCAGGGTGTCTATGAACCTTATTTGTAATGGGCCAGCTGTTAACAACATCAGTTTGGAACCCTGGGTGATGAGTTCTACTGGCATCTTTTCACAAATCATATTTTGTAAAATAAAGAATGAGTCATATGCTTTTGAGTTATGGGCCAGCATGGTATACCCTTTGAATTTGGTTTGAATGAAAGTGTTAAGGAAATCACCAATGCATGTTCGCCCTTCAAACTCCCAGCTGTCATCTGAAGTTAGATGGAGTGCGTAAATATAGTTAGGTTGGTGTACCCCCGTCTCCTGTGTACACTCTATATTGAACACAATGTAGTCTTCGGTTTTGGTCTTGGGCCTCCCTTTAACCATGTAGCACCTGTGTGCTGTTCCAGCCCTAAAAGGAGTATGACACCTTGGGCATTTCATGCCTTTGCATTTATGATCTGATTCCAAATACCTGCCACACTCACAGCAGTCTATTTTAGGGCTGCATATAACATCACTGTTGTGTATGCTCAAGCATTCTTTCGAGAGACAAAACAGATTATAGGTGTGACACCTCACCTTCAGGGTAGTGTCTACGACGCACCCTTCCCTTTGACACATCTCGCAGTGCATTTCACACTGATGATTTGCCTTAGTGTTGTAGATGTGATCACAGTGGGTGCACACGTACTTGGCTCCTAGAAAACTTTTAAGGTTCAAGATCCTGCAAAAGTGATTTTCATGGTGGAGGACATATACTGTCTTGTTTTTCACACGTTCCCTGGTTGTAAAGTACTTCCAAGAGCTGTTGTGATAAAGAACTTTCACCATAATGGCGAAATAGTTCTCAAAACGACCTATGTCGCCAAAGCCGACCATGGGGTCTGGAGGTATTTCAAGCACCTCATGGGCTTCAGCCGCTCTAGACATGATGACCGCATCGGGGGTGCTGCGAGCTGTCAGCAAACCCACGATGCTGGCTGCCAGACAGGTGTTAGTCGCTCCGCTGTTAAAGTTGAGCAGCCAACGTTGTTTATTACCAATGATTTTGCTGTACAGTACACTCTTTAAAGGCCGGGAAACACCCCCCTCACGGCCCCGTACAATGAGGGCTATGACTCTGAAAGTGCCATAGGCGACTAGTTCAACCTTACTCTGTAAAAGCCTTGAGAGGTTTTCTAGAAATTCCACAGCGTCAAACACATCGCAGGACCTTCGTGTGGTGAACAAGGGGCTGTCAAGGCCCTACACCTGGAAGCGTAGTTGGAAGAAATCATTAGGACCCACATTGTGTAACAACCTTTCTATACGTATTTGCACTGCCTGATGTATGGCTAAAACCGCATGATCAGAGGACCTTATGTGGTGTAGGTTAACAAACCTAAATTCCTCGTAGTGTTCTGTAGCGTTAAATCTCTCTACAGTACGATTGTAACTTCGAACGCTCTCTAAAAACACTGGCTCTGAATCCTCAGCTTGAGGAATTGGGCTTGTTGTGGAACTCGATGCTGCATCATTTTGGGGGTTCAGACTTAGCACGGACTCTGGTGTATTTTTAACCCGCTGTGCAGCGCTTATTCTGGCTTTCTTTAGTTTACTTATTAGAAGCCGGCGCTGCTTAGCGCTATTAATCCACTTTTGCTTTTTACTGGACCACCCTTTTTTAGGTAACAGCCCCCAGCCTATTTGAACAGTCTGGTTTGTACTTGTGAGCGCTGTACTCATAGAGACCTCTGCTACAGACCCTAAATTTGCCCCTTCTGTGTGTTCCTGGTGTTGGCGTATTGCAGCTCTACCCTTTGAGTGTTTCAAACGACCAACCCTCAGGATGTTCTCTCCTGAACTTATGTAGTGCCGGCTATTGGGTATTAATTTATATGTTTCAGGCATGAGTCGTGATACTGCAAGACCTTGTTTGAGGGGCTCGATGTACTTTTTACGCTTGAGGCAACGTAAGAAGCGTAGGGACTTTGTCAGTATAGTGCAGACCTTAGTGTTATATTTTGATGTATGTGTAATTTTATTAATACCTGTAGAATAGGGGGTCTTTAGGGGACACCTTGGACCTAGTCACGCCTGTATAACCACTATGTCTGTCGCTGCTGATTGACATGTCTGTAGAATCATACTTTTACACAGCTCAACCCTTTGCAGTGTCTTCCGCTGTGCCTCCGTCATGACCCTGTCACCACTTCCCACCTTCCCCAGTTTTAAGTTGGGACGTTCACCTGTCGTTTTAGTTTTCTGACCGCCAACTGTATATCTTTGACTTGAGCCCCTAGTATCTCTTTTGGGTCTACAGAATCATATTGTGGGGGGTTAGGGATGAACACAGGGCTGGGTTGTATATTTCCCTGAAGTACCCCAGGGGCCATTCTCAGACGGTGCTCCACAATGCCATTCTGTAATGTGGGGGCTCTCGGGCTCAAAAAAATAGGGTCCCAATGCGAAAAGCCTGGGGCTCCTGTGGGTGGTTCCTAACTAGATCTGACATCCAAACTTTTATTTGGACAGCTGCTCCATCCTATACTGCTGTCGGGGTATGTTGAGGTTGGTGATGTGGGGTTTACACTGGACGCGGGGCTGGTTGGGTTGTACGCTCCCGGTGGGGTGATAGGAGACATAGGGTATGGGGAGTTTAAATGCTGGTCAAAATACTCAAGGGCCTCAGAAGTGAAGGAATCATTGGAGTTACGGTCAGGTGTGTGTCTAACCGGCGTCTACAAACCCCTATTGTCCACATTAGAAGGCCCTCTGTGCACGGCTTCTGGGGGTCTATCAATACTGTTCACCAACCCTGCCAAGGCCTTGAGAGACCCAATGCAGTAGGTATAAGGTGTTTCTAAGGGTTGAACATTTACAATCGGGGAGTCCCTAAGCCTGTTAGGAATGATTATAGATAGCTTTGGGGGTTGCCCTAGGGGGAGCACCTCTTCATGGGCCATCACCTTATTTGAAACTATAGCGTCCTTCAGGGTGTGGGAAGGGGTCTGTGGTGTAATGGCCTTGTTTAAGGTACCTTCTACTGTTTCTGCTTGTAACTCAGGGATCCCTTGCTTCTTCTTAAGCTTTTTCTTGAGAGGCGATTCACTTTTGGGGTTTGGAGTTGCACCCGATCTTCTGCAACAGACGTCGTAGCCATTGGCCCTTTAGAGATCAGGGGGGTAATGGGTTCATTCAACGGTGTAACAACCTTTTTTAATGAGCGATCTAAAGGCACAGTTTGGGGCTCTCGGACCACCTGCTTTTTCTTCTTGAGGTTTAAAGGAGTTTTTTGGGACTCTGGGACCCCCTGCTTCTTCTTCTTGAGATTTGAAGGAGCTGTTTGGGACTCAGGGACCACCCGCTTCTTCTTAAGGTTTAAAGGAATGGATTGGGGCTCTGGGACCACCTGCTTCTTCTTAAGGGATGGTTTTTTTGAGAAGAGATTCACTTTTGAGGTCTGGAGAGGGTTCAGATTTGCGGCACCGCTTTTACACAAAACCTGCATTGCGGTGTCTGAGGCTGTAAGCACTTCTTCTCTGGAGTCTCCCACCCTGTGCAGAATAGGCATTCCTGTAGGAGTGTTCAACATGATGGAGGTTGGCTTGACTTGACATTTCATGTCTGTGGTGGGTCTCTGCTGGATATGTGCATAGTAAGAGCATAGTTTGTCTTGGCGTACACACCTACTTGCATGGATCTTCTCCAGTGAGCTTTTGAGATGCTTCTAGAATGTAACATAAAAATATATATATATTAGAAAAAAAATAAGGAACCTGAGCAAACTGCTTACACTAACCACAGACACCCTACGGGCCTATAACTTCTACACAACCTTTTATACACCCACTACTACATGTTGGCAGACCTTTCTGTTTGAGAGAATAAAACCTGAGAGTTCTTTTTGACACTCTTTTGTAAAAAAACACACCTGTTAGAGGTCTTTTCCCAGCTCCTTTCTTCGTCACAGGTCCCTCTTTAGATGCTGAAGCCTTCCATTTTAGTGGCCCTTTTTTTGCTCGCTGAGCTGACTCTTTCACATCCCCATCGACATTGCATGACTCCATGGGACCTGTATAGAAAGAAGAAAAGTCACATTTTACAGTATAAACCAAGTCTTAGCAGTCCCTTCTGAAGAGCCCTCCTACAGTTCACCGCTGTGGTTTTTGGACTAGCACAGCGTAAGTCTTAAACAGTTTTTAGAGCCTGGGCCTTTTTTATTTACCTGTAAGAGCTGGCTTGTTTTGCATGTTGTGTGCCGCGTCATGACCCCCCAGGAACTGTTGTAGAGTGTCAACAGCTAGTGGTACTTCGGCGTCATAACCTGTGAAATCATAGATACACTGGAATACAATTAGAAAAGCAGAGTTTCTGAGAAACCATTGTACAAAAACTACTCAGAACTATAGAACTCTAAATGCCTATACCTTGCTGAAAGGTAAGCAGGTCTTCGTCGCTGATAGTTATTTCCTGGCGGTCCTGTGGGGAGTAGATCAAGCATGTCTGTTTTAAAACTAGCTCTAATAAACATAGCAGTACCACTTGTTACGTTCACCTTAGAAAACGCAAATACATATTACATAGAGACAATCATCCATACATATGGCATGTATAAATCAGAGAATAGGAAATGTTACATAGGCCATAGGCCTGTAAGATGTAGGAACAACATGTCAGGCCTACTTGTACACAACCTGGTTAAAATTTGGAGAAGCATAAAGACACAACTGAAAACGGGACCACTTCGTTGCTGTTACTTTTTAATAATAAATTTTGATTTCTACCCACATGACCCATCCCATGTACAACAGTAATCTAGGCTTTAATCTATACAGTGGATTGTGCATTTTGTTCTTTACCTACATTTAATAACCACCTCTCTATGTCATTGCTTTTAACTTATAAACTGCATGTAACAAGCTGATGTCTAAAATCCAGTAACCTATCCCCCTACCAACTTTACACTAAATGCACTTTTGGGGCTGTATGGTACACATTCTTTGCAGCATGCATTCATAAATCTCTGTTGTATTTGAGGCTCCGTCAAAGCAGTCACTAGAGAAAAACACATATCTCACTCCAGAAAGAGCATTAATCACATGCGTTATCTGGGCATTTCATTTATTTATTCATTTATTTATTTATTTATTTCTATCTTTCCTTTTTACTTGGTGGGGGATGTAAATTGCTGTTTGCAATGTACGTAGTACCCGGTGCTTTCAAAATAAATAAAGGAAAAAATCTTAATTCTCAAGCAGTACCAACAATCACTGCCTTTGATGTAATTTCAAAACAACTCTGTATACTTCTTTCACGGTCTCATCATTTCAGAACTGCAGCATTTTAAATATGCTATACAACCGACACCATATTCATTGCTTATTTATCTTATGCAACTAACATTCATTGACATAGCCACCAGCCCTGGTTTGTTGTAGGTGTAATGTTACTTATTGTGTTATATATCAGGGTGAATGGTCAGAAGCAGCAAAATACCAGTCGGGCAGCACACTATGCTAAATCTTAAAAATGTATGCTTACATCCACAGGGACTGCCTTTAGCAGCGTCCCTGGGGCTGTATAGTCGGCAACCGCAGCCATAGAGGAATCCCTTTTGAGAGCTCCCCAGCGCTCTGCCAAGAATCGCTGCTTCACTATGGGGCTCGCTGGAGGCCTTTCACCGCGCTGCGAAGGCCGGTCCTGGCACCTCCGTGATGTCATCGTTGGTGGACACCCCTGACATCATGGAGGGGGCGGGACAGGCCTTCGCAATGCTGCATAAGGCTTCCCTGCAGCTATGACACCTCCATCATGACCCACGCAGGGTCCAAGGAAGAGCCGCCATCCGCCCCTTCCCCCAGAGCAGCGCCCTCGGTAAGCTGGCTCTGTGGATTTATTTATTATTTAATACTTATGGGGGACTCGAGTCAAAATGTCGCACATAGCCCCAGAGCCCCTCCCGGAACACCAAGGGCTCTGTGGCGGTGCCAGACAGTTTGGGCCTCTGGCCCACAATGCAACCTGCCACATGCCGCCCAGAGCCCCGCCCGGAACATCGCGGGCTCTGGGGGCCTAATTAAATTCAAATGGGGACTGCTATCCCCACACAGACCATGCCGCACATAGCCCCAGAGCCCTCCCGGACCTCAGAGGGCTCTGAGGTGGCCTCAGCTGGCCCCCACCGGACTCGCCAGCACATGCCCCCCAGAGCGCCGCACGGAACACCGCGGCCTCTGGGGGTTTAACTAAAAACCTCGGGGACACATCCCCCCACACTAGATCTGCCCTCACAAGCCCCACAGAGCACTGACCGGACCTCAGCGTGCTCTGGGGGTTACACCAGAAGTTTTTGGGCCCCACTATTGCCCTTCCACCATTTGGACCACAAACCAGGGCACAGACCTAGAGTGGACTTGTGACAGCTTTGGGCCTATAAGCCTACAAACAACAGTACCAGAGAGCAGCCACAACCTGCGACAGAGACTGCTCACCACCAACAGAGTCAGTGGGTGAGTACTTAAACAGTGTTTTTATTGCTAATTTGTTTGGGATTTTTTTCTGTCTCTGGGTCCCTTAAAGCATCATTGAACCCTGTAAAAATGTTTCTAGGCGCTGTACAACTCTTAAGGTTACAACCCTGTGTCACCCAAACCTCTAACATTATTCACATTTAAGTGCAAGCCCTCACTGCTCCACACATTATTTAAAATGTTGGGACTGGTACCCTGGTCACCCCTCATAGCATATCTCCGTATTCACATTGAATACAGGCCCCCCTTGTGCTAAGTGCCATTTAAAACCTTAAAACTACAACCACATTTCACCTCGAAGCCTCTAACATTATTCACATTAAGCAGCATACCACAGCGTCTTAAAATTAATTAAAACATCAAGGATACAATCCTACATAACGCTAAGCACCTTTTAAAACTACAGCATTGTTCACATTAAATGCATTCCCCCAATACTTTAAATAAGCCCTTAAATCCTTCAGACTGCAGCAATGTGCCACCCCTATTTATTTACCTCCAGTAGAGTACAGCATGCAGCATCATTCTGTGCCATGTTGTTCTGCGACATTCTTCTCTTTGAGTTCCTGTGGTAGTCCTGTTCAGCAAACACTCCAAACACGTAGTTCCAAATGGGTTTTTGAATGTCTGTTTGTGCTTGAGCCCTAAAGTATGCTTTTTATACGTGGCATGGCATGCTAATTAGAAGCCTCTCACACTTTATGAAGGGGAGGGCTTAGAACCAGGTATTGGGGGTCTTTGGAGAGACCCTTTTCTGCGTGTTGCATTATTTGTTAGGTGTCACCTTATCATTTGACAGCTGTTAATCAAGCCTGAGCCCTGTTGTGAGGATCTTGGCCCAGGAAATGTATTTGTAGGTCTTGCTGGGTCAACACAGCCCTGGCTGCTGAGGCTGACAGCTTTATATCACACCATGTGCTATACTACTTGAGACTCTCCTAGGAAGTTTGGGACCAGCCTGAAGTTTAGTTTTTCATTTCTCAGCCTTGCTCTGCTCACAACTGTAGTGACTTAATCATTTGACATCTGCTATGGGAAGCTAGAAGCAGCTTCTTTGTTTGAAGTTTTTGACTTCGCAGCATCGGCCTGTGTGTTGGGGGTGCCTGATTTAGAACATGCCTCGTGTTATCCTGTTTCAAATTCTCCTGGGGAAGTTTGGGCCCATCCCGTGTTTTTTTTTTTTTTACGGAGTTTTATATAGCGCGAACTTGACCCGAAGGTATCGGGTATCAGAGCGCTTAACATAGCACCAGTTGCATTCATTTTTTGTTAGGCACGGGGAGATTAAGTGTTTCTGCCCAGAATCACAGGATGTTCAGCGTCATTGCTGAGACTCAAACCCAGTTCCCCAGATTCCAGGTCGACCGCCTTAGCCGTTAGGCCAACTCCTCTCCTCATCTCTCATCCTCTTCTCAACCCTGCTCTGCTTACAGACCCTGACACTTTATCAATTTGACATCTACATGCCAGAGCCCTGCCTGGAAAGCTGTCCTTTGTCCTAGGTGTTTTCACTTCACGTCTTGCGATCCTTACAATGGTTTCCCACTTTAACATTTTAACAGCTGCAACCCCTTTTGAGGCCTGTTGTGGATAGTTTGATGCCAGCACCTTTGTCAGGGAGGCATTTCAAATTCGCCTAGCTGCTTCTAAAGAAAGACACTTCTTTTTTTTTAAAAACCACCTCTGCGCAGCAAACCCCGGTGTTAGGCAGCCACGAAGTCATGGGGGTTGGGGACTTGGGATGTCTGATTATTCACAGCTCCTCTTGTTGAGGCCCCATCTGTCACCGCTCTGCAGGCACAGTTTTAAACATGTCCAGGCATTTCCCTCTTAGGCGAAGACACTTTTGCGCACACACACACAGTTAGGGATACATTTTTTTACATAACCCTAAATGCACTGTTAACACCCTAAGACAGGTATCAACACGTGCTCACACTCTGTCACAGCCCATGTGACACACCCCCAAACCAACCCAGTTCCTGGGAGGGCTGTCACACATACACATACATCATTTCTGCACCATTTCTAGGGCGTGGGACCTGTCACTTTTAGTTTGATGAGTAAAGGTATCCTGGTTTACTACTAAAGTTGCTGCACTCCCTTGCAACAAAGGGCGGAAAATGCATCATATCTACTAACATATGGTTTATCTTTTCTCTCACTGTGAACTGGTGCACTTTTGGCAGCCATGTGCCATGCATACACCCTTGCTCCATAGCTCACAGGTGTGCGCAATCTCCAAAGCATAGGTTTTGGACTGGACAGGGTAAATTCCATACATAAACTATTCGTTAGGGCTTTTCCCAATTTGTATATATGCTGTACAGTGAGAAATGAAAGAAAAATCCTCGTTACATCTGCCTTGAGGAGTCATAACATTTTGGCACAAAGTCTTGTCTACCAATGTTGCTAGATATGGACTTGCAACAAAATCTGTGGGTGGTTGCATGGGAATGTGTTGTGATCTTATGTGTATGCATGACTTTATCCTTATGTACACATGTTTCTTTAAGTGCACCTGCAGGCCTGGAGTTTAGAACCCTGTCTCCAGGGAGATGGTTCTAAGATATTCAGTTGGACTGTGGCTGACAAGCTGGCTGTGCGTTGGTGGTGCTAGAAGACCAATAAAGGAAAAAAGCTAAACCCCTTGTTGCAGTCATCTTTTAACATGGGTGACGAGCTGAGGCTGGATTGGGGACCAGCTGGCTGCACCACCAACTGCCCTGGAGATATCCATGGATAAATATACATTACATTTTACACGGAGGACTTCTTGAAACACTGAGGATTTCACTGAGGATTTCATCAAACAATCTACTAAGCGATTTTTATGACACTGCCCTGACTACACTTTGTGAGTGACTGAAGGGTAAGAAATTTTGGGCTTACCACTATTCACTGCTTGCTTGAGTGCTTTCCGTTACTTCTCGCGAGTGCTTGAGCCGTGGAGCTCCAGTGATGTGTGCGGCTCAGTATTGTTACGTGCGGTCCACTTAGAGTAAGGGGAACTCCAACGACGTGCACAGGAAGTTTTCCTACTTCTGGCGTGCTTGCTGAGCGTCAGCATCATCACACACGACGCGTATGTCATTACATCACACGCAGGGGCGCCATCTTGGTTTTTTTTGTTTTTCTCTTCTGCGTTTCCGATAGCATTGGAAACCGGGGCAACCAATACATCAGCACCTGTGGTGACCGACGCTACTAATCCTTGACTATTCCTCGGATTTCAAGCACGTGTATGGCCAGGAAGTCACAATTTATCCTACCATATTACGGGTGATATTTCTTCATGTTTAAATGCTACTCTTAAGCTGAACTACGCTAAACAGAGACTTGCTACATGGCATTTGAAGTCAATGAAACCTCACTGTGGTACTCTGTACAAGTTCTAGATCCCTTCAGTAAAGGGGAATTTTCTCCGTAGTTTCAAAAGTGTTGCTTCATTTTTAACCGCTTCAATAACTCTGAGAGCATAAGCGCCCAGTTCAACACAAATGTTCCCGAACCAGCCAAGAGAATCGCAATGTTTAAGTGCACCACTATTGGCATGGAAAGCTATGTCAGTGGCCAGAGTTAGCAAATTGTGTACTAGCTGTTTTGGCATTGCTCATCTCCAGTACCAATGTTGAGAGAGCCTTTTCACAGAAAAAAGTTTACATGGGAAAGAAAAAGTGAGCGCACATGACCAAAGTCTCACTGAAGAAGTATTGTATGGTGTACTACAATAAGTTTGATTTGCAAAAATGTATTTGGATCTCATATACACTGTCTATATACCATTGACTATCAGTGCAGAAAGCAAGCAATAATAAAAGCAAAATGTCCCATAAACACCGGAAAAACACTGTGGGGCATATTTACATTCCCTGGCGCATCCCTGCAAATCAGCAGGGATGCGCCAGGGAAGATGCGTCACGCAAAGTTGCCCTTGCGCCACCGCCGATGCGCCGCATTTACAATGCGGCGCGCCGTGGCGCACGGATGGGCAGATGCATGTCGCATCCCCGACGGAAATGCGGCACATTGCTGGAATCGCGTCGCAAGCGCGACGCGGCTCCAGCAAGGCTCGGGGGTGCCCTATCCCTAACATGCTGCGTCAATCCTTACGCCTGCTTCAAGCAGGCGCAGGGTTTGACGCAGCATGGAGCGTAAAGTGACTCAGTGAAATCTTGTAGATTTCACTGCGTCACTTTTACGAGAGCGTACCTGCGAGGAACGCCCACCCAGCGCCGGAACGCCCACATGAAACCTGGACGCAGGGTTTCATGTGGCGCAGGAGTTTACAATGTGACGCATCTCCCTAGATGCGTCACGTTGTAAATATTGTGCAACGTGGCGCATGTTTTGCATCGCCGCTGCGTCACGCAACGGCGGCGCAAAAGTGGCGCAAGGGGCTCGTAAATCTGCCCCTCTGTCTGTTGTTTTTAATGGCACGAAAATGTGTAACCACTGTTTTTTTTAAGATATTGAAATCACTTGAAAACACTGAAAAAACCCCACCAGAATTTACCAAAAATAGAAACTGAAAACAGGAAAGCCTAACTATATTTTACTGTTTAAATTACTACGCTTATCCTGAACTATATTACACTGAGACTTGCCTACTACAGTAATACTGAAACTTATTTAACACAGCCACTGTGTGCATTTTACTGGATTTATACCCTCAATTCCCCACCTGTTGAGTTTGTGCGTGTGACATCTCTTACAATGACGGCAACCAACATGTCACAGCCCCTGGCTTTCCTCTCTGAAAAGGGTGAACAAGCACTGCCCTAGAAACAGTAGAAAAAGATGTTTGATTCGTACATTGTGGCAATTGGTGGAGAGAAATTCTCAGCGCACAGGAAGCAAGCCATTCTTTTGCATAATCTGGGTATTGAAGGGCGCAACATATACAAAAGCATAGATGAAATACCCACTATTGAGGGTGCTGGGGAACCAGCAGATTCATTTGAAATGTCTCTCCAAATGCTTGAACGATACTTTGGTCCTCGCATCAACTTAGTTATGGAGAGACATAACCCAACGAAAGAGTAGGTAATCACATTGCTTCTTTAAAGGTGCTGGCTCGCACTTGTGAATTTGGTGAACTCACGGACTCCCTAATCCGTGATCAATTGGTAAAGTGCACTAATTGTAATAGAGTGCAAGAGAAACTCTTGGCTAAGAACCTGTCTCTTAAAGAAGCCATTGCCATTGTCGAGGGGCTTGAGAATGCATAGGGCTGGGTGAAGGAGATGAGGAGTCATACTCTCACTTCCAATTCCAAGACAAATGTTGAGAAGAAACCAGCGCAAACTAGTATACATGAACTCGTAGACAGAGAGAAGCAGATCGAACCGGACAGTGTTTACAAGATTGCAGTGAAACCCAAACTCAAAACTCTGGTTAAACCTAAGTGTTATAGATGTGGAAGCTTCACTCATATGGCTAACAGCCCCAATTGTAATGCAAGACATTTGACTTGTCATAAGTGTGGTGTCAAAGGGCACTACGCAAAAGTGTGTAGATCTTCAAAAGAAGTGCAGGTTGTTGAGAATGTGAATGTGATCACTGAAGGTTCATGCACTATAGTACTTAATGTGAAGGATGGAGATGGTGATGTGGATGTGGGTATTGTGATCATGCCCAAACGTACTGTGGAAATTGATTGTCAACAATTCGTGGTGCTGGCGAATTCAGGTTTGCCAGTCACCATGATTGGTAACAAGTTATGGGAGAGTAAATTTCCTGAGGAGGTGCTGCTTCCTCCGAATATCAATCCTGTCTGTTATAGTGACTCAAGTATTGATGTGCTTGGCTATGTGGTAAGAAAAATTGTGTTCAAAGGCAGAGAAACTACAGGCAAAGTGTATATAGTCAAAAGAGGAGATAGCTTATTAGGTTGGAGGCACCAAAGAGATGTGGGTTTCATACTCAATCCCAATGTCAAGGACCAGGTGATGCTGGCTGAGTGTGGGAATGGGCAAACATTTTTTGACGAATTACCAGACGTTTTCAAAGATGAGTTGGGTCTTCTGAAAGGGTTCGAACATTGTATTGTTTTGAAGGGGAATGTCAAGCCCAGTGTGCATAAAGTATGTAAGTTCTCACTGATGCTTGAACCACTCAAGGAGGAGTTGGATAGATTACTTAAAGCTCAAATAATTGAGGAGATTGAAGCCTTGGAGTGGTTGGCGCCAGTTGTTTTAGCACCTAAAGATGGAGGCAAATCCATTAGGATGTGTGTGGACTTGAGAAGCCTCAACAGGTGTATCTGGGTGGATCGCCAACCACTCCCCAACATCTCTGAGTCCCTCACCATGCTGAAGGGAGCAGAGTATTTCTCTGTTCTTGATCTCTCTTCAGAGTATCACCCAGTTTTGCTTCATCGTGATTCCAGGCATATAGCCTCCTTCGTGACACCTTTGGGGCTTATCGATTTGTCAGAATGCCATTTGGATTAGCCTCTGCGGCTGCCTGCTTCCAAATAATCATGAAACAGGTGCTTGGGAATGTACCCAATATTTTGTTCTTTCAGGATGACAATCTTGTGTACGGTAAGAATGTAAGTGAGCATGACATGACATTGAGGAAGGTGTTTAGGAGGTTAAATGAGAAGGGTTTGACAGTTAAAAAGCAAAAGTGCAAATTTGGAGTAACCTCTGTGACTTATTTGGGTCATGTTATATCAGGTGAGGGTATTTATCCCAAATTAGAGTTAGCAGAGAGCATTGCAGCGCCTCGGTAACAGTTGACAGAGAGCAAGTAAGGTCCTTTTTGGGACTCGCCGAATTCTATTCTAAATATGTCAAAGGTTTCGCTAGCGTTGTAGAACCCATTGGAGCTTTACTTAAGAAGGGGGTTTACTTTGCATGGACGGATGAATGTCAATCAGCCTTTCACACCATTCAAATGGCCATCAGCAAGATGCCTACTCTAGGTCATTTTGACACCACGAGAAAAACAATCCTAACCACGGATGCAAGTTTGAAAGGGTTAGGAGCAGTCCTCTCTCAAGTTGAAGAAGGAGAGGAGCAGGTGGTGGCGTTTGCATCCCGAGCTCTCAAAAAGTGTGAAGAACATTACTCATGCATTGAAAGAGAAGCTTTAGCCATAGCATGGGAGGTGAAGCACTTCAAATTTTACTTATGAGTAATTCCCTTTCTAGTAAGAACAGACCACAAACCATTAGTCCAGATATTTTCGTGTGGTCAAAGTGAAAGAGCAACTGCAAGACTCAAAAGTTGGAGCGAAGGATTAGAAGAATTCAATTTCCAAGTCCATTATCTACCAGGTCTAGTAAACAAGGCTGCGGACTGTTTATCATGCCTGCCATTCAAGTGTGTGGAAGAACTTGAGGATGGGAGTGTTTCTGAGTGTGTGAGTTGGTTAATGGAATACTCCATTTCTAAAGAAGAGTGGTTGAAAAGCATGATGGAGAATGCATGGCTCTCATTTTAAAGGATTATGTGGTGGGGGGTTGGCCTGCTCACAATGAACTCAAGCCTGAACTTAAACTTTTTTGGTCTGTAAAGGATGAGCTTACCATTTACCAAGACACTCTGATGAGAGGGGAAAGGGTTGTTCCTCCGAAGAACATGAGGCAAGTGGTGATTAACCTTGGCCATGAGTGACACCTGGGCAGGAGTCTAACTAAGGCCCGTGTCAGGGAAAGATACTGGTAGCCAGATATGGATCACCCAGTAGAGCAAGTTGTGAAGGGGTGTTATTTGTGTGCTTCCAATGATAAGTCACATAGTGTGAATAAGGCCTCCTTGTCTCCGGTGTCAGTACCTGAAAAGTCTTGGACAAAGTTGGGCCTAGATATCATTGGTCCTTTTGAGTTGCTACCATCAGCTGAGCATTATGTGCTGCTGTTGGTGGATTATACGTCTAAGTGGGTGTCTACCAGGTGTGTAAGTGTGGTTTACATCAGGGTGGTGGTTGAGTTTTTGAAGGATGAATTTGCGAGTGAGGGTGTTCCTGAATATCTAGTCACTGATAATGGGGTGCAGTTTACCTCGCAGGAAATTAGTGATTCCCTCAAACAGTTTGGCATAATACACCAGAGAACTGTTTTATATTCACTGCAAGCGAATGGCCTTGCTGAGCGCATGAACAGGTTGGTGAAGGCCTGTGTGCAGACAGCAATTGAGTCAAGATTGCCTCTTAAAGGGATACTGAGGGACATGTGGTGGGCACATCGCACTACACCTAATTGCGTGTCTCAAAAGCTGCCATTTGAATTTTTGAGGTGTAGAACTGCCACCTCCAAATTAAATCCGGTGTGGTTGCCTGCCTGTGAAACGCCAAAGCTGAGTGACGGGGAGATCCGTGAGAGGGTGACTGACTACCAGAGGAAGTATAAACTGAGATATGATTTGAAGAATTCTGTGAAGGAAAAGAAGTGGTGTGTTGGTGACATTGTGTTGGTGAGGAAACCGAGATGGGAAAGAAAAGATGTGACTGAATTTATGGGTCCTTTCATCATCACACACATCAGGAAAAATGTTGTGATGGTTCACACTGGATGCAAGTGGAGCAGGTCCAGATTGGTGAGGCATTCTGGGGGTGCTCCGGGGGAGTCTGGTGCTTCCGGTGGAGGTGCTGGGAAGAATGTGGTTGGTGACTGGAGACCCAAGGTCCTTCCAAAGAGGCACAGGAGGATTTGCCTCGCTTTAGTGATTTTGTCATTAAATGAGTGGCTTTCTATTCCATTTGTTCCATGGTTATTGAACTTTATGTTTGGCACTGAGGTTGATGCTAGGCACTGTTCCTTTTAGTTATTTTTTTCTGTTCTAATTTGGTTTTTTTTCTTTTCTATTTTTCTTTCTTTTGTAATGGGGATGTGTTGTGATCTTATGTGTATTCATGCCTTTATCCTTATGTACACATGCTCCTTTAAGTGCACCTGCATGCCTAGAGTTCAGAACCCTGTCTCCAGGGAGATGGTTCCAAGATATTCAGTTGGACTGTGGCTGACAAGCTGGCTGTGCGTTGGTGGTACCAGAAGACCAATAAAGGAGAAAAGCTAAACCCCTTGTTGGAGTCATCTTTTAACAGAATGCCCATGAACCACCCATGGATTGCCCCCTCAATGTAAAATAACGTAAAGCAGCGAACAGCTTAATTTTGTGTTACATCCGGATACTATCCAACGCAAATACGGATTTGTGTTGGATAATAAATCCCACCTTAATACTTGCACCAAGTTTGCATCTCAAAAGGGATGCAAACATGGTGAAAAGTGTTATTAAACCTGGGCCAGAATATCAGTAAGTATGACTGAATATTAGTGAGGTTAAGAGTGAATGCAAGTGACTGAGGGAGAATAAATAAGAATGTTAAGAGGTTGTAAGAGTGTGCTGGCCTCTAATTTACAACCCCTTCGACATCTGCAACATCTTAAAAGGTTATTGACCACTCTTGTCATTATGTATTCATTTTCACAATGGAAAGTGTCCATTAGGGGTGGCTTCCACATTGCAAATGTTAGCTATGAGCATAGGGGGGACAGTATCTCTGCAAATCCCCAGTCTCCCTTTTGCAATGATCTGTAGTCAAAACAAAGTTACATCATCTATGTTTAAATTGCATCTCTAAAACATTTTGGGGCATATTTACAAGCCCCTTGTGCCACTTTTGCTCCGCCGTTGCGTCACGCATGTGACGCAGCGGCGACGCAAACCATGCGCCGCGTTGCGCTATATTTACAACGTGACGCATCTAGGGAGATGCGTCGTGTAGTAAACCCCCTGCGCCACATGAAACCTGCGTCAGGTTTCGTGGGCGCTACCGGCGCAGGGTGGCGTTCCGGCGCAGGAACGCCTCGGAAAGAATGACGTAGTGAAATCTACAAGATTTCACGCGAGTCACTTTTCCGAGCAGCCGATGCGTCAAATCCTTTACGCCTGCTTCAAGCAGGCGTAAGGATTGACGCACCATGTGTAGGGATAGGGAAGGTTGGAACAGTGCTGCAGTTGCGTCGCGCTTGCGACACAACCTCAGCACTGCGCCACCTTACGTCGGCAGATACGGCCACGCATCTGCTTATCCTTGCACCACGATGCGCCGCATTGTAAATGCGGCGCATGAGACGTGGCGCAGGGGTAAACTTGCGTGACGCATCATTTCCTGGCATCTCTGCTGATTTGCAGGGATGCGCCAGGCATTGTAAATCTGCCCCTTTATTTCTTCAATATTTGTATGAAAGTTCTCAAACAGTTTCTTTTTTTTAGAAAGTGTCTAAAGGTTCATTGATTTTCATCTATACTACTTAGCTGCAATGTTCATTATTAAAAAAATGTATTGTTCTCAGCCTGTCTACTAGGATATATTTTGATACTTGATAGAAATAATATTCACTGCAAAGTGCACTCCAAATGTTCATGTGAACAAAGTTTCCACTCCTTATTTACTAATTCTATAAAATCAGAACATTTCTAATAAGGACAGTATTTTTTAGTTCTTGTACTGTAATCCACTTTATCTACTAGGATCATAAATTATACCTCCAATATCCAAATCTACAACTTCATATTAAAAAGTGTGTCACATGAATGCTGTTATCGAATTGTATTAAAGACACAGAGTTTAGTATTATGCTATCTTTTTTGGTATTTATTATATTAGCAGTCAATTGTAAAGATAATAGAGCCATCAAATAGTATAGCAGTAGCAAAGATTACTATAATACCCAGTCTGCCATGGTTATGGATTATAATGTCGTTAACCCAGGTGTTTCATTATTACACTATTTATGAAACCCCCTCCCCCATAGCAAACACTTCCTCTTTCTTGATGCTACAGGGAACATTTCATTTTTATTTAATTTTGAATTCATTTTTATAGAAATAACAATATGATAAAGACCAGCCGACCCCCCAGTTAATTATAAAATGGTTGTTTTTCTGCAATTGATGACACTATGCACGTTGCCTTCATATTTTTTGCTGAATTTGAAGAGTGGGGCCTTAGTAGGAACCTAATTCCTCCTAAGATACAGGCATTAGGCACTCCAGCAGTTACTAGAGTTAACAAGCTGAGGCTGCACTCCAGCTTAATAGAATATAAAATGGCCTTTAACGGTGTTGATTGCGGGTTGCTCTGGACTAAACTTCAGCAGTTTGGTTTGCCTGCCATTCAGCTATTGGTCATACAATTACTGTACTCTGCTACTTAGATTTAGGTTAAGTATGTGAAACATACAAATGTATCAACAAGATTTTAACAAATCGGATGTGTCAAACAGGGGCGTAGTCTCACTCCCAATTTATTTACTCTCGATGCTTCTCATAAAAGTGAGCAAAAGACACACAATTAATGGACGGAATGCAGAACAAATCAAAACATTCACCCCCAGTCAAGAGATCTGGATTAAATCCATCATTCTTTTGCTCACCATGCCACCCCAGTTTAGACCTGGCCATATGCAAATCAGTCTTGACCCTGTGCCACATGGGAACAGTCCAGCCCGAACTGCCAAGCCAGGTCCTCCCTGGACCGGAAACAAGCATCCTAGGACCGGTTTCGGGGTTTCACCCCTCTTCAGCCAGGATAGCTTGATTCCAGTGGCACAGTGAGCCCAGGACCCACGTCTGGGCATACCTGGCGCACTTAGGGCGAGAAAGCAAAAGACACACAATTGATGGACGGAATGCAGAACAAATCAAACCATTCACCCCCAGTCAAGAGATCTGGGTTAAATCCATCATTCTTTTGCTCACCATGCCACCCCAGTTTAGACCTGGCCATATGCAAATCAGTCTTGACCCTGTGCCACATGGGAACAGTCCAGCCCGAACTGCCAAGCCAGGTCCTCCCTGGACCGGAAACAAGCATCCTAGGACCGGTTTCGGGGTTTCACCCCTCTTCAGCCAGGATAGCTTGATTCCAGTGGCACAGTGAGCCCAGGACCCACGTCTGGGCATACCTGGCGCACTTAGGGCGAGAAAGCAAAAGACACACAATTGATGGACGGAATGCAGAACAAATCAAACCATTCACCCCCAGTCAAGAGATCTGGGTTAAATCCATCATTCTTTTGCTCACCATGCCACCCCAGTTTAGACCTGGCCATATGCAAATCAGTCTTGACCCTGTGCCACATGGGAACAGTCCAGCCCGAACTGCCAAGCCAGGTCCTCCCTGGACCGGAAACAAGCATCCTAGGACCGGTTTCGGGGTTTCACCCCTCTTCAGCCAGGATAGCTTGATTCCAGTGGCACAGTGAGCCCAGGACCCACGTCTGGGCATACCTGGCGCACTTAGGGCGAGAAAGCAAAAGACACACAATTGATGGACGGAATGCAGAACAAATCAAACCATTCACCCCCAGTCAAGAGATCTGGGTTAAATCCATCATTCTTTTGCTCACCATGCCACCCCAGTTTAGACCTGGCCATATGCAAATCAGTCTTGACCCTGTGCCACATGGGAACAGTCCAGCCCGAACTGCCAAGCCAGGTCCTCCCTGGACCGGAAACAAGCATCCTAGGACCGGTTTCGGGGTTTCACCCCTCTTCAGCCAGGATAGCTTGATTCCAGTGGCACAGTGAGCCCAGGACCCACGTCTGGGCATACCTGGCGCACTTAGGGCGAGAAAGCAAAAGACACACAATTGATGGACGGAATGCAGAACAAATCAAACCATTCACCCCCAGTCAAGAGATCTGGGTTAAATCCATCATTCTTTTGCTCACCATGCCACCCCAGTTTAGACCTGGCCATATGCAAATCAGTCTTGACCCTGTGCCACATGGGAACAGTCCAGCCCGAACTGCCAAGCCAGGTCCTCCCTGGACCGGAAACAAGCATCCTAGGACCGGTTTCGGGGTTTCACCCCTCTTCAGCCAGGATAGCTTGATTCCAGTGGCACAGTGAGCCCAGGACCCACGTCTGGGCATACCTGGCGCACTTAGGGCGAGAAAGCAAAAGACACACAATTGATGGACGGAATGCAGAACAAATCAAACCATTCACCCCCAGTCAAGAGATCTGGGTTAAATCCATCATTCTTTTGCTCACCATGCCACCCCAGTTTAGACCTGGCCATATGCAAATCAGTCTTGACCCTGTGCCACATGGGAACAGTCCAGCCCGAACTGCCAAGCCAGGTCCTCCCTGGACCGGAAACAAGCATCCTAGGACCGGTTTCGGGGTTTCACCCCTCTTCAGCCAGGATAGCTTGATTCCAGTGGCACAGTGAGCCCAGGACCCACGTCTGGGCATACCTGGCGCACTTAGGGCGAGAAAGCAAAAGACACACAATTGATGGACGGAATGCAGAACAAATCAAACCATTCACCCCCAGTCAAGAGATCTGGGTTAAATCCATCATTCTTTTGCTCACCATGCCACCCCAGTTTAGACCTGGCCATATGCAAATCAGTCTTGACCCTGTGCCACATGGGAACAGTCCAGCCCGAACTGCCAAGCCAGGTCCTCCCTGGACCGGAAACAAGCATCCTAGGACCGGTTTCGGGGTTTCACCCCTCTTCAGCCAGGATAGCTTGATTCCAGTGGCACAGTGAGCCCAGGACCCACGTCTGGGCATACCTGGCGCACTTAGGGCGAGAAAGCAAAAGACACACAATTGATGGACGGAATGCAGAACAAATCAAACCATTCACCCCCAGTCAAGAGATCTGGGTTAAATCCATCATTCTTTTGCTCACCATGCCACCCCAGTTTAGACCTGGCCATATGCAAATCAGTCTTGACCCTGTGCCACATGGGAACAGTCCAGCCCGAACTGCCAAGCCAGGTCCTCCCTGGACCGGAAACAAGCATCCTAGGACCGGTTTCGGGGTTTCACCCCTCTTCAGCCAGGATAGCTTGATTCCAGTGGCACAGTGAGCCCAGGACCCACGTCTGGGCATACCTGGCGCACTTAGGGCGAGAAAGCAAAAGACACACAATTGATGGACGGAATGCAGAACAAATCAAACCATTCACCCCCAGTCAAGAGATCTGGGTTAAATCCATCATTCTTTTGCTCACCATGCCACCCCAGTTTAGACCTGGCCATATGCAAATCAGTCTTGACCCTGTGCCACATGGGAACAGTCCAGCCCGAACTGCCAAGCCAGGTCCTCCCTGGACCGGAAACAAGCATCCTAGGACCGGTTTCGGGGTTTCACCCCTCTTCAGCCAGGATAGCTTGATTCCAGTGGCACAGTGAGCCCAGGACCCACGTCTGGGCATACCTGGCGCACTTAGGGCGAGAAAGCAAAAGACACACAATTGATGGACGGAATGCAGAACAAATCAAACCATTCACCCCCAGTCAAGAGATCTGGGTTAAATCCATCATTCTTTTGCTCACCATGCCACCCCAGTTTAGACCTGGCCATATGCAAATCAGTCTTGACCCTGTGCCACATGGGAACAGTCCAGCCCGAACTGCCAAGCCAGGTCCTCCCTGGACCGGAAACAAGCATCCTAGGACCGGTTTCGGGGTTTCACCCCTCTTCAGCCAGGATAGCTTGATTCCAGTGGCACAGTGAGCCCAGGACCCACGTCTGGGCATACCTGGCGCACTTAGGGCGAGAAAGCAAAAGACACACAATTGATGGACGGAATGCAGAACAAATCAAACCATTCACCCCCAGTCAAGAGATCTGGGTTAAATCCATCATTCTTTTGCTCACCATGCCACCCCAGTTTAGACCTGGCCATATGCAAATCAGTCTTGACCCTGTGCCACATGGGAACAGTCCAGCCCGAACTGCCAAGCCAGGTCCTCCCTGGACCGGAAACAAGCATCCTAGGACCGGTTTCGGGGTTTCACCCCTCTTCAGCCAGGATAGCTTGATTCCAGTGGCACAGTGAGCCCAGGACCCACGTCTGGGCATACCTGGCGCACTTAGGGCGAGAAAGCAAAAGACACACAATTGATGGACGGAATGCAGAACAAATCAAACCATTCACCCCCAGTCAAGAGATCTGGGTTAAATCCATCATTCTTTTGCTCACCATGCCACCCCAGTTTAGACCTGGCCATATGCAAATCAGTCTTGACCCTGTGCCACATGGGAACAGTCCAGCCCGAACTGCCAAGCCAGGTCCTCCCTGGACCGGAAACAAGCATCCTAGGACCGGTTTCGGGGTTTCACCCCTCTTCAGCCAGGATAGCTTGATTCCAGTGGCACAGTGAGCCCAGGACCCACGTCTGGGCATACCTGGCGCACTTAGGGCGAGAAAGCAAAAGACACACAATTGATGGACGGAATGCAGAACAAATCAAACCATTCACCCCCAGTCAAGAGATCTGGGTTAAATCCATCATTCTTTTGCTCACCATGCCACCCCAGTTTAGACCTGGCCATATGCAAATCAGTCTTGACCCTGTGCCACATGGGAACAGTCCAGCCCGAACTGCCAAGCCAGGTCCTCCCTGGACCGGAAACAAGCATCCTAGGACCGGTTTCGGGGTTTCACCCCTCTTCAGCCAGGATAGCTTGATTCCAGTGGCACAGTGAGCCCAGGACCCACGTCTGGGCATACCTGGCGCACTTAGGGCGAGAAAGCAAAAGACACACAATTGATGGACGGAATGCAGAACAAATCAAACCATTCACCCCCAGTCAAGAGATCTGGGTTAAATCCATCATTCTTTTGCTCACCATGCCACCCCAGTTTAGACCTGGCCATATGCAAATCAGTCTTGACCCTGTGCCACATGGGAACAGTCCAGCCCGAACTGCCAAGCCAGGTCCTCCCTGGACCGGAAACAAGCATCCTAGGACCGGTTTCGGGGTTTCACCCCTCTTCAGCCAGGATAGCTTGATTCCAGTGGCACAGTGAGCCCAGGACCCACGTCTGGGCATACCTGGCGCACTTAGGGCGAGAAAGCAAAAGACACACAATTGATGGACGGAATGCAGAACAAATCAAACCATTCACCCCCAGTCAAGAGATCTGGGTTAAATCCATCATTCTTTTGCTCACCATGCCACCCCAGTTTAGACCTGGCCATATGCAAATCAGTCTTGACCCTGTGCCACATGGGAACAGTCCAGCCCGAACTGCCAAGCCAGGTCCTCCCTGGACCGGAAACAAGCATCCTAGGACCGGTTTCGGGGTTTCACCCCTCTTCAGCCAGGATAGCTTGATTCCAGTGGCACAGTGAGCCCAGGACCCACGTCTGGGCATACCTGGCGCACTTAGGGCGAGAAAGCAAAAGACACACAATTGATGGACGGAATGCAGAACAAATCAAACCATTCACCCCCAGTCAAGAGATCTGGGTTAAATCCATCATTCTTTTGCTCACCATGCCACCCCAGTTTAGACCTGGCCATATGCAAATCAGTCTTGACCCTGTGCCACATGGGAACAGTCCAGCCCGAACTGCCAAGCCAGGTCCTCCCTGGACCGGAAACAAGCATCCTAGGACCGGTTTCGGGGTTTCACCCCTCTTCAGCCAGGATAGCTTGATTCCAGTGGCACAGTGAGCCCAGGACCCACGTCTGGGCATACCTGGCGCACTTAGGGCGAGAAAGCAAAAGACACACAATTGATGGACGGAATGCAGAACAAATCAAACCATTCACCCCCAGTCAAGAGATCTGGGTTAAATCCATCATTCTTTTGCTCACCATGCCACCCCAGTTTAGACCTGGCCATATGCAAATCAGTCTTGACCCTGTGCCACATGGGAACAGTCCAGCCCGAACTGCCAAGCCAGGTCCTCCCTGGACCGGAAACAAGCATCCTAGGACCGGTTTCGGGGTTTCACCCCTCTTCAGCCAGGATAGCTTGATTCCAGTGGCACAGTGAGCCCAGGACCCACGTCTGGGCATACCTGGCGCACTTAGGGCGAGAAAGCAAAAGACACACAATTGATGGACGGAATGCAGAACAAATCAAACCATTCACCCCCAGTCAAGAGATCTGGGTTAAATCCATCATTCTTTTGCTCACCATGCCACCCCAGTTTAGACCTGGCCATATGCAAATCAGTCTTGACCCTGTGCCACATGGGAACAGTCCAGCCCGAACTGCCAAGCCAGGTCCTCCCTGGACCGGAAACAAGCATCCTAGGACCGGTTTCGGGGTTTCACCCCTCTTCAGCCAGGATAGCTTGATTCCAGTGGCACAGTGAGCCCAGGACCCACGTCTGGGCATACCTGGCGCACTTAGGGCGAGAAAGCAAAAGACACACAATTGATGGACGGAATGCAGAACAAATCAAACCATTCACCCCCAGTCAAGAGATCTGGGTTAAATCCATCATTCTTTTGCTCACCATGCCACCCCAGTTTAGACCTGGCCATATGCAAATCAGTCTTGACCCTGTGCCACATGGGAACAGTCCAGCCCGAACTGCCAAGCCAGGTCCTCCCTGGACCGGAAACAAGCATCCTAGGACCGGTTTCGGGGTTTCACCCCTCTTCAGCCAGGATAGCTTGATTCCAGTGGCACAGTGAGCCCAGGACCCACGTCTGGGCATACCTGGCGCACTTAGGGCGAGAAAGCAAAAGACACACAATTGATGGACGGAATGCAGAACAAATCAAACCATTCACCCCCAGTCAAGAGATCTGGGTTAAATCCATCATTCTTTTGCTCACCATGCCACCCCAGTTTAGACCTGGCCATATGCAAATCAGTCTTGACCCTGTGCCACATGGGAACAGTCCAGCCCGAACTGCCAAGCCAGGTCCTCCCTGGACCGGAAACAAGCATCCTAGGACCGGTTTCGGGGTTTCACCCCTCTTCAGCCAGGATAGCTTGATTCCAGTGGCACAGTGAGCCCAGGACCCACGTCTGGGCATACCTGGCGCACTTAGGGCGAGAAAGCAAAAGACACACAATTGATGGACGGAATGCAGAACAAATCAAACCATTCACCCCCAGTCAAGAGATCTGGGTTAAATCCATCATTCTTTTGCTCACCATGCCACCCCAGTTTAGACCTGGCCATATGCAAATCAGTCTTGACCCTGTGCCACATGGGAACAGTCCAGCCCGAACTGCCAAGCCAGGTCCTCCCTGGACCGGAAACAAGCATCCTAGGACCGGTTTCGGGGTTTCACCCCTCTTCAGCCAGGATAGCTTGATTCCAGTGGCACAGTGAGCCCAGGACCCACGTCTGGGCATACCTGGCGCACTTAGGGCGAGAAAGCAAAAGACACACAATTGATGGACGGAATGCAGAACAAATCAAACCATTCACCCCCAGTCAAGAGATCTGGGTTAAATCCATCATTCTTTTGCTCACCATGCCACCCCAGTTTAGACCTGGCCATATGCAAATCAGTCTTGACCCTGTGCCACATGGGAACAGTCCAGCCCGAACTGCCAAGCCAGGTCCTCCCTGGACCGGAAACAAGCATCCTAGGACCGGTTTCGGGGTTTCACCCCTCTTCAGCCAGGATAGCTTGATTCCAGTGGCACAGTGAGCCCAGGACCCACGTCTGGGCATACCTGGCGCACTTAGGGCGAGAAAGCAAAAGACACACAATTGATGGACGGAATGCAGAACAAATCAAACCATTCACCCCCAGTCAAGAGATCTGGGTTAAATCCATCATTCTTTTGCTCACCATGCCACCCCAGTTTAGACCTGGCCATATGCAAATCAGTCTTGACCCTGTGCCACATGGGAACAGTCCAGCCCGAACTGCCAAGCCAGGTCCTCCCTGGACCGGAAACAAGCATCCTAGGACCGGTTTCGGGGTTTCACCCCTCTTCAGCCAGGATAGCTTGATTCCAGTGGCACAGTGAGCCCAGGACCCACGTCTGGGCATACCTGGCGCACTTAGGGCGAGAAAGCAAAAGACACACAATTGATGGACGGAATGCAGAACAAATCAAACCATTCACCCCCAGTCAAGAGATCTGGGTTAAATCCATCATTCTTTTGCTCACCATGCCACCCCAGTTTAGACCTGGCCATATGCAAATCAGTCTTGACCCTGTGCCACATGGGAACAGTCCAGCCCGAACTGCCAAGCCAGGTCCTCCCTGGACCGGAAACAAGCATCCTAGGACCGGTTTCGGGGTTTCACCCCTCTTCAGCCAGGATAGCTTGATTCCAGTGGCACAGTGAGCCCAGGACCCACGTCTGGGCATACCTGGCGCACTTAGGGCGAGAAAGCAAAAGACACACAATTGATGGACGGAATGCAGAACAAATCAAACCATTCACCCCCAGTCAAGAGATCTGGGTTAAATCCATCATTCTTTTGCTCACCATGCCACCCCAGTTTAGACCTGGCCATATGCAAATCAGTCTTGACCCTGTGCCACATGGGAACAGTCCAGCCCGAACTGCCAAGCCAGGTCCTCCCTGGACCGGAAACAAGCATCCTAGGACCGGTTTCGGGGTTTCACCCCTCTTCAGCCAGGATAGCTTGATTCCAGTGGCACAGTGAGCCCAGGACCCACGTCTGGGCATACCTGGCGCACTTAGGGCGAGAAAGCAAAAGACACACAATTGATGGACGGAATGCAGAACAAATCAAACCATTCACCCCCAGTCAAGAGATCTGGGTTAAATCCATCATTCTTTTGCTCACCATGCCACCCCAGTTTAGACCTGGCCATATGCAAATCAGTCTTGACCCTGTGCCACATGGGAACAGTCCAGCCCGAACTGCCAAGCCAGGTCCTCCCTGGACCGGAAACAAGCATCCTAGGACCGGTTTCGGGGTTTCACCCCTCTTCAGCCAGGATAGCTTGATTCCAGTGGCACAGTGAGCCCAGGACCCACGTCTGGGCATACCTGGCGCACTTAGGGCGAGAAAGCAAAAGACACACAATTGATGGACGGAATGCAGAACAAATCAAACCATTCACCCCCAGTCAAGAGATCTGGGTTAAATCCATCATTCTTTTGCTCACCATGCCACCCCAGTTTAGACCTGGCCATATGCAAATCAGTCTTGACCCTGTGCCACATGGGAACAGTCCAGCCCGAACTGCCAAGCCAGGTCCTCCCTGGACCGGAAACAAGCATCCTAGGACCGGTTTCGGGGTTTCACCCCTCTTCAGCCAGGATAGCTTGATTCCAGTGGCACAGTGAGCCCAGGACCCACGTCTGGGCATACCTGGCGCACTTAGGGCGAGAAAGCAAAAGACACACAATTGATGGACGGAATGCAGAACAAATCAAACCATTCACCCCCAGTCAAGAGATCTGGGTTAAATCCATCATTCTTTTGCTCACCATGCCACCCCAGTTTAGACCTGGCCATATGCAAATCAGTCTTGACCCTGTGCCACATGGGAACAGTCCAGCCCGAACTGCCAAGCCAGGTCCTCCCTGGACCGGAAACAAGCATCCTAGGACCGGTTTCGGGGTTTCACCCCTCTTCAGCCAGGATAGCTTGATTCCAGTGGCACAGTGAGCCCAGGACCCACGTCTGGGCATACCTGGCGCACTTAGGGCGAGAAAGCAAAAGACACACAATTGATGGACGGAATGCAGAACAAATCAAACCATTCACCCCCAGTCAAGAGATCTGGGTTAAATCCATCATTCTTTTGCTCACCATGCCACCCCAGTTTAGACCTGGCCATATGCAAATCAGTCTTGACCCTGTGCCACATGGGAACAGTCCAGCCCGAACTGCCAAGCCAGGTCCTCCCTGGACCGGAAACAAGCATCCTAGGACCGGTTTCGGGGTTTCACCCCTCTTCAGCCAGGATAGCTTGATTCCAGTGGCACAGTGAGCCCAGGACCCACGTCTGGGCATACCTGGCGCACTTAGGGCGAGAAAGCAAAAGACACACAATTGATGGACGGAATGCAGAACAAATCAAACCATTCACCCCCAGTCAAGAGATCTGGGTTAAATCCATCATTCTTTTGCTCACCATGCCACCCCAGTTTAGACCTGGCCATATGCAAATCAGTCTTGACCCTGTGCCACATGGGAACAGTCCAGCCCGAACTGCCAAGCCAGGTCCTCCCTGGACCGGAAACAAGCATCCTAGGACCGGTTTCGGGGTTTCACCCCTCTTCAGCCAGGATAGCTTGATTCCAGTGGCACAGTGAGCCCAGGACCCACGTCTGGGCATACCTGGCGCACTTAGGGCGAGAAAGCAAAAGACACACAATTGATGGACGGAATGCAGAACAAATCAAACCATTCACCCCCAGTCAAGAGATCTGGGTTAAATCCATCATTCTTTTGCTCACCATGCCACCCCAGTTTAGACCTGGCCATATGCAAATCAGTCTTGACCCTGTGCCACATGGGAACAGTCCAGCCCGAACTGCCAAGCCAGGTCCTCCCTGGACCGGAAACAAGCATCCTAGGACCGGTTTCGGGGTTTCACCCCTCTTCAGCCAGGATAGCTTGATTCCAGTGGCACAGTGAGCCCAGGACCCACGTCTGGGCATACCTGGCGCACTTAGGGCGAGAAAGCAAAAGACACACAATTGATGGACGGAATGCAGAACAAATCAAACCATTCACCCCCAGTCAAGAGATCTGGGTTAAATCCATCATTCTTTTGCTCACCATGCCACCCCAGTTTAGACCTGGCCATATGCAAATCAGTCTTGACCCTGTGCCACATGGGAACAGTCCAGCCCGAACTGCCAAGCCAGGTCCTCCCTGGACCGGAAACAAGCATCCTAGGACCGGTTTCGGGGTTTCACCCCTCTTCAGCCAGGATAGCTTGATTCCAGTGGCACAGTGAGCCCAGGACCCACGTCTGGGCATACCTGGCGCACTTAGGGCGAGAAAGCAAAAGACACACAATTGATGGACGGAATGCAGAACAAATCAAACCATTCACCCCCAGTCAAGAGATCTGGGTTAAATCCATCATTCTTTTGCTCACCATGCCACCCCAGTTTAGACCTGGCCATATGCAAATCAGTCTTGACCCTGTGCCACATGGGAACAGTCCAGCCCGAACTGCCAAGCCAGGTCCTCCCTGGACCGGAAACAAGCATCCTAGGACCGGTTTCGGGGTTTCACCCCTCTTCAGCCAGGATAGCTTGATTCCAGTGGCACAGTGAGCCCAGGACCCACGTCTGGGCATACCTGGCGCACTTAGGGCGAGAAAGCAAAAGACACACAATTGATGGACGGAATGCAGAACAAATCAAACCATTCACCCCCAGTCAAGAGATCTGGGTTAAATCCATCATTCTTTTGCTCACCATGCCACCCCAGTTTAGACCTGGCCATATGCAAATCAGTCTTGACCCTGTGCCACATGGGAACAGTCCAGCCCGAACTGCCAAGCCAGGTCCTCCCTGGACCGGAAACAAGCATCCTAGGACCGGTTTCGGGGTTTCACCCCTCTTCAGCCAGGATAGCTTGATTCCAGTGGCACAGTGAGCCCAGGACCCACGTCTGGGCATACCTGGCGCACTTAGGGCGAGAAAGCAAAAGACACACAATTGATGGACGGAATGCAGAACAAATCAAACCATTCACCCCCAGTCAAGAGATCTGGGTTAAATCCATCATTCTTTTGCTCACCATGCCACCCCAGTTTAGACCTGGCCATATGCAAATCAGTCTTGACCCTGTGCCACATGGGAACAGTCCAGCCCGAACTGCCAAGCCAGGTCCTCCCTGGACCGGAAACAAGCATCCTAGGACCGGTTTCGGGGTTTCACCCCTCTTCAGCCAGGATAGCTTGATTCCAGTGGCACAGTGAGCCCAGGACCCACGTCTGGGCATACCTGGCGCACTTAGGGCGAGAAAGCAAAAGACACACAATTGATGGACGGAATGCAGAACAAATCAAACCATTCACCCCCAGTCAAGAGATCTGGGTTAAATCCATCATTCTTTTGCTCACCATGCCACCCCAGTTTAGACCTGGCCATATGCAAATCAGTCTTGACCCTGTGCCACATGGGAACAGTCCAGCCCGAACTGCCAAGCCAGGTCCTCCCTGGACCGGAAACAAGCATCCTAGGACCGGTTTCGGGGTTTCACCCCTCTTCAGCCAGGATAGCTTGATTCCAGTGGCACAGTGAGCCCAGGACCCACGTCTGGGCATACCTGGCGCACTTAGGGCGAGAAAGCAAAAGACACACAATTGATGGACGGAATGCAGAACAAATCAAACCATTCACCCCCAGTCAAGAGATCTGGGTTAAATCCATCATTCTTTTGCTCACCATGCCACCCCAGTTTAGACCTGGCCATATGCAAATCAGTCTTGACCCTGTGCCACATGGGAACAGTCCAGCCCGAACTGCCAAGCCAGGTCCTCCCTGGACCGGAAACAAGCATCCTAGGACCGGTTTCGGGGTTTCACCCCTCTTCAGCCAGGATAGCTTGATTCCAGTGGCACAGTGAGCCCAGGACCCACGTCTGGGCATACCTGGCGCACTTAGGGCGAGAAAGCAAAAGACACACAATTGATGGACGGAATGCAGAACAAATCAAACCATTCACCCCCAGTCAAGAGATCTGGGTTAAATCCATCATTCTTTTGCTCACCATGCCACCCCAGTTTAGACCTGGCCATATGCAAATCAGTCTTGACCCTGTGCCACATGGGAACAGTCCAGCCCGAACTGCCAAGCCAGGTCCTCCCTGGACCGGAAACAAGCATCCTAGGACCGGTTTCGGGGTTTCACCCCTCTTCAGCCAGGATAGCTTGATTCCAGTGGCACAGTGAGCCCAGGACCCACGTCTGGGCATACCTGGCGCACTTAGGGCGAGAAAGCAAAAGACACACAATTGATGGACGGAATGCAGAACAAATCAAACCATTCACCCCCAGTCAAGAGATCTGGGTTAAATCCATCATTCTTTTGCTCACCATGCCACCCCAGTTTAGACCTGGCCATATGCAAATCAGTCTTGACCCTGTGCCACATGGGAACAGTCCAGCCCGAACTGCCAAGCCAGGTCCTCCCTGGACCGGAAACAAGCATCCTAGGACCGGTTTCGGGGTTTCACCCCTCTTCAGCCAGGATAGCTTGATTCCAGTGGCACAGTGAGCCCAGGACCCACGTCTGGGCATACCTGGCGCACTTAGGGCGAGAAAGCAAAAGACACACAATTGATGGACGGAATGCAGAACAAATCAAACCATTCACCCCCAGTCAAGAGATCTGGGTTAAATCCATCATTCTTTTGCTCACCATGCCACCCCAGTTTAGACCTGGCCATATGCAAATCAGTCTTGACCCTGTGCCACATGGGAACAGTCCAGCCCGAACTGCCAAGCCAGGTCCTCCCTGGACCGGAAACAAGCATCCTAGGACCGGTTTCGGGGTTTCACCCTCTTCAGCCAGGATAGCTTGATTCCAGTGGCACAGTGAGCCCAGGACCCACGTCTGGGCATACCTGGCGCACTTAGGGCGAGAAAGCAAAAGACACACAATTGATGGACGGAATGCAGAACAAATCAAACCATTCACCCCCAGTCAAGAGATCTGGGTTAAATCCATCATTCTTTTGCTCACCATGCCACCCCAGTTTAGACCTGGCCATATGCAAATCAGTCTTGACCCTGTGCCACATGGGAACAGTCCAGCCCGAACTGCCAAGCCAGGTCCTCCCTGGACCGGAAACAAGCATCCTAGGACCGGTTTCGGGGTTTCACCCCTCTTCAGCCAGGATAGCTTGATTCCAGTGGCACAGTGAGCCCAGGACCCACGTCTGGGCATACCTGGCGCACTTAGGGCGAGAAAGCAAAAGACACACAATTGATGGACGGAATGCAGAACAAATCAAACCATTCACCCCCAGTCAAGAGATCTGGGTTAAATCCATCATTCTTTTGCTCACCATGCCACCCCAGTTTAGACCTGGCCATATGCAAATCAGTCTTGACCCTGTGCCACATGGGAACAGTCCAGCCCGAACTGCCAAGCCAGGTCCTCCCTGGACCGGAAACAAGCATCCTAGGACCGGTTTCGGGGTTTCACCCCTCTTCAGCCAGGATAGCTTGATTCCAGTGGCACAGTGAGCCCAGGACCCACGTCTGGGCATACCTGGCGCACTTAGGGCGAGAAAGCAAAAGACACACAATTGATGGACGGAATGCAGAACAAATCAAACCATTCACCCCCAGTCAAGAGATCTGGGTTAAATCCATCATTCTTTTGCTCACCATGCCACCCCAGTTTAGACCTGGCCATATGCAAATCAGTCTTGACCCTGTGCCACATGGGAACAGTCCAGCCCGAACTGCCAAGCCAGGTCCTCCCTGGACCGGAAACAAGCATCCTAGGACCGGTTTCGGGGTTTCACCCTCTTCAGCCAGGATAGCTTGATTCCAGTGGCACAGTGAGCCCAGGACCCACGTCTGGGCATACCTGGCGCACTTAGGGCGAGAAAGCAAAAGACACACAATTGATGGACGGAATGCAGAACAAATCAAACCATTCACCCCCAGTCAAGAGATCTGGGTTAAATCCATCATTCTTTTGCTCACCATGCCACCCCAGTTTAGACCTGGCCATATGCAAATCAGTCTTGACCCTGTGCCACATGGGAACAGTCCAGCCCGAACTGCCAAGCCAGGTCCTCCCTGGACCGGAAACAAGCATCCTAGGACCGGTTTCGGGGTTTCACCCCTCTTCAGCCAGGATAGCTTGATTCCAGTGGCACAGTGAGCCCAGGACCCACGTCTGGGCATACCTGGCGCACTTAGGGCGAGAAAGCAAAAGACACACAATTGATGGACGGAATGCAGAACAAATCAAACCATTCACCCCCAGTCAAGAGATCTGGGTTAAATCCATCATTCTTTTGCTCACCATGCCACCCCAGTTTAGACCTGGCCATATGCAAATCAGTCTTGACCCTGTGCCACATGGGAACAGTCCAGCCCGAACTGCCAAGCCAGGTCCTCCCTGGACCGGAAACAAGCATCCTAGGACCGGTTTCGGGGTTTCACCCCTCTTCAGCCAGGATAGCTTGATTCCAGTGGCACAGTGAGCCCAGGACCCACGTCTGGGCATACCTGGCGCACTTAGGGCGAGAAAGCAAAAGACACACAATTGATGGACGGAATGCAGAACAAATCAAACCATTCACCCCCAGTCAAGAGATCTGGGTTAAATCCATCATTCTTTTGCTCACCATGCCACCCCAGTTTAGACCTGGCCATATGCAAATCAGTCTTGACCCTGTGCCACATGGGAACAGTCCAGCCCGAACTGCCAAGCCAGGTCCTCCCTGGACCGGAAACAAGCATCCTAGGACCGGTTTCGGGGTTTCACCCCTCTTCAGCCAGGATAGCTTGATTCCAGTGGCACAGTGAGCCCAGGACCCACGTCTGGGCATACCTGGCGCACTTAGGGCGAGAAAGCAAAAGACACACAATTGATGGACGGAATGCAGAACAAATCAAACCATTCACCCCCAGTCAAGAGATCTGGGTTAAATCCATCATTCTTTTGCTCACCATGCCACCCCAGTTTAGACCTGGCCATATGCAAATCAGTCTTGACCCTGTGCCACATGGGAACAGTCCAGCCCGAACTGCCAAGCCAGGTCCTCCCTGGACCGGAAACAAGCATCCTAGGACCGGTTTCGGGGTTTCACCCCTCTTCAGCCAGGATAGCTTGATTCCAGTGGCACAGTGAGCCCAGGACCCACGTCTGGGCATACCTGGCGCACTTAGGGCGAGAAAGCAAAAGACACACAATTGATGGACGGAATGCAGAACAAATCAAACCATTCACCCCCAGTCAAGAGATCTGGGTTAAATCCATCATTCTTTTGCTCACCATGCCACCCCAGTTTAGACCTGGCCATATGCAAATCAGTCTTGACCCTGTGCCACATGGGAACAGTCCAGCCCGAACTGCCAAGCCAGGTCCTCCCTGGACCGGAAACAAGCATCCTAGGACCGGTTTCGGGGTTTCACCCCTCTTCAGCCAGGATAGCTTGATTCCAGTGGCACAGTGAGCCCAGGACCCACGTCTGGGCATACCTGGCGCACTTAGGGCGAGAAAGCAAAAGACACACAATTGATGGACGGAATGCAGAACAAATCAAACCATTCACCCCCAGTCAAGAGATCTGGGTTAAATCCATCATTCTTTTGCTCACCATGCCACCCCAGTTTAGACCTGGCCATATGCAAATCAGTCTTGACCCTGTGCCACATGGGAACAGTCCAGCCCGAACTGCCAAGCCAGGTCCTCCCTGGACCGGAAACAAGCATCCTAGGACCGGTTTCGGGGTTTCACCCCTCTTCAGCCAGGATAGCTTGATTCCAGTGGCACAGTGAGCCCAGGACCCACGTCTGGGCATACCTGGCGCACTTAGGGCGAGAAAGCAAAAGACACACAATTGATGGACGGAATGCAGAACAAATCAAACCATTCACCCCCAGTCAAGAGATCTGGGTTAAATCCATCATTCTTTTGCTCACCATGCCACCCCAGTTTAGACCTGGCCATATGCAAATCAGTCTTGACCCTGTGCCACATGGGAACAGTCCAGCCCGAACTGCCAAGCCAGGTCCTCCCTGGACCGGAAACAAGCATCCTAGGACCGGTTTCGGGGTTTCACCCCTCTTCAGCCAGGATAGCTTGATTCCAGTGGCACAGTGAGCCCAGGACCCACGTCTGGGCATACCTGGCGCACTTAGGGCGAGAAAGCAAAAGACACACAATTGATGGACGGAATGCAGAACAAATCAAACCATTCACCCCCAGTCAAGAGATCTGGGTTAAATCCATCATTCTTTTGCTCACCATGCCACCCCAGTTTAGACCTGGCCATATGCAAATCAGTCTTGACCCTGTGCCACATGGGAACAGTCCAGCCCGAACTGCCAAGCCAGGTCCTCCCTGGACCGGAAACAAGCATCCTAGGACCGGTTTCGGGGTTTCACCCCTCTTCAGCCAGGATAGCTTGATTCCAGTGGCACAGTGAGCCCAGGACCCACGTCTGGGCATACCTGGCGCACTTAGGGCGAGAAAGCAAAAGACACACAATTGATGGACGGAATGCAGAACAAATCAAACCATTCACCCCCAGTCAAGAGATCTGGGTTAAATCCATCATTCTTTTGCTCACCATGCCACCCCAGTTTAGACCTGGCCATATGCAAATCAGTCTTGACCCTGTGCCACATGGGAACAGTCCAGCCCGAACTGCCAAGCCAGGTCCTCCCTGGACCGGAAACAAGCATCCTAGGACCGGTTTCGGGGTTTCACCCCTCTTCAGCCAGGATAGCTTGATTCCAGTGGCACAGTGAGCCCAGGACCCACGTCTGGGCATACCTGGCGCACTTAGGGCGAGAAAGCAAAAGACACACAATTGATGGACGGAATGCAGAACAAATCAAACCATTCACCCCCAGTCAAGAGATCTGGGTTAAATCCATCATTCTTTTGCTCACCATGCCACCCCAGTTTAGACCTGGCCATATGCAAATCAGTCTTGACCCTGTGCCACATGGGAACAGTCCAGCCCGAACTGCCAAGCCAGGTCCTCCCTGGACCGGAAACAAGCATCCTAGGACCGGTTTCGGGGTTTCACCCCTCTTCAGCCAGGATAGCTTGATTCCAGTGGCACAGTGAGCCCAGGACCCACGTCTGGGCATACCTGGCGCACTTAGGGCGAGAAAGCAAAAGACACACAATTGATGGACGGAATGCAGAACAAATCAAACCATTCACCCCCAGTCAAGAGATCTGGGTTAAATCCATCATTCTTTTGCTCACCATGCCACCCCAGTTTAGACCTGGCCATATGCAAATCAGTCTTGACCCTGTGCCACATGGGAACAGTCCAGCCCGAACTGCCAAGCCAGGTCCTCCCTGGACCGGAAACAAGCATCCTAGGACCGGTTTCGGGGTTTCACCCCTCTTCAGCCAGGATAGCTTGATTCCAGTGGCACAGTGAGCCCAGGACCCACGTCTGGGCATACCTGGCGCACTTAGGGCGAGAAAGCAAAAGACACACAATTGATGGACGGAATGCAGAACAAATCAAACCATTCACCCCCAGTCAAGAGATCTGGGTTAAATCCATCATTCTTTTGCTCACCATGCCACCCCAGTTTAGACCTGGCCATATGCAAATCAGTCTTGACCCTGTGCCACATGGGAACAGTCCAGCCCGAACTGCCAAGCCAGGTCCTCCCTGGACCGGAAACAAGCATCCTAGGACCGGTTTCGGGGTTTCACCCCTCTTCAGCCAGGATAGCTTGATTCCAGTGGCACAGTGAGCCCAGGACCCACGTCTGGGCATACCTGGCGCACTTAGGGCGAGAAAGCAAAAGACACACAATTGATGGACGGAATGCAGAACAAATCAAACCATTCACCCCCAGTCAAGAGATCTGGGTTAAATCCATCATTCTTTTGCTCACCATGCCACCCCAGTTTAGACCTGGCCATATGCAAATCAGTCTTGACCCTGTGCCACATGGGAACAGTCCAGCCCGAACTGCCAAGCCAGGTCCTCCCTGGACCGGAAACAAGCATCCTAGGACCGGTTTCGGGGTTTCACCCCTCTTCAGCCAGGATAGCTTGATTCCAGTGGCACAGTGAGCCCAGGA